>CM060940.1:61522500-62772500 GCA_030765085.1 Allium cepa
AGGCACAGTCTCGGAATTCGACGAAACCAGTACCCTTGGATCCGTAATATTGAATTATTATCGGATTTCAAATTTCGTATTGTTTGGAGCTAGTGTGTGGGTGTACGAAGTATATTCGCGCTGGAATTTCATCGATAATAGTCGATTTAAATTGAAATTTGAAATTAAATTAATACATTGTTTAACCAGTTAACCTTCCGTCGAAATAATTTCATATCAGCTAAGGTAAGCTTATAATTAGTCGAGCCTTCTTGAACACGCTTTGTTTTTTTTAAGAAAATAATAATACTTATAATACCCCGAGATGTTCAACGTAAGGATTCTAAAGCAAGCTACCGGAAAAAGAAAAAAATATAATCGAACCCCTTGTTTTCCTCCAGAAGTAACAACTCCACTCCCCTTCAATTCGAAATTCTTTAATGACCGAAGTCCCATTTTCTTATAAATCGATTTCGAATACCCTACTCAAATTTTTGGCCTCGAAATCGAATTCGTTTCAAGGGGAAAAGAGGGGATACACGGTTAAATCGCGAGCAAGGCCAAGCGTTGAGGCACGACATGGGGGTCGCGACCAGGCGAGGCGACTCAGGGTTTCTCACGAATTCGGCAACGAGATGTGTGATGGGTTGAATCTGGATGGTGATTGGGAATTCACGATTTGGAAAGGCGCGACATTGGGGGAGGCCGCGAGGTTGACATTGGAGTCGCGGTATCGTGTTGGGCTGTTGATCGATGCTGCGAGTTCGCGAGTGGGGGTCAGGGATAGGTGATTGCGGCCGGCGACACACTGAGGCTGTCGCGATTTGGGGCTGTGTAACAGTAAGGTGGGGAGGTGAGGTATTCATCTTTACTGTTACTTTTACAATTTATAGGTTTGTAAATAAAAAAAAGGGGTTTGTGTGAAAGAAAATATATATAAGTGCACATACCTTTTATATAGACCAGAAAATAAAATATATATATATGTATATGTATACATTTTTAATTTTTATAGTAGGCAGAAATTTTGTATATAGCTTTTGAAATTATAGAATTTGTATAAAACTTGATTTTTAATTAAGATAATTTATTTTTATAAGTATAAGTGATTTCAGGGAAGAAATAAACATATAAGTACGCATTTTAATTTGCTAGCTTGTTTTAAAAAAAATGTGTTATAGGTAATTAACTTGTTTAATAAACTGATTTATTTATTTTAGTCACCAAAAGTAAATTTATCTAAGGAAAATTTGTTAAAACAAGAACTTTAAAATAAAAATCAATAGTTAGTCTAATTTTACCAAATGGAAATTTAATTATTCGATTGGTTCGAATATTAATGAAAATCATATAATGATTTTACAAGGTCAAAAACCGTGAAACCAAGGCAAAGTAGAAGTGGATTGCAAAATAAAAGCAAAGGTGAGTTAATCTCACTCAGTTAATTTAAAATTTAAATTTAAATGATTAAATTTATATAAATGTTTTGAATGGATGAATTGATTGATGTGTTGTATAGTATAGCATATATTTGAAATTGGTGTTATATACTATACTAACATCTGTGGATGTAGGGAAACAGGTTGGAGGGATCCAACTGGATTCCTCAAATTTATTTAGATCATTTAATATTCTGTGTTATGAATATTTGATATCCTGTGACGATGTTATTGATAACTGAAATATTGGATAGTATGGTTGAATTGAATATCTCAATGTAATGAGTTATCAAAATCTATAGAATTGGATCTGTGAAAAGGAATCAAAGAATAAAATTTTAAGTAAAATAAAATTCTCGGGGACTTGAATAAATTTAATAATGAATTGAAAATTAAAATAAAGTAAAAGCAATTTCAAAATTTTAATAAATATGGAAAAAGAGGGAATTTTGGATTGACAGGGGAATAAATATTAAACTAAAGTGATATTAGTTTAAAGATTAAAGAAGTCATTTTTAAATTAAGGGTTAAATTTAATCAAAGGATAAAAAGGAATTTCGGAAATTTGAAATTGGTATTTTGATAGGGTTTTAACTCATAATAAAGAAGTAAAAATATTAAAGTTAATGGAATTTAAATAAATAAAGTAAGTGAAGGAATTTATTTCAAAGTGAAGTAAATTAGAAGTTAATTGTAAATTCTATTTAAGTGTCTGGAATTGAAATTAAAGAAAAGTGAGATTTTGAATTTTATAATCTGGGTTTATAAAAGTGAAATGGGTTTGGAAGTATAAAATTCCAGGTGTGAATTTATTAAAGAAATGGTAAATTTGTTTAAAAATAAATGGAGATTTATTTTTAAAGAATGTGGAAGAGAAGAGTATTTCTTGGGATAGCCAAGTATAGTTTTCAAAGAAATTTTAAATATAAGTGAAAGTTTTTAACAATGGTTTTAAAATTCATGTTTAGGAAATTTATTATCTCTAATGTTTAACTTTTAAGGCAAGTGTTTTAAAATCTATTAATGTAGCAATTATATAAAGGTGACTTGGTATTTTGTTTCGAAAGGAAATTTAGTTTACATTTTATAAAATGGTTTTATTTAAAATATTCTTAAAGCATATATATTTTAATAAAGTATTAAGGAAGTTTTGAGTTTAAAGTTATAAGTATGTTCTATAATAAAGTGCTTTTAAAATTTATTTTAAAATCTAAACGTATTTTGAACTTGGTGTCCCAAAGGAAATAAATTTCAGGGTAATGTATTCCGTGAGCGGAAACTGGGTTGGAACTGTTTAAAAAGGATTGGAATTAGAATTATATCTTGTGAAGATATTTTTGGAGATTTATTGGTTGATGGTTGTTTTGTGAATATAATTGATAGTTAAATAACCGACTATCAATATTGGACAATGCGTTGATCGTTTCGAAGAGACCGGGATCGAGATTTATGTCTCGAAAACCACTTCGATCCGGTTTGTACGTTCCGTGAAACGATTTGGATTCGAAGATGGAGCAGTGAAGTGCAAGGGCTAGTCGCTACTAATCCTGAGGATATTTCCAAAATGGATGTAGTAGGAATAGTGCCTTCGGTTCCGTTCGAACCCGGGACAGACTTGTATGGATGAATGCTTGCGAAACATCGTCAGGTGGACGATGGGCATTCTAAGGGATATATTCTAAAAAGGTAACGCTTAGCCTCAAGCCTCATCAAATGGGAATGGCTGAAAATCAGGGGATATGCAGCAAGGCTTCGTGGGTAGCCCCCACTGGAGGGTGAGGTCATCCCTGTCTAGATGTCCCTTTATTTCGGCTTAGTGGGCGGTTGCTGATCCCAACCGCGGGGTGATCTTGCTCGGGACTGTCCAGTAAGGGATGGTTCCGGTCTTGTGTTGCAGGGGAGTTAGGGTGGCTCCTCGGTACGCTGATCTAGACCAGGTACTGTGACAGGTGGTACCCCAGTGCCCAGCCATTAGTTGGAATCCATTTTCCATACGCGCCCGTACGGTTTTGATTGTGCCCAACTATTGCTGAAACGTGAGATGCAAGCATTTCAGCTAGATTCTATTTACTTTCTATAGACACTATTATAATATCAGAGGATTTCTATAAAAATTGTTTTAGCTATCGTAAGGTAAAAACCCGACATGTTTATTTGTGGCGTGGTCTTACGAGATGCTTTTGTTTACAAAGGATTTTGGAAACTTTAATAATCAATTGAGTGTGATTTTCTCACGCTGGTAATCCAGACTGACTCAGGTGTTATTTAACTGTAATGCTCGGGTCAGACCGAGTATTATAGAATACAGGATATGATGTTGTGTAGCTCAGGAGGCGAGCTGGATGACGATACGTACTCCCGTACTTGTATATATATATTATTCCACTGTGTTTGAGTTGTTGTGTATCTTGAGTTGTTGTGTATTCATTGTATGACATTGATGTTGAGCTGTGATTGATGTACTCTGATGATGTAATATGTAAACAAAGATATTTGATGTTTGAGTAAAGAATATTTATTATCCATTATATTTTATTCCGTTGCGATGGTTAGATTCTGTTGTTGATTTCTATTCTCTTCTTCTACCTCTTCTTCTTTAACCCAAATGGTTCGTATTTCTGTACAACTTGAGTTGATTTAGGTAGAATAGTGTTGACTCAAGGGGTACGGATTTGCGGGCTGTTACAGCAAGAGGATGATTTTGTTTGGTTGTGGGCTCATATGGTAATAGTATATTGTCCACAATCAACTTCTCATGTGTAGGAGGTACAGGTTTTCCATGTATGATGGATGCCGTTGAATCTCTACATACAAAATCTGTTCCAATGACTTCTAGATCAAAGTTCAACACTTCACATTTTTGATTTCCCTGAACATGCGAAAGAAGCGTGTTAGCAGCATCGTCATTGCTCGATGTTCTTCCAACACTTTCATGATGTGTCCCACCACTTCCTCCTTCATTGGAAGCAATGTCTGGCATATGTTTCACATATCCTATTAATATGTCGACCAATGTGTTCAATGTCCCATTCACATTCTCCAATGAACCCTCCACCTTCTCTATCCTTGTTTCCAATCTATTTGAGTCTTGTTTACTCCTTCTAAGTTGTTTACGTGGAATAGTAGATGCTTTAACTTGTGTCTTTGGTACTATAGTTCCAACACTTCGAATATGGCCGCTTTTATCTTTGCCGAACACTTGTGACAAGATGTCTTCATCCAGTGGCATATCTTCTTCCTCGTCGTCATTGATTGTTTCCCTTGCTTTTGCAATTTTACCCTAAAATATGATAATACTTGAGATATTACGTGCATATAATTTATAAGACGATAAACCATGTAAATATATATGCCATAATACTAAATCATTTTTAATTTATCATCTAAAACAATATATTGTTTAACTTACAAAGTACGATGAATTTGAATCTGGTATGACGCCATCCTTTTTTGTATGGTTTTCTCCCACACTTCACGGCGTATGATTTCTTTTCCTGGATTTTCATTTGCCTGCAACTGAAACATCGATTTTTCTTAACAGCAAAACTTTAATATGAAGTTTTAAATAGCCTATGTTTCAAATGGAGGCGGGCATTGCCTCGGTTCATAACTGAGGCAACATGGCCTCAGTTTTAAACTGAGGCACAACGGCCTCAGTTTAAACTGAGGTAGTCTCAATTTAAAACCGAGGCACAATGGCCTTAGTTTAAAACTGAGGCTGCAGTTGCCTTAGTTTAAAACCGAGACAGGCATGGCTTATATGCTTGTAAATAACTAAAGTTATCAACTTGCTTGAAACCATTTAGAAACAATTTAAAGAATTTTGTCATATGTAAACAATTTTGTCATTTCTAGTGCTAAAAGCTTGCTCATGCCATATAAAAGATTACTTAAAGGGGAGAACTTGTAGAATTTAATAAAAAATGGTTGTAAATGCTTTAACTTATTTTGTGTAACTCAGTTTTAATTTGAGGCCAACATAGCCTAGTTATCTCATAGGCAACAGATATGAACAGCGAGCAATAACACTGCAATGATTGATGTACATGACAATACAAAGTCTGTAACTTTACATATATTCTAGTGTGCACAAGAAAACTAATGATGCAACGAAATGGTAAAATGCAACGAAATAACAAAAAATTAAAAATGTACCATTTTATGTTCTACTACAGCCTGACTTGTATGACCACTGTAATGAGTATAATTGTATTTTGATCTATTTTTTTTGCCTAGCTCTCTTCTTTCGCGTGAGCCGGGTTTTGCTTCATTTTTCAAGAATCCATCCCAATCTTCTACGCTAACTTTTGGCGGACATTTTTTCCTTCTAGCTTTATCATTATCAAATTTGTCGTAGTACCCTGTCCTCAATTCACTTTTGTATCTTCTAAATGATTCGCACATTTTTTTAAAATACAACTCTTTCATATCTGACTCTAGCTCATAAAATGTCTGTATATATTGAACATAAAAAATACGTTAAAAGGAAAATATATAAAAACTATTAACATACTAGGAGGCTGGTATGTCCGATTGTGAGTTCTTGTTCTGACCGTATGGACCATTCAAGTTAAATGACAAATGTGAAGTACTGCAGTTTGAACGCATCCGTTCAACATATCCATAAAGATTAAAAAAAAATTGGACCGTGATTTGAGATGTATTTCTTACTAATGATAAAATTTGGCAGGTGGGAAGAGTTGTTGTGTAGTAGGGATGATTAGGGTAGATGATATGCATTTGATGGTTTGATTGAAGATTGGAATCAGTGTGGGTTGAGAGGAGGTTGTCTAAAGTTGTAGCAGAGGAGTGAATGGAACAGTATATGAAGGCAATGTAGTGGGTGATGTAGTTGATAGAAGTATATGAAGGCAGTACAGGCTAGTAGTTTGCTTGCTTGGCAGAAGGGGGTTTTTATGAAGTTGTTTTTTTTAAATGTCGTTTAACACAGCAAGGAGAAGTCCAGTGACCAGAACAGTGCACAATATGAAATGGCAAATTGAGTTGTAAGTGGATAGAGAAATGAAATGGCAAGAAGGAATTGGTTGGTTTGAAATGTTAGATTGCTCTGAAGTATTTGACAGTTCATGTTGTGAAAAGTTCAGGTGGTTGAGGTGAATGGTCTGTCGTTTTGTTGCAAGCAGAAGTGGTTTCAGGTGGTGAATGTTTGAGAAAGGAAGTATATGTTTGGTGGAAATGGTAGGCAGTGGCACAGATGCACAGGGGACAGTATGGTTTACAGAGCAGAGAATGAATGTGAGGGGAAAGTGGACAGTGAGGGTGGTAAGAACAGTTTTGTAAATGAAGGTTAAAGTTTGTAAAACAAAGCAAAAATTGTAAAATGAAAATGGAAATGAATTCTTTTTTTTTTTAATTTTGTGAATATTTTTTTAATATATATATATATATATATATATATATATATATATATATATATGGAAATGCAAATTCCAAGGAAACTAAAACAGCAACAATCACACATACCAAAATGCAAACAAATATCACACACAAGCATAATTTTTTTTAATTGCAACACACAAAAAAAATGTCTCAATACCATAATGATAAGATTAGTTGCCTTAAGATTATTTTAATCTAAACCACACAAATGAAAATGAATTTCAAATTGTAGCTTTCTAGTCTATATATTTACAACTATATATGAGATTTGAGTAATTAGCTATGATAATTAAGAGAAGTTGATAAATTAAACCATTTCCATATCCTATGAGCTTGAACCTTCGTACGAACCTCAAAATCACTCGTAAGCCTTTCGTCATTAGCGACTACAAATCACTGATAATTCATAATTAATTGTTTATCCCGTGTTGGATGAAGCAGGAATCATCTTTGCATGTATATGATTAACTTATTATGTATCCTTATATAATTGTTATTTATGGATAAGTTAAATATCAGTTTGTAGTAAAGAATTATTGGAAAAAAAGAGAATGTCTTACCCGCAATTCATCCCAAATGTCATCTTTACATTTGTTGGGTACTTTATCCCAACTTTCATATGATATCGGCACATGAATTCGTACGAATTTACCAAGTCTATTGCCTATTTTCCAGGCAATATCAGAAACTGGAACACCATATGCATTTGTCTTAACTTTCTCGGGTTGTGAAGATGACGAATGGGTGACTGAATGGATCGACATTTCTGCGGCTTCTAACATTGTTGCTGCAAGTATTCAGAAAGAAACATATATGAGTTCATAACATAATAGTTCACAGCATATGTTATGTAAATAACATTTTTTCATCTTTTGATCATTATCTTCACATACAATAAAAAGGAATGTTGACTCATAGTACTAATAAGAATATGCAAGTTTTTCTTGATACATTTATAAGTTAAACAACTTGTGTCAAAATTTAAGAAGACATATACATAGTTCAGGGCAAGGACTAGGGGTAAAGATAAATTTTATACGTTTACAGTGTAAGGACTAGGGGTAAGGACAGACCATAATAGAATTGGAATAAAGTTTGGTTCCATTGCATTACATGTGTTTGTTACAGGAATTTGTTCACTTTCACTACTCTTTTTACTGTAGTTTTAGCCAACTGCAAACACAAAAACACCAACTGCACCACATCTGTCAATCTCACACGCACACCTCTCAACTGCACTACATCTGCTTTGCAGCACTAATCAGACTTTATTTTGGCAATTTTTGAGTGCAATGAAACATGTGATGACTATCATAAAGGTTCTTTTCTTTTAGTAATCTAACTTGATGTATTTCCTTTAATGTGTGGCGGGTGGTTGGATGGGTGCACATTGAAAATGCTGGGTACGTCAATTGCTAAAAGGTTCACATGTATTAATATAAAATAACATAAATGTAAAATTTATATACACATGCATGCGCACACAAAACATACCCACATACATCCAAGCAACACACATTCAATATCCTATTTAATTGCATAAGTTTACATATTATATTAGGTGCAGTTCCACTTTGCATTATAAAAATATAAATAGTACAAGTTGCTTCAATTTATGAATATAAAAATATAAATAGTAAAAATGTAAATGTTAGCTTTATGAGCTGAAGCATGAAACTTTTGCAAGTCACAAAAGTAAATATAGAATAGATTAAGTATTCGAACATTACCTGTGATAATATGTGACTATTGCAGTATCATTATATTCTTATCAATTAGCTCGCCTGAATGATAATGAAAATGGAAATATTGTATGATGCAATGATAGAATTAATAAGATTATCGAAATATTCCATTATCCATCACCACATGCAACACCATATCTTTAAGTCATTTTAGCCCTAAGCAAACAAATTTCTAAAATTTAGAATAATAATTAAATAGTGATACATGAAAAATTCTAAATTCATAATCAAAAAATTCTAAATTCATCCACATTTGAAATTCAACTCAATTCAATTAAGAAATACATCTTATATTAACATATGCATTTGGTTAAGATCTTCTAATTTTTTGCTATCTTCAAAGGCTGATTGTTTGACGGCAGGAAACTCAAGATCATCCACGATTGTAGTCAACCGCTTAGGTGTGTGTAAAACCACAAACCATCCGCCATTTTTTAAATCTTTTGAGTAGAACACTTAACTCGCTTCTGACGCAAGAATAAATGGCTCATCGTTCATCCTATCTTTGGTCTTCAATTCACCTAAGTTAACTGTAATCAAGTTTGAAACAGGATCAATCTTGCAACCATTGATCTTGTCTTCGACCTTTACCCAATCACAATAAAAAACCGTTTGTTTGAAGTCTATACAATCCAACTCAATTATCTCCTGAATAACTCCATAATACAGTGTTTCAGCTTCTGTATAATTTTTATCTTTCCCGCTGGCTCTAAATTTTGTGATTGCTCTCATTGATACACCGCTGTCTTGTGTTACCATCCGCTCTTCGTAATTTTTCGGGGAAAATGTAAACCCATTTACTTGGTACTTCATATAACTGTGCGCCTTGAACTTTGGCCCATTCACAAGGCGCCAAAGAGTTGAATCAATATCGTTTGTTTTTACCAACTAAAAAAAATAAAATATGTGAAAAGTATGATTAATAAGGTGTATGATACCTTTAAGTACACGTGAAATATTAAATAAGCTTTAATATATACCTCGCCATGTAACCATAAAGTAAAACTTTGACAATCTTCCACGAATGAAACCCCATTTCGAGATTGAGATTTAGTACTTTTCACATAGATGTTATACCCCCTACAAAAAAACATTTCAAAACATTTATATACTTACAATGGTGGAGATTCAGGAGTTATTTGTGAACTTACTTCTCTCATTCATCCAATCCATCATACTTATTGAGGACCCATCTACGAACTTGTTCAAACTGCACCGAGGTTAAGGTTATGTCTTTACCATTATCTAGAGGCATCTCACCAGCAAACTCATCATCCTCGTCTAAGAAAGCCTCACGAGTATGTTTATGTGTGCCATCGCCTCCTTTTGGCATATACTCCATGCAGTAAAGACTAGCTTCCTGTACGATATATCCTTCTGCAATACATCCTTCAATATATCTTTTGTTGCGGATGTATCCTTTATATGTTTTCATCAACCTGTGCATATAAATCGATTACAAATGACTAGTACCTATTTAAATCGAACGATGATGAACAAAACTAAGGTTAGTAAATCACCGTTCAAAAGGATACATCCACCTATATCTAACAGGACCGCATATCAATGCTTCATCGGCTAAATGAACCATAAGGTGGATGCTGATGTAAAAAAAATGCAGGTGGAAAATATTTTTCAAACATACAAATTGCTTCTACCAAACTAGTCTTTGCTTTTAAAAGATGTTCTCTGTTGATCACCTTTGAGCATAAAATGTTAAAAATTAGACTTATACGATGTACAGCATTACGTAGATCCTTATGTTGTTGATAAGAATGCTGAAGCATTACCGGAAGTAATTGCTGCAATATGATGTGGTAATCATGAGACTTCATATTTATTAGTTCAGGAGGATTGATGTTCACATTGTTATTGAAGTTGGAAGAGAATTTGCTAGACACTTTTAGGCTTTTCAAAATGGTGCAAAATCGAAGCCTTTCGTCTTTGCTCAAGGTGAAAGTTGCATCTGGTATGATTACTTTATTTCTTTCAGGATCTTCACTCACCCACAATTTTTGTTTTATACCCATGTTTTTCAAATCCTTACGTGCATTGATCCCGTCTTTTGACTTGTCTTTATGACCCATAATTGTGCTAATGAGATGCTGAGTGACATTCTTCTCTGTATGCATAACATCAGTATTATGTCGGACCAAATTTGCTTTCCACTATGGAAAATCAAAGAGGATGGACCTCCTATACCATGCAGGAACATTCTCGACTTCCTCTTCATCGGTTTTCTTTTTCTTTTTCAACCGATTTCTAGTTTGTCTTTGCCAACTTTCATCTTGATATTAGCTACCTTCTCTTCAACTTGATAACGAGTCAATGGCCGTGGAGGACGATGATATTCCTGTTTGTTATCAAAGTTTGTTTTTTCGTCTCGAAACTTACGTTTGAAAGGAAGAATCTTCGATGTCCCATGTAACACATCTTCTTACTTGCACGAAGATAGTAAGAACAAGTGTCTTCCCCACATGTAGGACATGCAAAATAGCCATGAGTTGTGCATCCCGATAAAGTCCCAAGTGTAGGATGATCATGAATTGCCCACAACACCCTAGCTCTCATTGTAAACTCGGAATTATTAAATGAGTCAAATGCAGCGACTCCTTCCCATAACAGTTGTAACTCGTCTATTAACGGTTGCAAATAAACATCAATATCCTTTCCTGGTTGTTTTGGTCCAGAAATCAACAATGTCAACATTGAAAACTCTCTTTTCATGCACATGGATGGAGGAAGATTATACAGTACTATAACTACTGGCCAACAACTATAACGGTTACTTAGAGATGCATGTGGATTGAAACCATCCGTTGCTAATCCAAGCGTGACATTTCGTGATTCAACAGCAAATGTTTTGTCAAAAGAATCTACAGCTCGCCATTGAGAAGTATCACATGGGTGACACATTACGTCTTAATTAGACTTGGCACGACCATGCCAAGTCATAGCATCTGCTATCCATGGTATAGTATACAACCTCCTTAGCCTAGGAATTAGAGGAAAATGTCTCAACGTCTTTTGAGGTACTTTGGCAACTCTTTTCTCTTCGTTGAATGTTGTTTTATTTCTTGATTGTTTGCAAACTGGACAAAAAACTCTATTTGCATCGTCCTTCCAATACAAAATGCAGTCATTAATGCACGCATCATAAGTTTTGTAATCCATACCAACTTGCTTAATCATCTTCTCCATGTCGTGATACTTTGTTGGTAGTGTGTTACCTTCAGGAAGTAATTCCTTTATGAAATTTAGGAGTGCAGTCACACCATTGTCAGAAAAGCCATACTGGGTTTTCAAGTTATTCAGCTTGACGACGAAATACAATTTTGTTATCCCTTTTGGACATGAAGGATACAATGACTCTTTTGCATTATCAAAAAGTGATTTATACTTCTTGCTTTGATTGGCCTGCCAATCAACATCAACCGTAGGCGAATCCACAATATTATCCGGCAACAAACTTGTAGGTTGCAATTGATGAAATCTATCAGCATCATTGACCAGATCATCCATCTTAGGAAGTTCAGAGTCATCGGTGCTTATGGCTTGACTAACAGGTTGTTTTTGGTTCATTGCCGACTCTTCCCCATGAAAATGCCAAACAGTATATGATTGGACAATTCCCCATCTACGTAGATGAAAATGAATATCATCTAATTTAATTTTCATTTTCATATTTTTGCACTTTGTGTAAGGACAAGAATAGATTTCCTTATTGCCACCATTTTCTACAACAAAATCAATAAACTTCTACACTCCTTCCATATGTCGTGGGGTTATTTGATCGGCTTCTGCATCCATTCTTTATCTATACTTGAAGACATATTGATTTGCCAACTAAAATATATACAACATTTTAGTATAAAAACCTTAAACCTGACATAAAACATATTGAAAGAAATTTTTACAATTTTTCACTTTTTTATAGTTTACATTTCCTTTTAATTTTTACAACTTTTACATGGTGCCTCACTTTCACTCCTCTACAAACTGCATGTGTATACAAACAAGACTGTGCATATTATTTCTACACACCATATCTACATCTCCTGCAATTACTCATCAAACAACAAGACTGTGACTGTCCAACTTTGCGATTCCGTCATCAAACAACTTCCCTAACCTTACCATATCACCACTGCCTCAGTTGCAGCTACCATCACTTTAGCATTCAACAAACCATCCTCCTCGACATCACTTCCGTTAAAGCAATTCTTCCACTACCGCCACTTCATACCTATCAAAACTTCATTTCAACTCCACCAAGCTACAACTTCCTTTCAACTGCAACAATCATTATGCACACTATTCACAAACAGCACCTGACCACTCAACAGTCACCAACTGGTGCATTTCTCTTCATACTACTGTCAACCCAGTGTCAATACAACTTCAAACTATAAACAGTACATCTGACTTCATTTCCTCCCACTGTTCAACAGTTCACAATCACTAGATAAGTACCCTTGCCTTAGCAAACTTCCTACCATCACTACAACTATAGTTAGTCTATACCACAAACCCACCACATCACACTTCATTTACTTCACTCATCAGTGAGCGTCCATACTTTCCTTCATTAACAAAACAAAGACAGCAAAATACCCCTCCTAGAACTGCAATCACACAAAAATCCGTTCAATCCTACCTCAACACATGGCGATTTCTATTTCTGCCAATAATCACCCAAGCTCCATTTCTACCAACATCAAACTAACCATTTCTGTGCTTTTACCAGACTTCATTCACCAAGAAAACCAACTTCAACACCCTACTCCCAATTCACTTCTAGTACAACATCCTCTGGCATAATCATCTACCTTCAACAACTCACAACCTTCTACTGCATTCACCTCCACTAACTGCTTTCATCGAAAAATAGTCACTCCTCCTTCAATAGCAAACCAGACTGTCACTTAACCATTCCACCTCTGCCTTAAGAAGTACACTACCACATCTCATCCATACCATATGGTCACAAACATCCATTCTGCTACAAAGAAACATCAATGCAACGGCCCAACTTCACCATCTGACCACCACTACTATCGAACAGTCGCAGCAGTCCTATAATCTGCTTCATACGACAACTCAACAGCCACTGCATTTACTTCCTCCATCATATAGCAAGACATTACACCCCAAAAAAATAATAACAATACGACATAAACCTCCTCCTTGCTTGCTGACTACTTCCTTTCGACAACACTGACCGCCGATCAATCAAAAAACTGCAAACACCAGCCCCTACTCCCTGACCATCTATAAACTGTTTACTACACAACTCTCATCCTACTACCAGACAGACATCACCAAAGAAAAAAAAGCAAACATACACCTCTGTAGGACAACTGTGCATTAAACACTGAAATTTCAGCAAATTTCATGCTGTATAGGACACATTGTCCTACAATTTAACAGAGAAATATGGAAGGAAAAAAATTAAGCTATAGGGTCTTGTTTCCAGCAAAGACCAAGTAAAGCATCATTATTCTTGTGAACTTTGGGGAACAATTTTTGTTGAATAAAATAAACATGTTTGTGAACTTTAGGGAGATTGTGAAATTTGTGTTTTGTACTCTAACAATCCGTCTTTTTATAATATTTCATCGAATTTTATCAATATTTTTATTTATTTAAACATGCATATTTTCCATTGAGGTCTATGACAAAATTTGATGTGCTTGGAACTTCGAATGATATAGAAGAAACATAGCATTATCCATATTCATACCTTACCAGCTTTACAAAGTGATGCACCCCCTACTTCTGCTTCAGAAGGTGCCTGTAACAAAATAAAAGTTGGCCAAAATTCAACTCTGATATACAGCTGAAAACATATGTCAACTTCTGAAAAGGGAATAAGATAATCATGAGGATCAGATATTAGATATGGCATGCCTGATAACTAATTATGCTATGTAGGCGTAATATGTAAACTGACATTAACATAGTAAGTGAAATCAGGTTAAAAATACTTCATCGTTGGCGTAATGAAAGCAAACTATCATTAACATCCCACTGTGACCAAGCTCTTGCTAGCACCAGAATTGGTCACTAACACCCTTAAGAGAGATTGTGTAGAGAGATTAATGAAGAAAGTAAAGTTAAAAAGAGGACAGTACGTAAATTTAAATGCAGAAAAAATGAACACCAGATTTATAGTGGTTGGCGTAATTTCCTACGTCCACTTTGAGGTAGACCTTTATTGCTTTTCTCGATAATCGATTGCAGATACAATCTATATACCAATCACTTAAATACAATTGCTGAGCAAAAAAGATTGAGTCTTGAATGAGTCTTGAATGCGGTAGAGTCTCCTCGGTGTTCTCGAAAAAAGGTCCCTTTCACTGTGCCCCTGCCTCTCTATTTATAGGCGAAGATGGGATCGACTTCCCTGGTGGGCTAGGTAGCTAAGTAGCTTGGCCCAAAAAGAGTGATCTCTATGTGCCGATCCATAGATGCCAAACGGCAAAATTCCGAACAAGGCATGAATGTCGTACGATATCCTCATGTCGAACGAAGTGATACCGAAAGATATCTTCATGCCGATCGAAGTAATGCCAAACTATATCTTCATGCCGATCGAAGTGATGCCGAACACTCTAAATGTCGAATGAAGTATTTGTGCCGAACAATACTGGAAGCCGACCCAGTGTGTTGTGCCGAACGACTCTGGATGTCGATCGATCTCGAATGCCAGACGAGATTTATGCTGAATGAAGTGATGTGCCGAACAAGGTTTGGATGCTGAGCAGTATGGAATGCCGAATGACTATGCCATGTCGAACGTCCATAAATGCTGAACGATATACAATACCGAAGGTCTCTCAATGCCGAATGCTCTTGCATGTTGATCGTCCCATAGATACCAACCAAACTTGAGTGCTGAACGAATCATTTGTACTGGACGACCCTGGAAGCCGAGCGCTTTCTAATGTTGAACGCTCCTAAATGTCGAGTGTTCCTGAATGTTGAGCGTTCTCTAATGCTGAACGACCTGGATGTTGAACGACTCATAAATGTCGAACAGTATGCAAATGCCGAGTACTTAGTTGCCTAGTCAAACCTTTAGGTAACACTTTCCCCCAAAGTGCATCACGTGGTCGAACGTGGTGCGCTTTGAATCATGAGCTCTCCGTGTTTTTCTTCGAGCCTCGGCTCAGTTCTCTCAAATACAAGGCGAGGCGATGCTCGTCGAACGATATGAAAATACCGAACAGCATAGCCGATGCCGAACGAGGTTGTCTTGACCGGTTCTATCGGTCCTTGTCCCTTCGGCTTCCCCTCTTCTCCTATAAAGGTCGGCACTTTCCTTCTTCTTCTCTTTTCACCTTTTACCTCCGTTATTTTCGAAGAACTCGAAACTTACCTCCCTTAAATTTCATTCACCTTTCCAAACTCCCCTTCCTTCGTCGAATCCAACAAGCCCTTCCTACAGCTTCCTTCCAAATTAAGCTCGGACAACTCCCAATCTTAAGCTCACAGACCTTCAAGCTCCTGCCGTTCTCTTTGGTAAGGACCTTTCGATCGCTCTCTCAAATTAGGAAGTATAACATATTACTCGAACCCATGAATCCTCCATAGAACGTAGAAAGTGGAGGGTGTGTGGATGAGGGAGATGAATTGAGGCTTGGATGCGTCCTAGGGCTAGAATTCTGCATGCTTCTAGGCAATTTCGAGGTGGATGGATTGGAGAAGAGGAAGGTGGAAGATGCATTGCAGTGGCTCGGCACGATCTTTTAATGTCGAGTGATCCTATGGGAGCAAGGGAATGGAGTTAAAGATAAGGCCTATTGGCGTGGATTGACATGGCCTTGGTTCGGCATGATCTCCCCATGCCGGACGAGGTTGGAGTGGAAAAATTGAAAGGAAGTAGAGAATGGACAGGATGCCAAACGTCATGGCTCGGCATGACTTGTCGAATGACTCGGCCATGCGGATCGCGAGAGACGGAGGGAAAAGGGCAGATAATGTCAAGGGAAGAATGCCGAGCGGTATGGCTCGGCACAATCATGGTTCGACATGATTTGTCGCATGCCGAACGGCCAAGAGGAAGGGTTGGAAGAGTGATGCTTATTGTTAGGAACTGAGTTGATAATGTTTTGATGACAACAACCTTATATAGTTATTATACTTTACTTTATAAAATATATACTACATTTTCATATAGGTAGATATATATATGTATATAGGAAGTATATGTAGGTATTATCGAAGACTGATCAGTATAAAGACTCAAGCATCAAGATGAAGATTAGAGATTCAAGATTCAAGACTCTAGAGAATCAAGATTTCAAGATCTCAAGATAAGTGTCTAGTATTTTGTTAAAACTTCATAATAGCACTCTCATCTTTCTTCCAATTTTCTTTTGGGATGGAACCCAATTTCTATCGAAACCAGTGGCTTACAAACCCACGACAAGTAGCTTACAAACCTACGACAAGTGGCTTACAAACCCACGAAAATCAAAATCATTTAAACTACCTTGTACAAGTTCTCGAGTCCTATGGAGGAGCTCTGTAGGAAGGTTCTTGCAATTTCAGTTTGAATAGATTTTTCAAAATGTTTTTAAATCTGTTTTTCAAAATGTTTTAGCTTTCAAAATCATGTTTTCAAAAATGTTTTCAAACTTTGTTTTAGCCTTAAAATATTCCTCCATTCTGATTTTAAAAACTTCTATTTTTAAAACATCAAAACTTATTCTGATTTTAAATATTACTTATATAATTGACGGTCTATATCAATTATATATATATATATATATATATATATATATATATTTAAAATAATGTTTTATATTCATTCTCTATCTCAAAATATTGTTTAAACACTTTATTTTGCTTCAGAGAAGTTTCAACTTGTTTTAAATTCAAATGCTTTTACAAAACAACATCTCTACAATTTTGAACTGAGGGATGTCGACATATGGGGATACCCCATGTCGACATGGTGACAGTTGGATTCAAAATTCAAATTTCAAAAGAAGTGTCCATTCGTTCAAAAACCGTTCGCCAATGGTTATGACTGTTGAGCATCTATATAAAGGCTTCCAAAATGAATTTTTTAACAACTAATTTTTTTATTTTCTTCACTCTTTCTTCTCCACCATTCCATATCCATAAAACTTCATATTTTCAAGATCGTGCCATCATTCTGCCAAATTCTCAATAGGAAATCATTTAGATACTCTCTCTATTTGATTCTCCATCATTCTACTACAGATCAAAGTGCTATTCAGAGTTATAGGATTAATTTGTATTCAAAAAGTCCATAGAGTCTATCCATTCAAAAGGATTGTTATTAGAAAGTATTAGGGTGATCTTGTGTCCCGTAAATCAAGAGAGTTTACCAAGGACTCGGAGATAGGAGGGTTCCTTAAGGCCTTAGAAATTGAGGGTTGTAATTTCAATATTGGCTTATAAAAATCTGTACAAGGATATTGCCTTGGTGCAGGACTGGATGTAGGAGGATTCCGAACCAGTATAAAATCCGGTGTGTTCTTTCCTTTTACTTGCTTTACTTTACTATTTGCATTTGTTATATGTTCTGTGATCACTCTGCGTTAGAATTCTGTTTAGATTTGTGCTGAAAGTTTTAATTTAGTCATATAGTTCATATATTCTTTAAAACACTATTCACCCCCCCCCCCTCTAGTGTTATTTCTGTGGTGACCCCTTTAATTTTCACACATAGATTTTTTTTTACAGAAGGAATATATATATTTAAATCCCATGAAGTTAAGTTTGAATATTTAGAAAATTCATAGATTCTTTCCCAAGATCCTGAATTACCAATATAATTATATCAGTTCATAATTCACCTTAAAATAGCTTTACATATTTGAAGATATGTTTGCTTCTTTTGTTTTGTATGTGATGATATTTACAACAGGCTCTATGCATATGGGTTTGGTAGTGCAAGTACAGTGCACCTTTGCATTTTCTTTTCTTAATTTTCTACTCTTTCTGCCTATATATGGCTACTATCACATAATGCAGTATTTAAGTTTTAAGAGGTATAACTGAGAGAAGTACAATTGCTAATATGAACATGCAAATCTGTTTTCACAATCACATTTTCATTTCAGGTTGAACAATTTATATTTGCACTGCATTTTCTTAGATAGGTTGGAAATGCATACTGGTATGCTTCGAGTTTATATTTCAAAAACTTGGAGTTTTTATGTCACTTTCTTCGAGCTGGAAACACTGGTACAACATGAATTGTGGTGAAGTGATTCCAGGCTATAAGGGTCTGACCCTTAACCATCTAGGCTGGTCATGATCCCATTCTTGCAACTTTCAGAACCATATTTCTTATGTAAATCATTTCCACAAACACTCTTTCTTATAACCAGTTTGTTTTTGTCACATAAAAGTTTTTATGAGAATTTGTTTTCCCCAGGTTTTCAACACAAAACAAAAATGTTTCCAAATCCATTTCTTTTAAAACTCTTTTTATTTTGATATCAAATACATGAATATGAGTCATGCATTTTCTCAGAGATTTTGCTCCAACCAATATTTGTTACAGGCCATGCATAATCCATTTTGTTCAAAATTTACAAGCTTGTTTTGTTTTTCTGAAAAATCTGTTATACCTGACTGTTTACAATTTCCATCATCAAGTCACAACATAATTTCATACTAAAGTAAACAGAGACTAACATGCACACATATCATACTGATATTCCATATCAGGTTCCTCAGTTCCCAAAAAGATGACCAAAACATTTATAAGAACATCAACTACTCACATGTCATCAGAAATCATTCAACAGAAGTTTAGTTGCATACATACTCATAAAATCTCCTTACAATTTACTTTAACTACTAATGATAACCAGACCATTTACTATAAGCATCTGCAAATACAAAGCAAAGTTCCTCTTATTTATACTTAGCAGCTAATGCTTCCTTCATTCATCAAGTCAACCTTAATTACCTGCATGCAAATCACTGAGCTGCCCCATTTAATTGAGACACCCAGATGATTGCAAAGGCAACCAAAAGGGTCAGTTTACACTGGTATGAACATTAATGAATTTTATACACATGTTTGCAAATCTTATAAACCTATATCACTTGCATAATCTAGTAGTTTGTAAACTATGCACACCAGTAAATTGCCAGATAACTTCAAGAATATAATCATTCATTCAACATATATGCAACCAGCCATGCATTATTTATAACGTCATAAATAAATCCAGGTTATGTTCTCCCAGTTTCTCCCAGCATTTCATTAAGGTCATCACATTAAAACTTATTTAATTTATATCTTTGTTCAGATATTATAACCCAGAGATTTTAAATCTCATACCCCATTTTTATTTATTTATTTATGGTCTAAATCCCCCTGTCAAATGAACACATGTATGCATTGTGAAGGAATCTCCCAGTTAGTCTTATTTATTCCAACACACAAAGGCCTCAGGGGACACTTGCACCATGCATATACTTCCTCCCACCTGAAGCAAGCAGATCATTGACTAACCCCAAATGACCAATTTAATTTTCTTTCAGTTATTCATAGGATCTATTAACCTAATGATTTTCCTCCTCCAGTTTCTGCTTAATTCATTAAACACCAGTTTATGGGTTTGATTATAAAACCCTCAATTCCTCCATGTTTCAGGAAAAAACATAATTATTTTCTAGTTCAATCCCCCTGTTTACCATTTATTTTCCTTACTGCAGAAATTTGCAACAGGTTTTCCAAAACATTTTAAACATCATGATCCTTCTGTATTATAAAAGAAGAATATGGACAGAGGTATATGTTAATAAAATCCATCAAAAACTCAGAAAAGCCTCCTACCTTATTATTTAGAATATAAACATAAGCTAGATCTTCATCTTGCTTCCTATGTTCTAAATAATTTAGATCCATACTTAACAATAATAAAAACAGAATTAAAAATGCTCAAACCATCTTGGCTTGGAAAAACTATCATACAAAACTCCAAACAGAAATGCACAACAAACATCCATTTCATCCATATCAAACCATTTCAAAGATTTAAATAATTCTTATAATACTTTTAGGCTGCCTACCAGAGGACTTAATGCCACTATATAAAATAGATTAATGCTCACCTATTATTTTTCTTTTACTATCTTGCTCCTCTACTCAGCAAATCCCTTCAGAGCTTCTTACCCATATTTTCCCCTATTTTATTTTATATGTATATATTTTTTTATTTTTTTTTGAGATGATGATGATCATTATGGTGTGCAGGTTTTATAAAGCTGTTTTAGGGTTTATGGAAATGGGTAATTCCTTTGATACCCTTTTATTCTTCATGCACAGTTTATACTTATGCATGGTCCTCAATTGGAATTATACTCACTTGATTTCCTTTAGTAGTTATTTCGGGATTTCCAATACTTTAACTGCTGCATGCTATTTCCATGATCTCATTCTATTCATGCCATATGCATGTGACCTTTGTATATTTTATTTTCTGCTCAGTCTTTAATCTTTTTTTTTTCTATTCCTCCTTTAAAACAGCAACTACTTTTTACATATTATGTGATAAAAATTATACACACACAAGATTATTTATTTATTTTTTCTCTTTTCTGGCAGCAAGATTATATAAGTCATTTGAAACTTCATAAATTTCCATTGTATTTTGCTTCTTAAATTAAACAGAAAATTCCTTTTATTTTAAATACATATACTCATATAATTCTTTAGACATGGAACTATATTTGTTTTAAGTCCCCATTTTCTTTATAACTTCAGAAATTCTTAAAGTAAATATAACTTTCATTTTATTTTAGTTTAGGGTCATTACATACCCTCCCCCTTAAAGGAATTATGTCCCTATAATTTCTCCTAATTTCTCCAAATAAAAATGCCAATCCATAGTCTGTTTTAATTCCATAACCCCATACTCACATTTTATGAAAGCAAGCAATGCATAAGAATATTCAGAGAGTCATCATAAACTACTTAAACATACCTCTCCATCAGTAAACAAGTTGGGGTATTTAGCCCTCATTTTGTCCTCCACCTCCCATGTACAATCATTGGTGTCCAAGCTCCATTGAATTTTTACCAGTTTGATCACCTTGTTCCTCAACTTTTTCTCTTCCTTGGCAACTATCCCTACTGGTTTGTTTGCATAGACCAAATTCTTTTGGACTTGAATTTGAGTAGGTGACTCCAAAATTGCTCCTTCATCATGCACCCATTTTCTCAATTGAGAAACATGAAACACTGGATGCACACCACTCAACTCCTCAGGTAGCTTAAGTTTATAGGCCATAGCACCAATTCTTTGCATAATTTCATATGGCCCTACAAATCTTGGTGATAACTTACCAGATTTCCCAAACCTGAACACCTTTCTCATTGGTGATACCTTTAGAAAAACATATTCTCCTACCTTAGACTCCATTGGCTTTCTCCTTTTATCTGCATAAGACTTTTGTCTTGATTGTGCTGTCTTCATTCTATGTCTAATTAACTCAATCATGTTGGAAGTTTCTTTAACATGATCTGGTCCTAGTAGTATACCCTCTCCCATATCCAACCAACAGGCAGGGGATATGCAGGGTCTCCCATACAAGGCTTCAAAGGGAGCCATTCCTATTGTTGACTGGTAGCTATTGTTATATGTGAATTCTGCCAAATGAATGTGATCCTCCCAATTACCCCCAAAGTCAAGCACACATGCTCTCAACAGATCCTCCAATATTTTGTTTACTATCTCTGTCTGCCCATCACTTTGAGGATGGTAGGCAGTACTTAAGCATAGTTGAGTTCCCATTGCTTCTTGAAAACTTTCCCGAAATCTTGAAGTGAACAAAGTGTCTCTATCACTTACAATGGTCTTGGGTATGCCATGTAGCCTTACCACTTCCTTAACAAATAATTGTGCAAGCTTTGATGCATTTCTATCTGACCTGACAGGGACAAAGTGAGCTGATTTGGTTAGTCTATCAACAATTACCCATATACTATCATTTCCTTTCTTAGTTTTAGGCAAACCATCCACAAAGTCCATGGAAATACTTTCCCATTTCCACTGAGGTACCTCCAAAGGTTGCAACATGCCAGAGGGCTTTTGGTAGTCTGCTTTAATTTGCTGACAAGTGAAACACTTTGCCACATATCTTGCCACTGCTTGTTTCATTCATGGCCACCAGTAGCTTCTTTTTAAATCATGATACATTTTAGTACCACCAGGGTGTATGGTGTACTTGGTTTTGTGATGCTCATTCATGATTTCTTCCTTCAACTCTGCAATGTCTGGTACACACAGCTTCTCATTCTTCCTCAAATACCCCTTGTGATCTATTTTAAAATTTTCCAACTCAATGTTGCTAAGTAACATTTCCTTCTTCTCCTTCAAATCCTTATCTTGGTCTTGTATGCTACCAATTTTCTCCACTAGATTGGATTTTACTGTAATCAATCCTAGTGTACCATATTCTACCATATCATCATGCTCACTAAAATCCTTTCATTCTTGCTATATATATCTGCCTCCCCAAGCATTGCTAGGTTTTTAAATTCATCAATCATTAGACTTGCTAACCTAACTTGATGCCTACTCAAGGCATCTGCCACCCTATTGGCTTTTCCAGGGGTGTACAAAATATCTAAATCATATGCAGCTAGAAATTCCATCCACCTTGCTTGTCTCATATTCAAATATTTTTGAGAAAATAAGTACTTTAATGCTTGATGGTCTGTAAATAGTTCAAATTTTGCTCCAAGCAAATAATGCCTCCAAAGTTTTAATGCAAACACTATTGCAGCTAATTCTAGATCATGAGTTGCATATTTGGTTTCATTGGGTTTAAGCTGTCTTGATGCATATGCCACTACTTTGCCATGTTGCATAAGCACTGCACCTAACCCAGACCCACTAGCATCAGTATATACAACCATTCCTTCATTTACTTCTGGGATTTGCAAAACAGGAGCTTCCACCAGTGCTTGCTTCAATTTCTCAAAAACTTGTTCACACTGCTCAGTCCACACATATGGTTGGTTCTTTTTTGTCAACTTGGTCATTGGTGTGGCTATTCTTGAAAAATCCTTGATGAACCTTCTATAGTACCCTGCCAATCCTAAGAATGATCTCACCTCAGTCACTGTTCTTGGTCTACTCCATGATTGAACTGCAATCACTTTGCTTGGATCCACACTTATCCCTTGCTGTGACACAATGTGTCCTAAAAATTTTACTTCATGTTGCCAAAATGTACATTTTGAATACTTGGCTTTTAATTCATGTTCTCTAAGTCTGGATAATACTAGGTGTAGATGCATAGCATGATCATCTTCTGTCTTTGAGTAAATTAATATATCATCTATAAATACTAGAACAAATTTATCCAAAAAGTCTCTGAAAATTCTATTCATTAAATCTACAAAATAGGAGGGAGCAATGGTCAAGCCAAATGGCATTACTAAAAATTCATATAGGCCATACCTTGTGTTAAAGGCTGTGTACTCAATGCTTTCCTCTGCAACTTTCATTTGGTGAAATCCAGAGGCTAAATCTAACCTTGAAAATATTTTAGCTCCATGCAACTGATCAAATAGATCATCTATTCTAGGCAGTGGGTACTTATTTTTAATAGTTACCTTGTTTAAATCCCTATAGTCTACACACAACCTCATTGTTCCATCATGTTTCTTGACAAAGAGCATTGGGGAACCCCAACTGGAACTACTTGATCTTATGAATCCTTTCTCTTCTAATTCTTCTAGTTGATGTTTTAATTCTACCAGTTCTTTTGGACCCATCCTATAAGGCTTTTTAATGATTGGATTTGTTCCTGGCATTAACTTTATTTTGAATTCAACTGGTCTATTCTGAGGAATTCCTCTCACTTCTCCAAACACATCTATGTATTCATTAACTACTGGAATTTCCTCTATTTTTAATTCCTTTTGAATTTCATTTATACTCCAAATTTTATTAAAACATGTGTTCTTTACTATTTCACTTAGAACTGTAATTCTTTTGCCTTCATTTGTCTCCAAAGAAATAGTAAGATTTTCTAAATTTAAAATTGCTTTATTTTTATTAACCAATCTACCCCCAATATAATCCCAATACTAGGATAATTTAAAGTATATAGATCTGAATCAAAACCATAACCCCCTATAATTAATTTCAGACCCATACACTTCATTCTTAATATACAATGACTCCTTATGGGACTGTGTATAGTTAAGGGTTGTTCAATAGAAACACAAGCAAGTGCTAACTTCTTTACAGTTTCCAAAGATATCAGTGAATGTGAGGCACCAGTGTCATATACTACTGATATTGGTTGGGTATTGATTAGAATTATACCTTCAAGTTGTCCAACATTTTCAGTGGTGTTTATTGCCAAAGCTCCTACCCTTGCTGTTTTCTTATGAGTCTCTGGGCAGTCCTTCTTTAAATGTCCCATTTTTCCACAGTTATAGCAGCTTCCTTTAGGTATTTTAGGGTCAGGGCATTGGTTACTATAATGTCCAGCTTTTCCACAGTTAAAACAATGAGTGAATTTCTTGCTTTCAGGTGCTATTGCTCCTTCCCCTTTCTTAACTCCTTTACTTGCATTTCTCTTGTCATAAGGTTGCAATTTGTTCTGCCTCCCTTCTTCTTATTGAGCTTCATGTTCCTGAATTTCTCTCTTATGGTATCATGTTGCTCAAAAGAGAGAGTTAGATCAATCATTTGATCAAAGGTTTTGTCTTTGTATGGCAACATTGCCCTAGATAGATTGGGATTCAAGCCTTGAATGTATCTTGCATTCTTTGCTTCTGCATTCCCTATCAACACCATTCCATACTTGGATAATGCTTCAAACTTCTGAGTGCACTCATTTACACTCATGCCTCCTTGCCTTAATCTAATAAAGTCTTCAAGCAGTGTGGCTTTGGCAGATGCTGGAATAAATCTGGCCTCAAGCATGTTCTTGAAATCATTCCAAGTGATATCATTTTCTGGCCTTCCTACTATCACAACCTCCCACCAATCCAGTGCAACCCCCTTCAATTTCCTTGAAGCTATTTGTCTTTTCCTTTGGTCATTGATTTGCATATCTGTAAAGACCCTCTCCATAGTCCTTATCCACATTTGAACACCCATAGCTCCTTCAGTGCCTTCAAAATCCTTTCCTCCCAAATTGGTACAAGTCTTGAGCAGTTTGGAGAGCTCTTCATGAGGATTATCTTGCCTTGGTGCCATTCCATCCCTCAAAGCCCTCACAAAATCCTCTATGCTTATCACAGGTGGCTCACGTGATGGTCCTGCACCTGTGTGATGTCTTGGTCCTACCATAATGCTATAGATATAATTTTTAAGTTAGTTTATTTACCCCCATTATTTTTAATGTCTTTACTTTGTTTATTTATTTGATTTAGGTGTACCCTATACATGTATCTCAATCATACATTTCATTCAGTCATACAAAAACATCCAACCTTAAGAACTCAATCAATGCATTCAATCATCCATATACATACAATAATGTTTACTATGTTATTTAAAACATAGCTCCGATACCAACTGTGGTGACCCCTTTAATTTTCACACATAGATTTTTTTTTACAAAAGGAATATATATTTAAATCCCATGAAGTTAAGTTTGAATATTTAGAAAATTCATAGATTCTTTCCCAAGATCCTGAATTACCAATATAATTATATCAGTTCATAATTCACCTTAAAATAGCTTTACATATTTGAAGATATGTTTGCTTCTTTTGTTTTGTATGTGATGATATTTACAACAGGCTCTATGCATATGGGTTTGGTAGTGCAAGTACAGTGCACCTTTGCATTTTCTTTTCTTAATTTTCTACTCTTTCTGCCTATATATGGCTACTATCACATAATGCAGTATTTAAGTGTTAAGAGGTATAACTGAGAGAAGTACAATTGCTAATATGAACATGCAAATCTGTTTTCACAATCACGTTTTCATTTCAGGTTGAACAATTTATATTTGCACTGCATTTTCTTAGATAGGTTGGAAATGCATACTGGTATGCTTCGAGTTTATATTTCAAAAACTTGGAGTTTTTATGTCACTTTCTTCGAGCTGGAAACATTGGTACAACATGAATTGTGGTGAAGTGATTTCAGGCTATAAGGGTCTGACCCTTAACCATCTAGGCTGGTCATGATCCCATTCTTGCAACTTTCAGAACCATATTTCTTATGTAAATCATTTCCACAAACACTCTTTCTTATCACCAGTTTGTTTTTGTCACATAAAAGTTTTTATGAGAATTTGTTTTCCCCAGGTTTTCAACACAAAACAAAAATGTTTCCAAATCCATTTCTTTTAAAACTCTTTTTATTTTGAAATTAAATACATGGATATGAGTCATGCATTTTCTCAGAGATTTTGCTCCAACCAATATTTGTTACAGGCCATGCATAATCCATTTTGTTCAAAATTTACAAGCTTGTTTTGTTTTTCTGAAAAATCTGTTATACCCGACTGTTTACAATTTCCATCATCAAGTCACGACATAATTTCATACTAAAGTAAACAGAGACTAACATGCACACATATCATACTGATATTCCATATCAGGTTCCTTAGTTCCCAAAAAGATGACCAAAACATTTATAAGAACATCAACTACTCACATGTCATCAGAAATCATTCAACAGAAGTTTAGTTGCATACATACTCATAAAATCTCCTTACAATTTACTTTAACTACTAATGATAACCAGACCATTTACTATAAGCATCTGCAAATACAAAGCAAAGTTCCTCTTATTTATACTTAGCAGCTAATGCTTCCTTCATTCATCAAGTTAACCTTAATTACCTGCATGCAAATCACTGAGCTGCCCCATTTAATTGAGACACCCAGATGATTGCAAAGGCAACCAAAAGGGTCAGTTTACACTGGTATGAACATTAATGAATTTTATACACATGTTTGCAAATCTTATAAACCTATATCACTTGCATAATCTAGTAGTTTGTAAACTATGCACACCAGTAAATTGCCAGATAACTTCAAGAATATAATCATTCATTCAACATATATGCAACCAGCCATGCATTATTTATAACATCATAAATAAACCCAGGTTACGTTCTCCCAGTTTCTCCCAGCATTTCATTAAGGTCATCACATTAAACCTTATTTAATTTATATCTTTGTCCAGATATTATAACCCAGAGATTTTAAATCTCATACCCAATTTTTATTTATTTATTTATGGTCTAAATCCCCCTGTCAAATGAACACATGTATGCATTGTGAAGGAATCTCCCAGTTAGTCTTATTTATTCCAACACACAAAGGCCTCAGGGTGAACTTGCACCATGCATATACTTCCTCCCACCTGAAGCAAGAAGATCATTGACTAACCCCAAATGACCAATTTAATTTTCTTTCATTTATTCCTAGGATCTATTAACCTAATGATTTTCCCCCTCCAGTTTCTGCTTAATTCATTAAACACCAGTTTATGGGTTTGATTATAAAACCCTCAATTCCTCCATGTTTCAGAAAAAAACATAATTATTTTCTAGTTCAATCCCCCTGTTTACCATTTATTTTCCTTACTGCAGAAATTTGCAACAGGTTTTCCAAAACATTTTAAACATCATGATCCTTCTGTATTATAAAAGAAGAATATGGACAGAGGTATATGTTAATAAAATCCATCAAAAACTCAGAAAAGCCTCCTACCTTATTATTTAGAATATAAACATAAGTTAGATCTTCATCTTGCTGCCTATGTTCTAAATAATTTAGATCCATACTTAACAATAATAAAAACAGAATTAAAAATGCTCAAACCATCTTGGCTTGGAAAAACTATCATACAAAACTCCAAACAGAAATGCACAACAAACATCCATTTCATCCATATCAAACCATTTCAAAGATTTAAATAATTCTTATAATACTTTTAGGCTGCCTACCAGAGGACTTATTGCCACTGCATAAAATAGATTAATGCTCACCTATTATTTTTCTTTTACTATCTTGCTACTCAGCAAATCCCTTCAGAGCTGCTTACCCATATTTTCCCCTATTTTATTTTATATGTATATATATATATATATATATATATATATATATTTTGAGATGATGATGATCATTATGGTGTGCAGGTTTTATAAAGTTGTTTTAGGGTTTATGGAAATGGGTAATTCCTTTGATACCCTTTTATTCTTCATGCACAGTTTATACTTATGCATGGTCCTCAATTGGAATTATACTCACTTGATTTCCTTTAGTAGTTATTTCAGGATTTCCAATACTTTAACTGCTGCATGCTATTTCCATGATCTCATTCTATTCATGCCATATGCATGTGACCTTTGTATATATTATTTTCTGCTCAGCCTTTAATCTTTTTTTTTTCTATTCCTCCTTTAAAATAGCAACTACTTTTTACATATTATGTGATAAAAATTATACACACACAAGATTATTTATATATATTTTTTCTCTTTTCTGGCAGCAAGATTATATAAGTCATTTGAAACTTCATAAATTTCCATTGTATTTTGCTTCTTAAATTAAACAGAAAATTCCCTTTATTTTAAATATATATACTCATATAATTCTTTAGACATGGAACTATATTTGTTTTTTAAGTCTCCATTTTCTTTATAAGTTCAGAAATTCTTAAAGTAAATATAACTTTCATTTTATTTTAGTTTAGGGTCATTACAATTTCTGCCTTAAGATCCTTAATCCGCATCCCCAACACTTATGCGGAACGACGCTTGTATTTAAGCCGACCAATATTTAGGCGAGTGGCGCTTAGACCGAGCGACATGAATGACGAATGATACTTAGACCGAACGATATTTAGGCCGATAAATATTTTGGCCGAACGACACTTAGGCCGAACAACTATTCACTTTGCTTAATTTTATGACAAAAACAAGGACAAGGACCTAAGCAAATTAGCATATCAAACTACTCTGGACCGATAACTTCCTAGTTTCAGTAATCACAAGCCTGAACTTAAATCGACAAAAAGGATAATCTCCTTTAATATATAGCGCCAATGCCTGAGCCCGAAATTGAAAATATCATTGGGCAGGCTTTTGGAGACGGTCAACGATGACGGTTTTCGAAGGTGACGATTCAAAGTTCAACTTTATACCATCAACTCTGTGACTTTCAATTTCTCAGCACTTATATTTGAATCATCACACTAGTTCACACACCACACGGGGGGAATACTTGTGTTGTTAAGTCTAACGTCGATTGTTTTTTCAAGTATATTAAAATAAGTACTCTACTAGATTCAATTTCTATCAAAGATGTCTGGGAAATCTAGCTCCGCCATGATCTCAGATAGACCTGGGCCGTCTTCTAAACAAGGAGTCGCAGATACTTCAAACAGTCGACTTCCCCCTGCTCATAACTTAGCTCCCGATGCCTTGGAGGCATCAATTTTCTCGGACAATCCAGTCAACTAACAAACTTCGATGATTAATGAAAGTGCACTCCGTCGGATATGCTCCATCCACGGAATCCCCTTCGACGACATATTAGTTCCATCGGGGCACGATCGTCCACGCTTTCCCCCAGTTGGATACCCATATTGTAATAAGTTTATGTGCTGGGTCGGCAGTGTGCCACCGTTCAACTCATTTCTTTAAGACGTGCTGCAATACATCGGCATTGCCCCGTTACAACTGCACTCGAACGGTCACGCCTTCATCTACAGTACCTACATCCTCTTCATGAATGTCCTCTTTAGGCCTCCAACCCTGGGTGACATCAGATATATATATATTTGATCAAGAAGCGGAGAGATAGCCCATCTTTCATGTTTCTTGAGCCGCGCCACAAATGCCAGATCTTAACTGGGGCATGTAGCAAGTTTGCCTTGTACAAACAGGAATGGTTTTATGTGCGTTGCCCTCCTGGTTTCGCGAGGAGATGGGCGGAAGGAAGTAAGTCTTTTCTCTGGATTGATATTCATACTTGGTCAGAGCTATGCCTTTTCTAACTCTTTTTTCCATCTTTTCAAATATCAACCCACATCCTGAAGGCCGTGGATATTCTGAAGCCGTCGAAGCTATTAGAGCCCTTTCTGCCGAAGAACGGGACATCCGAATTCTCATTTCGAATGAGTCACTTACAATGTTTGGGCTGTTGGCAGAAGGCCATCAGATAAGCCTTCCTTAGGGGGTTACCATACCCAGGCCTGCCTCTGGCAAAGGAAAAAAACAAGCTGAGTCTTCAGCACGTAACGCTCCTGGCACACTACAAGAAGGAGAAATCAAGGAAACCATAAACACCCGAAGCACAAGGTGAGAACGTTGGTCCTACTCAGGACCCACTAGTTGAAGTTCATGACATCGAAACGTCATCTTCCCTTATGAAGAGGAAAAAGAAACTGACGTACAAGATAACGAGGGAAAAAGTTGGTGCAATCTCTAAAGTTACTCTTATCCCAATAGAGAAAGAGGCTTCCTCACAATGTTTAGAAAGTTCTTTAAAGGGCCTCTCAAACCTCTGATACCTGACGATCTACTTAATTATGATTTTGACAATCCGGAGGCACTTAAACTTCACTCGCCCATCAGAGGCAATGCAGGCGTTCAAGCCAAAACTCAGGGAGAAAAACTCCCATCAGTAAAGAAACTGGTCCGTCGGGGGTAAACACTAGGACATAAACAAACATATGCACTTCACCTTGCACTTAAATTTCCATCATCACACTACTCTTGGCTAATTCGTTGTTTTTTAAATTCTGTGCAGGTGACATAGGGCGTACACACGGAATCGATCGTCTCTGTGGGTCATCTATCTTCCATCACTCTAGATGGGACACTCAGGTTCCGGAAGACGTCGGTATAGAGACGGTGATGGCGATAGGGATTACCATTCCCGGGACTCATCATCTCGGAAGAAAACATATTATCTGTCCAAGTACCACCAACATCCCTTTTCTCACTCGGAACAAAGACAATATAAGCACGACCAAAAGGGGTCGCAATCCAATGCCCTCCATGATCAACACTCTGATTCCTCTTCCACACGACAGTCCCGGGATCCTCATAGGAGAGCTGAAATTTCAAAGTCATCTCCTCCTTTTCCCGCAACAGATCCAGCAATATCGAAGAGACTGGCCAAGCTTAAAGTTAAATTTCCAAAGATCTGCTTTGATGTCTGAAGTTCCTCCGGGCGATCCATCATATACCTGGAGATGTTAAGCAGAGCGCTATCGCCTATACCAACGACGTCTATGTTCAGCATGACGCGTTCGTTCGTCTTGCTGAGAAAGTGTCAGAAGTCTCCATAGAATGCCAACATGAGATTGATCGCTTGAAGACTGAGGCTATTCATGATAAAGACATTATCAGAGCTCAGGACGAAGAGATTGCATCTTACAAATCTCAACTTGAGGCCGCCCAGCAGAGCGCCAAGGATACTGCCGAAGCCGTAACTCGTTTGGAATCAACTCACAAAAAAGAAATCGACGAGGCGGTACAATGCTGTGGGGCTTTAGCTTTGGAGAAAGACTCGATGCAAAAAGAGAGGGATGCATTCTGTCTTCGAGTTAAAGAACTTGAGGAGCGACTCCGTAAAGAGCAAGAAGAGAAGATTACTGACCAAGAAGAGTCGCAACGATATTGCGACGAGATCGTTGCAACACGACTCCTAAAGGTGAAACTTGAGGGCGAGCTTTCTAAAGTTGAGGCGCTAAAGAATGAAGCCCGCGAAGAGGGTAAAAACATAGCATCTGCGGAAATCGACTCCCGTCTTGAGGCGGCCAAGGAAGAAGGTAGAGAAGAAGTCAAAATCATATTCGACCCACTTATTGCCGTATTCAATGTCTGCGTTCTCATGCACCGGGAATTAAATTTTCTAGACGAGGGCTATCTCGAATCTTTAGCTGAAGCGTGGGATACCTTAATAGAGATCAAGAAGGTCGAGCACAGTATCGAGGAGTTGATGAGGGGGCTTTAATAAAAGAATTCCTTAAGAGAAACGAGCCTTCGGACCTGTCAGCGGCCAAATCCCTTTATTGCAAAGGCTCTCCCTCAACGAAAGGGAAAGAAGTTATCGTCGGTCCATCCGGGATCGAGTCTCCAGCTCGTGTACCTACCCAGCTGGCCGGTCGGCCGATACTCGATCCTTTTGAACAGCACATCGGCTATAACCCGGAGGATCCCGGCCTTGGCATTCATGTTTTGTCCCCTATTCCAGAGGGTGAGACCCCCTTGACGACTGAGAGCCAGCCGAAACCTGGTAGGAAACTCTATTGCTTTAACATTCCAAGAGTTTTCGCTTTTCACCAAAAGCTATCGCATTCTAATATTCTTTTTGTGATTTTGTGCAGGCCGTTCTGATCTTGAGCCCACTCCGAGAAGCGATGTCGCCAAGGAGGTGAGGGAAAAAATGAGTGAAGCCACTCAAGCAGGAGAGGCTCCCGGTCCAGATGCTCAGGTGATCGGAGCGCTTGATGAGGACAAATCTGAGACTTCCTCTTCCATCGATGGGAGTTGTGAAGGTGAAATTACAGGCGTCTCTGAGCACACATTCGAACTGAGCATGAAGGAGAAACTTGAGAAAGAGAAGGAAAAAACGGTCAAGATCAAGGTAGAACCTTAAGCTATGGACCTGGAAGATCCTTTGAAAAAGCCGTTGAAGGTCATACTCTCAGGCGGGTCCAAACCCATGGATGTTCCTCGTACTTCTTCAGCTGTCACTCCCCCGTCAAAGAAAGCTATCAAGGGTAAACGTACCAGGGAGGAGTCATCTGACAAAAAGTCAAAGAAGTAGTCTTCGCTCTCGTTCAATAAGAGCTAGTTTAGATTATGTAATTATTTTTATCTTCTTAGTTCATGTAAATAAAATTATTTGTGATGAATAAAACTTAGTTCTTTTCCCTCTCAGAGGATTGTTGTTGTTTGGTTTTTTTTATAACCATGGTCAAAACCCGAGCTACTGCGAGTTACGTGAACTTCTCGATTCATCTTCAAACAAGTTGACAACTTTTTTGGTATTTGCACATTCTTTTATCCCATGCTCTAGGGACTTAGAATATTTTCCAATTCGTACGCCAAGGGCTCGATGACTTCAAGTCATTTATATCCAGTCCACCCTCAGGGGACTTGGACATTTGAATCGTTTATACTCTGGTCCGCATTCCGAAGACTCAGAATACTCTAATTCGTACTCCAGGGACTTGGAGATTCTCAGTCATTTATAATCTGGTCCGCACTCCGGGGACTTAGGGTATTCCCGTCCGCACTCCGGGGACTTGGAGATTTTGATTCGTTTATACTTGAGTCCGCACTCTGGGGACGTAGAGTACGCCATTTCGCACTTCAGGGACTTGGAGATTTTGAGTCGTTTATACTCGAGTCCGCACTCTGGGGACTTAGAGATTTTGAGTCGTTTATACTCGAGTTCGCACTCTGGGGACTTAGAGTACTCCAGTCTGCACTCTGGGGACTAGGAGATTTTGAACCGTTTATACTCGAGTCCGCACTCTTGGGACTTAGAGTACTCCAGTCCGCACTCCAGGGACTTGGAGATTTGGAGTCGTTTATACTTGTTCGTACGTTAGATAGAGTAATGTAACTCTTAGTCATTTTTTACAGCTTTGTCATACATAGGAACATCGACAATTCATGGGAAAATGAAATGGCTTCAAGCCTTTATTAATGCAAATTAGCTAAGTTGTCTTTTTACATGCCGTAAACTAGGGATAAAAACTTGCTAGAAATACATGCAACTAAAATATGATAGAAATGAATTAAGTTCATTCTCCAAGCTTCCGTTCAATGACGTATGGACCTTCCCATGCGGGGCTCATGTGTGATGGAACTGGGAAAACTCGTTTCAAAACGAGATCACCCACACCAAAGATTCTCGGTCGGACTTTTTCATTATAATATCGAGCAACTCGGTGCCTGTACGCGGCCTCTCTTAAATTAGCTTCTTCGTGTTTTTCATCAATGAAGTGCAACTATTCCAGCAAGAGATCTTGATTTGACTCAGGGTCATAATAAGTTACCCAATGTGATGGGACTTCAAGTTCTACGGGTATGACAGCTTCCATGCCATATGCTAATGCGAATGGAGTGTGGCTAGTCGCGGACTTGTGGGTGGTTTTGTAAGCCCAAAGTGCCGTCGGAAGCTCATCCACCCACTTGCCTCTAGCCTTTTCTAAACGTCTTTTCAATGGATATGATTATCTTGTTTACGGCCTCCACTTGTCCATTAGCTTTCGGACGAGCAACTGCTGCAAACTTTTTCTCAATGCCATATTTTTAGCAAACTTCCCTGAACTCTTTACATTCAAACTGAGTTTCGTTGTCTGTAACGATGGTTCGTGGCAGGCCAAAGCGGCATATGATATTTCGTACAACGAAATTAATGACTTTCTTGGTGGTGATAGTGGCCAAAGGCTCTGCTCTGCCCACTTAGTACAGTAATTGACCGCAACAATCGCGTATTTTGTACCACCTTTGGATAGGGGTAAGGAACCGACTATATCAACCCCCACATTGCAAATGGACAAGGACTAACCATTTGTGTGAGTTCCGTCGGCGGAGCTCTTGGGATTTTCGCATATTTCTGGCATTTTTCACATCTTCTTACGTAGTCTGCGGCATCTCGGTTTACAGTTGGCCAATAGTATTCATGGCGGAGGATTTTCTTCGCTATTGTCTGCCCTCCGGTATGGTCGCCACATTCACCTTCATAGACTTCCGTCAGGACTCGTTTTATCTCATCATGGGCAATGCACCGGAGCAATGGGGTCGAGAATCCCCTTCGATACATTATTCCATCCTGCATTACATAACGAGAAGCCTTACGAATGACTTGTCGTCTTTCGCTCCTTCTTTCGGGCACGACCCCATGTAACAAGTACTGCTTGAATGGGGTCATCCATGACTCCTTCTCGATTTCTGTTTCTAACATGAAATCTACCTCCATTATATTTATGCTCGGAACATGTAAGGTTTCAACGGGAAACAATCACATCTACTGTGCATCACCAGTGCTTGCAAATTTTGCCAAAAAATCAGCTACTCTGTTTTGTTCATGCGGAACATGTGAAATATCATAATACTCGAGATTCGCTAGCAGCTCCTGAACTTGGGCCAAATACGGGGCAAGTCTCTGCCCCCTTGCTTGGTAGTCTCCATGCACTTGATACGCTACCAGTTGCAAGTCAAAAAAAAAATCAACCGATCTTATTCCCAGTTCTTTGACGAGTCTTAAGCCGGCAATCAATGCTTCATACTCGGCTTGGTTATTCGTTGCTGTGAATTCGAGCTTCAAAGCGTAGCAAACTGATCGGTTTCCAAGAGTTACAAGGGCTATGCCAACCCCCGAACAATGGTCGTTAGATGCCCCATCGATGTACATCTTCCATCGACGGGAGGTATGACATTGCGGCCGTTTGATTCGTCTGTCATGCTGAATTCAGCGATGAAATCCGCTAGCACTTGTCCTGTATGGCCTTTCGCGGTAGGTAAGTAATATTGAAATGTCTCAGTTCGATATTCCACTTTAACATTCCTCCAGAAGTTTCCAGTCGTTGGAGTATCTGATGCAAGGGTTGATCAGTGTAAACACTGATTGGATGTGCCTGAAAATATAGGCGAAGCTTGCGGGATGTAATCACCAAGCAATAGGCTAATTTCTCAATCTTGGGATAGTTTCTTTCTGCCCCCGTCAGACGTTTACTAACATAGTAAACTATTTTTTGAACTCGGTCCTCTCCAAGAACCAAAGCCGTGCTGATAGCATGTTGGGATACTACCAAGTACATATACAACATTTCATAGTCTATTGGTTTCGATAGCACCGGAGGCTCTCCAAATGTCTTACCAGAGCTCGGAATGCTTCCTCACAGTCGGATGTCCACTCGAAATTCCTTTTTCCCTTCTTTATCACATCAAAGAAAGGAATGCACTTATCCATGGCTCTGGATATGAATCGGCTCAACGCTGCCACCATTCCGTTCAAGCTTTGTACTTGCTTTGTAGTTCTGGGCACTTGTATGTCCCGAATAGCCTAAATCTTTTCTAGGTTAGCTTCAATTCCACGTGCATTCACAATGAAACCCAAGAACTTGCCTGATGCCATGCCAAAAGAGCACTTCAAGGGGTTGATCTTCATACCGTAATGTCTGAGTATACCAAACATTTCTTCTAAGTCTCGGATGTGGTCGTTTGACTGCCGTGACTTCACGAGCATGTCATCCATATAGACATCCATCGTCTTACCGATCTGGTCCTTAAACATTCGATTCACCAGACGCTGATAAGTTGCTCCCGCGTTTTTCAATCCAAAGGGCATTAGTACATAGCAATATAGCCCACATTTGTGACAAGACTAGTGTGCTCTTGGTCTGGAATGTGCATCGGGATCTGATTGTATCCTGAGTACGCATCCATAAATGATAATAATTCGTGTCCGACGGTAGAGTCGATGAGCTGGTCGATTCTAGGTAAAGGAAAACTATCCTTCGGGCATGCTTTATTCAGATCGGAGTAATCAACACAAGTTCTCCACTTTCCATTTTCTTTCTTCACTAGCACTGGGTTAGATACCCATTCAGGGTAGAGGGCGTTGCGGGTGAACCCATTGGCTTTGAGTTTGTCCCCCCTCCCTCTTTGAGAGCCGCGGACCTTTCCGGTTCCATACCTCTCCTTTTCTGTTTTACGGGAATGTGTTTCGGGTCTATGTTCAACATAAGACTCACGATTGTTGGAGAAATCCCGCACATATCAGAGTGTGTCCAAGCGAAAACGTCCAGATTCGCCCGGAGGAAATCAGTAATATCCTCCGCCACTGAAGGGTCGAGTTGCGATCCAATCTTAAGAACTCGTGATGGGTCATCCTAGCTGACTGGGACGTCTACCGTTAGCTCAGACGGTGCTGCATTCGTTTCACTGGGTTCCCCATCATCGTCTCTCGGATCTATGTCTCTAAGGATCCGAGAATGCTGCCCGAGCCAGGGTCGGGCACTACTTGTCAATCATCAGTATTTTGGATGCGGACGGATATGTCCGCAACCTTTTCCTTCTCTCTCTACTGAGCTTCTCTCAGTTCCGCCACATAACATGTGCGACCGGTCGCCTGATCGCCATGTACAACATAAACTCCTTTGTCTGTCGAAAATTTTAATGTCAAACACCCTGAGGCCAAAGCAGCCCTAAATTCTGCCAAGGCTGGGCGACCCGAAAAGACATTGTATGGAGAGTCAACATCCATTACTATGAATGGTAGGACTCGCACTCTCCTACGCTCACCTTCCCCCAGTTCACCTGGTAGCTCTATATACCCCATCGCGTCGGTTGTAGCACCGTTAAAGCCGTGGATACGGGCTTTGCATGGTTTCAAATCCTTCGTTTCCATCTACATTTGGTCATAAGCCTTCTTGAAGATGATGTTGACAGAGCTACCACAATCAATCAAGATTCTTTTCACGTAAGCTGGCCCGATTATTGCAGATATAACCATCGGTCGATAGTAGGAGCCTCCACCTTGTCCGCGTCTCGACTTCTAAGCACTATATCGTCAGTCATCATGCGTTGTTGTTTTGTGGGGGTTCCATCTTTCACATTCGAACAACATTCATAATAAGCATGCCTCAAGGAGGTGGCATAACATTCCATCTCCTGCCAATTCTTATCTGCAGGATGAGGTCTTCCGACAATAGTGTTTATGATCAATCTACCACAGTCCGAGCAGGTTGTTCTGGTTGGCGTGGAACCGGCCCGCGTCCGGGGTTTGACGTTCCTTGCCTTCCATCTTGCGGGTTTTTGACAAATTCCTGCAATTCTTTCTGTTTGATCAACTTTTCTATGGCATCATGGAGGTGTCTACACTCCTCAGTATTGTGCCCATGGGTCTCATGGAAGCGACTATACTTCCCTGTCTATTTCTGTTCTTCAGTGGACTACTTTGGATGCGGCTTTCTGTATTCAAAGGTGTTACAGATAGATAGATAAATGTTTTCAAGAAAGTATACAGCGGGGTATATTCATTATAGGTCGGAATCCTCGGCTTCCATTTCCCTACTTCTCTTTTCTTTTTGGAATTTCCACCTTCGTATCCTTTGGACTGCCCAGGCTAGTTCTGGACATTGACTTGAACTTTTCCCGAACTATCGCCGAACTGCTTCACGGCGATGTTACTTTTCACAGTCTCCTGAACAGGCCTTGGTGCCTTATCTCGTCTCGTCCATCGAGCCTCCTCCCTCCATATGAAGTAATGAGCTTTGGAATAGAATCGTTCCAATGTAGCTGGGGGCTTTCCCGCCAACCAATCTCCAAACTTCGAGTCTGGATCTACACCTCGCATTACCGCCATCAAAATTGCGTGGTCGTTAGGATTGCTAACTTCAGTGGCGGCAACATGAAACCTTTGTAAGTATGCTTTCAAAGACTCTCCCGGAGCCTGGATTATGCTTGATAATGACATTACGTCCTTTGGACGGGTAGCATGTATCCTGAATTGCTCAACAAATTTCATCGTTAACTCGTCGAAGCTGGATATAGATCGCTGAGGAAGCCGAGTAAACCATATAGTGGCGATTCCTGACAGAGTGATTAGGAAACACCTACACTTAGTCGCGTCATTTGCCCTTACCGAATTCGTCACCCATTCGTCCCTCATCACGTGTTGCTTAGGGTCAGTTTTCCCATCGTAGGCTGGGATAGTCGGCATATTGAATTTCTTGGGGTTCTCAGCCTGTAGGATAACATCTGTGAAGGGAGTATGACTCCTGGACACTCCCCAATCTTCGTTGGTCAGGCCTTGGTTCTCTCTCATCAACTGCCTGACCATGGCTGATAAATCTGGAGTTTGTATGGAAGGTAGGAGGTTGGTTCCACTCCACGGGACTGGGCTGGTTGATGTCCCGCCTGCTGACGGTCGATCAAACGTACGTCCTGAAGGCCAGCTTGATTTGGGTCTTGATAAGTCGGGCGTTCGATCTCTTTACGTGCCTTATCGCTGGTGGATCGATCAGTAGCACCTGCTTGTGTAGCCTCTGTCTTGCGGCATCTACACCTAGGAGGTTCGTCAGCCGAGGTCGAACTATCAGATAAAGAATAAGGAGCGGGACTACTTCCAGCATTTTAATGCTGTTACTGGGAAAGCTGAGTCATGAGATTAGTATTGGCTTGGATTTGCTCAGCAAGTTGCCTTCTACTTTTTCTGAGTTCTCTTATCAAGTCGTTGAATTCTATTCGGAAAACGACCTCCGCTTGGTTCTGGGTGGAAGTTCCTACACCTTGAATTGTTGGTTGGTTGCTAGGTCCTATTTGTTGTGCACTAGCAGTTTCATTGACATTTGCGTTGCGAGAGGCCGATCTAGTTTGTGGTCTTCCCATGATAGAGTTGTCGGTTGTAACTCTGAGTATAATCAATAGATGTCTTGCGAATGATTTAGATCTCCTTCGGGGGATTTTTCAATCTAGTAGCTACAAAGTAGATCCTATCATCTTGAGAATTCAATTCTCAGTGAAAGCAACAAAATGTTAGCACCAGAATTGGTCACTAACACCCTTAAGAGAGATTGTGTGGAGAGATTAATGAAGAAAGTAAAGTTAAATAGAGGACAATACGAAAATTTAAATGCAGAAAAAATGAACACCATATTTATAGTGGTTCGGCGTATTTTCCTACGTCCACTTTGAGGTAGATTTTTATTGCTTTTCTCGATAATCGATTAAAGATACAATCTATATACCAATCACTTAAATACAATTGCCAGGCAAAAAAGATTAAGTCTTGATTGATTCTTGAATGCGGCAGAGTCTCCTCGGTGTTCTCGAAAAAGGTCTCTTTTGCTGTGCCCCTGCCTCTCTATTCATAGGCGAAGATGGGTTGGACTTCCCTGGTGGACCAGGTAGCTAGTAGCTTGGCCCAAAAAGAGTGATCTCTGTGTGCCGATCCATAGATGCCGAACGAAAAAATGCCGAACAAGGCATGAATGCCGAACGATATCCTCATGCCGAACGAAGTGATACCGAACTATATCTTCATGCCGATCGAGTGATGCCAAACTATATCTTCATGCCGATGGAAGTGATGTCGAACACTCTGAATGCCGAACGAAGTATTTGTGCCGAATGACACTGGAAACCAACCCAGTGCGTTGTGCCGAACGACTCTGGATGCTAATCGATCCCGACTACCGAACAAGATTTATGCCGAACGAAGTGATGTGCTGAACAAGGTTTGGATGCCGAGCAGTATGGAATGCCGAATGACTCTGCCATGCCGAACGTCCATAGATGTCGAACGATATACAATACCGAACGTCTTTCAATGCCGAATACTCTTGCAAGCTGAACGTCCCATACATGCCGACCGAACTTGAGTTCCGAACAAATCATTTGTACCGGACGACCCTGGAAACCGAGCGCTTTCTAATGCCGAACACTCCTAAATGCCAAGCATTCCTGAATGCCGAGCATTCTCTAATGTCAAATGACCTGGATGCCGAATGGCTCATAAATGCCGAACAGTATGCAAATGCCGAGTACTTAGTTGCCTGGTCAAACCTTCAGGTAACAGCTCCCAAGTCCAAAATAGCACCAGTCGTTACCTATTGAATGTTTTCTACTCATGAGTGATTGAAGTATCATATAGCAAACACTGAAATCAAATATGACATGGGAACAAAATCTTAAAATGTTCATATTAAGATGTTTCATTGGACCAAATATGTTTAAAGTACCAAATAGCTAACATTAAAAACTATTCAACTGCAAATTAACATCAAACAGGTGTAGCATTCATACTTATACAATAAACAATATGAAAGTACCTTTTTTACTAGCTTATAAATTAGAAGCAAGTGTTGATGCAATGAATACAGCAAGGAGAAAATTCAAACCATACCGAGTCAGGAATTCTTTATTAATAGAGTATGCTATTTCAAAAATTGATAATTGACATTAGAAGTTCAAGTACAGATTGGGGGCTACCGATGCTAGAAATTAGGGGCTGAAGCTTCTGGAATATGTCGCTGTCTGAGATGAACGTTGTTGTGCTAACAATACCTCTCTAGCCTCTACAGTTACCACAAGCCCTAAAAGAAATACTGCTCAACGATTACAAATCGACTGTGAGCAGCAACATCGAGAAAATTTCAGTGTTTACTGCACAGATCTGGATCTGGATATATGGAGCCGGAGAAAATTCGAGCTGGCGAATTCGAGATGATCTGAAAATATTATCGCTTTTTTCCTTTTTGATCGAAGTGGATAATGAAAGCAAAGGGCGTAGCTAGTTGGGAACGGGGGTATGGAAGGCTGTACTACAAATTTAGTTCAGGTAAGAGCCGTTCCAAAATTTAGAACGGCTACGAGCCGTATTATAAGATTTTGCAATGGTCTTTAACCGTTGCTTAATAGCAACGACTTAGAGCCATTGCAAATTTTCCACCTTCAGGGGTTGCGAAACGGCTGGTATGGTGTCGTGGATCCTACCGCACTAATCACAATTGTACAATGAACCTATAAACTTTTGACTAGGTTGTTAACAACCATATACACAGTAATTTTCAAGAATGTTATGTGCATTTTAAACTATAGGTTAAAAATGAAAAACATAAAACTCGTTTTCAAACCATAGTACCTAAGTGTTCCACGTGCATTTAACGATTAAGTAACGTCTACACATTACTTAATCCATTAGATAAGAATCTACCATTTTAGAAGCTAAATCAACAAGTCATTCATCAAAGAAGAAATATACCTTCATAATTGGATTCATTTACTATTTCGTACATATTTATACTCAAGGTGGTAGAGTAGTCTTGAAATCAATAACTTTATGATTTCAAAAACTTGATCAGTCCTAACATGGTATGGAGATTCAAACTCCAAAGTGCATCTTAGGAGAACAGTTACTAATACAGTGGCATAATACACTTGTCTGTTTTATATATAACTTCATGTATGCGATCCAATGCCAATGTACAATCTTAATCATAATATAACTATAAGTTAGTCTTCTAAAATTCATAATTCGATAAGCAATCACTTTTTGAATTTTTATCACCAAAAAACAAACTCAAACATAGTTTTGATTTCATTTACTTAATTCATTTTCTTCTGGATTTATAGGTTATCTTCCAGAATTAACATATTTTTGAATATTTGCTTTACCAATGATTCGACTAGATTAATTAGAACTATTTTGTACTAAATTCTAAGGAAAAAAAGAACTTATGTAAAATACCTTTATCATTTTCCACAAAAGATATAAAAAACACCATGCTTCTCACATTGCAGATTAAACCCTTGAAATTTTATAAAAATTCAAACATGCCCTTTTTTTTGCGCTCTTTACAACACCACAATCAAAAGTTGATGATAACATCAAGCTTGTTTATATCACGCAATTGGATAAAATATGACATTTTTATAAATATAATCCAAGTTGATTCAGAAGAATATATAATTTAAATGTGTAGGTAAGTTGTACTTTAAATAATGCAATAAAATTAATCGGTTCAGATATGTTACATTGTATATAATGCAAAAAAAAGGAAAAATGCATTATTATCGACATTCCTACCTAAAACTTTTTTTTAAATTAGATATGTCATTCCAACAAATTTAAAGGAATGTAAAACATCAAAATTTTTGGTAAGTTGCACTGTAAACAGTGCTTAATAACATGGACTTGTTTTGAATCTTGATAAGCTTCATAGACTTAATCCATAATATAAAAAGGATAAATGATATTTTATTTATTATTGAAAACTAATACGGTGAAAACGTATACTCGTTCTGATAGGAAATTTTTTCATTTTAAGCTTAATAAAAAAACTTATTTTAAATTGAGACATCGTCGGAAACTTATTATGAAAATAGACTTGTTTTTCATTATTTAGCATTTTATACTTTCCCATTTTGAAAATGTGCAAGAACAAATTTTTATTTTGTACTTAAGAAAAATTAAAATGTGCAATTATATTTAAGAAATAAAAATTGCAGATATGTACTTTTAGAGTACGCATGTAAAAAAATTCAATATAGTGGAAAGAGAACTATTTTCATAATAAGTTTTAAATGAGACCTAAACTTGAAATAAATTTCTTTCGAAGGTGTAGAATGAAAAATTTTCTACTCTAATACTTGGATACGAATATGTAACAAAAGTTAAATAAATTATTTTCAATGAAACCAAGTTCTATTAAACGCAAATGGTTAAGCATAAGGTTCAAAATGTAACGATCTGAAATTTCGGACACTTCGTATTAAAATATCTAAATTATTTAAATATTTGAATCTTGGATTAAATATGATTAAATTGATTTGATAGCCCTTTTAACCCCTTTAATTAATAATTAGTGATGGTAAACTTGTTTCTGAAAAATGTCCACAAATATTTTGAAGAAATATCGATAATGTGACTAAAAATCGTTTTATCCATAGACAGCTTTTTATTCGATAGAAGTTGTTCAGAAAATTTTTACATACACTAAAATACATAGGAATTCATTAATAGCTAATAAAAATATTTTTCACCAAGCCTCTTTTGGGAAGCTTCTAGAAGGAAGAAAGATTATTGTGGCGGAATGGTATTTTGGGAATGCTTTAGGCTTATGACATAAACAAAGGAGGCGGAAAGGTGACATGATGGGAACATGGGAAGGGGTGAGCCTTCATGACTAGAAATGAGAGGGTGAGGAAAGGGGTATGCAGATCACTTGAAACCTATATAAACGAGGAAAGGGGTATGCAGATCACTTGAAACCTATATAAACACACATGCACACTTCATGTAAACACTTTTACATTTTTACAAAGAAAATCAAAGCTCTCTTCACTCCATTCTCTTCATAATTTCCTAAATACAAGTAAATTCAAAACAACTCTAAACTTCACCAAACTCTAGTATATGGATTACAGCCACATAGCAACACCATCTAGTAACTCAAAATAGAAGATTTGAAGCACCCAAGGCCAAAAGGTCATGGCCATGACCCTTGGGGAGGGATTTTGCCTCGGACGCAAGCTAAATGAGGTTGGGGTAGGAAGTTGTGGTGTTTGCAAGGTAGTGATAAGAAGTTACGACTTGTACTTGGTTGTGTACTTGTTGATGGGTGAGTTAACTCACCGCTTACAAAGACATGAAGTGCATTTGTTGACTGCTTTAACCATATATACGTTGCTTGAATTTATGTTGATATTTGTTTTGATTCTTGCTATGAAAAGCAAATGACATATGTAAATGACGTATATGGACTTGTATAACATTCTATGACTTGTTAAATAGCCTTGAACACATAGGGTTTGGTTAGAGGTAACACCCCTAATTTTTGATAACATTATTCCAGAGATTTAATTAGATAAATTAAAAAGAATAATGATGATAAGGGGATTGAGATTTTTTATAAAATTATAAGAAGGTCATGCTTAATTAGTTAATTAAATGGGATTAAATTGGCTTTTATGTATATAATCAAAAATGGGCATATTAGTAAATAGCCGCATTATTATTACTCATGGCTATACATTTCATGTTCTTGCCCATTCACGTACATTTTTCATTTTCACAAACGCAAATCAAAAACCTAAAATAAAGCCGGCCATTAACAAGGGAAAAGAGGAAGAAAAATTAAATCAAATCTAAGGATCAAAGCTAGGAGAATCAATTTTTTACAAATCTCAAATTCCTTATCATGTCTAAGATGAATAATAATTCGTTCCATCTCTATTTTGTTTTTATCGTATGTTTTCGAATTTAAGATTAAATTCATTCTAAATGTTTTGGGTGATGATATGCTTGAGCTATTATACGTTTGATTTAAACCAATTCATTTACATATGAATTTGCATGGATTTAGGGAAAAACTGATTGATATTGATTTTAGAATGCCATGAAAAAAATTATTTGTTAGGTATGGAGACAGGTTTCAACTTTTGTAATTTTCCAAGCTATGAAAAATTTACTATGAATTTATAAAGGAAAATAAGATGTAATTGGGTTTAAAATTAATTTCAATTATTTCAGGAAGAAATTAGGTCTGAAATTTTAATATATTTGATAACATGATGAAAGTAAATTTCTATAATTTTTGGGGATTTTTCCTAATTGATTTGCTATGGGAAATGATTTGTTAAAAGAAGGACTTATCTACAATATTGGTTTTACTTAATGGAAGGGCTTAAACGCTAGATTTTGCTTGATATAATTATGATAAATGCGACGGTTATTTTGAAAAGTATTTGAAAAGTTTTAAGGCAACCAATCAAAGGATTACAAATAGGCAGGTAGTTATAAAGCAATTGCCAAAAGTAGCATAATTTCAGCCTTTAATTCAGAAAAGTTGGTTCCGCCTCCTTTGGTAGTGCCTTTCGACTCCAATGCTTCCACTCCAACTTAATCGAAACTATCCCAGCTAAAACCTATCTAGCCGAAAACAATACATAAGTATCACATAGATGGTACGTAGTGGATTGGAGGAAAGGCGAAAGACAAGGTGTCGAAAGCAATGCTTCCGATAGGGTCGAAACCTTAGTTTTTTTTCAAATGTCAAATGCCTGCTTTGTTTTACTTGAGTCTTTCGGCGTAGTCGAAACAAATGCTTTAAAAAGGGATTTTTCTAAATAGCTATCAAAGAAGGTTTCCATATCATGTTTTAAAGTAGGAGCTTTCGAACGGGTTCCTTTGTTTTAAATAATGCTTTCGAAAAAGGTGGCTCCAACCTGATCAAAACTCAGCCGCTATTCTTTTACCTTTCGAATGTATTGCAACCATTAATGCTTTAGAAGGGTTCACTTTGTTTTGAACTTATGTTAAGGTACTTCCTAAATTCTTTCAAAAGGGGTCATAGGATTCGAAGGCAATGGTGTCGAAAGGGGGTTCGATGCTATCCTTCAAAGTTTTACTCTAAGATTTTGAGCTTTCGAATAGATGGTTCCGACACCATCAAATTTTCCCCAAATAATATTATTAAAGGTTTCAAAATTGATATTTTCATATGTAACCACTTTGACCCAAAAGAAGATTTTAAAAGTAAAACTCAATACTTTCGAAAGGGGTACTTTAATTGGTTCTGAAGCTATGTTCCTAAATATTATTAACCTGTGTTTTGACACATTCGAAAGGTATGATTTGGTTTCGAAAAGATTGATTAATGGAGCTTCAAAAGGTATATACTTAGAGTATTGAAAAGTGGTTTTCTACGCTTTCGATGGGGGTCGCTTAGTGGTTTTGAAAGTGATGTTTTAAAGGTGTCAAAACAAATAACCAATCTCATTTTTAAAGGAAAAATAATGGCATAAATAAAGAGCTTTGAAATGAAATTTTTGAAGAATTTTTCCTTGAATAACAAGTTGAAGAGATTAACCAAGTTTTATGTAAAATCATTTCAAGGATATTAAACCACGGTATTGGTATTATTTTTTTGTTATGATTGCTTCTTCATATATTTATTCACATCGTAATTAACACATAACGGCACTTTGGGTAAGGGCAGAATAACCAGCTAGGTTGACCCAGTGGTGAATATAACTTAAGAAATGTTAAAATCTTAATTAAAGATATTGGCAGGAGCCAATAGGTTCACAGTAAGCCCATGAAAACTTATAAAGGAAAAGATATTGGTAAGGGCCAATAGGTTCATAGTCAGTGTAACGACCCGAAATTTCCAATCCCGAAAATTCAGATAGTTAAGAAAAAGAAGAAAGAGATAGAAGAATAAGAAGAACCGAAACACCAACATCTCACATTCGCAGCGGATAAAATATAATAACAAACAATAACAGTTTACATAAGAATACTATATCTGTCGATTACGTTTTAATACATCAGGGTTACACATTTATACAGACACTGGATATACACAATCACCATGCCTCAGATATACAATAATATAATACAACGGAAATACTCTATACGTTCCGGCCATCCAGCTCGACTCTTGAGCTCCAGAACGTCCTTACTTGAAAATCTGTAATACTCGGTCTGACCCGAGCATTACATCAAAGTAACACCCGGGTCAGGCTGGAAACCAGTGTGAGTAAACCCATCTAACATGGAATACAAAAGTATACAACTTATATAAAACCAGGGGTAACTCGTATTAATGTATAAATTCAATTTTTTTTTATAGCATCACTTATTTCACACATCAATTCCCTAAGTACTAAAATTTAGATTAAATGTCCATTTCACTTAAATCATTTCATTCTAGCTTATTGATTTTACGAATCAATCTATAAAGAATCGAAGTGGTTCCGGGCATTAACTAATACCCGACTCCGGTCTCTTCGAATCTAATGTCATCTTAACACATGTTATTCAAGTGAAATGCAATTCAACTTTAAATAAAAGATGCCACCCTTTTTACCCAGTAATTCATCATTGATAGGTAACCACATTATCGTTGTCCACTCAAACACATCATATCACGATCCATTTCATATCAGAGGTATCAATCAATTTAGGGCACTTAATCATCATTTAATCATATATAAGCAAGATAAATCGATCACACCATCTCGAATAAATCTAATTAACCATAATTGAATTAAATCAATCACCTTTAAGTCCTGCTTACTAATTAATTACAACCCAATTGATTAACCATCCCATAATCATTCATCTTAATTAATCCTCCTTGATTAATTATTATTTAATTACTTTAAGATTATTATCATTATCTAATTGCTTCCATTAAGTAATTATACTTAACCAAATTCCATGAATGATTATCCTTAATTAATTAATTGTACTTAATCAATTATATAATAAACTTAAGTCAACGTCCTTCATTAACAATTCTTAAATTACTTCTCTACAGTAATTAAATTTAGATTAACCATTATTAGATACAAATTAATTATTCACCATTAATTAATCTTAAACCTTAACTGATTAACTTAAATTCTAAATTATTAAATTAATTAATTATCCATTTTAATTACATGAATAATTTAATAAATCTCAAATCCTACTTAATGTTAAGATAAATCTTATTCTTACTTATGACTGAATTATCATTAACAAAGTATTAAAACAATTATGAATTATTCACAAATCTGTAGTCTTCTTATAATACCACAATGTCACAAATTCCCAAAATCGATATTCTCCTCTTCATTATCTTTAAATCAATTAATTAATCTAAATTAATTATCAATTAATGACTTTAATTATCAATCAATAAAACTTAATTACCCATTTATTATTCACTAATTACTTATTTAATCGATTATTAATTCGTAATTAAATTACGTAATTAGTAAACTACTAATCATATATTAATTAACTTTAAATAGTTAACTACAAATTTATTTATCACTCAATCATTATTAACCAATCTCTAATAACTATTAAAGGTCATCTCTCTTAATTGCCTTCTAAAACAATTAGTTGATGTTAATTATTCATCTTAATTATTATTTAAAAGTCTTCTTTAAATTTTAAAAATCAATTTATTACTAACTGCAAACTTAAATATAAATTAATTTTATACTTAACTTAAATTAATTACTTAATTAAAATAATAATTAAGAGTTGAAAACATTGTTAAGCATTAACTCAGATAATTAAAACTTTATATAAAATCTTAACTTAAACTATTTAACCTTTATTAAGTTTACAGTGTTTAAACTTGTTGAAATCAATTTTACTTTACTTTTTTATAATACAATACTGCAGTTTGAAAACTCGAGCACTCCCCTTGTTTAACTCGAGTATCACTTCGAGTTCCTCACCCATTATCCCAAGACACACACCTGTACGCGTCTTCTTCTTCTTCTTTTTTTATATTTCCTAGTAAGTTTAAGTTTTAAACTTAAGTATAGTTTCAGGTAACTCACTCGAACGCTCGAACACAAACCCGAAGCAATCGACTCGTTAACTCAAGTAACGACTCGAGGCACATGGCAACAGCGTCACCGATACCCATCCCCTCGCCGTACACATGCATGGCGATGTGCCGTAGCTTCGGCGAACCCCAAGACCACCGACAAGTCACAAATCACCTAAATTCTTGAAAACCAAACTCGAATCGCCTCCAAACATCTCAAATCGAAATTTAGGCATTCCCTCGAAAAATTGTCACCAACTATCCTCAACAAAATGCCTCGCCACCGCCATACAGGCCACCGGAGTCGCCCAAACTTCGACCACACCTCGACAACACACCAAGCAACCATTCCCCAAAGTTACGTGAAGCTCGATCACGTAAAGACGACGAACTCGTCACATTACAGACATGTCCAAAAGCTTGAACAAAAACCCTAATTCGGCCTCGTTTCTTTAATTTATGCAATGGAAATATTCTCTGACAATTTTCTGGAAACCAATGATGTTTATACAAGCTTCAAACAAATTTTCAACATTTTAAATTGGTTCGATTGTTAGAAAATAGGAAAAATGCAAATTTTATTCAAATTCAAACTGCTCTAAGAATACAAAACTAAAAATCTTCGTTTTTGTTTTAAAAATCTTAACTTTCAGCAAGAATTCAAGTTATAAACTTGAATTAATATTTTACAACAATTGAATTTTTATCAAATTATCACTTGATTGCCTGTAAACAAGTTTACTGAAGTATATTCCTCTAACATTTTTAAAACAGCATTTAAAAATCCCGATTGAAGCTTAAGCATTTAGTTTTGTTGAAAAATTAAAGCTTTACCATGATCAGATGAAAACAATTTCGAGTTTGAATGATAATCAACTCTGTAATCCATAACAGAGAAGACCAATATACAGAGTAACCTATATATACACAGAATTATATTCAAAGATAAAACATTTATAGTACCATATAATCAATGAATCATCTTTACTATTAAACTTAAAGCCTTAAAGTTGAGTTTACTCACTTGCAAGGGTTACTGACAAAGGCCATTTTGATGTTTTGACAATCTGTAGTATGAATCTGCCATGAGTTTTGTTCTGTTCTTGTTTGAATTAAATGATGTTTTAAATTTCTGAAAAGATGAAGATGCAGATTATATTTTTTATCTGGTTTTCTATGTGTTTGCTGAACGAAATGGAACTAAAGATATACACACGTATATATATATATATAGAAGAAAATAGATTGTAATAAGGAAGGTATTATCTGGCCAAATGTTTTCTTCATTTTGTTTTGTTATGAACAGATTTTATTTCTGAAATGTAAGATTTGTAACATTTTGAAATGACAAAATTTTGGCTGAGAAGCTAGCATTAAATTCCATGGTTTCCCCATTTGTTTACACATTATTACTATATTTTGTTGTATATAGATATTTGTATGAAGACTTCTAGCTAGAATAATTTATATATACATGTTTATTTGATATTATTTTACACTTTGTTTACATACTTATTATTATGTTTGCTCTGTATAAATATTTGTATGTAACTATATACTTTGCAGGTAGATATTTGGGTTTTGTGAATGAAGATATTTTGTTTCATTATCTTCTAGCTTTCACAATATACATATGTTTGTGACTGGTTATACTTTACGCTTTGTCTTATTTTATTTTATACTTTGTTCTTACAAATTTCCAGTTTATGTTGAAAGCGTACCTTATCTACTTAATTCTTTCTTGTATTTACATTTCTATTTTAACTATCAATATTTAAATTATATTCATATGCTTACTTATTTTTTTCATACTTATATTTCATATTGATAGTTATTTTAACATTATTATCTATAGATATCTATACCAAATGTTAACAAGGTAAAGCATTTTAATTCAATTATATAAGATAAATTTTTATTGTAAATATTATTAAGAGATTTATTTTAAATTTTCAAATCAAACTTTCCTTTTCAAAATACAAATCTATATAAACATATGGCAAATATTTCCAAAAGTCTTATCTTTTTAAAATGATAAGTTTACATTTTATTTAATTAGATTAAATATTTATTAAAATAATGTAGCCAAAATACCGGGTCATCACATTCCTCCCCCTTTGAATCTTTTCGTCCTCGAAAAGGAACGAAGTCAGATTTATTAAAATGCTAAAAATCAGATAAATTTTCTTTGATCATTTTTAAACTACTTTAAAAATCTATATAATATTTCTAAAATAGTTTTTATACAAATGCTTTTATAACTTGATGTTTCATCAAGTCCATCCTTGTTCTCACAAAAATTCGGTCATACGTTGATCAAGCGTACGACTGAAAATCTATAAGTGCTTGGTACACTCGTTTCAACACCTAGTGAAAATACGTGGAAAAATTATTTTATTGAAAATATAGAAAACAGTTTTTGAAAATAGAGGAAATATCTTGGTGAGAATGCTCTGGAAATCATCACTCCCATCCATGGTCGCAGTTACATCCTGGGTTACGTTGTCATCGCAGTAAAAGTCCATGTAACTGTAGGCACTCCGTGCTCCTCGATTTCGCCATGGAACCCACAACAGATCGCAGTTACATTCCAGGGTTATGTTGCCATCACAGTAAAAGTCCATGTAACTGTAGGCATCAGCGCCCCTCGATTTTCGCTGTCAAAATGAAACTTCTCCAGTCCTACAAAGGTTGCAGTCTACCGATATAAAATCAAATACAGACTGTTGGCTCTCAGCAGCACACACGACTTTCGCTATGTTACCATAGGTCGCAGTCTACTGATATAAAATCAAACACAGACTGTTGGCTCTCAGCAGCACACACGACTTTCGCTATGTTACCATAGGTCACAATCTACTGATGTAAAATCAAACGTAGACCATTGGCTCTCAGCGGCACACACGACTTTCGCTATGGTACACACTACTCATAATCCTTAGGAACTAGTTTTGTCCGGACTCCTCACAGGATCAACTTTAGAACCCCCCTTGGGGCTCAAGGCAGCACCACCCGGTGGCACTCCTGAGAAGTTCATTTCAAGGGAGCGCCTTTTCCCCAGAGCCTTCATCAAAACACTTTATACAATACATATATAGCATCTTTCAAATCATACACCTAGTACGATCTCATACAAAGCTCCTTTACACAAAATCGATTATCCCAAAATCGACTAGGCTTTCCAAATTTCAATACTGATTTTACCTAAAAATCAAAGCGTTTCCAAATCCAAGGTTCCCAAAACCTTTTTCCAAAATCCTCATAAGATCCTTTATATATATAGATATATAAAATTCCTGATAAAAATCTTTGGATCATTTTAAACTTGTATAAAACTCCTTTTATACTTCAATTATTTACAAAAATCCATTTTCTTCTCGCTATAGATTCAACAAGGGGAATTTCATCTTATATAACAAAAACATATAACTTTTGTTTATTCAAAATAAAATATTCAAATTTGATTACTCTTTCCAATATCAATTTCATTCAAAACTGTACGATGTACACTTATCATCCGTACGCTATACCAATCTGATCGCTCATTCAATCACACAATTTCACTTCCGAACTAGTATCGTCCACCTGACTTCCTAGTGCGGACACAGATTTGGTTTCTTGATCAGAAATCATCATTCTCCTTGCATAGCCATAACTATGATAGAGAATATCCAGATCCAATCAACAATCCATATCTAGGTTCGCTGTCGAAAATCAAATGAAAAATCCCAGCTCGGATCGATAAATTATCTCGAAATTCTGTGCTCGAATCTGGATCAAATCACAATGCGAATAGAATAATATACGTACATCCTACGTATTTAACTTCATTGATTATTAGCCAAATCAATTCCCTTTCTATTCACTTTCATTTAGATTCTATCCACTTACTCACATTTGCTTTAATCCCCATTTGGATTATTACTTTGATTCTTATCTCAGTTAAGTATTTAATCAATAATAGTTTGAACTCTGATCAGTTTACTTTTAGAAAATAGCTTGAAAATTTTAAAAACAGACAAGTAGTTGAAAAATAGTTATTAATTTGCAAAATAGCTATAAAATAGTTAACTAATTGTAAAATAGTTGGAAAATAGTTAAATAGTTATAGAAATTTTAAGTAATTGCAAAATAGTTGTAAAATAGAAATTAATTATAAAGTAGTTGAAAAACAGTAATCAGTTTATAAAATAGTTGAAAAATTGCTTAATAGTTCCAAAAATAATTGTAAAATAAGTATAAGATAGTTTGGCTTTTAAAAAGAAAGATTGTATAGTAAGTAGCTTGGAAAAATAGATTTATATTAAAACCATTTGTTTTGAAAATAGTTTAGAGCTAAACTGTTCAATTCCAAATCCCCATTCTTATCTATTCAACTTAAATTTCTACTTCCATTTAAATTGACCCAATTCTAATTTAAATAACTCCAATTTCCATTGGACTTGATTTGTCTCCAATCCAAGTTGAATTAATTCTCAATTTCTTTCCAACTTCAAATCAAATTCCATTTGATTTAAACATATACACTTTAACTACAAATCCCAAATTATTCAAATTAATTTAGACGATTTTTCAAATTGAATCCACTTCAATTTCAGATCATTTCAATTTCTATGAATTATTCCCAATTCCCATTTGACTTCGAACTCTTTAAATCTTCGATTTTATTTCAAATTAATCTAATTCAAATTTTACATTTGAATTTTGTACTTATCCATCTTCAATTCTAAGTAATTCAAACTAAATTCAATTTGAACTAATGAAATCCAAATTTCAACTTTAACCCATCTTGAATTATATAAATTCGAGCTAAATTTCCAAACGTTGATTTAACCCCTTAAATCAAATTAACCTTTATTTTTACAAATAACCCAAATCTTTAAACAATTTAATTTGGAGTCAAATTCTCAAAATTCCATTTTAAATTATCTTTACTTAACCCTTTTCCAAAGTTCAAATAAGAGTTCAAAACAATTTAATCTTAAAAATTTAATTTATTACCAAATTTTATCTTCCAGTTTGAAACCAGTTCTTTAAACAATTTTAATTTACAAATGCCATTATCCAAGTTTTCAGTTAAAAGTAATCCCTCATCCTTAATTTCGAATTAAAGTTAGATTTTCCTTTTATCTCAACAATGGATATATTACCACACTTCATTTCTCATTCATTTAAACAAGTCCGATTTGCAATTTAAATATTTTTAATAACAATAGAATGATATCATCCAGTTTATTTTAAAACATCCATTTTCAATCTCCATATCTCAATCCCGTTTTTGAGATCACACAAACTCTCCATTCAAGTTAACCATTTAACTTCCCAAGTTAAACCCAATTTCATCTTGAAATTTCCAATTCAGGTTGCTTATTAACTTATTTAACTTTCCCAAAGTTAAATTCAATTTTGCTTAATCCATCCAACCTTACCCAATTTGAATTTCCATTTCAAATTTTAAAATTCTTTCCCTCTTATAAGTTCAAAACTTATATCACTTTGGGTTTTTACATCACACTTCAGGAAAAATCAAAACTCATACCTTAGAGTTTATTTCAAATTATCTTTGATATCATGTATATCCATACATATATACATATTTATTTCCTTTACACATGAGGTCATCCATAAATTTTAAACCACTTTTGGTTTTTAATTCAAATCAAATTTTCAAACAACTCATTGTGTTGCAACAAGTCCCTTTTATTCAAATAATACCTATTTATTATTTCTTTTAGCATTTTGAAATAATTTTCTAATTTCTGGACCTAGATTTAAAATTTCACAATTTAGGTATTTTCATTTTCAATTTATAAGTCATACTTTACCCTAATGTTTTATTTCTTTAAAACATTTCATTTTGCTTATTCATTAATTCAAATCTTATTATTAAACACACAACAATCATTTATGATAAGAACCAAGATTATCATATTTGAAGACCAATTCATTTTTATCATATTCTGAAACCTTCCCCTAAATTCAAGATTTAATTTCAGTTTGAATCCATTTCTATTTAATTTCAATTTGGTTGTTTTTCTATTACCTCTTAATTTAACAACCAATTACCTTAACATTTATTAGTAAGAAATATTGCTTTATATATCAAAATATATTTTATATAAAACCATTTAAAAAATTTACAAATAACAAGTACGCTCTCATATATATACACACACACTCAACTCATTCTAGGGTACTATTGACCCTATCCTAAATGTGTATCCCACTAGAGCCAAAGTTGTCGCTTAACCTTCAGCTTGATACCAACTATAACAACCCAAAATTTTCAATCCCGAAAATTCAGATAGTTATGAAAAAAAGAAAGAGATGGAAGAATAAGAAGAACCAAAACACCAACAACTCACATTCGCAGCGGATAAAATATAATAACAAATAATAACAGTTTACATAAGAATACTATATCTGTCGATTACGTTTTAATACATCAGAATTACACATTTATACAGACACTGGATATACACAATTACCATACCTCAGATATACAATAACATAATACAGCGGAAATACTCAATACATTCCTTCCATCCAGCTCGACTCCTGAGCTCTAGAACGTCCTTACCTATAAATCTGTAATACTCGGTCTGACCCGAGAATTACATCAAAGTAACACCGGGTCAGGCTGGAAACCAACGTGAGTAAACCCATCTAACATGGAATACAAAAGTATACAACTTATATAAAACCCGAGGTAACTCGTATTAATGTATAAATTCAATTTTTTTTATAGGCATCACTTATTTCACACATTTATTCCCTAAGTACTAAAATTTAGATTAAATGTTCATTTCACTTAAATCATTTCATTCTAGCTTATTGATTTTACGAATCAATCTTTAAACAAACGAAGTGGTTTCGGGCATTAACTAATACCCGACTCCGTTCTCTTCGAATCCAATGTCATCTTAACACATGTTATTCAAGTGAAATGCAATTCAACTTTAAATAAAAGATGTCACCCTTTTTACCCAGCAATTCATCATTGATAGGTAACTACATTATCATTGTTCACTCAAACACGTCATATCACAAACCATTTCATATAAGAGGAATCAATCAATTTAGGGCACTTAATCATCATTTAATCGTATATATAAGCAAGATAAATCGATCACACCATCTCGAATAAATCTTATTAACCATAATTGAATTAAATCAATCACCTTTAAGTCCTGCTTATTAATTAAGTACAACCCAATTGATTAACCATTCCATAATCATTCATCTTAATTAATCCTCCTTGATTAATTATTCTTTAATTACATTAAGATTATTATCATTATCTAATTACTTCCACTAAGTAATTGTACTTAAGCAAATTCCATGAATGATTATCCTTAATTAATTAATTGTACTTAATTAATTGTATAACAAACTTAAGTTAACGCCCTTCATTAAGAATTCTTTAATTACTTCTCTACAATAATTAAATTTAGATTAACCATTATTAGTTACAAATTAATTATTCTCGATTAATTAATCTTAAACCTTAATTGATTAACTTAAATTCTAAATTATTAAATTAATTAATTATCCATTTTAATTACCTAAATAATTTAATAAATCTCAAATCCTACTTAATGTTAAGATAAATCTTATTCTTACTTATGATTGAATTATCATTAGCAAAGTATTAAAACAATTATGAATTATTCACAAATCTGTAGTCTTCTTATGATACCACAATGTCACAAATTCCCAAAATCAATAATCTCCTCTTCGTTATCTTTAAATCAATTAATTAATCTAAATTAATTATCAGTTAATGACTTTAATTATTAATCAATAAAACTTAATTACCCATTTATTATTCACTAATTACTTATTTAATCAATTATTAATTCGTAATTAAATTACCTAATTAGTAAACTACTAATCATACATTAATTAACTTTATGTAGTTAATTACAAATTTATTTATCGCTCAATCAATAATTAACCAATATCTAGTTACTATTAAAGGTCATCTCTCTTAATTGCCTTCTAAAATAATTAATTGGTATTAATTGTTCATCTTAATTATTATTTAAAAGTCTTCTTTAAATTTTAAAAATCAGTTTATTACTAACTGCAAACTTAAATGTAAATTAGTTTTATACTTAACTTAAATTAATCACTTAATTAAAATAATAATTAAGAGTTAAAAACATTGTTAAGCATTAACTCAGATAATTAAAACTTGAATTAAAATCTTAACTTAAACTGTTTAACCTTTATTAAGTTTACAGTGTTTAAACTTGTTGAAATCAATTTACTTTACTTTTTTGAATACAATACTACAGTTTGAAAACCCGAGAACTCCCCTTGTTTAACTCGAGTATCACTTCGAGTTCCTCACCCATTATCCCGAGACACACACCTGTACGCGTCTTTTTTTTATATTTCCCAGTAAGTTTAAGGTTTAAACTTAAGTATAGTTTCAGGTAACTCACTCGAACGCTCGAGCACAAACCCAAGCAATCGACTCGTTAACCCGAGTAACGACTCGAGGCACATGGCAACGGCGTCACTGATACCCATCTCCTCGCCGTACACGTGCACGGCGATGCGCCGTAGCTCCGGCGAACCCCAAGACCATCGGTAAGTCACAAATCACCCAAAATATCGAAAACCAAACTCGAATCGCCTCCAAACATCTCAAATCGAGATTTAGGCATTCGCTCGAAAAACTGTCACCAACTACCCTTAGCAAAATGCCTTGCCACCGCCGCACACGCCACCAGAGTCGCCCAAATTTCAACCACACCTCGACAACACACCAAGCAACCATTCCCTAAAGTTACGCAAAGCTGATCATGTAAAGACGACAAACTCGTCACATTACAGACATGTCCAAAAGCTTGAACAAAAACCCTAATTCGGCATCGTTTCTTTAATTTATGCAATGGAAAATTTCACTGACAATTTTCTCGAAATCAATGATGTTTATACAAGCTTCAAACAAATTTTCAACATTTTAAATTGGTTCGATTTTTAGAAAATGGGGAAATGCAAATTTTATTCAAATTCAAACTGCTCTGAGAATACAAAACTAAAAATTTTTGTTTTTATTTGAAAAATCTTAACTTACAGTAAGAATTCAAGTTATAAACTTGAATTAATATTTTACAACAATTGAATTTTTATCAAATTATCACTTGATTGCCTGTAAACAAGTTTACTGAAGTATATTCGTCTTACATTTTTAAAACAGCATTTAAAAATCCTGATTGAAGCTTAAGCATTTAGTTTTGTTGAAAAATTAAAGCTTTACCATGATCAGATGAAAACAATTTCGAGTTTGAACGATAATCAACTCTGTAATCCATAACAGAGAAGACCAATATACAGAGTAACCTATATATACACAGAATTACGTTCAAAGATAAAACATTTAAAATACCCTATAATCAATGAATCATCTTTACTATTAAACTTAAAGCCTTAAAGTTGATGTTTACTCACTTGCAAGGGCTGCTGACAAAGGCCACTTTGATGTTTTGACAATCTGTAGGATGAATCTGCCCTGAGTTTTGTTCTGTTCTTGTTTGAATTAAATGATGTTTTTAATTTCTGAAAAGATGAAGATGCAGATTATATATTTTTCTCTGGTTTTCTATGTGTTGATGAACAAAATGGAACTAAAGATATACACATATATATATAGAAGAAAATAGATTGTAATAAGGAAGGTATTATCTGGCCAAATGTTTTCTTCATTTTGTTTTATTATGAACAGATTTTATTTATGAAATGTAAGATTTGTAACCTTTTGAAATGAAAATTTTTTGGCTGAGAAGCTAGCATTAAATGCCATGGTTTCCTCATTTGTTTACACATTATTATTATATTTTGTTGTATATAGATATTTGTATGAAGACTTCTAGCTTGAATAATTTATATATGCATGTTTGTCTGATATTATTTTACACTTTGTTTACATACTTATTATAATGTTTGCTCTGTATAAATATTTGTATGTAACTATATACTTTGCAGGTAGATATTTGGGTTTTGTGAATGAAGATATTTTGTTTCATTATCTTCTAGCTTTCACAATATACGTATGTTTGTGTCTGGTTATACTTTACACTTTGTCTTATTTTATTTTATACTTTGTTCTTACAAATTTCCAGTTTATGCCGAAAGCATACCCTCTCTACTTAATTCTTGCTTGTATTTACATTTCTATTTGAACTATCAATATTTAAATTATATTCATATGCTTACTTATTTTTTTATACCTATATTTCATATTGATAGTTATTTTAAACATTATTATCTATAGATATTTATACCAAATGTTAACAAGGTAAAGCATTTTAATTCAATTATATAAGATAAATTTTTATTGTAAATATTATTAAGAGGTTTATTTTAAATTTTCAAATCAAATTTCCTTTTCAAAATACAAATCTATATAAACATATGGCAAATATTTCCAAAAGTCTTATCTTTTTAAAATGATAAGTTTATATTTTATTTAATTAGATTAAATATTTATTAAAATAATGTTGCCAAAATATCGGGTCATCACAGTCAGCCTATGAAAAATATGATTTGATATTGGCAGGGGCTAACAGGTTTACAGTTAGTCCATGAAAACTATATTCGGGTTTAGATATTGACAGTTAGTTAATAGGTTCCTAGTCAGCCCATTAAAACTAGGATAAGGGAAAAGATATTGGAGTTACCAATAGGTTCTTAGTAATCCCATGAAAACTATGGAATCGGACAAGTAGTCCATAAACATTTAACAGGTTATTGGTAAGCCCATGGAAATTAATTGGTTAACAATAGCCCAAGAAACTATAATTGAGACAGATAGTCAGAATGAATGGGTAGGGATAATCTAGATTTAATATACTTGTTTGCATATCATCATATTATTTTGAATTATTTTAACCATTATGGATGCAAGAGCACGATATATGGTTTTATAAAGTTTTTAAGATAGTAGGAGGGGAAAACCCGTTCCGCTAAGCAGTGTGGTCTCACTAAATATCTAAATGGTTTGAAATGGTAGACTATTATTCATACCAGGCTTTACATCCGAGTCGAAGTTTTTGATTTCCCCTCAAACTCTTGGGTACTCAATTGATTTTGAGTAGTTTGAGGTTTAGGGTTTTCTAATGTTCTTTTAGACGAATAGTGGTGACATGCAAGAGGCATGCTAGCTGCTTAGAGTTTTTTATTTTCGCTGTGTTTGGTTGTAAAGGAAAACTTGTTTTATTGCCTTATTATATACTCTGATCATCCAAGGGGCACTCTTCAGATGACACTCTTGGCGTATTGTGTAATAAGTATATTTTGTCTGATCGTGGTGTGCGCACTGGGTGTATTTAATGAATTTGAAATATTTTGAAATGGAATGTGGACTTTATTTTTTGTTTTAATTTTTTTCCAATTCTTGTGTTTCTGTGTATCAATGTATCTAACATTGCCGTATTTGATTGCCGAGGATTAATAACTGTGAATGACTGCAGCATATGTAGCTGTTAGTTTTGGATCTCTAATTAGAGGATGTTATATTGGACTTAGACTTGATCAGGCTTGATTTGGAAATGGTTTTATAGCGATAGTTGCTATAAACACACTTAGGAATTGCCATGTGTTCCGTATTTCTATAGAAATTTGTAGAGAGGTCTTTAGAGGTTTTCGCCATAGTTGTGATGTATTATGTGTATGCTAATTAATACAAAAGGATTCAATGCTAAAAAGTTTGCTAGCATATCGAAAATCAATGGAACTTTTGAGGTAACAAAACTGGCCCAGGTCGCATTCATTTGTAGCAATCGATGATAACACTTTCAAAACGCTACAACAACACATAACAGTTGCAACCTCTGTTTTTAACTTTAAATTCCTTTAGATCGAATTTTTCTTTGAAATGTCTTTAAGTGTGTTTTAGGGACTATTAGCACTTTGTAAATGCTATAGTTTCTGTTTTGTTAACTCTAATAGTTTTGAAATGTTTTTAACTATTATAGGGACTTTTAAAGCATTTGGTAAATGCTGCCTTTTTTGTTTAAGAGTTTAAATTTCTTTGAATTGACAATAAATTTACTTATTTCACTTCAATCTTTCAGTTAAGTTTTATAATATACTAATGAATTTTAAAAATGGATTGGATTATTTATATATTTTTAATAATTAATTATGAATTATAAAAATATAAGGTTTATTTCTATACGAAAGAAAACTATTTTTCTAGATTTTAAATAAATTATAAACCTTTTATTTTTAAATAATATTTTAAATAAATGTTTTTAACTATCTAAGTATTTTTAAGTAATATTTTTAATTAAACCATATTATAAGTGTTTACAAGTAATATTTTAAATAAATGTTTTAAACTGTATTATTAGTATTAAGTATTTTGAAGCATATATCGTTATAGAAAATATGTTAATTATTTATTAAGAATTAAAAAGCTTATGTACTATATTGCCTTTTAAATTGTTTTCAGAATTCTTCTAATTATATTAGCTTATAAGTAAATTAGTGTGTGTATATCATTTTTTTTTTAAATTAGTTAATATATAAGTTTGAGAAAATAAGTCAAATCATCTACACAAGGATAAAAGAAGTTTTGGACTACAACACTTCTGTTATAATATAATAAACAATTTTGTAAAGTTAATTAAAGGTATTTTACCTTGTTTAATAAGTGTAGATATACTTATATCTTTAACAATGAATATTTTAAAGATAATTACAAGTATAAAATGGTTTTAGGTTTACTGCAACAATGTTTAAACAACATATTTTTAACCCATTTAAATATACTTTTGAAAATGATTAGTTTTCTAAGAGGAATGTTCTAAAGATAAATGATAAGTAAGAAATGGTTTTGGATTTATAGTAACAATGCTTTAACAATATCTGTTTTTGATCCATTTAATTATACTTTTGGAAATGTGAAATCTTGTTTAAGATTTGTGAATGTTCTTATACCATTTGGGATAATAATATGGATAGATTTCTAAGTATAAAGAAGAGTATAATGAATAGTGAAATAATAAAGTATATGTATATATCTTTTGTAAAGGTATTTTAAATATATATATATAAGCATTTACGAAAGGACTTTAATTTAATGAAAAATTAATTAAATAAATAGGCATTAAGAGTTGCTTATGTGGATTAATCGTGCTTTATGTGTTTACTTGTTTATGAAAAGTAATTAACTATACTTAATAATAAAAGCCGGCGAAGTAGGCTTGTTCTATCTGCGAGATTCAAGAATTGTGTTCGAGTAGTGTTTAGAAGCAATAGTTCTTTAACCTACCAGCTTCACTCTTGAACGAGGGGTAGAATGGTATGAAATGGTTGGAAATGTGTTCAGTATACAAAACTTGATTTCTATAAGTACTGCAATCATCCAAGGGAGCGATTAGCGTTAACATTTCGAACGATGTTACCATGTGGGACGGTCTATCTTGAAGGTGATCCCAAGAGAGAGGTCAAATTTAGCATTCGTCTAAGGACTTGTGTTGGAATCTATATGGATATCTGAGATCTATTTGAGAAGCTTGAATCCATATAGAGGTTCGTGATCTGTTCGAGATGCTGCAATCCATATGGGGATTCGTAGACTGTTCGAGATGCTGAAATCTAGAAAGAGATTCAAGATCCATTCGAGTGAAAAAGGCTTGTGTGATGACATGATGAACGTGACTTCATCATTGGTAATGACAAAAACAAGAGTGGGAGGCATAGCCAAAGGGTTTAATGAACCTATAGGTATATCATTTTGTATCTAAAGATGCTTTCTAAGAGGCATATGAGAGCGATGATACTCGAAGCTACATGATCGGACATGGACCAACTATATTTTCCCTATAGTATATTCTATCTAGAGATAGTTGACGCATAGAAAGGTATCTCGGATCCTTGTATAGGAGGTTGGATTCGGTTGATCCAAGGAGACCTCCACGGAAATCCTTACACATATACAAATGCGTCTTAGCAGTATTGATTGTATACCTAATAATTTTGTGGTGTACATGTAGCACAACTATTTTATGATTTATATTCTACACCCTAGACATTATCTATTATATCACCTTATATACTTATTAGATGGTTGAGTTTATTTAAAGGGAAAATGGTACGGTAATCCGTACAGTCTCAAATGTTACTGTTTTATGTCGGCTGCATATTTCTTGAGTTTTTCACACTTGACTTATGCCTGACTCATTGTTTTATATTTTCACCCATGGGTTCTCTTATAAGTAGTCTGGGAACGGCAAGTTTTCGTTGATGTTCTTTGTAGCTTTTGAAAAAGAGTTGGATGCTTCCATTCACGTACCGTAGTATTCTTATTTCCGCTACATTACCGTACTGTATGTATTAACATATGTAAGGACATGTAGTTATAACTATCTGGGCTGATGATAGTACTTATGATTGTAACTCTGAAATGCTATGTATCTTAGAGTGACAGTTTGTACTGCCTTTTGATATTATATGTTATCGTTTAGCTGCAACATTCTGAGGTTGTGTTTTCTTATTCATTGTTCTGTTTCGTTTTCTTTTTATTTCACCCTAACAAATTTTCTTTTCGGCACTTGAGTGCTTAACACATGAATATCGTGGATGTATTTGTACCGACATTTGGGGCTCGGAAAGGCAGATCAATATATTTAATATCAGAGCTGAAGGTTAAACGAGAATAATGGATTTGGCGGGTATTACTCATTAAGATATAGGTATGGAACGCCCTAGCAAGAGTTAATTGCATTATATATGAGAGCATATATGTAGTTATTATACATAAGTAATATATATAAGTAAGTTGATAGTGTAGTCTAATCAATGTATGGATTAATGATGTTCATATATTATCCCACATTGACTAGTTTAGTCATGCCTGACCAGTTATGAGCATTGAATATTGTTTGATGATTTAGGATCAACCAGTTTATAAGCAATTTATCCTTTACTACAAGATTTAGGTAGATAGTACTTGTGGGTGCATTGAAATGAAAACCTTGTGAAATAAGTTTCAATTTTTGACAATAAGGCATTTGGTGACAATGTTGAGTTAGAGGTTAAATTTAGTAAAAGATGTTTATTATAATCTAAAACAAAGATAAGATATTTTGTGAATAAACATTGCGAAAGGATTTTATACAAGAAAATGGTTTTTTTAAAAGTATGTTTTATAAAACATGGTTTACAAATAAAAAGGATTTAAACTAATATTTTGAGAACTTAAATATCGGTACTTTTGAAATTGTTTTTCTATGGTTTTGGGAAATAATAATAGTATTATTTGAAAGTAAATATTTAGGAAATTAATTCCTAAATTAAGATCATAGTACTTAGTACTGTTATGAAGTATTCCACACCGCTGTAAAAAGATTTTAGTCAAGTCCTAAAATTATGATTGGGTGTACTAAACTCACTTCTGTTGCTTGAAAATAATTCTGGTCATGATGCAGCATCATCTTTGTTCGTTTTCTGGTTTCGAATTAGGGGATGATATAGAGTAGTTTTGCTAAAAACATATTTTGATTTAATCCCGAAGGTATATTTTGATATACAAAAGGTATATTTATATATTATTATTCCCTTTGATTTGGAGTCGAATCTGGTGTTTAGTTCTAAAGTTTATTTTCATGGGTTTTGAAATATGCTTCCTATATGGAAAAGATTGGTATGTATGCTATGTTGGGTGTCTAAGTTGTAATGGCATAACCGAAATAATTAAGGAACCTTCTTCTTGTTTTCCTTTATAGTGATGGATGCCTGTTAAATAAGTTAAACTTTGATAAGTTATTTTATCGATGCCTGTATCTTATGCATTAGGAAGTGGGATACGTTCATCTTGTTATGATGCGATTGATTATTATTCATTTGTTAGAACGAGTTGGATTTTTTGGCAATTTAGGCTGTTGAAAACCTCTAAATCATTATAGAACTTGAAGTTAAGTGTTTTTGTGAAAATATAAAAAAATATGTTTTTATGACCCTTAAATTGAGAAGGTGGTGAAATAAAACAAATTTAAATTTTTTGAACATCCTTGTTAATAAAATTAACAGGATGTTTAGTACAGACACTTAGGATGTAGTGGAGTATTATACGAGTATGAACTTAAGTTATAAAATGTCCATAAACTTGAAGTTATGTTTTATGATATGCTTCAAAGTTGAATTGTCAAATATAAATAAATTTATCGAAATTGAGTTATTGAGTATGCTTGGATATAACTTTGAAATCTATTTAAACTATTTTAAACCAACTTAATCAATTTAAATTATTCAATTTATTTTAATCTAATTTAACCTATTTTAAACTAATTAACCTATTTAATCAATCTTAATCTATTTTAATTTATTTAAAACTATTTTAATATATTTTAGTCTATTTTAAATCATTTAAGACTTTGGTAACTATTTTAATTTATTTTAAACTATTTAATATATTTTAATTCTATTTAATCTATTTTAAATACATTTTATCTATTTTAAATCTAATTAATCCATAATAAACCTATTTAATCTATTTTAATCCATTTAAACTATTTTTAAAATCTATTAAAAGTATTTTAATCTATTTTAAATTTATTTAACCTATTTTAAACTTAATTTATATCTATTTTAAAACTATGTTAAACTATTAAACTATTTATAGCTATCTAAATTATTTTTAAAATTTTAGATGGTGTAGAGTTGAAATGTTTATAATTAAAGCCTTGATTTTAAAGCGAATAAGGTTAGAAGATATTACAACATGAGTTGGGATTTGAAATGATATTTTGCTGGTGAGATGCCATATTTAAGTAAATATGTTTTTGAAAGTAATTATGTTTCGGAAGTGATATGATTTGGATTGAATATAATATTTTGATATCAATATGAAATGGTTTTAAAAAGGTAAAAGAACCATCCAGTGTGTAATAAGCGTTTGGTTGTTAAAGAGACCGAGATCAAATATTGTCATACTCTCTGTCGATACCCAAAGCCACTTAACAACCGTGTACGTGGTGGAGATTCCAGAAATGAAGTAGGATGGTTTGGCGAATGATTCTGTATGAGTTATTTACGTAACCCTGACTCCCATGAGTCAGTTTAGATGTGACTAAAATAGGAGCTATACCGGGCCAAGTGAGGTCATTTCTCTTTTCAGGCACATTTCTTCAATACCATATTATGACTTTGTGATTGATTTGGTGGCCACCTCTTGATTTGATTATGGGAGTGCGTCCGAGGTGGACGGTAGTAGCTGCTATGCGTTACCACCAGTCTGGGAGTGCAATTGGTATATCTGCCCTGGCATTGCCTCGGGTGTCGTGTTCACATGCCCTATCGCGCCTTCTACGAGTTTGTTTTGTATGATACCTATGAAGTGCTCTCTGGGTAAACCTCACGGAGGAGTGTATGGTACTGTATAGACTATGGGAATATATAAAATGTGTTAAGGGGGATATGAGTAATGCATTAACGCTATTTTAATATTTTACTTTTCTGTAGACACTATTATCATAGCGTATTGTACTACATAGTACATAGTTTAACAGATCCTTAGGAGATAGAAATATTGAATATCTCTTAAGTTAATGCACTCACATCGGACACTAAATAGGAGATATCAAACCCCGTTACACTCATATTTATTTACTGTTGATTTAACTTACATAAGGTCTTTTAGTTCTGACACGAGTGTTTTGTCTTTCAATTCACTAAGGTGGGTTTGAGCTTTTTCTTATTTACCCCATAACAATCTGCCCTTTTTAATGGTTTAAGTCTGATGTGTGTGGTTTATCATCGATTTAAACCGTCCAAAAAGGCAGATCGTTACAGCCTGTCCTTATAATTGCTGACAAAATAAAACAAGAAAATATAGCGGAAATAAAAATACGAGAATACAACTTAGAGGTATCTAGTTCGTCTCCTAAAGCTCTAAAGCACCCAACTAGATATAAAAATATGCTCAGGCTCACCCGAGCTTTATAAGAAAAAAGCCCTAACTAATTTGGTAAACCAACGTGATAAAACTCAAATTAGATCATATGGATTTCTATATTTATAAAGTCCTTCAAATCTAGAGGTATCTCGTAAGACCACGCCGCACACAAACACGATGAGTTTTTACCTTATGATAACCAAAACATTTTTATTATAATATCCAATGACATTATAATAATGTCTAGGGTTTAAAATAAATATATTACATATCTAGAATGGTTACCCATAATTAATTCAACAATGCTAGTTCTTCAACTAAAACCACAAGGTACATATTGAAGATTGGATTCCAACAACGACAATGCGCCATGGTATCACCTACCATAGTACACCTCTAGGAAAATGTACCAAGGGCCACACATACACTCCTCACAAACATAGAGCTGGCTGCCCCTTTAAATAGCATACCGAATTACATCATTCCTCGGGAAAGAGGTTGCAAACATTGCCCTACGGTTACCCCACTTGCACTTACCAGATCCGTAAATTCCAATTCTAAATCGAGGATCGATGCTCCTAATGGTAGCTAACCACATAGCTCCATGGGCATCCCCTAATTTTAGCCATTCCAGGTTATGAGGCTTGTAAGGCCACGCTTTTATCTTTTCCTTCTAAAAATTCCCACTCGAAATGTTAACACGGCCTTTCAAGCAATAATGCAATGCCAACATTCCTCCATACAAGTTGTTTGAAATATGGACAAATCGAAGGCACCACTTTTACTACATCCATTTCGGGATCACCCTCGGGACTAGTAGCAAGTAGCCATTGCACTTCAAAGAACTCCATCTCAATCCCATCCTCTCGAAATCTTGAACCTCTTCCAAAACATAGAACGCAGTATGGTTTTTGAAGTGGTTATTGTTTCGAGTCAACTCATATAAGTACACTTCCCCACTTACCGGGCCCTCCAAAACCAATCGATAGATTCCAGTAAACTCAACTTCAGTTCTTTTGGAAATAAACAAAAAATATATAAGAGCGGAGATCACCTCCTAACCATTTAAGTGGAAGGGTTTCCTTATCATTTGTCCTATAAGAACACACAAGTTTAAATGTACAATATAGAATCATATAAGATAACGGTACTGTATAATTATCGTGTTTGTTATAGATATTTCCAAAGTTAAATTTGGCCAAGAATTGATAGTCGGTTATTTAACTATCAATTAAACAAACATTCAAATCTGAGCTTATATTTCATGTGAAAACAATTAACCCTCTTTAATTAATCTTTCATTAATTAAATCTCTTTTAAAATTTGGTCAAATGTCCATATACTTATTCCATGTTATAAGTATATTCACAAACCATTTCATTTTCAATACATAGAAAACATTTCCATATATTTATTAATCGATATAATACGTTCATAAATCTTTAAGGAAGATTTCTAATTTTTCAAAATTCATATTAAATGGTCAAAAAAAAAGTCATTTAAAACATTGTTACTATAAAGGCAAACCAATTTTCCATTAGTATTATGAAAAGAATGCTTCCATACTATAATAATTAAGAAGGAATATTTATCAATTTCCTATTCTTAATTTTTTTTAAAGTGAATTCAAATCGTATAGGGAAATAGTACTCTATCGAACATTAATCTTAAATTTCAAAACTAAAAGTATCCTTTAGTAATAATGAGGCCATTCAAGTTGGGGTACTGTTACCTCTCAAACTTTGACTCGAGAACATCCTTATCTTCAAGATAGGTAGAAGTTTCCCTACCTCAAAGTCTAATGCCAGTTATAAGATGTTATGAGTTCTATATACTATTCACTTAGAAACAAAGTTTCATGAACCCAGCTTCTTTTCCAATTTCTAAGATCTCTTTCCAATCTATAAACTTCTTTAATAAATCTTTTTTGTTAAATAAAATTCCTTTTTATAAATCAAAGACAGATTATTCCTTTTATAATCTTTTATTCACTTTAAAGTACATAAATAAATATCCAAACACTACATTAAAATAATTACTTATTCTTTTTCCTAAAAATCCTTTTTCCATTTAAACAAGATAAACTAGTTTAAATACATAATAACAACCTTTTCTTTAAAAATTACTAAATGATTATTTAAAACATATTAACAACTTCAAAACCTAGCTGAAATAATTATATAACTTTTCCAAATCATATTTGAAAAGAATTTCCAAAAATATCTAAATAGACAATCTTTTATATGTCACTAAAATCACACATATATATATTCATATATATATATATATATATATATATATATATATATTTATATATACATATATATTCGAACTGCATTTAAAGCGACATCGTTATATAGACCATAACTTATAAAACTTGTGTTAAAAATTAAATTGCCTTTAATCCATTTCTCTTTATATTTTAAATCATTATAATTATTACTTCAAATTATTACAAAATTAAAATTAATTTAAATCCATACTTTTCAAATTTGAAAGAGGCTTAGCAACCACAATGGTATGTAAACAAGCTACCATTTATCTTCAATTTAACTTTCCAAGTATGACACTAGTATTTACATAGGCAAGCATATATTATGCAAATAAAATCCATAATTAACCATCAATGGCTAATACAATATTTATCCAATATAAATCAATTGGTTTATGAATTACTTTTTTTAAATTAATGTAATAGAAGAACGAGAATTCATTCCACTAAATAGATATCCAAAATAATCTATTTAATTTAAATATAACAGAACGTTGTTTTATCCCGCTAGCCGAATGTTAGTAATGAATTATAGTTATTTAACTACTTAATTACTTAAATCAACGTAATTATATTCTACCACTACTAATTTATCTATAATTTATACTTCATCAAAAATATTAATCATCTATACCATAGTATTTTACTCGTTAATACGAGTCTAATGCAAAATTCTGCTAGTTAAATGGATTTAAAATGAACGAGTTATAGCTGTTTAAGTTAACACTTGGATTACAAAAACAAATAATATAGCAAACAATATAATTATTCTAACCCAAATCACATAATCCCAGCCCAAAGCCCTTTACCCAAACTTGTATCCGCTACCTACAGTAACCTTCTTCTCTCTCTCCCTAAATCAATTTTTGCCTCCTTCCTGTACACATATATGTGCATGGCATGCACATGACACGGCCAACCACCCACCCAAACATTGAACTAAGGCCACAATCACCCCCACTTTGCCACCTCATCATGCGGCCACCCTAGCCACCTACTCTGGCCTTCCTCCATTGAATTCTGATCATGTAGCCCTAATTTGAAAACATGTTCCAATATTTACAAAACTAGCTCTACCCACCACCTTGACCACTATTAGCCACTGCTACCTATGTCACCGCTACATACATCCAAACCTTCGCACCAACCCTCGGCCAACTCGACGTTGTCTAATGCCGTCGGCAACCAAAAACCCGAACCTAAAATCAAACTCCCATAAAACTATAACATTACCTCGGCCGGACAACTCCGACCATCGGTGGTTCAGTGACTACTTACCATGGCTCCGCCATCACCCTAAATTCCTCCTAGCATCGTCGCTCCACCTCCAGCTAGCCACATCACTGGAAAAGGGTTGACGAATGAAAAACGTTCAACCATCACCAACGATCTACCCCAGCCACTAAAAATTTAGGATTACCACTAAAAATGACTACTCGACGATATGAACACACTTATATCTCCGATTCACCATTTCGTGATCATTGAATTTTCATCATATCTTGACGTCCGCTGTAATCTAACAATTCTTACCACCACACTCGATGAAACATTGAGTGACTATTTTTAGAAAATACTAATAATGATAATGAACAACTTTGCAGTTGGATGTTTGGTTAAAAGTGGATAGATTAAGGGAAAATGATTTTTGCAATAAGGAGATGGTATTGTTTCTTTTTATAGGAAGAAAAAAAATAAAAGAAGGGGAAGAAGAAAGAGAGTGTAGAAGAGAAATGAAGTGAGTGAAGTATAGTTGTGCATATACTTATGAAAAAAACCAATTTACTTTGCATCAAACTTAAGTAAACCAAAACCAAAAATTCAAACTACCCATCTCAACAAAATCAAATCAACATTAAGGCTTGTTAAAAAAATATTTTTGATTGATTTGTAAATGTTTTGAAAAGAAAGTTTTACTGTACTCTGCTATATAATATCTCGTTCACGTATGAACCAGAAATGAAAGAAATAAAATTATAATCACGCACAATAATATTCCACGATCACAAAACAACAATAACATGCACTGATTATTTTATTCTATGTAGATCCAACGTTTACCATAAAATACGTCAGACAAAAGATTTATTTATTTTCTAAATTAAAAATTATGGAAAAATTCTCTAAATTCATTTTAAAAAATTTATTTAGAAATCAAGACGTTCAAAAATTGATTTTCTTATTATTCATTATATTCAAATCAAATATGAATATTTAAAATAAACTAAATATCCCAAATCAAAGCGACAAAATTTTGGGTCATTATAGGGCATGGACCAGTTCTGTATTCCCTATAGTATATTTTATCTAGGGATATACGACGCTCGAAAGGAAAACTCCGATCATCGTGTAGGAGGTCAGATTCGACTTGATCCATGGAGACCTTCATGGAAATCCTTACATATATATATGAACACACCTTAGCGGTGTTGATTGTATACCTAATATTATTGTGGTATACACGCAACACATCTATTTTCATATTTATATTCTACGCCCTAAACATTATTTACTGTACACCTAATGTACTTATCAGATGGTTTGGTTTCTTTTGAGGGGAAAATGATACGGTAATCCATATGGTCTCAAATCTTACTGTTATATATTGGACACGTATTTCTTGAGTTTCTTACATCAGATTTATGTCTGAATCGTGGTTTTATATTTTTCTTATTTTTGTGGGTTCTCTTTCGAGTGGTCTGCCAAAGACAAGTTTTTGTTGATGTTCTTTGAAGGTTTTGGAGACAATCTAGATTATTCCATTCACCTACCAAAGTATTTATATTTCCGTTGCATTCCTATATTGTATGTATCCGCATATGTTAGGACAGATAGTTATATTTATCCAGGCTGATGATAGTACTTATGAATGTAACTTTGAACTGCTATATATCTTGGAGTGATAGTTTGTACCATCTTTTGATATTATATGTTGTTGTTTTATTGTGAGATTTTGACGTTCTATTCTCTTCTTCCTTATTCTGTTTCTTTTCTTTTTGTTTTACACTAACAATTTGTCGTTCCAGCACTTAAGTGCTAAGTACATGAATACCACGGATGTATTAGTGTCGATATGTAACGTCGAAGAGACGTACCATTACACTTGGTATCAGAGCTGAAGTTTAAACTAGAATCTAGGCTTTGGAGGGGTATGAGTCATTAATAGATAAGGTACGGAATACCCTAGCAGGAATTGAGTTTATTATGTATATGAAAGAGAAAATGTAAATGTATATATTAGTAGTATATATAAGTAAGTTGATAGCGTAGTCTAATTAATGTAGCGATTAACGATGTTCATCTATTATCCCTCATTGATTAGCTTAGTCATGATGGACCAGTTTATAAACATTGTCTATTATTTATTGATTTATGCTAAATCGGTTTTAGAGAAATTTACCCTTTTGCCACGTGGGTTGGGTAGATAGTAATTGTAGGTGCATTGAATTGAATACCTATTGAATTGAGTTTCACAATTTGATTATAAGGCGTTTGGTGATAATGTTGGGTTGAAGGTTAAATTTAGTAAAAGATGTTTATTATAATCTAAAGAAAGGATAAGATATTTTGTAAATAAACTTTTATAAAAAAATATATATAAGAAAGTGGTTTTTATTAAAAGTATGCTTTATTAACATGGTTTATAATAAAGGATTTAAACTAATATTTTGAGAACTTAAATCCCAGTGTTTTTGAAATTGGTTTTCTAAGGTTTTGAAAAATAATAATAGTATTATTTGAAAGTAAATATTTGAAAAATTGATTTATGAAATTGAGATCATGATACTTAGTATTGTTATATGAAGTATTTAATACCAGTGTAAACTGATTTTAGTTATGTCCAACAAATATGATTAGATGTACTAAACTCACTTCTGTCACTTAAAAATAATTATGGTGATGATTACAGCATCATTGGCATCCATTTTTGAATTTCAAAGTAGGGGATGCTATACAGTAGTTGTGGTAAATCATATTTTGATTTATCTCGAAAGTATGATTTGATATATAAAAGATATACGTATAATTATTTTTCATTCGATTTGTAATCAAACTGGTGTTTAGTTCTAAAGATTTTCTTTAAATATTTTGAAATAAGCTTCCTATATGGAAAAGATTACCATGTATGCTATGTTGGATGCCCAAGTGGTAGTGGCATAACCCAAATAATTGAGGAACCTTCTTCTTGTTTTCCTTTATAGTAAAGTGTGGATAATAAATAAGTGAAACTTTGATAAGTTATTTTATTGACGTATATATCCTATGCATTAAGATAGTGTGGCATGTTCATTTTGTTGTGATATGATAGTTTGGTAGTTTTCATTTTTTATAACGAGACAGACTTTTTGGCAATTTTCCACAGTTGGAAACTTTTGAATTATTATATAAATTAAAGCCAAGTATTTTGTGACCCTTGAATTGAGAAGGTAGTAAGTTAAAATAAGTTCAAATTTATTGAAAACCCTTTTTAAGTAAAATGAATTGGATGTTTAGTACATACTCTAAGGATGTAGTGTAGTATTATACAAGTATGAACTAAAGTTATAAAATGTTTAATAACTTAAAGTTATGTTATATGAAATACTTCATAAATGATTTTAGTATTTAAAGAGATATACTATTAGTTTAATGAATGTGATTTAAAGGAAATTGGTATAGTTAAGAAACCAGTAGGATAAATATGTAAGTTGTATGTAGATCATCATATTCGCATGACTGTTCTTGATCTAGTATTCGAGTACATGGTTTCAAGGTGATGTGCATCTGTCCAAACAAGGACTCCTCGCTCGATTCTCGACGATGAACACTTGATATGATCTCGAGGTTGTTTATCATAATATATGACGGTGTAAGGAGAACAAAGGTTTCTAATCAAAGAACTTGATCGAAGTCCGCACTAGAGAGGTCGAGTGATCTATACTAGTTTAGAAGTGAAATATATGTGATAGAGTAGGTGATCAGATCAGATATTGCGTATGGATGATTCATGTAATCGTACGGACTTTAATATATATGCAAATTATGTTATGTTGACTTATGGAGAGTTCAAGGAATGACTCTTCGATTTGTACGGGGTAGCATGAATGATTGACTAAGTAATAACCTGAGGCTGTTGAACGTAAGGCATGCTTAGTAGATTGTTTATTACCCTTGTGCGATAAGAAGTTTTGAACCCTTAACAAATCGTGGGCTTGTTTACCATAAAATTTGAATAATGTTAAGTATTGGATTGTGCTTATTTATTTTGGGTGTTAGTCGTGTTGGAATTTCAAGGATGAAATGTTTAAATGAGGGAGAATGCATTGATCCGGAATTTCGAACACTTCATGTTAAAATATACGAATTATTTAAATATTTGAATATTGGATTAAATGTGATTAAATAGCCTTATTAACCCTCTTTTCACCAATAACTAATGACGGTAAACTTATTTTTTAAAAATTTTACAAAAATAAATACTTCGAAGAAATATCAATAATGTGACCGAAAATCGTTTTATCGATAAACAGCCTTTTTTCGACGAAAGTTGTTCAAACCATTTTACATACACTAAAATTACATAGGAAATCATTAATAGCAAATAAATATTTAACACTAAGCCTCTTTTGGGAAACTTCTTGAAGCTTCCAGAAGGAAGAAAGATATTTGTAGAGGAAGGATATTTTGGGAATGCTTAAGAAAAGGAGGGAAGGGGTAAGCACATCACTTGAAGCCTATATAAACAAATGCACCTTATGTAAACACTTTTACATTTTTGCAAAGAAAACCAAAGCTCTCTTTGCTCTATTCTCTTCATAATTTCCTAGGTACAAATAAATCTAAAACAATTCCAAACTTCACCAAAATCTAGTATATGGCCCACAACAACATAGCAATACCATCTAGCAACTCAAAGTAAAAGCTTTGAAGCTGCCAAACCCAAACAAGATCAAGGCCATGAACATTGGGAAGAGATTTTGCTTAGGCCGTAAGCTAAATAAGGTTTGGGTAGGAAGTTGTGATGTTTGCAAGGTGATGATAGGAAGTTGGAGCCTGTACTTGGTTGTTTACTTGTTGATGTGTGAGTTAGATCAACACTAAGCACATTTGTTGATTATTTTAACAATATATATATGTTGCTTGAATTTATGTTGTGATATTTGTTTTGATTCTTGCTTTGTAAAGAAAATGATGTATATGGACAGGTATGGTTTTCTTTGACTTGTTTCATAGCCTTGAAACAAAGCACGTAGGGTTCGGTTTGACTTGGACTTGAATCAAACTTGATTTGGATATGGATTTGTAGTGATAGTTACTATAAACGCACTTAAGAATTTCCTTTAATACAATAATATATATAGAAATTTGTAGAGAGATACTTAAGGATTTCTCACCCTATTGTGATGTATATTTGTGTGTTAGTTACTGTGAATATATTGGATGCTAAAAGTTCATTAGTGTATCGAAAATTGATCAAACTTTTGAGATAGCAAAACTGGTCCAGGTCATATTCCGTTACAGCAGTCGATGATAGAACTTTTAAAACGTTGCAGTAACTCTAAACCCATTTTGCAGCATTCTATAACTATTAAAACCTCTATTTTTAACTTTAAATTGTTTAGAAAGGCATTTGTCTTTGAAACATTTTAAAGGTTTAAAGGTGTTTAAGAGAATTTTTATAGCACTTTGTAACTGCTGTAGTTTCTATTTTGTAAACTCTAATTGTTTTGAGACATTTTTAAACTACTGTAAAGACTTTTACAAACAATCAGTAAACGTTGCCTTTTATGTATGAGAGTTTAAATTGATTTGAAATGACTTTAAATTTAAGTATTTCACTTCAATCCTTTTAGTGATGTTTTCTAACTTTTACTAGAATATTATAAAAGTGGTTTGGAATTTTAATATATTTCTAATAATTAATTACGAATTATTAAAGTGGAAGGTTTATTTTTTTATATAAAAGAAGACATTTTTTAATTTTTAAATAAATTATACATATTTATTTTTAAATAATATTTTAAATAAATTTTTAAACCATATTATAAGTATTTTTGAGTAATATTTTAAATAAATGTTTTAAACAATATTATAAGTAACATTTTAAATACACCTTTTAAACCATATTATAAGTATCTTTGAGTAATATTTTAAATAAATGTTTTAAACAATATTATGAGTATTTATAAGTAATATTTTGAATAAACGTTTTAAACCATATTATAAGTATTTTTAAGTATATATAGCTTTTAAAATTTTGTTAATTATTTTATTAATTGTTAAAAATCTTAGGTCATATAGTACCTTTTCAAATTTTTATTATAATTTTATTAATTACATTAGCTTATAAGTAAATTAGTATGTGTATATATATATAGACACAAACACACACACACATGAATATATATATATATATATATATATGTATGTATGTATGTATGTATGCATGCATGTATATCATTTTTGAAAGGTTTTTAGTCAATATATAAGTTTGGAAAAGTAAGTTGAGTCTTCTACACAGGGCTAAAAGAGTTTTTGGATTACAACACTTTTGTTTAAATAAATGGTTTTGTAAAGTTAATTAAAAGTATACCTTGTTTAATAAGTGTAGATATACTTAGATCTCTTTAATAATGAATAATTTAAAAATAATGACAAGTATAAAATGATTTTAGGTTTATAATAACAACGTTTGTTTTTAACCCATTTAAATATACTTTTGAAAATGATTAGACCTTTAAGAGAAATGTTTTAAAGATAAATGATAAGTGTGAAATGGTTTTGGGTTTATAGTAAAAATGTTTAAACAACATTTGCTTTTAACCCGTTTAATTATAATTTTGGAAATGTGAAATCTAGTTTAAGATTTGTGCATATTCTTATACCATTTGGGATAAGACTATGGATACATCTCCTAGCATTAAGAAGAGTATAAATGAATAGTGAAATAGTAGTATGCATGTATATATCTTTTGTAATGGTATTTTAAATATATTCCCGTCCTAACAAAAGGTTTTAAGTAGTAATAGAATTAATTATATAAAAAGGTATTAAGAGTTGCTTATGTGGCTTAATCGTTCTTTGTGACTTTATCATGCTTTGTGTGTCTTAATCATGCTTTGTGTGTTTACTTTTTTATCGAATGTAATTAACTATACTTAACACTAAAAGCCAACGAAGTAGGCTTGTTCTATTTGTGAGATTTAAGAATGATGTTCGACTAGGGTATAGATGCAATAATGCTCTAACCTACCTCCTCCACTCTTGAACGAGGGATAGAGTGAGATGAAAAGGTCGGAAATGTGTTAATTACAAAACTTGAATTTCATAGGCGATTGTTTGTGGAACTAGATAGGCAACTAGTTGAATATCAAAATTGACCAAATTAACTTAGAAATTACCTAAAAGAAACACAAGGGTTATATGGTTTAGTTACCTTCGGTGCTGTTATACCGTACGTATAAACTCGTCTTGCTCTTGTAGGACAAATAATAATGAAATCCATCCGGATTTAAGATGGTTCCACTCTTATGTATTGTTTGCTTATTTATAAAAAATTGGTTTAAGTTAACAGAAAATCTATCAATTGGTTTTGGAGCATTCAGCAAGAGGGGAGTGTACTTATATGAGATGACTCGAAACCGTAGCCACTTCAAAACCATATACATGATCTATGTTCTGAAGTGGTTATGAAGCAAAATATTGTGGTGTTACACTGTCTATCCTAAGGTTAAGTCTAAGAGAGAGGTCAACATTAACATTTCAAATGATGTTATCATTATGGACTATCTATCTTGAGGGTGATCCTAAGAGAGAGGACATTGTTAGCATTCGTCGGAGGACTTATGCTGGAATCGATGTGGAGATTCAAGTTCTGTTTGAGATTCTTGATCCATATAGAGATTCAAGATTTGTTCGAGATGCTAGAATCCATGTAGGGATTCATGGACTGCTCAAGGTGTTGGAATCCAGAGTGATATTTGAGAATAGTTCGAGCAACGAGAACTTGTGCGACGAGATGATGAACGTGACTTCACCATCAGTAATGAAAAAAACAAAAGTAAGGTGAACAGCCAAAGGGTTTAGCGAACCCAAGGGTATATCGTTGCAAGAGCGATGATACTCGAAGCCACGTGATCGAGCGTCGTGGATCGTTTATATTTTCTTTATAGAATATTTTATCTAGAGATATATGACGCTCGAAAGGTTATTACTGATCCTTATGCAGGAGGTCAGATTCGACTTGATCCGAGGAGACCTCCATGGAAATCCTTACATATATACGAATATGCCATAGCGGTAGTGGTTGTAGAGCAAATATTATTGTGGTGTACACGCAACAAAGCTATTTTTTATTTATATTTTGTATCCTAAACATTATCTATTATATCACCTTATGTACTTATCAAATGGTTTGGTTTCCTTTGAGGAGAAACGGTAAGGTAATCTGTATGGTCTCAAAAGTTACTATTATATGTTGGACACATATTTCTTGAGTTTCTCATATCCGACTAATGTCTGACTCATGGTTTTATATTTCCCTTATTTCCATGGGTGCTTTTTCGAGTAGTCTAGGATGTTAATGCCTTAGGCATTGGTTTTGACGACAACAACCATATGATAAGTACTAAAGAACTCAAGATTTCCTAGATATGTTATAGGGTCACAATTTTTTTGTTAAAACCCTGATAGCACTTCTTGGATCTCTCTCTCTCTATTTTTCCATTTCAAATGATTTTCAATTTCAAATGTCTTAAAATTCAAAAATAGTTTTTAAAGAGAATTCTTGTTTTCAAAATAACTTCATGTTTTCAAAGTAATCTTTCATTATAGCCTTTAAATTATTTATACTTTTTGATTTTATTATACTTAGAGAAATTAATTTTTTAAAGTGTTTTAAAACATATTTTGAATATTATACTTTGTTATAATTTTAGTTTTATAGCTTTCTAAATATTTATAAGTATACTATAATATTTGTTGTAATTCTGATTTTAAATATATTCGCTTATACTCTATTATTTATATTCAAAATCCATTATGTAATTAAAATATTCTAAAAATTATTTTATAATGTTTTCTTAAGTTTTGATATAATCAAAATATGTATAAACTATGTTTAAATGATTTCACAAAGTATCAAAATATTTCACAAACCTTAATATTTTTAAAATAATTTTTATATACTGTTTTTCAAAATTACAAAGGGTATGTCAACATTCCCTATAGAGTATGTCGAAATATGGATCAAAATTTTTAAAATTCAAATTTTGAATGGAAGTGTGTTAATAGCGTATCTCTTCGCGAATGGATATGATTGTTGTTTTTGTATGAATAGGGATTAAACCAACAGAATTTAGTGAACCGTTTTTTCATATTTTCTCTTCTCTTTCACTCGTGTTTTCTATAATAAATTCTACTCAAATTCAATCAAAATCAAATTCAAATCCACTGATTTAATTCTCTATTGACTATACTCTAATCTATCTCACTCAAAAGAGATCAAATTGTTATTCAGGATGTTATAGGATCATTTGTATTCAATGTCAATGATCTATGTCTGTAAAACTATATCAAATTGTACTTGTATACTGGTGTGTGATTGTAGCCTAGGTAAATCAATTCGATGTGCTTGGTGACCCGAAAATTCAAGTGGTGTGCTTGTGGCCCATTCAAATCAAGCGAGTTTACCCAGATCTCGAAAAGTCTAGAGGATGTGTCGCGCTGCTTTTAAATCGAGATTGTATTGACTTTACTATTTGAAAAGAAATCTGTACAAGAAACTGTATAGGACTGGATGTAGGGTAACTCCGAACCAGTATAAAATCCTGGTATGTTCTTTCATTATTACTTTTACTACATTTATATTTATCTATGTTTGAATCTGTGATTGTTAATTGCATTGTTTAAACAATAATCTTGAAAGAACTCAAAATGATACATAAAATTTAGAAAACAATATTCAACCCCCAACCCTCTAATGTTAAATTAGTCTTAAGATCCATCTTCCGCTAAACATCATTTGGTATCAGAACACTGGTTTTCAAGGTATTCATAATTTTGATTTTTTTTAAAATTATCAATGGCTAACAACACTATTAGTAATCCTATTAGTAGCACAGTTAATCAACTTGTTAGTAATTCCTTTATGGAAGGGCAATCCACTGCTAGACCACCACTTTTTAATGGCAGTAATTACACATATTGGTCATGTATGATAAAAATTTATTTACAGTCAGTTGGTCTATATATTTGGAATATCACATAATATGAGTACACTGATCCCGAGACTAATTTTTCAACTTAGACCGCTGACCAAATGGCAGTTGCACAAAACAACTCTAAAGCCATGAATGTTTTGTTTTGTTCATTGGATAAAAATGAATTCAATAGTGTCTGCCTATAAGTACACATTTGAAATATAGAGTACATTATAAGTTACACATGAGGGCACTAGTAAAGTAAAAGAGACCAAAATTTCTATGTTAACCAATCAGTTTCAATTATTTAAAATGATTCCAAATGAGTCCATTTTTTGTATGTATAGTAAATTTCAAGCTATAGTTCATTTACAATTGTACTTGGTAAAAGTTTTCTTGAGAGGGTCAAGTTAGAAAATTCCTCAATTCACTTACTCCTGAATGGGACTAAATGACTCTTGCGATTGAAGAGGCTAATGAAATTAGAACTTTGAAAACTGAAGAGTTAATTAGCAATTTAATGTCATTTGAAGCACAAATGCTGGGCAGGAGAAAAGCAGGGAAATAGAGAAGAAATCCATCGCTTTCAACGCAACAACAGATGATTTGGATTTAGACAAATGATGATGATGAGGAGGAAATCATCTTCATGACAAGAAATTTCAGAAAATTTATAAAGCACAGAATGATGAATAATCTCAGGAAATATGACAATAAAAATCCAAGAAGTGAAAATGGAAGCAGAAATGGTGTTAGATGTTTTAACTGCATTGAATCTGGCCATGTAAAAAGAGACTTTCCACACCCTAAGAAACCAAAAAACACACCATATATTGATTCTTCCAGAAAACGGAGAATGGCTTATGCGGCAACACTAGACGATTCAGGCACTTCCTCAAGTGATAACAAATAAGATATAGAGAATGCTAATATGTGCTTCACAGCGATAGTTAATGAGAAATCTAGAGAAACGGAACAAAAATAGGTATGCATTTAAATAAAAAATTTGAATTTTTGTTGTTGTCGATTGTTGTTGATCGCTAGTGATAACCTATAGACTAATAATAATAATATTAGATGAATATTGTGTGCATATTCTAAATACTATATTTACATATAAATAAATTATTAAATAAAAATATTTATAAAATATTTTTTAAATATTTAAGGTATATATTAAATAATTATTATAAGATAATTATAAGTACAGATAAATAGAAATTATTTATTGAACTTCTCTTTTTGAAATTTTCGACTTATATGTAAACATATCCCACATGTATATGTCAACATATGCAGGCAGAATTTGAATTTCAAAATCAAATTCAAAATTTGAATCTCCCTTCACCTTTTCACCAACCCCTATGTTCTGAAAAGATGTCCTTTGACCAGAGAACATGTCATTTGATTCTTTGTTTATTTACTCTATCTCTATCCATTCATTTTCAAATTCAAAAATCATTAACTCTCTTATCTCTTCAAACTATTCTTCAATGACATCCTAAAGCAATACTCCATCAGCCATGAGGCTTTCTAAGAAAACAAAAGGCTTTCATTTCAATGACAAAGAAGTCATGCAAGCTTATATGAAGTATATGTCTTTCAAAAAAGTCTCTCTCGAAAGATTTGCTTGAATATTTTCCTACTTATGATCTTTTCAATCTTTGTTTGGAAATGAAATTCTTGGTTTAACCGATGCTTCTCAAAATAATTTTGTTTGTTATCCAAATTTAGTAGAAAAGTTTTACGCAAATTTGAAGATAAAATTTTACCATGGAAATGAAGGAGAAGTTTGAAGTAGTGTCAAAGGGACAAAATTTGTTTTAAATTATTAGATTTGGGTCACACTCTTGAATGTAAATCTAGTGGAATGGACCTTTCAACTTTTCAAATTGATTTTCAAAATCATGAAGTGATTCACGACATTTTCGAAAGAGATGATGACTTTGAATTCAAAAACAAAAACTTGCATCTAAAAGCAAGAATTTTAAGCCTTCTTTTGCAACAAAGTATCATTTCTACAACGGATAACTATAATAACCCGACTCAAAAAGTTTTCAAATCTCTTTTCTCCATTTATGGTCAATATGACATAAATTGGTCTCAAGTCATTTTGAATGAATTTTTTCCAAAAAAAAATTCTAAACATGAAAACACACTATTTCATAATGTGTATCTCACTAGAGTTTTCACTTACTTCAATGTTGACCCTTCAGGAGAGGAAAAAATTACTCAAAAAATATTTAAGAAGGCCAATATCTCAGTTATGCATATTCCACCCTTTTTCAAGCTTTATGAAACACTCGTGGAAAAGGAACAAAGATTTGCTTAAAAAGTACGAGCAAGATGTAAGGGAAGGGAAGGAGGAGAAGGAAGATGAAATAAAAGTCGAGGAGGAAGAATAAGAAGAGGAGAAGGATACTTCCTTGGAAAGTATCAATATGCCATCTAAATCATCCAAAAAAGATCTTCTCAAATATCAGGAGAAGATCATTCACAATCAAAGAAAGCTTAATAAATAGTTTTCAAAGAAGTTTACTTAACTTTCCACCAAAAATGGATAAATTCTTTGGGAAGGTCACCCGTAAGCTTGGTGTGTTCTTTCCTTTTTACTTTTACTACATTAATATTTATCTACGTTTGAATCCATGATTATTAATTGCATTGTTAAACTATAATCTTAAAAGAATTCAAAAGGAGTCACAAAAATCAAAAAACACTATTCACCTCATCTAGTGTTAAATTAGCCTTAAGTTTTGCGTGTTCTTCTTCATCTCCATCTACATCTTTCTAGCTGTTTGTTTAAGTTATCTGTCCTTGTATTTGGATGTTCTAGTTTGAGTTTGTTTTAATCTTATGAATCCTTCTTCTATTTCTAGTATATTTCATGTACTCATTTTTATTATCAATAAAATTCTATTTCCTACTATTATACATTGTTACTCATCTTTGGAAAGTCATACAAAGTATAATGGTATAGGTTAAATATAATAGAGTAGTAAAATAAAATAGTTTTGAAAATTATAGTGCATATGTCCACATATGCCAAGCATGTATGTCGACATATAACGACCAATTTTCAAAAAAAAAACTAAAAATAAAAATAAAATAACTACTAAACACCTATTCATTTTAAACGACTTCTTATCCCTATACATACACACCTATTCACTCTAGAAAATGATCATTTTCAATCTCTTTCTTATCTCTCTTTCATATATAAACTTTCTCTTCAATAATGGCTTCTCCATATAAAAAACTATACGAAAATCTTGAACAAACACTTGAATCATTCAAGAATATTCTTACCTACATTCTTAGAAATCATAGACACTTAGAACTAAGTCAAATGTAGATGATTAAAGAGCAAGAGAAGCATTTTGACGTCATTCGATGGATGATTTCTTCTCTTATCAAAAATGAACCAACCAACAATACTTAAACTACCCTCAACAAGATGATGAAGATTGGAATGCTATCAAAGCGGATCCAATTATCGGATCGTATGGATGGGTAGAAGTTCCTAGGGAAGTTTAAAGATTAATTGGGTTGGATTTAGATAAGTATGTCTATTATATATTACAATATTGATTTATGTAGATTTAATTGACTTTATGTGTATTAACTGGATTGGATTTGCTAAATGACATGATTGATTGGTTTGATTTACTTATTTTATCTAACTTACCAAATGTATTAGTTAATGTAATTAATACAAGTTATTTATGTTATCGCTCTTATATTATTATTATTGCCTTTTCTAATTGCTTTTATATCTTAATATTATATGTATTATGTAGTACCTTAGTTAGGGGGAGTTTTTTAGTTAGATTTTTTTTGATGATAAAAGGGGAGAAATATATAAAATTTAGGCATAGATTAAGAGGATGTTTTGTAACTCAGGGGGAGCTAAACATATTTTATATATATGCTTGTCATCATAAAAAAAGGGGAGATTGTTAGTACCTTATGTATTGGTTTTAATGACAACAACCATATGACATTATATAAAATATAGACAACATTACATAAAATATAGATACTAATATTTTTATCAAGTTATATATAGTATATAGTGCAGGATATTAGACATGTATTAATTAAAAAGACCGTATAGTATCGAGTAAAGATTCAAGAGGCTGATATAGAGATTCAAGAGTTAGAGATTGAAGACTCATGAGTATTAAAGAACTCAATATTTCCCATATAAGTTATAGAGTCATCGAATATTTTTTAAAACACTTATAACACTTCTTTGATCTCCTCCTCTCTTGTTTACCTTTTCAAATGATTTTCAATTTCAAATATCTTAAAATTCAAAAATAGTTTTCAAAATAATATCTTGTTTCCAAAGTAATCTTTCAAAATACCATTAAATTATTTCTGCTTTTTTATTTTATATACCTTGAGAAATTAGGTTTTAAAGTGTTTTAAAATATACTTGTATTATACTTTGTTATAATTTTAGTTTTAAAGCTTTTTAAATATTTATAAGTACATTATGATATTTATTAAAAATTTGATTTTAAATATATTCATTTATACTTTATTATTTATATTTAAAATCCTTTATATACTTAAAATATTCTAAACATAATTTTATAAAGTTTTCTTAAGTTTTGATATAATTAAAATATGTATAAACTATGTTATAAATGATTTTATGAAGTATCAAAATACTTCACAAACCTTAATATTTCTGAAATAAATTTTATAAAGTGTTTTTCAAAATTATAAAGGGTATGTCGACATATCCCCATATAGTATGTCAATATATGGACCAAAATTGTAAAATTCAACTTTTAAGTGGAGACAAGCACCATTGTCCCAGTGGTTAAGTGATTTGGCTTTGGTGTGAGAGGTCACAAGTTCGAAACTTGCCTAGCGTGATTCGAACGTTTATTGACATGTGATATGTTGTCACAATGATTTGTTGTATATAAAGTACCATTTCAAAAAAAAAAAAAAACTTTTAAGTGGAAGTGTCTTTTCATCGTATCTCTTTGCGAATGGACATGACTATTGTTTCTCTATAAATAGGGGATAAACCAGCGAAATTTGGTGAAATATTTTCTCATATTTTCCCTCCTCTTTCACTCTCTTGTTTTCTAAATGAAATTCTACTCAAATTCTTCCCAAACTCAATCAGAATCAAATTTAACTCCTCTGATTAGATTCTCTATTGATTGCTCTCTGATCTCTCTTACTCAAACAAGACCAAAGTGATATTCAAGAGATTATAGGATCATTTGTATTCAAATTCAATGATCCGTGTTTGTACAAATCTTTCAAATCTTACTTGTATATTGGTGGGTGCGATTGTTGCTCGTGTAAATCAATTGGACGTGCTTGGTGACCCGAAAACTCAAGTGGGTCTGCTTATTTCCCTTGTAAATCAAGCGAGTCTACCCAGAGCTTAGAAAGTCTGGAGAATGTTTCTCGTTGCCTTGAAATCGATATTGTATTGACTTTGCTATTTGAAAAGAAATATGCACAAGGAATTGTATATTACTGGATGTAGGGTAATTGTGAACAGTATAAAATCTTGGTGCGTTTTTTTCTTTTTACTTTTATTGCATTTATATTTGTCTGTAATTGAATCTGTGATTGTTAATTGCATTGTTTAAATTATAATCTTAAAAGAACTAAAAAAGATTGACAAAAATTAGAAAACACTATTCACCCCCTCTCCCTCTGGTGTTAAATTAGCTTTAAGATCCATCTTCAGCCAAATAACATGGGAAAGGTAGGTTTTCCTTGACGTTCTTTAGAGCTTTTGGAGACGAGCTGGATGCTTCTTATTGTCGTTGCATAACTATATTGTATTTATCAACATATGTGAGGAAGGTTGTTATAACTATTCAGATCGATGATAGTACTTATGATTGTAACTCTGAAATGTTATGTATCTTAAAGTGGCAGTTTGTATTGCCATTTGATATTATATGTTATCATTCCGTTGTGAGATTTTGATGTTGTGTTCTCTTCTTCCTTGTTATGTTTCCTTTTCTTTTACCCTAATAATATGTTTTTCTGACACTTGAGTGCTCAGCTCTGAATACCGTGAATTCATCAGTGTCGACATTTGAGGGTCGAAAAGATGGATCGTTATAGATACTACATAGGTATAGCGGGCAAAACCAATTAATATAAAACCAAAATAATAAGTTATTCCTATCATATTACTATGTTTTCTTTTGTTCCCCTCCTATGATATGTCTTTGCTCTTGATACTACTAATTTGTTTAAGGATAATGCTTTTTAGCAACAATGTTATACAAATAAAAGAATTAAGCAAAAATAGCGGCACGTTTATTTTAAAACTTAATACTACTGATATATTAAGAAATCATAATATCACTCAAAAATAAGATCTAACAGTTATCCTTTACAGATTCGAAACACTGCTCTGCAAATATTATTCCACCTTAGTGTTACTTAAAAATAGGATCTTAGAAATAAACTTTCTTTATAAATTCGTTCTTTATTAATTAATAAGATTAAACAAAATTCAAACTAATCAAAAAAGATAAAAATAAATGTTGCAGTATAGAAATAAAAATTCAAATAATTATACATAATTTCAATGTAAAAATACAGTTGAATATTTATGCAAATCATTTGTGTTACGCGTACGATTTATAGAAAAAATTCACGCAAATACATGCCATCATCACACACAAAACGGGGATCATAACTCTACCAATATTAGGTGTTACCTTGAAAACAATAAACGTCAATTATTTTGTAAATACACAAAACATAAATTATTATTTGGATGAAACATAGCAGATAATTTCAAAATGCGAATATCATCATATCCACTCCCTATTTTGTCAGATTTTTGATATTTTTCCCTTTTTTCAATTGCGGATGTGGGCCAACTTCAAAATTATTGAGTACACATTAACTAAAGTACTTTTTTCCTTTTCCAAATCTGACAGAACCAAACTTCAGCTTCTAAATTTTGAAAGAGTGCACTAGTTTTGCTACATGCAACCCATAGGATATGAATGATTAAACGATTCAAGATAAGACCGCATTTGGTTCGATATCGAAAATTCATATTCAAGACCATTACCCTACCGATTTATATGGTAATAGAAAATTCATATCATTACCAACCAAAATAATCGAAAAACCGATACTTCGGTTTATGGTTGGTAATGGCTAGTAAAGATCGGTAACAAACTTTTATCGTTTACAAGTATGATATCTATTTATTTATAATATTTCATATTAAAACAATAAATATTAAGAGGTGTTAAGTTCATTATATGGTAACTTATCAAATTTTATTTTGTGTAATTAAACATACAAGTAAACGTTGCACAAGAAAATAAAGTATTGTATAAAATAATATTTTTATTAATAAATACATGTAACAATTGCATTCAATCTGATATCACAATAGTATTTTATAATATTTTCTATTAAATCATTATACATTAAATGTGATTCTATATAATAGAAATATATAATGATATATCTGTATATGGTATGTATGGTGATTACTGCATTTATTAGTTAGTTACCATTACCGTACCGTATATTTTCTTAAGGGTCGACAAACTATATCAATGAAATTGGTTACCATTTAGTTGGTAACCGTTAGTGTTGCTTGATAAGTGTTAATATGTTGAAAATGTCCCGCCTTAATTCAAGAGATTAATCTTATAGAAATGTGCACACGCGGTTAACATTCGTCCAAGGTAAATTTTATGTTTTGTGGTCAGAATTGGGATTTCTTTGAATAATTTGAAGCAACACTGGGGTTTGGGGTTGATATCCTTTTATTTTTTATTTCTTCGTGGCTTCTTATTATTTTTTTATTTTTTTCATCTTTAATTCTGTCATTTTAAATATTGTTATTTTTCTTTTCTTATTCTTTTGTCATCTTAATTTGATTTGTAAACTGATTCGTCGTTCTTTTCCCCTGAACGCTGTGAACCAGAACTCGGAAAACAAAACACAAACGTGAATACAAGGGCAGAAATAAGGTTGTGACAGTGTTTATACCAATCTGGCTAGAAACGTCAATGCTTTTAAAAAAGTAGTCGATACACGTTACGTTAAAGTCAATAGCAACACTTTTAATTTATCCACACAGCTGCAACTTTCACGTGGATTTTCTTTACATGTGGTGTATCGGGCGTTCAATAATTGTTTAAGAGAGAGAGTGTGTGGGCACTCGTTTCTTCCACACATTTATTTGTTCCATTCGTTCACATGCTAATAGCTAAGTAGATGTCACCAATGTACGGTACTTTCGACTTTATTCCACTTCATCCCTCCCAAGGATAGGTTTCGCCAATGGTCCTTACCTTCTTGAAAAGAGAAAAATAGACCCAAGGCAGAAGTTGCAAAAAAAATTTAGTTTCAAGTACAATAAGTTTACTTTTTAGTCTGAAGGACATCTTTTAGTGTAAACTGAAAATGACTGGAATTTGCACTAAAAAGTGTCACTCAGCCTAAAAAGCAAACTTTTTGTCTTTAAAACTAAATTTTTCTCCAACATTTTTCTTAAGCCAAAAAATCCCTTCTGAAAATTGGTAATTTCAATTTGGATTTAGTTTTCATTTTAACCCGGTTTTTGAAACTAGTTACGCAAATAGCCTTGTTTATCAAACATAGCCTTGTTTCGATCAGCTAAGCGTTGAGTGACGTCATTTCAAATGGCACCGGTGTATTTTTTTATGTTGGTCATATAGTGGACATCTTTTCAAAAGTCACTCATTATGGTTGTAGTAAATTGTACACGGAAGATCTTTGAAAGTCGCCCACTACGTAACCAACGTAAAAAAAAAAAAAAAATTACATCGACGCCATTTGAAATGGCGTAGTAAACAATTTGCTACAAACATAGTGGATGACTCTTGAAAAGTCGCTGACCACGTGCAGCATAAAAAAACCACACTGACACCATTTCAAAGGCACCAGTGTGTTCTACCCAGCTTAACGCTGAGCTGATCAAAAGATGGATATGTTTGATATCAGTTTGTAAATAAAGCTATCTGCGTTATAAGTTTCAGAAAATAAGGTTAAAATGAAAAGAATCCATTTCAATTTTCAATAAAAATATTATTATTTTTTTGGGCATGTATTTACACGTTAAGTATAGAAGTGTTTGCATCAAAAATCATAAAACATCTAACATGTAAGATATTTACATTTTTCTTATGTAAATATTTTTACTGAAAAACCTGCAAAATTTTGACAAAACAGTAGTATTTCTTAAAAGGGAGAATTAATTTAAAGGACAAAAATTCGTATATTTTTTACCTTAAGGACAAAACCTCAATATTTTAACTACAAGGACAAACATTCTCCTAAAAATTATTTAAAGGACAAACATTCTTCTAAAACTATTCATCAGGACAAACATTCTTCCAAAACTGCTACCGAACTAAAAACTGTTGCCTAAAAATGCAAACGGATACATAAAAAATACTATCGATAACTAAAATATGGTACCTGAAGAAAATTGTCCTTCAGGCTATAATACTGAATATCTGTACTTGAGGCTAAAATGCTGAAAAGTTTTGTCCTTCGCAATAATTTTCTGTTCTCTTAAAATTGTTTTTGAGGTGGACGGAAAAGTATCTTGTAATTTAAAAAAGGGGGAATTATTTCAAAGGACAAAAATTTGTATATTTTTTGTCTCAAGGATACGGCCTCAATATTTTTACCACAAGGACAAACATTGTTCTAAAAATTATTCATAAGGACAAATATTTTCTAAAATTATTCATAAGGACAACAAAACTGCTACCAAGCTAAAACTGATACCTAAAAACTGCTACTGATAACTACAAACTGATACCTAAAAACTGCTATCAATAACTAAAAACTGATACCTACAGAAAGTTGTCCTTCAGGATAAAATATTGAAGGTCTGTCCTTGAGGCTAAAAAGCTGTGAAATTTTGTCCTTGACAATAATTTCCTGTTTAAAAAATTTGTAGAAGAAACTTAACATATTCCCAACTTTGACCAGGAACAAAATAGCGACATAAAGCTAGTTACATAAGATAGGTTGAAATAGGTAGAATCAGTAGAAAGAGCGACATTGTCAATCTGTTTGTGGTGTGTACGATTTTCGGTAATTATCGTTGTTCTGTGGACTGAAAGTAGGAGAGACGTGTGTGGTCTCATTTCTCACTTAAATTCTCATATGCACATTTATTTCTTGCTACGTCTCCAACGCATACATGCTACTGTATTTTCCTTTGGTCCAAATTAGGATGTATTTATTTTGTAGTTACGCTTAGCTTCATCTGTTCTAGAAAAATGAAAAAGCTTCCTTACTGTTCTCGCAACCTTAAAATGTCGTGTTACGTTCACAACGCGTCTAACGCCGTGATAGTCCATTTACCACAACGAAAGAGGGCAATCAAATAGGTATTCACATGCCGAACGTCCAAATACCGTAAATGCAGATCGTTAGAGTAAAAAAAAAAGAATAAGAATAAGAAAAAGAAAATAAAACATCTAAATCTTACTACGGAACGATAATATATAATGTCAAACGATACTGCAAAGTGCTATCTATGATTTCTCGGATTTCAATTTCAAAGTATTTTGAAACCGACAGCTCTAGGGTTTTGTTCTTTAATTTAGTTTAACCGTAGAAGCATTGTTGGATAAATTTAACTCTATTTTTTCAAAGGGGTTTTGGGTCTTAATATTTGCTTTTACAATAATTAAAAATATAACTTATATTAAATATAGTAATAGGATACTAGTCTTCTAGTAACATGTAAATGACACTTTTGACTGCATATCAATTTGTTTTCTAATTTCCAAATTGCACACATGGAGAACCAATATTAAAACTATATACTTAGACAAGTGTTTGGGTTTGGCTATGCATAATCTTTTATGGAATCAGAATGCGCTCTTTATTTTCAAATTTAGCATGCAAATAGCTTTCTAAAAAAATTCCTAAATTATCATCCAAAAGTATTTTCAACTATTTTTTTTTGTTTTTTTTAATATCATAGCTATCGAAAATATGCCATGGCTGGCTATTGGAAATATATATCTATTGGACATACGGAGTTGTGGTTACTGAAAAATTAATTTTGAGGCTATTAAAAACATGAATCGTTTGCTATCAAAAACATGAATAATTAGTTATCGACAATATGATAGTATAACTGTTGAAGGTATGTAAATGTAGCTATCAAAAAATATGATTGTATGTACAGTTATCGAAAATTTGAAATTAAAGCTATCAAATCTGCTCTTAATGGAGGGTTGATATGACAAAAATTAAACTTTTTCTTTGAATTTTTTTTCCGCAGCTTCAGTCTAGCTGAAAATTAAAATAAAATTGTTTTTCGAAGTGTTTTTGAAAAGAGATGTCAGGGTTACTATGTTTGAAAGTTGAAGCAGGTGGTTTGCAAAACTTCCATAATCTTTTTTTTCGCCTTAATTCAGGATTGTGTACACTGATTTCGATGAACAAGAAAGTTTTAACGAAGCCTTAGAATTGATGTTAGAAAAAAAAAAAATGAGGAAGTTGGATGAGGAAGAATTTGAGTATGTATTGAAACAAAGTCGTACATCGTGGAATATTTGTTTCAATACCACCATATATAGCACAACTCAATATACTAAATCAAAAGAAAAGAAGGAGACATGAAAACTTGTGGCAATGTAGGCTTTGCGCCATCATATTGATATTAAAATGTCAAAGATTGAGCCTTGGGCCTCTTGGGGCACATTCTCAATGCACTTTCGATTCAGTATGTCCGAAACCTGATCACTATGTCCGAAAATGTTGTAGAAGAAGCCAACTCTGTTGAAGTTGAAGACGGATGGTGGTTAGACATAGGTGCAACAATTCATATCTGTAATGAATCTAATTTCTAGAGATCGTCTCAACAAAGGAGGGTTTAAATTATTCATTGAATCAGATAGTGTTGTTATATCCAAAAATAATGTATTTCTTGGAAACAGTTATTCATGTAATGGAATGTTCAAAATGAATTTAATAAAATCAGTTTCTACTTATATGGTTGAATCTTTACCCTTATGGCATGGTAGATTAGGCCATATTAACTATAATTCTGTTCGAAATATGCATAATCTGGGACTTATTTCGAAATGCAACATTGAGAATGTTGATAATTGTGAAATATGTGTACAAGGGAAATTAACTTGTAAATCACACAAATCAGTAAGTAGGACATCTGAATTGCTTGGACTTATGCATACTGATGTTGTAGATTTACGTAGTAAAGTTTCACGAGTAGGACACAAATGCTTTGTGACATTTATTGATGATTATTCAAAATATACTTATATATACTTATTAAAAAGTAAGGATGAAGTTCTAAGCAAGTTTCTTATATATAAGGCAGCAGTTGAAAATCAATTAAATCGTAAAATTAAAGTACTAAGATCCGATAGAGGTGGTGAATATAAATCAATAGAACTTTTAGAGTTTTGTGAATCTAATGGAATAGTCCATGAATTTACACCACCATATTCACCAGAATCAAATGGTATTGCTGAGCGGAAAAATAAAACTTTATTAAATATGGTTAATTGTACGTTTTAAGTTTCGGTTTATCCGATTGTTGGTGGGGAGAAGCACTTTTAAGTGCATGTTATATCTTAAACAGAATTCTTATGAAAAGAATTAGCAAAACTGTAATGTCGCGATTTTTCGACGCTCGAAAACCGACATCAATACGTCCACTGTATCAACTGCCGAGAAATCGAAGGCCGGAAAACCGTACCGTTAGGAATAAAGAAGAGGGAGAAGATAGAAGAAGAGAGAAAAAGATAGAACAAAACAGAAAGAAACAACAGAACAATATCAGAATCTCACAATCGCAGCGGAACAACATATAATAGATAAATGAATAATCTTTAAACAAAGAACTATATCAGTTATTACATTACATCATATTACATTACATTACATCATCAGAGTGTACAACAACAAAGAGCGGAAAAGAAAATATTAGTGAATACGCCATGCCATCCAGCTTGCTTCCAGCAACTCCTGAATTCCAGAATATCCTGATAAACCTGACTCTTGACTGCCCGTGTGGAAATTGGTGGGCACCCAGAGTTTAGGAAGGAAAATAATAAACTCTGAGTCAGTCATGAGACTGGTGTGAGAACTTAAAACAGTTTATCTTTAAAACAAAGAACAGGATAATTTTAAAATAGATTCACAATGCTTTTTAGAAAATGAAACTACCATAAGGCCTCCCGCACACACACACAATGCAAACGCAGAATCGGAGGAGATTTCTTCTTATGATAGTCAAAGATGCTTGATACGCATTAAATAGAAACATTTGATATTATTACTAGTGCATAGTGTAGGAAAAATCATTTCGAAAGTAAAGATATAAATCTTAGCCAACATACGACCATTATCGTATGCCTACTATAGCTACCATCTAAACAGTGGTGACCACCATAAGTAAATGGCAGCTTCTACAACTAAAACTGTACAACGTGCGTATTGAAGTTTGGATTTTCAACAAATGGTTAGGCCAAGGAACTTCCCATTGCCACATGGGTACGCCTCTGGAAAGACGACCCGAGAACCTAAACGGATCTCTGCCAACACAAGGCCGGGTTACCCTTCAAATTGGGTAACTACTGACACGAATATGTCATTCCTAGATCGTAACCGATTTATATCCGAGGATCCTCAATTCCAACAACCACAAAGTAATAAATTTGCAGCAACAACATAGGTTAAATATCTGGGATACATACCATGATACCACCTCTATCCAGAAGGAATGACATACACTTAAGGGGCGCTACCCCCTAATAACCTTGCTGCATCCTTCCTGTTTTGACCATTTTCGGAGTGTGAGGTCCGACGAAGTCTCGTCCATAAAGCCACGCTTTATACAAAAGCTGTGCTTTGTTCAACAAATGCTCAACAGCACTTCGTATGCCACATTACCAATTTGGGAATGTACCACTAGTAACCATCAACTACATAACCTCTGAGCTCGTACATCTCAGAGAAGGGTGTTAAGCCAAGAGAATAAATTCTCCGCCACCAACAGAAATATATTTGATAGAAACCAGCTTTACATCTCAAATTGTAATGTCAGACACACAATCCATACAAGTCTGTTCCGGGCTCGAACAGAACCGAAGGCACTTCCAAAGAAGTCCTTGCAATCCGGATATTCACTAATCACGTCTGGACTTCCCGTCACTAAGGGTGATAAAACCTCTATATCGGAGATCAGCCGATACAGAGTCATTTGATGGCAATCCTTCCATTTTCAAAAATATCTGGTCTTCAACACCGGTCATCAAATGCAATCCATAACAACGTATCACATATTCGGAATGGATTATACGACCCCAAGATCCTTTCCTGGCTAACCCGAATAGCGAGCGTTATTCAAAAATAAGTGTAGCATTCAAATTCAAGCAATCACAACAAATACCTATTTAAAGGTAAATATTGATAGTCAGTTATTTAACTATCAATAGGCATGCCCAACATCACCAGATTCCAAATGATTTCCCAAATTATTTATTTTTCAAAAATATCTTTACAAGATATATAATTTCCACACTTCAACATTTGAAAACATATTTCAAATCAATTTCCTTAAGCGGAAATACTTTCATTTCAAAATGGTTCATTTAAACCAATTAAATAAATCCTTAATGATTTACTTTATATTTATGTTCCAAATCGTAAATTAATACCCATACTTCAAAAATAAATCAACGTTTTTTTTAAACAAATTCCCCTTTCTTTTGTAAATTCCATAGTGAATTTACAATTCCAAAATATCTATGAATATACGATTTTCAAATCGATTTCTAATATTCATTTTCAATTTATCTTTAAAAGATAAAGTCTCAAAACATTCACTTCATATTGGAAAATATTTCCATACTTATTTAATAATAATAAGTAATTCACAAATCCCTTATTTTTAACACTTGGAAAATATTCAATATACTTAAATCGAAATTAAGTATATATTTCATTCTTTAAGGAAAACGTTCTTACCAACACATTTATTTTGGATTAAAACGAATGTTGCGTAAAACATCGTTACGACGACCCAAAACCACTAGTATAGGGATTCGAACTTAAAGTAGATATACAAATCCAATACTAAATAAAACATTTTCTCTCGAAAATCATTTACTATAACAACAGTGTTATAGTCCACCTTTTCCTTCTTTCTCGAAAACGTCTATTTCAACAATAAATGTTGAAATCTATGGTTTCGGTAGTTAATCCATTTTAAAACATCTTTAAAACAATTAACTTCATTTTATAACATCACTTCCCCCAAAACATATCCATTTTATTTAATAATATATTCACTGTCCAAAATCGTGAATATACTTCACTAACTAAATTCAATATTTTCTACACATTTTATTTCAAGGATAATTCGCTATCCGAAATCGCGAATATATCTCCTTTAATAACCTTCTATATTAAATTTATCAAATTCAATTGATTTCGGATTTATATATAATGTTTATAAATTCCATTTCTATTTATAAAAACTTCAATTATAAAATCCCTTTTATAAATCAATTCAATTTATAACTCAACTTTATACCCAAAATCTGATTTATAAGTTAACTTGTAACATCCCGAAATTTTTAACAATATCAATTTAATAATCTGTAGTTAAAATTAAATTGATATTGATATTCTGATAATAATTATTCAGATAAATTTAATAATCTTCTTCAATAAATATTTAAATTGGTTATTTTATCTTTTAAATGATATAAATTGATTTCTATTTATAAATAAATATTTGGTTTATATTTTAAATAAATTGGTTTTGTTTTAAATTTAGAATAAATTTAACAAATTGATTTTATGGCTTAATAAAATGAATATTTTGTAAAATGATTTTTATTTAATAAAAGAGATTTACAAAAACAATATTGATATGGTATTGTCTTTATAAATAAATTTTGAATAAGATTTGTAATGTTTACTTCAAATTGAATTTTTATTTATAACTTAATTTGAAATTGTTTGGTTTGAATTTAGTTTGAATTTAAATTCCAAAGTGTAAAATCTAAATTGTTTTAATCTTTAATATGTATAAGTTTCATTTATTAACATAGTTTGTTTTTATTTTCTTTTGTAAATTTATACACATATCTCATGTAAACTAACAACTTAACTAAGTTAACATATACATTAATTTGTAATTAGTATTAACTATTTTAAAGAAAACATGTGTTAAATTCACATGCATTCATATAGACAAGTGTCTAATTTGACAAGTGTTAAAAGAATAGACAAGTGTTAATTTTGTTTTTATTTTCTTTTATTTCCATTAAATCTGAAAATACATTAATTAAGATTGCATCTCCATTCATATAACATTTTCATTCTTCTTTAATCAAAAGAAATTCTTCAAACTTCTTGAATCAAAATCATGTAAATCTACATATCCAAAACTAAAATCCAAATCTGCATTCACAAATGCATATGAAAGTCCAATGCAAAATCTGCACACCTAAAATTCAAATCTGCATAATCAAAACCCTATTCAACCTGCATATTCCTCTTCATAAAAATCAATCTGTTTTTATTCACCAGCAAACCTGCATATTCAAAATCTATCTGTATATTCTAAACCCTGTGCAAATCCAAAATTCTGCATACTCCACTTTTGCAAAATCAAAGAAGTTGCATCAACTAGCACCTGCATGCAAGCATTTTGGTCAGAGAAAACAAATAGGCAAAAACTGCATATAAATTCAAATGGAAGTCAAAACAGAGGTCTGCATTCTTGTCTCTGGGATCATCTGCATATCATTTCAAACATGGAGTAAATCAGGATCAAAACAGCTCTGCATTTGTTAATAGGTGAGTAACTTTAAAATATTTAAATTCCTACTTAGGTTGCATGCTTGTTGTCTTGATATAAATATGTATTGTTGTGTTTTGATAAAAATCTGAAGTAAGATATAATATGTGCATGCTGTGTTTTATTTGTTTATTCTGTTTAATTTCCCAAACACCAAATATCAACACCAAATATCAATTAAATTTTCATCTTTTAGTTAAGTTTCTAATGGAATGAAGTTTATAAAGTGAAGTAGTTGATTATCTTAAATCAATAACTAAAATTTTATGTAAGTTAAGAATTAATGATTTGGAAAAATTAAAATATCAGAAGTTGTCTCTGAAAACACAGAGCAACATCAATGCATGTTGAATTCATTAAATCTCAAACATGTTTATTTATTTATTCAGTATCATTAACCAAAAATACTATCTGTAACTAGATTTTTAAATCAAAGATTGGAATTTTTAGGTAATAGATGAAGCTGCTTTTGGGTTTTGAACTAAAAATGGAATTTTAGTAAATTCTAATGATTTTTGAATGGGGAGATCTCGGGTTTCTTCCTGAAGGAAATAGATTGAGTGGGGAGTAAGGGAAAAATCTTGGATGTTGTTATAATTTTCTGAGTAATGGCAGATTTGGGGATTTTACTTTTTAACCCTAGTTTTTAGTGTTTCGAAGAACCGATCATTTCTGTTTAGAGGATGGACCGAGTGTCACAAGCTTTTGAGGGCTGAAAGTTTAGCCGTAGTTGAAGACGTGGGCGGAGTAGTTCATCGACAGGTGGTCGGAGGGAAGAGTATTGATCGTTGACAGGTTTTGGAAGGTGAAACTGTGTTTGGTTTCCAGGTTTTGGTTTTAAAACCCTCAAAATCGAATTAGTGGTTTGAAGCATGAATAGAAGGTCGCAGTGGGAAGCTAGGTTGGAATCTGATGAGATGCGATGGTCGTTGGCGATCATCAATGGCCGGAGGCGCCGTGCATATGCACAGTGGAGTAGGGTACAGGTGATGTTGGTTAGTTGAGGGAGGTCTCGGGTAAACTCTGCTTTGACTCGAAGTGGAGTAGTGTTTTCCTCGGGGATGTGGGGTTGCAGACTCGAAGTATTTCTGTGGGGGTTTAAGTGTTTTGTTCTACAGGTTTTATAAACCTGTAACTTTTGGGTTTAAAAATTTGTAAAACCCTGAATCTTTTAATGATTAAGAAAATTTAAACATATTTGAATTCAAGTTTGAATTTATTTGAATTCAAGATAATTTAACACCCCAGTTTAAGTAAATAAAGTTTAAAGGAAAAGAATTTTTACAGGATTAATAAACCTGAACTTGTTTTATCAAAACTGTTTTATAAACCTGAAAGTATTAAGTTTTTAAAATTTAAAACAGAATTTAAAAAGAGTGAAGAGAAAGTTTTAAACAAAGTTTTAAAACATGTTTAAAATCTTAATTCAAAATGAGTTTGAATTATATATTTAAAGATATATAAGTTTTATAAAATAAAATGAAAGGTTTTTAACAACTTTGAAATTTGTTAAAGTGTTTTATAAAATGTTTTAAAATCTGAAGTTTAAGGTTTTAAATAGAGTTTAAAATTTAAATTTAAATTTGAATTCAAAGTTAATTTGAATCTTAAGTTTAAATTTGGGATCAAAGTAGAATGTGTATTCAGTTTTTTTGAAATTAAAAGAAAGTTTGAAGTCGGAAGATTTGAACTAAAAATAAATTGAGTTATTGAAATGCTAAAGTTATTAATTGTTTAAACTTGGATAAGTTTAAATTATTCTCATTTCAAATTTTGTATTTAAAATGAAATATAGAAACAAGTTCAAAAGCACTCGTTCTAAAATAAAATTTGTTTGAAAACATAATTTAGAAATGTTTATTTTAAAATTAAGTTAAGAATGAATGTTTTGAAAAGAATTTATTATAAAGGGTATTTAAGAAAATATTTAAATTTATTTAGTTAATTATTAGGGTTTAATGCATATTGATTTAGGGGTTAAATCAATTAGAAATTTAAATCATTAATTAGATTTTTAATTATTGATTTATAAATTATTAATTTAGTAGTTATAATTAATCAAGGTTAATTAATTAAATAATTAGACTTTAAATTATAGATAATTAAAGATATTTAAATTTGTAAATTAATCTTAGTTACTTACTTAATAAATAATTATAGGAGGGTTAATGACCAGGATTATTTAATAATTAATTAATGTGATTAATTTTTATAATTAATTATGTTAATTAATTTATTAATAACCAACTGTAAATGGTTTGAGTATAATTACTTAATAAAGTAATTAAGAAATTAATTACTAAATGTAATTAATTTAGTTTAATGGGATTGTTTAATTTAATTAATTAAGTTTAGTTAATTTTAAACATTTGGGTTTTATAAATAATTACTTTATGTATTTAATGATTTGGGTATTTACTTAGTTAAGTAATTAATTAATAATTACATGGTTGTAATTAAGTGGAGATATTTAAGTATGAAGTAATTTGGTTTAATTATTTAATTAATCAAGGGCTTAATTAAGAAATTAATTTAGGATAATTAATTTGTTTAATATGATAATTAAGTTAGTTAATTACTTAAGGTAATTAATAAAAGGAGATCATTAATTATTTTAATTAATGATGTAATTAAAATTGATTAATTATGATTAATTAATCAATAATAGGTAATTAAAGGTAATTAATTAATATAATTAATTAAGGATTAAAGTAATTAATTATGATTAATTAATTAATTGAAGTAATTAAAGGTTAATTACTGTTTATTTGAGGGTAATTATATTGTGAAATTAATTAAGGATAATTACATGAAAGTAATTAAGAGTAATTAATCAAGAGTGATTAATTAGGATGATTTATTTTGAATAATTAATTGATTGTAATCAATTAAATAATTGGGTAAGCAAGTTTTATATTGGTGAAGTAATTAATTTAATTTATTTTAAATTAATTATACATAAAGTAATTAATTTAATTCATTTTAAATTAATTAGAGATAAAGATAGTTAATTTAATTCATTTTAAATTAATTATATTGTGATGAGTGAATCTTTGCTTATGTATGAATGGATGTCATTGTTTGACTTGGATGCTTTGTGATCTCAGTAATGAGATAAATGATATTATGTGGTATGGATGTTTGATTGTGTTGTGATGATAACATAGGTTATCTATTGTGATGATAGTATATGGAATATCTATTTGATATTGATGATTGTGGATTACCTGTTATGTGATAATGTTGATTATCAGTTATGATGTATGAATTATCTATGTGTGTATATAGATACTGTAATTAAATTGTTTTAAAAACTTTAAAACAACTTGGACCTTAAAAGACACGCTTTGGTTTTCGATGAGACCGAGATCAGGTTTCCATACTTGGATATCCGAAAAGCACATCGACTCCAAATAACGTTAGGTCGTGAATCCAAGTAGAGCGAGTGAAGACTCGAGGTGTAAGGGCTATACGTCAGTATAACTCTGTGGGTGATTCCGTAATGAGTTTGACGGAGTAGTACTTATAGATTCGAGATGGTGAATCAGAGTGCAAGGGTTATTGTCGTTAACTCTGAGGGTGATTCCAAAATGAGTGTAACGAGATAATGCCTTCGGTTTCGTTCAAACCCGGAACGAACTTGTATGGATTGAATGCTTTCAGAACATCGTCAGGCGGACGATGAGCATTAAGATGATATGTCCTATAAAGGTAATCGTAACCTCAAGCCTCATCAACCGGGAATGACTAAAACAGGGGAGGTGCAGCAAGGCTTCGTGGGTCGCACCCACTGGAGAGCAAGATTGATCCCTGTCTAGAGGTCCCTTTATATTTCGGCTGTGTGGACGGTTTTGAGCTCCAACCGTCGGGGTTGTCTTGTTCGGAACTATTCAGTAAGGAATGGGTCCGGCCTTGTGTTGCAGGGGAGTGGGAGTACTCCTCGGTACGGTGATCTAGGCCACGTACTGTGACGGGCGGTACCCCGGTAGCCCTGCCATTGTATGGAATCCAAAATCCAATAAGTGCTAACGGTTTTGATTGTATTACCCACTTTTGTGGCTAGTAGTTGGAATTTAATAAATGTAACAATTTCGGCTATTTCTTATTTATTTGAAAACCCTAGACACTATTATAATATCATCGGATTTCCTATCAAATGTTTTGGTTAGCATAAGGTAAAAACTTTTCCATGTTTATGTGTGGGAAGTCTTACGTGATACCTTTCTTTCCAAAAAGGTTTTTGAAAATTAAGCAACTTTAACCTGCTACTCACACCAGACCCATGTCTAACCCGAAGTTTATTTTTGTTTTTCATAAACTCTTGGGTACTCAAATTTTTATGAGTAGTCAAGGGATTCAGGTTAGGATTCAGGATTAGCTTTGACGAATTGTGGAGGAGCAATGGAGCAGGAGGCTTCCGCGTGTAGATATAGATGTAGAGTTTTCCGCTGTGTGTTCTCTGAGTTGTTGTATTGAGTTGTATAACTAGACAGGTGTTTATAACTATTTGGTATGTGTTGTATATCTGTGTACTCTGATATTGGTTGTAAACTATGTAATATTTATGTTATTAATATAATTTATTCGTTCCGCTGTTAGATTCTGATGTGTTGTTTCTTTCTTCTCTTCTTTCTATTCTCTTTTCTATCCCTTTCTTTCTTCAAGATGATGCGATTTTCCGGGAATGGAAAGTCGGGTCGTCACATAACTATTTATAAATCTTTTATTTTACAAAATCTATTCATTTTACAACTTCACAATTTATAAATCTATAAATTTTATTCACTTGTGAAATCCATTTGTACTTCATTTTAACACTTAATAAAACTCGTTTCACAATTCCTATATTTTTAATTTATAAATATTAATCTTAGAAATCTTTTATATAACCCGTTTATAATAATTCAAAAATCTCAATTTAAATAAACCAATCCTTTTAATAATTTAAAAAACGTTATTTAAAACTTATATAACTCCAAAATTATACTTAAATACTATTTTCCAAAAATATAACTTTTATAACAATAAAATTATAATGTTGATTTATTTTAACAACTCAAAATTTAATAAAACGTATACTTTCAAAAATCACTTTAAAATTCTTTTTAAAATCAAAAATCATTGTTTTAAAACTTCAAAAAAATGGATCTGATGATGCAACAGCACCAAAAAGTCAATCACGACAACAAAGACATCATATATCAGTATATGATAACCAATAAATATCACAATATCTGTAATCAAATAATTACTGGTGAGGAATCCAGTTGGATCCCTCCAACCTGTTTCCTTGCATCCACAAACATTAGCACAATACCAATTCCGTTCCAATACGGAATATCGCGATATATGGGATTTATAAAATACCATCCGCTATTATGCGGCGCAATAGGGTCTCATCCTCTATATAGTGCGGGAAAATCAACTCCAAGTACATAAATAATACCAATTCCAATCAAGATGGAATTATCACGGTATATGTTTTTAATAAATAACATCCGCTTAATATACGGCGTATAATGTCTATTTTAATCAATAACAGATAATAATTTATCATCCAGGCATACAATCATCAATTTTAAATCTAACTATTTAAAATTCAAATCGAAACTAATTCGATTGAGTGAGAAGTTCTCACCTCGCTTTCAATTCAGTTTCAGCGTTTTATTTCGAATAAAATTAAACGTGCGTTTAATTTTACCCGAAATTTTCACTAGCTCCAAACGACTCCAATCCAGCTCTATTGGGTAGTGCTCGTCAATACGAAGCAAACACAATTTGTTTCGTCCAAAACGGACACTACAAGAAAAATGGTCTTTCGCAGCGTTTTAAAAACGCTGTCAAATCCTTTCGCAGCATTATGAAGAACGCTCTCTAATGACAAGCTGTAATAGAGTCAATACATATCACAGCGTTTCTAAAACGCTGCAAAATTAGCAACATATTACAGCGTTTTCTTATTACAGCGTTTTAATGATGGCTGTAATATGTCCTTACCCATTGTTTCTTCTTCCTTTAGACAACATTTTATAAACGCTGCAATACTTTTTTACAGCGTTTTGAAAAGCTTGTAAATGAGCATTTAGCACCATAAAGCAAACGCTGCATATGGGTGGATGTTTCACAGCGTTTTCCCTTTGTCTGACATCTGCAGCGTTTTTCCTTTTTTACAGCGTTTTTAAAATGCTGTTAAATATGAAAAATACCATGCACAAAAGTTTATATTTACAATCATCCCACCAGCTATAAAATTTTATATCAGATAATATCAGTTAATTAAAAACACAATAAATATATATAATCTTCGCATGTTATATTAAACATAATAAAGTTGCACTAACTCCATACTCAAAATAAACGATAATCGTATATTTCATACATAATGTTGTAAGCATATATGATAGTAACATTGTTTTACATAAATAGCATATTAAATTAAGCAAAATATGAGTTGTGAGAGTCCAAGCTAATCCTCTTCAACAATTCAACCTCCATTAGCTAAGTCAGTCAAATTACATGAGCATGCTCACTTTGAAACTGCGAAGATGTAAGAAAAAACATGTTAATAGGTAATTCTTGCAAGAAAAAACATTTAAAAAAGATGTTAATAAATTCGTAACTAAGAGTGAAAATGTTAACATTGAACATGCCTCTATCGGAAGAATATGTGCTATGTAACATGTTTTTGGTATCTTTTTTATGAGCCTACTTTGTACATCTTGTTAAGTTGTTATCATGTGGCAACCCATTTCTATTTATTATTAATTTGGAAAGAAGCTTCACCATACATGATCTAGTTTGGATTCACCAATGCACTCTCTTCTTTTCCACGTTGCCAATATACATTTTTGACTGCTGCTCACAAGTTACATGTAAGATTAACAACTTGCGATATATCTTCAATTTTATTAGTAACTTTTTTTTAACTAATCCCTTGTATTCATGCTAAATTATGCAAACTTGAACTATGGATCTTTCAGTTCAAATAATTGAGATTTATTTATCTTATATCAACCACCATCAGCCATCACCCTTCCCTGCACATAACAACTCAAACTATACCTGACCACAACCACAAACATCAATTCACTATTCCTCAACCATCACTGCTTGCAGCACTACCAGGTACAACATCAAATTACTGCTTGTTCCATATTGCCTGACCAACATCACAACAATACGTTGCAGCACTACATCATCCACTACAACTTCACTCCCCCATCAGCAAACCTCTCTGTCACAACCTCTACCCATCATTTCTGTCGCATCATCAAGCCACTGCCATTATCTCTTCTGATAAAATCCTCTACAATCACCAGCCACTCTCCTACTGCTAATCAAACCTTACTACCTCTGCATCACTGTCATTCATCATCTCCTTCAATCAATACTGTTGCATCATCTCTACTCATCCTCTAACACCACTACACTCACCTCAACTACCAAAACAACCATTTCCTCTTGCTGATGATACACTGACCTCCTATAACCAACACTGACTGGCCACTAACATCTCCTCAGTCAGCAAACACCCCCTGCTTTACTATTAACACTGCATACAACATTGCTTCCTACGTCACTTCACCACTGCCCAGTTCATACAGCACATCACAGTCATCAACAAAGACATTCTGATCCATTTCCCTTATGATCCTCTTCCTAACTGTTCCATTCAATCCACCCCAACTTATCTTCACCATCTCACTTCCCCCACTACTCACAATCACCCCACTTCATTCCATCATAACAGTGCCTTCAAAAGCAATTGCTACTGATCATCAGCTTCCAATATCCATCCTCCACAACCACATTGCCAAAACCACTCTGTGAAACACCATACATCAAATACAAACACCTATCTCCCCTGCGCAAACAACCACCAACTGTAGTTCATCAAACATCAACCAAGCATCATTGAACTGCCATCATCTCTTCTTATAACTTGATCAACCACCTCTGCCCCCCTGCTTGTCACTTCTTACACTCCACTACACAATAACCAACAGCCAAGCACCCCCCTCCAGTCTTTGACCACCTTCAACTTCCCCAATATTCACACACCAACACAATCCACATTACCCAACCTCTACAATCAACGTCAACTTCAACTCACCCCTTCCACTTTCCTGAAACATCCAGTCGCCTTAATCTATATCTCCTACCCTCCCCCTCACATTTGCATCCACCACATCGACATCAGCCACTACAACTAAGAGTAAGAAACACCACTGCCAGCACAATCAAGACAGTCACTCCTCAAAACAACATTTCATACATATACTTACAACATTCTACCATGCAAAACATCCCCATCTAAAAAAAACCAAACTCCAACCTGTACCTCTCCGACCAACCAATACAACCAGAAACAATCCACCAACCAAAACTCACCTCAAATAATGACCCACATCCATTTACAGCTATTTATTTTTTTATTTTTATTTTTTTTGGGATTTTAATTCTATACTACATTTGTTCTATGCGCATGTCACTCCACATACATGGTAAATAGGAAGCCAACCATGGTAAGGATGTGCTAAGCATAATAAATTATATCGCAAGAAAAAAAAGATAATTCATACTTACTTGAAGTTGATTCGGTTATAATATTCGTGGAAGGCCAAGCTATCGTCGAACCAAGTGCATCTTCAATAAACTCAAAATAAGAAGTAGGTCTCCACAAAGGCGCATTTGGAACTTTTATAACATCAACCCAAACTTTGACTGCATTTTCCCCTAGTGGAAGAAAATGGGCCAATGCTTTAGGGTCGGTTGAAGCCACACGCCCTTCAGCAATTACTTCTTTGGCTCCTTGAACGCTGATCAGCTTGCGTTTCATATCTGTCTTGGAGTTTGCGCTCTGTCATGTAACAAATGAAACCATTTAAATAAGTTTTGAAAATAAAAGTGATCCTAAAAATAAAAGCTTGTCATTGCACATGTTTTGATAAATCAATATGTAAAGTATACACATTACCGTTGAAGATAATACAACATTAGCCGTATGAGCAGACGTTGTAGCGTTAACATTCTCAACAACTACATTTTTTTTGGCCAAGCTATTTTGCTGTCAATAGCTTCTCCAACATATGTCATACCAGCTGGAGGTCTCCACAAGAATGCATCTGGTTTTTTGGCCTCATCGATCGAAACAAGCACGGCGGATGGTCCCAGAGGAATATTATTCACAAGCTGATTTGGATCACTAGAGTAAAACCTTCCTTCAGCAACTAGTTCTTTGTTTCTGGTCCAATCATACAGCTTGCATTTGATATTTGTACTGCCACTATTACTCTATAAAAACAAATTAGAACATATGAAAACAAAATAAAGTATAAATTTTGTATTCAATTCATAAAGGTACCGAATAAATAAAAAAAATTAAGTTTACCAAAATGTCATCCTTTTCAAAGTGACTCATCGTGTGCAAAACAACTCTATCAGATGGCCATGCTACTATCTCATTCTTAGCTTCTCCAATATGTGAGAGCATCTTAGGTGTAGACCTCCATAAGAAAGCATCTAATTTCTTTGGAATAACTATCAAAATTTTCACGGCTTTCGGTCCAAGAGGGATGTTATATACAAGCTCTTTCGGATCAGTTGAAAGAACTCTTCCTTCAGCAACTACTTCATCAACCCCAGTCCAATCCAATAAATCACAGTGAGCATTTGTGTTGTCATACTTGTTCTAAAATTAATCAAAAACAATCACGCTAAATACTTAACTAAAAATTCAAACTCAAATTCAAATGATGTCACACAAATAATATAAATAACTTTACCGCTTGAGACGCATTCTCATCTTCGACCCTTCTTGGTTGCTCGTCCTTTCTTGACTGCTGCATTAGCTGAATCAAAACAAAAATATACTGTCAAAAATATTAATAAATAACTTACAGAATTGCTTTCATTCTATGCATGTATGGGTAGTAGAATGTGTCGCAGCAGCGTGGTTGTGTGTGTTTGTGTCTATGTTGTGTTGTGTGTGTCTGTGTTGTGTGTGTGTCTGTGTTGTGTTTTGTTGTTTTGTTTGTGTGTCATATATTTATAACCCATAGTTCAAATGCAATTAAATATGAAATAAAATGCAATTATATTTTAAATGAATTAAATTTATAACTCACAATTCACAATTTGTTCACATTTTAATAAACAACAGACAAATTGAAAAATTGAACTAAATTTATATCTCATAGATATAAATGCAAACTAAATAAATGCATCTAACTGCAGTTTGTCATACCTGCAGTTTGAAAAATTGTCACTAAATAACAACAGAGATACCTGCAGTTTGTCATACCTGTAGCGTATAAATTTAGTTTTTCATACCTGCAGTTTGTCATACCTGTTGTTATTTAGTGTAAAGCTTGTCATATTCTCTTACAACACTATATGATATAAATTTAGTTCAATTTTTCAAACTGCAGGTATGACAAACTATAGATATTTCATTACCATCATATTAATAAAAAACATATACTGTTATATTTGATTAGCGAAATCAGCCTCTGTTTACAGCATATCCAGTAGTTGTATTTACCGGTAATTCAGCAAGTGCTTGTAAAATTGGAAATTAATATCTCAAAATAAAATTGATTCTTCTTTGAAGGAAACAAATTATGATATAGATGGATGTGAATTTAATATAAAATGAGAATGAATGTAAATTGAATAAAAGATGAAAAATAAACATGAGTTAACATAGGAGTCTAGAAATATTTTTAATAAACAGAGATTCAGCTATCATATATAATTTGGCTAAATTCTATTTAAACCCATAGAGTTAGCTGAGTAGCCCTCGAAATTTCAAAAAGTAATTATGGTAAAATTGCTCTTTATGTCATCCACACATCGTTTTATACCTCTCATCCTGTTTTTCTTCTTTTATTCCTCTTATCCTGTTTTTTTTTCCATAAGGTTTCTTTTTTTTCTTTTTTTTTGTGAATCAATTTTTACCAAGCAAGGGTATAAATGAAAAAACTTAATAATAATATGGGTATACTCGACAAAAACATGGATATAGTCATCGTTCAGAAATCCAATTGTCACCCTTATGTTATTGAAATATCGCTGAAAGTACTAAAATTGGAAATCATCAAGCAGCTTATGAAGGAGGAAGACAAACCTTCCTTGTACATTGCAGAAGATTTAATAAAAGGATACACGATTTTCAAAGAAATCTCACTATATTAGTTAATACGGGTGACCATCATATGTCCAGATTTTAAAGATTACTGAGAATGAATCTCAAATCCAAGAACTTTAGTTTTCCTCTATAATTCCAGTCTGCAAATTTTAATCCTAGTTCAATAATCTAAATATAACAGTATATGCTTTTTGTACTGGTCAATGCAAAAAGATTTTCATTGGTCGGTGCAAACTGTTCACGCTACTTAATGTAACCTAGTTTGAATTGGTCTGCGTAAATCTAATTTGCATTGACCAATTCTATTTTTTTGCACTAATTTAGTGCGAACCTAGTTTTAAATTGATAAGTGCAAACTGAGTATGCACTGATCAGTGCATAAAATCTACCTTATTTTGTAGCATTAGCATCGTCTTCTCCAAATCGCTTACTCTATTTTGAAGTTGCGTTTCTTGTTTTTTATTAGCTTGTGCCACAATAAACTTGGTGTAGGTCATGCTTCTTCCCATTCCTCTTAATCGTCCGGGTCTATCCTGTCCCAGCACTACTGAAAGAGCATCTTCTCTCACATTAGTATTTGAGCTGGATTGTGAAAGCGTTTCAATTTTTTTAATTTGCTCCTGCAAATGTTAACATTTATTATAATTTCCATAATTATTACACTCTAAAGTGATTTGATAATAATCAAATTGAAACAAAAGCACATATTATTTTATTTTGAACGGCCAAACTCACCGGTTCGCCATTTTTTCGATTATGAGATCTAATCCAAACATGAGTTCTAGAAATGGAAGAGGGATTGGAACTCTCTTTTTTCTACATTTACAAAAATTGAATAAAACAATTGTCATAACTATAGAAATAGATGGCGTGACAAAAATTGAATAGGACAATTCTCACCATATCCACAGCTAATCGAGCCATTCCTTTACGGCTACATGTGTGTGGCACTTGCTTGCGTCTGAAAGCCTTGTATATGTCACTTTTTATATGAATTAAAAAAAATAAGAATACATCAAAAAGTTATCTCATTCACTGAAAGAATGACCAATTAGATGTAATTTACCTTAAATTTTGAACTAGTTTTCAAGCTGATAAAATCATTCCACTCCGTCATACTTCCAATATTATCTGGTTTCAGTTGAAGTCTTTCCTCCTTTGACTTTGCTTTTACTAATTGATTAACTAATCTACATTTTGAACACCTAAAAATACAACCCATTTGCTGAAATATAGAGACCTTTTGCCATTCCTCATCCATCTTAAATCTAGTCTGTATCCATTAATTGGTTGAAGCGAAATTAGCACATTCGTAAATAAATCAAATATTAAACGAGAAGACATAGCGGATTGATGAAACTGTGTGCAGAGCTGAAACTGTGTGCAGAGCTGAAACTGTGTGTAGATAGATATCAAATTTAAACCCATATTCCTTAAATAAATGTTGCTGGAATGATGTAATGAAATATGATACCATGAAATTGGAAATCACAGGTTTTTTTTTATTCATCCTTTTATGTTTTATATCATTCAGGTATAAAATATACTGATATATGCTGATACATTCTATTATGCTAAAATATACTGATACATTCTATTTTGAAGTGCCATGTTATCTGTACAAACTCTATTTCACGTTTCACCAGTCTAAAAATATTGCATTTTTATTTTATTTTTAAAGAAAATGAGTGTTGATGCTGGAATCCAAAAATAACCTCAACTACAATTGTTCCTTTTCAAAGTAAGATTTTCAACTTAGCCTAAACAATTTTTATTAACTTTGAATTCAGACATACAATCTACTATGCTTTAAATGCATTATAAATAACACCAAATTTTAAAGAATACGTACAAACATGGTAAAAATAAAAGGCTTATTTTTAACGAATTATGTGAAAGCAAACATCTGCAAACAGAATACAGTCCCTAATAGCAGATGGATCAAACAGACCATATCAATATGTCACATTGCTTTTAAGTAAATGCTATGTTAACTCTCAAAATATGCCTTCCTCTCGATCTAAAAACTCATGTTTCAACGTCTGATCAAAGTCCAACATACAGGGGAGAAAATACCCCCTAACATGGGATGTTTTGAAACATGAGATGTCCAAACTGTACATATTCAGATTTTGTGATTAAACTCCGAACAAGGACAACTATGTTTAAAAAAAATTACGACCTAATCATGGTGTACTGCCTTAATTTTTTTTCTTTTGAATATTACTATGTTTGCACTTGTGATGTCCAGTTTACTTATATGGCTGTTGTTCTAAATGACAGAAGCAAATGCAGCCTGGGAAAATAAGTGTGAAACAATAAACAAATACAGAATATATGCAAAGAAAAATAAGTTGAAGTACACTTTTGCACATCTGTAAAATGATAGGGGGACCTTGTAACTAATTTCTCACTTTTATTTCCTCATGTACATGTGAACTGAGATGGAATGATGTAAAGACACTATCACTATAAATAAATATACCTGAATGCAATCCCATAAAACGGCTTTCAAATCATCACCAAGATGTCTCCAATCAGCAAGCGTGACTGGAACATGCTCTCGTACGAGTGGCCCTAGATAAGAAGATAAGTGGATTGACCCTTCTCCTATTGGAATGCCACTCACATTAAATTCAACTTCAACCCGATTTGTGAAATTTGAAGGAAGTCTCTTCATTTTAGTAGGACCTCTAGCAATACTTTTCCGAACTAAATTTTCGGTCACATCTTGAATAGGTCTATCGGTTTCCATCATGTCTTCCACATTGTGTTCATTTTGCATTGTATTGTCTTCAAGTGCACAAAGATTGTCTTTATTTTGATTATTGCCTTCAACTAAATGCCGATTATCTTCAATTTGAACGTTGTTGTCTTCATTTTGAACGTTGTTGTCTTCAACATGCTTATTCTGTTCATTAGACTCCTTGAGTGCAATTTCAGCCTCTTTTGCTTTTTTCTGGTTTCGAGTAATCCTCTTCATTTCCTGTATAGATATGAAGCAAAAATAAAGCATCTCCCTCTTAAGAAAGCAGGTACTGCAGCAGACCCACAGTGGTCAGTCTGATAATATGGCCTTCTTTGTTGTTCTTATTCCCTTTTCGGATATTTTAATAATGACCAAATATAGAATATATATTTGTGCTATGGTGGAAAAAAAGCCTCATATTAAAGCATCTTCTACTGAAATTATGGACCACAACACACATTTACAATATTACAACCATAATCAGTAATTTTTTCTACTAATAATACGGATTTGAACGTTTGATAAACATTGTGCACGTATCTGACCCCTAGTACACATGCGCTTGCTGTTGAGTCACAAGTTTTATGAAGGTTTTGATTTCTGACAAATAACTAAAGGCGATCGACAAAACAAGGTCATTATGGCTATAAAGAGCTACATATGGTACTCTAGATTGTAGATTGATTATTTGATATTATATTAGTGATAAACTTGTTAAAATCTATCCTCAAATAATCATGCATTTTCAAGAAAATTAATATATATACGATTAGAATGTAATTGCACATTCAGTGTGCAACTTTACAGGGACCGGTCGACCGGTCACAATATAGGCAGTCGACCGTTCCTGCATAATTTGCACACTGAACGTGCACACATGCACATAACGTATATATATTTAAATTCCTGTCTACTGGTCACTTTTTAACCTGTCGACCGTTTTTAAACAGAAAGCAATTTTTCCAAAAGACACTTCTCTTCTCCAAAGGTTGCATCTCTTACCTTTAACCAAAGATTATATCTCTTAATGGCAACTGCTCACAAAGAGTTACAATCATTCTTATCTATATAAACTCATCTAATTCGTTGATTAACACAACATGATTATATATGCTTTTTAATCTAATCTCTGATCTTACTTTCTACATACTCCTGCATTCTAAAAGCTCTCGATTATTTATTGAATCATTGAAACTATTTCATATCTTTTGATTCAATAAGTAATATACTTTCCTTAATCTTTTCAAAACATCATTCGCATACTTTGAGGATAAGATTATAGGAAGGGTGTACTACTAGTGACAAATCCGTGTTTTCAAGAACACAAGTTGTCAACAACAATTGTATTTGTTCTTGTGTTGAAGTCCTCTGTGTTGTAAGAGGCAAGTGTTGAAGTCCTCAGTGTATTAGAGGCGTGAAATCCCGTTCGGTTGTTCGGGTGTTGTAAACCTGTTCCTCCGGGTGAAGCGAGGTAGTTAATAGTGAAAATCCAGATAGAAGTCTGGGACTGGACGTAGGACGGTGCTCCGAACCAATATAAAAATCTCTGGTGTGATTTTTCTATTTTTTATTTACTATGCTATTATCATCTATTTCCGCATTTATATTGTAGTCCATATTACACGATCCGTGTGTACTATATTAGCACATATAATTGTATACACACCGCACATTCATTTGGTATCAGAGCACGGTCATCATATAACCGTAACACAGTTATTTGATATATTATAGTAATATGGCAAATAACGTAAGTACTAGCACTCAAAACACTACTTACACGGAGGGTCAATCGACACAAAGACCTCCATTTTTCAATGGTCTTAACTATAGTTATTGGGCAACACGTATGTCATTCTTTATGCAATCAAATAGCTATGATGCTTGGAATGCCACTCAAAGAGAAATAGTGAATCCAACAACTGATTATTCAGAATGGACTGCAGCTGAGAAAACAGCAGCAGCCGTAAATGCAAGAGCAATAAATATGTTGTTCTGTGCATTAGACCAAAATGAATATAACCGTGTTAGTATCTGCACTACTGCATATCAAATTTGGCAAACTCTAAAAATCACTCATGAAGGTACTAACAAGGTTAAACAAGCCAAAATAGCCATGCTGAAAAGTCAATTTCAAAATTTCAAAATGAAACCAAATGAGATAATAAATGACATGTATTCACGGTTTCAAACTATTCACCATGCACTTATTGGCTTAGGACAAAAGTATTTCGATGTTGTTTCAACAGTCCTACATTCTCTGACTAGTGAATGGGAAGGAAAAGTATTAGCAATTGAAGAAGCTAATGACCTTTCCGTCATGAAGCCAGATGAATTGATAGGAAATTTAATGTCCTATGAAGCAAATTTGCAGGCTAGAAAAGAACAGAAAGAAGAAAAGAAAAATGTAGCATTTCATGTTGAGAAAGATGAAAATGAATTAGATTCTGAAGACGAAGATTTGGCATTCATTGCGAAAGGATTTAAAAAATTCCTAAAATATCGAAAAGCCAGTCGTTACAATAAAAGGAAACCTGGATCAAACAAACCATCTTCATCTGCTATAGAATGTTTCAACTGCCACAAAAAGGGACACATGCAGAAAGATTGTCCAGAACAAAAGAAGAAGTCAGAAAATGACAAATTCAAATATAAGAAGGACAAATCTAAGAAACGAGCTTTCTCAGTAACATGGGATGATTCAGAGTCATCTTCATCAGAAAGTGAAAGCAGAGAATGAACAAGCTAATGTTTGTTTTATGGCAACAGAAGATGAGGTACAAATTCCTACATTTGATGAATTACTTGATATTAATGCTGAATTAATAGTCAAATATAAAGACATAAAACGTCAATTAAAAGTAGTCAAAGCAGATTTAAGTAGAGCAGAGTTTGAACGAGATATGTTAAAAGATGAGAAGAAAATATTAGAAGAGGAACTTGAAAATATTCAAGAATCATCATCTAATGTTGACTCTCAAATATCTCTTTTGAGTCAAGAAATATAAGCTCAAAAAGAGAAAAATAATGCTCTCACTACTGAAAATCATGAGCTTAAAGCAAAAGTCAAAATTCTAGACCTAGAAAAAGCTAGCTTACAAACAAAGTTTGATGACATTACTCAAAATGTTTCTAACTTTAACAAAGGTCGAGAAAATTTGACAAAAATAATTGAAAGTTCACAATCTATTTCAGACAAACAAGGATTGGGATATAACAAACAAGAAACCAAGAAACATCTTGGAAATAAACGAAAGAAGAAAGTACAAAAAACTGAAGCTAAGAAAAATCTTAGTTTATTATATTCCAAACCAAAACCAGTTGTGAAATTTCAAAAGAAAAATGTCAAGACTATCAAAATATGGGTTCCTAAAACAAATAACAATTTGATTAGGAACAAATACATTCAGCAATTCATGAATACTGTGCATTTTAATAAAAATTATATATATAAAGGGGATACCGGACCCATATGGGTTTGGACTCCTAAGACCTAACTCTTAGGACCCTATAAAAAGTGGGTACCATGGACTTAATTCTATTTTTTGCGGGTCCCACTTAAGAAAAGAGGAAAGTGGATATTGGACAGTGGTTGCTCAAAGCACATGACAGGAGACAAGAGTCTATTAACAAATATTACATATTCAGATGGTGGCTCCGTCACTTTTGGAGACAATTCAAAAGGCTATATCATCAGCAAAGGCGATGTGAGCAATTGCGGTACATCTAACTTACCTCTTATTACTAATGTCATGCTAGTTAGAAATTTAAAACACAATTTGCTTAGTATTAGTCAGTTATGTGACAAGGGATTTATAATTTCATTTTCAAATAATAAGTGTAGTATTTTAGATAAAGACCATAATTTGGTTTTCGAAGGTTATAGAGACAGAAATATATATATTCTGAATATGAATATTAATCATAATTCAGATATGTGTCTTGTGGCTAATGACAATGATCCATGGCTATGGCACAAACGCTTCTGTCATATAAACTTCAGAACTATTGACAAGCTAGCCAAAAACAATCTAGTTAGAGGACTACCCAAAATGAGTTTTAAAGTTAACAACATTTGTGATGCATGTCAATTAGGAAAATTGACCAAATCATCTTTTAAATCCAAGAAAGTCATATCAACATTACAACCACTTGAGTTACTACACATGGATTTATTTGGACCTACTAGGGTTCAATCAATAAATCACAGTCAATATGTGCTTGTAATTGTTGATGATTTCTCTCGTTATACATGGACAATTTTCTTAAAAAATAAAAGTGACACTTTCGATCATTTCAAATCTTTCGTCAAAAGAATTCAAAAATCAAAAGGGATTAAAGTTAAAAATATAAGAAGTGATCATGGCGGAGAGTTTGAAAATAATGAATTTGAACATTTTTGTACAAAGAAAGGTATATATCATAATTTTTCGTTTCCCAGAACTCCACAACAAAACGGAGTTGTAGAGCGGAAGAACCGAACTTTACAAGAATGTGCAAGAACATTATTGAATGGAACCACCTTACCAAAACATTTTTGGGCGTAAGCTGTGGCAACTGCCTGTTATGTTTTAAATCGTGTATCCATAAGACCTCTTACCAAGAATACTCCTTATGAATTATTTAACAAAAGGAAGCCTAAAATCTCATATTTCAAAGTTTTTGGTTCCAAGTGCTTTATTTTAAATACGAAAGACCAGCTTGGCAAATTCGATCCAAAAGCCGATGAAGGAATATTTGTCGGTTATTCGGAACGAAGTAAGGCCTATCGGATATTTAATAAACGAACCAAAACTATTGAAGAATCACTTCATGTCTCTTTTGATGAAATCTATCAGCACGCTCACACTATATCAGATGATGACGAATCAATAGTCACTGACAATCAAATCGTCACAAATATTGATTCTGACTCGGAAATAATTATTGAGAATATTCCTCAAACATGTGAGTTACAATCACCACCAAGAATATTAAGAGACCATCCGGCTCAAAATATAATCGGTGAAATAACATCACATGTCAGAACAAGGAGTCAACTCAATCAAATGGGTCATGTCGCTTTTCTCTCAAATATCGAACCTAAGAATCCAAAAGAAGCTGCTACAGATGATTACTGGATCATTGCTATGCAGGAAGAACTAAATCAGTTTGAGCGCAATGACGTTTGGGAACTTGTTCCACGACCAACTGATCAGTCAGTAATTGGTACTAAATGGGTCTATAAAAATAAGGCCGACGAACAAGGAAATATCACCAAAAATAAAGCAAGATTAGTAGCACAAGGATATAATCAGGAAGAAGGTATCGATTATGAAGAAACTTTTGCACCAGTTGCTCGACTAGAAGCTATTAGAATCCTATTATCTTTTTCTTGTCACCATAATTTCAAACTTTATCAGATGGATGTCAAAAGTGCTTTTCTCAATGGATTTATCAAAGAGAATGTCTATGTGGAACAACCTCCTTTGTTCGTACATGAAAAATATCCTGACCATGTGTTCAAACTTAAGAAAGCTTTGTATGGTTTAAAACAAGCACCTCGTGCTTGGTATGAACGACTACGTAGCTATCTTATTAACTCAGGATTTCAAATAGGCAAAGTCGATCAAACCTTGTTTATTAAACATTCTCAAAAAGATATTCTAGTTATCCAGATATATGTAGACGATATCATCTTCGGTTCAACAAACGATAAACTCTGCAAAGAATTTGCAAGTATTATGACCAAAGAATTCGAAATGTCTCATATGGGAGAACTATCTTATTTTCTTGGACTTCAAATAAAGCAACTTTCAAACGGTATTTTTATCAATCAAGAAAATACTGTGAAAACCTTATCAAACGCTTCGGATTAGAAAATACATCTGGTAAACCAACTCCTATGAGTACAACTACACATCTTGAAAAAGATGAAAGTGGTAAGAATGTTGACCAGAAATTATGTCGAAGCATGATTGGTTCTCTTCTTTATCTTACAGCTAGTCGTCCGGATATAATAATGAGTGTTTGTTTATGTGCTCGTTTTCAAGCCGATCCAAAGGAATCACATCTACGAGCAGTGAAACGTATAATTCGTTATCTTAATAATACCAAAGATTTCGGTCTTTTTTATCCAAAAGAATGTCCATTTGAATTAGTATCATATAGTGATGCTGATTTCGATGGCTCATAAACGGATAGAAAAAGTACAAGTGGTACGTGCCATTTTATTGGAAAATCACTTGTCTCCTGGTTCAGTAAGAAACAGAATTGTGTTTCACTATCAACATGTGAAGCTGAATATATATCAGCAGCTCTCGCTTGTACTCAAGTACTATATATGCAACAAACACTTCAAGATTTTGATATTCATTTATCAAATTCTATTATATACTGTGATAACACCAGTGCTATAAATCTCTCTAAAAATCCAGTAAATCACTCTAGAACCAAACACATTGATATCCGTCATCATTTCCTTCGAGATAATATTGACAAAGGAAATATATGTCTTGAATATGTCCATACTGACAATCAATTAGCGGACATTTTTACTAAGCCTCTGCTCGAATCTAATTTTATTAGATTACGAAGAGAGCTTGGTTTAATTTCAAGGAAAAATCTGGACTAAGTAATTTCTAAAGAACGTCTTCTTTTTAGTTATTCTTTAACCATAACTTTTGCATAATTTTTTTTTACATTAAATATAAGCCACTGCTTGATTTAATGGTTAATTCTCTTTACTCATTTTTTCATTCTTTTCTTTTAGTGATCGTCTTTTCATTTCTTAATTTATAATTTCAGTTTTAAAAGGAAAGCTATTTTTAGAGTTAAAATAAAAATTTCTGCTTATGTTTTCTTGGTTAAAATTTTCCATTAACTTACATCCATAGGTTTATACATAAGAAACTTGTATATAAGCTTGCAAAAAATTTCATATTTTGTTCATCTTTTTTTTTATCTAACCATAATATTCTATACAACATTCCCTATGGCTCACATTTGTGATAAATGTGCTCAAGAATCATACATTTCTATTACGAGTTCTGAGTCGGAGGAATATTATTCTCCTACTACACCAAAACAAAAACCAAGTTGTCATCATCAATGCTCTTGTATGTCTGATAAAACTCCAAATTCAAAACGAGTGAAGAGGACACTGTTCTATTCTCCTCGTACCAAAGCACAAATCGATGAAATACACCACTACCAGAAACATCAGATAGACCTTCAGAGACAGCTCCATTATGGGCAAAGTCAACTTTATCACGAGCAACAACGGACATCGGCACGATTATCCGTTTTAGAAAAGTTGGCAACATTTTTCTGCGGTTCCAACAAGCATGACATGCATGAACCAATGCCGTTTAGGCCATCAACATCTAAAAGTCCTAACTCGTGGGATCGGAACTATGAGAAGAATGAAGGAGCTCAGAAACAATGGAGTCCATGGTCAAAACGTATTGAAGGAAACAACGATAATTCTAATGACGAACCTTCTCATTAGATTTATATATAGTTATTATATCTTTATCTATCACTTGTGTAATAACGGTTATATTTTGTATTAAGAATAAAATATAATATATAAAGGTTGATATATTATAAATTTTTTTGCATAATAACATGTTTTTTCTCAGCAGACCAAAACCGGTCGACCGCCCCTGTTATAGCCGGTCGACCGTTTGCTCCCTGGTTGAAAACGGTCGACCGGCCATATTTCATAGGTCGACCGGTTGACGTATTTTCAGTTTTTATATATACCTATGCGTCATTTTTCCTTCTACCCTCTTTCTCTTTTGACTCAAGCTGTTCTTTTTCCCAAAATCACAAAACCTAGTTTCCTATTTTCAATTCCCAAATCTCAAATCTTCCAACAATGGCTCCTCCTCAAAAGAAATCTAAGAAAGGAACAACCTCTGAAACTTCATCTCTAAGCATCTCCGCCAAAAAGTGGATTCAAAGTCCAATTGCTGTAACAAGATGGAATCAGATGAAAAATTACAAGTTTCATCCAGGCTCTTTTATCAAATTTGATGATTTCACGGCTTATGGCGTTCGGAGGTTAGCCAATAATGCCAACATTACTCCATTGATAGATTTTTCAGAAAATAATGTGGAGATAAATCATTTGATGATCAAATTGTTTTACGCCAACATGAATCTCGATGAATATCAACCTGATAATCCAAACGGAGTCATCTGGTCTGTGGTCTGTGGTAAGCAAATTTTTCTTACTCATGCTAGAATTGCCTCTATACTTGGTATACCAAATCGAGGCGATGAGTTTTCATCTACCTTCTGCGAAGTCTTCACTCGAAATAGTACTAGTCATCAGTTCATAGAAGACAATAGTGATGGCACAAAGTCTATTGGACTTCGACCGACAGCTAGACTACTTCATCATGTTTTGATGCATTCTTTTTTTCCTAGACTTGGAAATTATGATGCAGTATATAAAGAAAACTTCAAAGCACTCTATGCTATTTATGGTGAAATCCAAATCAATTGGGTACACATGCTTTTTGATGAAATTCTGAAGGTAAATAACTCTACACGGCCTCATTTCTTCTACAATGAATATATCATGCGACTTTTGTTAGCTTGTGGAGTAAATCCTCCTGATTCTGCAACCTCAAGACCAAAATGCATTGATTCAATAACCATCAAACGAATGAAGCTTCCTCCACCTTATCTTGAGATTATGTCTTTTGAAGAATGACAACAAAGAGGACCAAGAAAACAAAGAGCAACTTCCTCTCGTCCTCGTTCCGATGAAGTGAAACTATTAAAATCAAAATCATCCACAAAAGAATCACTTGAAACCATCGTGCGTAACCAATTTTTGCTTGAATCACGTCTCAAGCGAATGGACTCTAAAATTGATAAGTGCTTCAATAAGGTCAAGTCATTCTTTGGTATGCTATGGGATGCTATATCATGTTCCACATCCACCTCTGTTCAAGCACAAGACCCAGGAAAACGTCCTGCTGCTCCTGTTTTCACCTAGACATCATCTGACGAGTCTACTGGTATGAGTGGTCATGGACATGGAGAATCATCTAGAGGGAACAATGATGAGGAAGAAGAAGAAGATGATGATGATGATGACGATGATGATGATGATGAAGAGGAGATACGATCTACTTCATCTTAGATTCTATTATGGTTTAGCACTTTAAAAACATTCATCGACACTTGTACTAAATAGTGTCGTTATTCTTATTTTTCGTTTGACATTATGATCTGTAGAATACTCTCTTATGTTTTGGCTGTTTTAATGATTTATTTTGCTATGCATATCATATTCCTTCTACTATTCTAGTGTCTGATACTCCTTTTTGTCGATGACAAAGGGGGAGAAAGGGCTAACAATTGTTTGCAGGAACGTACATATATAAGAATTCAAAGAGAGAGATCACATATTCAGGGGGAGATTCAGATTTGCAGATATATATTGTCATCAATCAAAAAGGGGGAGAATGTTGAGTCACAAGTTTTATGAAGGTTTTGATTTCTGACAAATAACTAAAGGCGATCGACAAAACAAGGTCATTATGGCTATAAAGAGCTACATATGGTACTCTAGATTGTAGATTGATTATTTGATATTATATTAGTGATAAACTTGTTAAAATCTATCCTCAAATAATCATGCATTTTCAAGAAAATTAATATATATACGATTAGAATGTAGTTGCACATTCAGTGTGCAACTTTACAGGGACCGGTCGACCGGTCACAATATAGGCGGTCGACCGTTCCTGCATAATTTGCACACTGAACGTGCACACATGCACATAACGTATATATATTTAAATTCCTGTCTACTGGTCACTTTTTAACCTGTCGACCGTTTTTAAACAGAAAGCAATTTTTCCAAAAGACACTTCTCTTCTCCAAAGGTTGCATCTCTTACCTTTCACCAAAGATCATATCTCTTAATGGCAACTGCTCACAAAGAGTTACAATCATTCTTATCTATATAAACTCATCTAATTCGTTGATTAACACAACATGATTATATATGCTTTTTAATCTAATCTCTGATCTTACTTTCTACATACTCCTGCATTCTAAAAGCTCTCGATTATTTATTGAATCATTGAAACTATTTCATATCTTTTGATTCAATAAGTAATATACTTTCCTTAATCTTTTCAAAACATCATTCGCATACTTTGAGGATAAGATTATAGGAAGAGTGTACTATTAGTGACAAATCCGTGTTTTCAAGAACACAAGTTGTCAACAACAATTGTATTTGTTCTTGTGTTGAAGTCCTCTGTGTTGTAAGAGGCAAGTGTTGAAGTCCTCAGTGTATTAGAGGCGTGAAATCCCGTTCGGTTGTTCGGGGGTTGTAAACCCGTTCCTCCGGGTGAAGCGAGGTAGTTAATAGTGAAAATCCAGATAGAAGTCTGGGACTGGACGTAGGACGGTGCTCCGAACCAGTATAAAAATCTCTGGTGTGATTTTTCTATTTTTTATTTACTATGCTATTATCATCTATTTCCGCATTTATATTGTAGTCCATATTACACGATCCGTGTGTACTATATTAGCACATATAATTGTATACACACCGCACTTTCACTTGCCACTTTATAAAGTTAAAAAATATTAACTTTATGTTGTTTAATTTTGTTTCAACAAATGATTTTAAGTATTTCAATTTTAATTCTAAGTAATTCAAAATTGATTTTAACTTTAATACCTTTGTGATATTATATTATATAATACTAATTAATCCTGTGATTTTTCAATTTTGTACAATCTATTAAATTAAATTAAATAACTAAATATTTTTACTTCAACTTAACAAAGGTTACAATATTTCTTAAGATAAATTAGAATAAAAACTCAACTTAAATGAAAATATCTGTATCAATTATAGGGCCACCCTTCAGAGTTTCAATCAAAATTTCAAATACAAAAGTGGATATGCACATGTCTCAACAGTCTAGTTTTGTAGAATGATAACAATATTTAGGATACCAAAATATGGAAGAGGAAATAATTAAATACCTATATCAACATGGTTAATTTCCAAAAACTAGATATGAAAAACAAGTCATTACATACAAACATATTACTTAACCAAAGAAGATAGAGAGTAAAGTCTAATAGAATTAAAACTAGATAGCAAAATAATTAAACTACTCAAATATGCCTTCACAATCTTCCCTAACATAACTAATATCCTCAATAAAATCATCAACATCCATGTCAATATCTTCGTAATTCTCCATAGCAAAGCTAACTTCCTCAAATGGTTCGTCTATATCTATCTCATGAAAACCTCTTGATGGCGCCTTCATCACAACATACCAATTAGAAGAATCATCTTCTCTTGAATAAAAAATTTGTTTCGCTTAAGATACAAGAATATATGGATCTTTTGAAAATGAGGCTTGGTTTTGATGTAAGTTAACAAGGGTGAATCCATCTTCTACCTTCACACCATTTCCTATGTTTGCCCAATGACATTTAAAGACAGGAACATAAATATGATGATAATCTAACAAAATTATATCAGTCAATATCCCATAATAAGTAACAACATCAACTACTTGAGAAGTATCTTTTGCACTTTCTCTACACATAGTAGTCGCATCGTAAGTGACCCCACTATTTTGAGTTTCTCTCTCAATGTCTTTTGTGTGAAAACGTTGTCCATTAATGATATATCCACTACAGGATAATGCACTACTCCTCGGACCATATGCAATCCATTTTAACATCTTGTCATGGTCCTTTGAATCAATAACTATCTATAAAAAAATAGCTATTTAATATGGATCTCAATAATAATAAATCTAAAGTTAATGAGATAATATTTCAAAATTTCACTCACCTTCTTTTTAATCCAATCGGCAAAGTTATCTGTATGGGTTTTCCAAAGTAAAGTTGCATTTTTTTCCATGCGCTTGTTTGAGTGTTGTAACTTCTCCAAATGCAAACTATTGTAGCACAAAAAAAAAATTACCAAGTTTTATTTGCTGGTACAAATTGTATGAAACGGTAATAACAAATTGTAAAAGTTACGTACTCTAGAAATGGTTCCACTACAGTCATATTCATTAACACAGCCAAATGTGCAATCTGTTTCTCATTGGCAGACAATGTAATTGTTTTACAAGCTGAAATTGGTCGTCCTTCGAGTATGGAATCATCTTCATAATCTTCATTTCGGACTTCCTTCTCCTCTATTTGTATTGATTTCTTTAAAAATTCACTAAAAAATCTCATGCACTCTTCTGCAAGATAGGATTCTGCAATACAACCCTCGGGACGTGCATGATTTCTTACATAATGTTTAAGTGTCTTCATATACCATTCAAAAGGGTACATCCAACGGAAATGAACCGGTCCACACAATCGGGCTTCCCTTTCAAGATGAACGGTCAAGTGTATCATTATATCAAAGAAAGAAGGTGGAAAATATCGTTCAATTTCACACAAATTATAATAATTTCATCATCAAGTTGCTGCAAATTTTCTTTATCAAGAACACGCTGGCATAATTTATTGAAAAACGAACATAAACGAATTATTGTCCTCCTTGGCTTTTTCGGCAACAATCCTCTTATTGCAACTGGTAATAACTGTTGCATTAGAACATGGTAGTCATGTGACTTCATGCCGATAATTTTACAATCCTCCAATGACACAGAACTTCTAAAATTTGAGCAATAGCCATTAGGTCCCTTGAAATCATATAACCTTTGGCAAAATGTTTTTTTCTCCAAATTGGACAATGTATACGGATTCTCCAATCTTCCAAATCTTTGGCAAAATCTTTCAAAATTGGACAATATAACCTTTGGAAGATATGTTTTTTCCAACGAGCTTGTGCAAAAAGGCCATGCCTGATTCTCCAATCTTCCAAATCTTTTCTAGAATTAATTCCGTCTTTTGATTTGCTATCATGCAACATCGTCGCTATTATGCTTTCACCAACATTTAATTCTACATGCATTACGTCTACATTATGACGCAAGGGAAGTTCCTACAAAAATAATATTGTTATATTTCATTGATATATATATATATATATAATTCATTCATTAAAAAATAATAGCACTAACCTCCCAATATGGTAAATCAAAGAATATTGATCGTTTTTTCCATCTTGATAGCTCTATTTTTGCAGGATCATCATCTTGTTTGAAAGTAGAATTTTTTCTTTTCTTACTATACTGCTTCTTAGTTGGCTTCTTTTTTACCCTTCCCTTTCTTGCTGTTATTATCTCCATTTTTAATTTTTTTTCCAAAATTATTTGGAAAGTTTTTCAAAATGATAGAGATGTTTCTTCCGGTTAAAATTCTAGGTCTACGACCATTTTCTATAGTGTTATCAAACCAGGATTTTTGTTTTCTCAATGAATCCGATGGTGGTAAGAATCTCCTATGACCCATGTAGACATTTTTCCGACTATACGTCAACCATCGATGATGAGTGTTGACACCGCATAATGGACAACCTTTTTTACCTTTCACACAACATCCAGCTAGATTACCATATGCAGGAAAGTCATTAATCGTCCATAGTAAAATTTCTCTCATAGTAAAAAGCGATCTACTAAATGCATCATAAGTTTGAACTCCATTAATCCATAAGTGTTGCAGATCTTCTACCAATGGTGCCAAATATATATCTATATCATTTCCTGGTTGCTTTGGACCAGGAATCAACAATGTTAACATGATATTTTCTTTTTTCATGCATAACAGTGGCAAGAAATTGTATGTCACTAGCATCACGGGCCAACAACTATATTTGGAACTCAATGTCAAAAATGGATTAAAACCATCAGTAGCAAGGCCAAGCCTTAGGTTGCGTGGATCTGCTGCAAACGATTCTCATTTCTCATCTACCACATTCCATGTTATAGAATCAATAGGATGACGCATTTTTCCATCATTACTTGTATTGTTAAAATGCCATCTTAAATTTTCTGCTATTTTTTGAGATTTAAACATTCTTCTGAATCTTGGAATGATTACCTCAAAACTTTAACCGGAATACGATGCATAATTTCATTTGTACGTTCGTTCCTCTTCCATCTCGAAAACCCACATTTTGGACAACTATCCAAATCTTTGTACTCTCTTCTAAAGAGACAACAATCATTCTGACAAGCATGAATTTTCTCAAAACCCATATCAAATACTTTGAGAAATTTTTTCACCTCGTAAATATTCCTAGGAAGTACGTTATCCTTTGGCAACAATAGTTGTTGCACATTTAGAAGTTTATCGAATCCATTATCGGATAACCCAGTCTCACATTTTAGATTATATAAGGAAATAATGGAAGATAATTTTGTTTGATCGGTACAACCAGGATACAACGGGTTTCGGCATCCTCCAAGTTTTTTAATAAATCCTCCTCTCGTTTCTGTGCGCTATCTTCATCTTTATCATCGTCGGAATATGTATATTGATGAAATCTTCATCTTCATAATGAATGGCTTTGAGTAAATCATAAGTGTCATTAGACTCGATATCTTTGCTTATAGTTATTTGTTCGCCATGATTGTACCACCTACCATCCTTGTATAGCAGATCCATTCCTCTTATAATCAAATGCTCAACAACAATCTTCCCATACTGATGACTAAGATTTCGAAATCTAAGCAAGGACATAAAATCTTTTCTGGATTTTTTGAAATTCTCAATGCAGCATGCACAAACTTCCAAGCTCCTTGCTCTTACTCAGTACTAGTTCTATTAATAAAATGAAATAACTATTAATTTTGACGTTAAAATATATGATTTGACTCTCAAAATATATTTAGTATAATATAGTTACCTGTGCAGATGTACCCAATTTTTATCCATCATCAACCAATATGTGAGGAAGTAAATTTCTAAAATTTAAAGTAATAATCAGTTATTAAATGCAAGCAAAATAACAACTAACTATAATCGTAATTGAATGCAAACAAAATGACAAACAACATGGAAGACAGAGAATGTCAAACAACAAATCAACAAGTCAAGTCCAAACTGTTTCCAAAAAATTTGCCATTACAACGGCGCTATTTTGTAGCACCGGAGTAATGTCTATGCACTACCCCTCTCCTTATACTAAGCTTGCGCCATTAACAACAATTTTATCCACTTATACAACAATGTCATAATCATATACAAAAAATTCATTGCATTGACTATTTATATTTTTGTTCACATGCATTCATTCACCCTCCTATTGGCATTTGCATTTTTGTTCACAACCATATTTAAAACCCCACCCTGAGCCTACACTTCATCCACTTCCACCCAAAACAATCAAAAATTCAGTCCACAAACCAATCCCCAAAACTCCTTTCACAATCCATTGCCATATTTCACCATCCTCCGGTTCCACTTCTACCTCTCTGTCAACATCTCCCTAAATCATTCGACCAACACCTCACCAGCCAATAACCGGCCTCTTACTCCACTGCATAGTGCCACCATCACCACTACAATAGTGCCTCATTTCTAACCATCACCTACAAATAGAAAGCAACTTCATAACTCCCGTCTACTTAACACAGACCCTCTCACCTGTTCCACAATACTCACCACCAAAAACCCAACTTGCAAACTGTCAGCAACCCAACAATCCATAACAACCTTCCATCTCCCAGAACCTCATACAACCACAAAGTCATAATCGAAAGCACCGCCTGCACAATCAACAACCTTCCTCTGTCTCTTAAACCATCAACCAACAAAACAAGCATCACAAACTACCACTCTTGAACCTCTCTTTAACCACTTTGTTAGTGCAACCTGAATCACCACTCTGTGCAGTTTTGAATATTGGTTGCATGAAAGTTGAAGAATAGTTTGGTGAAGTTTGTAGTTGTGGATATAAGGCGGTTGAACTGCATTGTTTGTGTATGAAGAGGGAGTTGTATGTTTGGTATTTGCTGGGTGGATTTGGAGGAAAGTGATTGCAGAAGTTGTTTGATGCGGTTTGTGTTGGTTGTGTGCAAGTGGGATGAATGGTTGGTGGTGGATCAGATGTGTTGTTTGAAGTTTTGTGGGTGAAGTTGTGAAGGTGCAGGAGTACTATATAGGAATTAGGAGATGGTGTTGAGTGATATGGGTGGTTGTTTGAAAGCAATGAGATGGAATGTTGTTATTGTAGAGGATGGATGATGGCAGTTGATGGGGGTAATGAAGTTGAGAGTAGTAGTGAATGGTGAACGTCTGTAAACAGAGAATAAATTTTGGAAATAGAATTTTGAAATTTAAAGGAAAATGCACAGATTTAAATAAAAAAAATGGAATGTGAAATATATGCATAGGGAAGAGGAGGGGAAAAACAAAAAACAAAAAACAGAAAGGAAGAACTGAGAAAATAAAGAACAAAGATTGACACAAACTGGAAAGAACAAAGATGGACACAAAATGTAAACCGAAGAAACAAAAATGTAAATGGTTGTAACTGTCCTAAACCGTAGAGAACAAACATTGAACAGTGAACAAAAACACACAAGTGAACAATAGCAGATTTTTTTAAATAAATACTAATACAAAACTAAACCGGATGCACAATACAAAACTACAACAAGCGAACAACACATAAGGTGCACAAAACACAACTTTTTTATTTTTTTAATGAGAACTAACATTTCATATCATAGTCTAAATCTCAAAACCAGCAAATATTTATTTTATTCTGTGAACATAAAATAGTATAATCTCGAAACCAAGTATGTCCGTTTGTTTTGTTTACAGTCTATTTCTTCCTCTCACAGTAATGTTACATTGTTGTGCATTGTGCCATTATGTTTAATATAAATCATATACAAAAACCTCATGCTGCTGCTATCAACTTTACAGTTTCTGTGATTTGATTATGTACAAGTATAGTGAATGGAAGACAACTGAACAAGAGTATAACAATTCATGTAGGCTTAACCACTATCAATTGGTAAGTAAATAAATGATTTGTTTACTCTTGGTTTAGTTCATGGATGATTTATAAATTTTGGAAGGTCGCCATTTTCAATCATATATCAGTAGCAGAGTTAGTGAATATCTTGGTATGTATTGCTAAAATATTGTTATTCTTCATTAATTTTAATCAAAATTGGTATCATATTGTGATGTTTATGTAACACACTTTGCTAAAATTCTTAGAATTATTTTTGGTGATGCCTTTAATTAGGAACTGGTCCCAAGAATCCTTCTTGCTTCGTAGAAGGTAAAATATAATTTCATATGCTTAAGGAACCATTTCTTTCTCAATGATTTTTTTGGTGAACTAAAGGTGTATTTTATATCTTAAAATTGATACCTGAACTGACAATGCCATCACTATTTACTAATTTCCTAACCATTTTGCTACTCTCTCATACATCAATAAAATGTAAGGTGAACTTACCTATTTTTATCAGGAAGCAATGATAAGCGAATTAATATAAACCTCTAAACTAACTCCTAGATTAGGGGATATCATTTCACGTGACTGATTCGAAGGCAAATTTGAGGAATGATGCAAAATATTAATGCATCTTCAAACTACAACACAGAACATATAATCAAATACCTAGTCTTTGCAGATTTGAGATTTGCAGAGCGATGTCAAGGCCAGCGCCAGCGATGGAGCGATGGATTTGAGATGCAGAGCGATGTCAAGCCAGCAATGTCAAGGTCGAGCGGACTTGAGATTTGCAGAGATGGAGCGGATTTGAGATGAAGGGTTGGAGCGGATTTGAGATGAAGTGTTATTTGGTTGGAAGCGAAAAGAATAAAAATGAGGCCGCGAAAAGAGTCATCTCCCCGCCAAAACATACGTGGTTACGTAGCGTTTTCTTTTTTATATTTAATTACATATGAAAGTAAATTAGAACAGTCGCAGCTTTTTGAATTAAATCGCGAATATATCTCCTTTAATAACCTTCTATATTAAATTTATCAAATTCAATTGATTTCGGATTTATATATAATGTTTATAAATTCCATTTCTATTTATAAAAACTTCAATTATAAAATCCCTTTTATAAATCAATTCAATTTATAACTCAACTTTATACCCAAAATCCGATTTATAAGTTAACTATTTATAAATCTTTTATTTTACAAAATCTATTCATTTTACAACTTCACAATTTATAAATCTATAAATTTTATTCACTTGTGAAATCCATTTGTACTTCATTTTAACACTTAATAAAACTCATTTCACAATTCCTATATTTTTAATTTATAAATATTAATCTTAGAAATCTTTTATATAACCCGTTTATAATAATTCAAAAATCTCAATTTAAATAAACCAATCCTTTTAATAATTTAAAAAACGTTATTTAAAACTTATATAACTCCAAAATTATACTTAAATATTATTTTCCAAAAATATAACTTTTATAACAATAAAATTATAATGTTTATTTATTTTAACAATTCAAAATTTAATAAAACGTATACTTTCAAAAATCTCTTTAAAATTCTTTTTAAAATCAAAAATCATTATTTTAAAACTTCAAAAAAATGGATCCGATGATGCAACAACACCAAATAGTCAATCACGACAACAAAGACATCATATATCAGTATATGATAATCAATAAATATCACAATATCTGTAATCAAATAATTACTGGTGAGGAATCCAGTTGGATCCCTCCAACCTGTTTCCCTGCATCCACAAACATTAGCACAATACCAATTCCGTTCCAATACGGAATATCGCGGTATATGGGATTATAAAGTACTATCCGCTATTATGCGACGCAATAGGGTCTCATCCTCTATATAGTGCGGGAAAATCAACTCCAAGTACATAAATAATACCAATTCCAATCAAGATGGAATTATCGCGGTATATGTTTTTAATAAATAACATCCGCTTAATATACGGCGTATAATGTCTATTTTAATCAATAACAGATAATAATTTATCATCCAGGCATACAACCATCAATTTTAAATCTAACTATTTAAAATTTAAATTGAAACTAATTCGATTGAGTGAGAAGTTCTCACCTCGCTTTCAATTCAGTTTCAGCGTTTTATTTCGAATAAAATTAAACGTGCGTTTAATTTTACCCGAAATTTTCACTAGCTCCAAACGACTCCAATCCAGCTCCATTGCGTAGTGCTCGTCAATACGAAGCAAACACAATTTGTTTCGTCCAAAATGGACCTCGTATGACAAAGATACGATATTTTAAAGTTTGAACGAATTTTAAATATAAATTAATTTACATTTTAACCCTTTTCTAACCCTAGATGCAATCCTGGTCGTTGATTTCTCAAGAATAGATCGTGGCCGTCCCCCCATCTCCTTCCTCTCCTAGGTAATACACGTTCAAACCTACCCATAGCCGCCATCCTTTGTTGAATTTTCACCACCACTACAAGCAACCTGGAGATGATCGGCCTACGGCATATCGAAGCCCCACTCGAGAGCTACCTTTGGCCGCCACCATGTCAAGCTTGGCCACGTCTTTGGCCTCAAAATGCATGCGTGACCTGATGTGAATACGAGCAGATAGCTCCCTCTGTGGTCGACGATTTGTCGACTTATCCGTATAGATTTGAAGCTCTCTCCATGCTCTTCATCTTTGTAGTTGAGCATTTGTCGTGATTGTTTTTGGATTGATAGATCTTGAGGGAAGAAAGTTAGAAGATTTTGGCCATTGATTGCAGAAAATGGCAGCCTGACATTGAGATGAAACCCTAGCCTTTTGCTTTTGCAAATGTGAATAAGGATGGGCTTTTATAAAAAAAAATTCAAAACACTATTCATCCGAAATTTTCCGAGCTCCAAACGAAGCGTGCCGGTTGGCCTTTTTAAGATTTACCCCGCGTTTCGAACACAATGGAACGTGTTTCGGAGGCTAATTCCGTCGTATGTGCGAGTTACGGCAATAAACGATCGATTTTAAATTAAATCGATTTAAACCAATTTCTATGCGTTTTGGCTTGCCCCGGACAAACTGTAAATCCGATTGACAAGAAATTTGAAATCTTATAATAATCTCACATTACGGGTCTGATGAAACTGGTTTCGTTGAAATCCGAGACTGTTTGAAAAATGGCTATTTTAACTCGTCAATTAAATATTAAAATATTCAATTTTCACAAATTAACTTCAAATTCAATTTTAAAAGTTCTATAACATCATTCTAACTCCAATATGATAAAATAAAATTTTACAAATCATTTTCAATCATATTAAACCCAATTTTCAATTATTTCTGTAATTTCAACTATTAAATTATCGATTTAATTATCCAATTAAATCCAATTACTCGAAATAAAATTTATTCGACTGTTTAATTTCACTTATTAATATTTAAAATCAATTAAATATACAAATTTTAATTAATAGAAATTCTAGGTCGTTACGAACTTCCCCCCTTAAAAAAAATTCATCCTCGAAATTACCAAGTAAGAAAAAGTTACAGAATCCATTAACTTTCCAAAACAAACCATTCAAATTAGATTTTACAAATCTCTTAACTGTTTAACTTTCCCAAAATTCATAATTAAACATCTTACAAAATCTTTGCTAAGTTTCCAAATCCAAACTTAGTTTTCAAAAAATTTCCCAATTTTCTCAAAAATTTGCTAACGCCTTAAATTTTCGAAAAAATTCGCCAGAGTCTCCTTTGCGCGGCTCGATCCGAAAAAAATGGCAGTATATATATCACAAATATACATCTCATCAAGTGATGAGGCATCCCGTAGGGAAAAAAGCATAAAAGTACGATATTTAATCCGAGATATGTACCTTATATATTATTAGCGAGCATATACGGCTAATATAGCGCGAAAGCAAGCTCCAAATGCGAAGCAAGCGCAATCCGCACCTACTAAACACTCAACAAACAAACGAGAAACATGTATATATGAAAATAATATCAATATACATCATATAGTAATATAACAACTACATGTGCCAACATAGCAATGCATTCAATCAACAAATGCAACCATCAAACAACTATCCAACCAATAAACATCCAACAAATCCATAACCAAATCAATATGAATTCACTTCTCATTAATATTCAATGAATTGGTTTTGCAATTTAAATCACATTTGATTCATTAACATTGGATTTACTAACATTCATTCATATTCAATTTCAATTAGTTTGCATCCACTAATTTACATTCAAGTTAGTTTACTTCCACAATCAAATCAAATTCACTTAACTTCCAATTTGATTTATAGCTTTCAATTTTTTCTTAGTTCAATTTCATTAACACTTAATGAATTATATACAATCAATAACATTCATATAACAACCAATGTACATCCATTACAACCAAATTTATTCAATTTACATTTCTTTACATTCAATTTGGTTCAACACTTTTATTTTCAATTGGTTGATATTAAATTGACTTCCATTCAATTTATTCAATTTCTCAACTTCATTAGCTTCTAATGAATTTACACTTACATTCATTATTCCATATCAATTCTTTTACATTCGATTGATTAACATTCAATCCATTTATCAATTCAATTGCTAATTCTTTTAACTATATAAAGTTGAATTTCATTTATATAACTCAAGTTCATATTCATCACTTCACTTATTTATAACAATTTCAACTTCATCACTTAAGTTATATTCCAATTAGACATCTTTTGTTTAATCTTAACTTTAATTTCCACTTATAAATTCATTTTAAATTCCAATTCAAAAGTAAATTCTATTTAACTTTTTTACCGAAGTCAAATTCCACCACTTATTCAAATTCCATCTCATTTTGCTTAACAAAATTGTTTTACCACTTCAATAATTGGTTTTACTTATCCTTTCCCATTCTATAAGTTATACGACTTATTTATTAACTTCCAAATCCATTAACTTATCCAAAGCTAAATTTACTAACTCATATTATAAGTTCAAAACTTGTTTCACTTATATTCATCAATTTCAATAGCTTATCTAATCCAAATCAATTTATTTAACTTTCCTTTAGTTAAATTTCAAATCACATGTCTTTGATGACAATTCAAATTTATTTTAACTTGGACTTTAATTTCAAATTTTTTTATCACAACAAAACTTCAATTTCAATTTACTATGGTAGCAAATCTATCACATAGAGACTCGAAAATGATACTGATGATGCTGCAGTCATCACCCTTATTATTTTCCAGTAACAGTAGTGAATTCAGTGTTTTAAATTATTTCAAAAATTTTCCTTTTATTTATAAGTCATATTGACAAATCTTTTACTTATAAAATTTCACTATTTAACTTTTAATTTTGAAAAATAACTTCCAAAATAAACAGGATTCAAAATTTTCAAATTCATAGTCCAAATTCATTTTTATATCTACAACTCATATTAGTAAATATATTCATATAGTTTCACCTATATATACAAGATTATTTCACAATTGTAAATCATATTAATTATAATTCCATACCTTATAATTCAATTGCTTATATAATTATTCTTTTAATTAACTCATATTCATTCTTACATTTTTAACGACGAAACAATCAATTCATATGTACTTAATAATTCTGAAAAATTATTCCTTTGTATATAAAATATAATCAAGGTAAAATTATTTCATTTACCCAATTTAAAATGACACTATGTCGGTTTATCTTGTTTAAGAGTTTAGAAACCCCTATCGATAATATGACGTCCCATCTACCGACCAGAATTCACAAACAGCTCAACGGATAAGCGAACACAATATAAAATATTTTATATCAATTAACAAATACGCGCTCGCATCTATTATTACACTCAAACTCATTCTAGAGTACTATTGACTATATCTCTAATGAGTAATACCCAACAGAGCCATGGTTGTCGCTTAACCATATGCTCTGATACCAAATGTAACGTCGTGATTTTTCGACGCTCGAAAGCCGACATCAATACGTCCACTGTATCAACTGCCGAGAAATCGAAGGCCGGAAAACCGTACCGTTAGGGTTAAAGAAGAGGTAGAAGATAGAAGAAGAGAGAAAAAGATAGAATAGAACAGAAAGAAACAATAAAACAATATCAGAATCTCACAATTGCAGCGGAACAACATATAATAGATAAATAAATAATCTTTAAACAAAGAACTATATCAGTTATTACATTGCATCATATTACATTACATTACATCATCAGAGTGTACAACAACAAACAGCGGAAAAGAAATACTATATACTAGTGTACGCCATGCCATCCAGCTTGCTTCCAGCAACTCCTGAATTCCAGAATATCCTGATAAACCTAATTCTTGACCGCCCGTGTGGAAATTGGTGGGCACCCAGAGTTTAGGAAGGAAAACAATAAACTCTGAGTCAGTCATGGGACTGGTGTGAGAAATTAAAACAGTTTATCTTTAAAACAAAAAACAGGATAATTTTAAAATAGATTCGCAATGCTTTTTAGAAAATAAGACTACCATAAGGCCTCCCGCACACACACACAATGCAAACGCAGAATCAGAGGAGATTTCTCCTTATGATAGTCAAAGATGCTTGATACGCATAAAAAAGAAACATTTGATATTATTACTAGTGCATAGTGTAGGAAAAATCATTTCGAAAGTAAAGATATAAATCTTAGCCAACATATGACCATTATCGTATGCCTACTATAGCTACCATCTAAACAGTGGTGACCACCATAAGTAAATGGCAGGTTCTACAACTAAAACCGTACAAGGTGCGTATTGAAGTTTGGATTTCCAACAAATGGTCAGGCCAAGGAACTTTCCATTGCCACATGGGTACGCCTCTGGAAAGACGACCCGAGAACCTAACCGGATCTCTGCCAACACAAGGCCGGTTTACCTTTCAAACTGGGTAACTACTGACACGAATATGTCATTCCTCGATCGTAACCGATCTATATCCGAGGATCCTTGATTCCAACAACCACAAAGTAATAAATTTGTAGCAACAACATAGGTTAAATATCTGGGCTCCATACCATGATTCCACCTTTATCCAGAAGGAATGACATACACTAAAGGGGCGCTACCCCATAATAACCTTGCTGCATCCTTCCTGTTTTGACCATTTCCGGAGTGTGAGGTCCGACGAAGTCTCGTCCACAAAGCCACGCTTTATACAAAAGCTGTGCTTCGTTCAACAAATGCTCAACAACACTTCGTATGCCACATTACCACTTTAGGAATGTATCACTAGTAACCATCAACTACATAACCTCTGAGCTCGTACGTCTCAGAGAAGGGTGTTAAGCTAAGAGAATAAATTCTCCGCCACCAACAGAAATATATTTGATAGAAACCAGCTTTACATCTCAAATTGTAATTAGACACACAATCCATACAAGTCTGTTCCGGGCTCTAACAGAACCGATGGCACTTCCAAAGAAGTCCTTGCAATCCAGATATTCACTAATCACGTCCGGACTTCCCGTCATTAAGGGTGATAAAACCTCTATATCGGAGATCAGCCGATGCAGAGTCATTCGACGGTAATCCTTCCATTTTCAAAAATATCTGGTCTTCAACACCGGTCATCAAATGCAATCCATAACGACGTATCACATATTCGGAATGGGTTATACGACCCCAAGGTCCTTTCCCGTCTAACCCGAATAGTGAGCGCTTATTCAAAAATAAGTGTAGCATTCAAATTCAAGAAATCACAACAAATACATATTTAAAGGTAAATATTGATAGTCGGTTATTTAACTATCAATAGGCATGCTCAACATCACCAGATTCCGAATGATTTCCCAAATTATTTATTTTTCAAAAATATCTTTACAAGATATATAATTTCCACACTTCAACATTTGAAAACAAATTTCAAATCAATTTTCTTACGCGGAAATACTTTCATTTCAAAATGGTTCATTTAAACCAATTAAATAAATCCTTAACGATTTACTTTATATTTACGTTCCAAATCCGTAAATTAATTCCCACACTTCAAAAATAAATCAACGTTTATTTTTAAACAAATTCCTCTTTCTTTTGTAAATTCCATAGTGAATTTACAATTCCAAAATATCTATGAATATACGTTCCAAATCGATTTCTAATATTCATTTTCTATTAATCTTTAAAAGATAAAGTCTCAAAACATTCATTTCATATTGGAAAACATTTCCATACTTATTTAATAATAAAAAGTAATTCACAAATCCCTTATTTTTAACACTTGGGAAAATATTCAATGTACTTAAATCGAAATTAAGTATATATTTCATTCTTTAAGAAAAACGTTCTTTCCAACACATTTATTTGGGTCAAAACGAATGTTGCGTAAAACATCGTTACGACGACCCAAAATCACTAGTATAAGGATTCGAACTCAAAATAGATATATAAATCCCAATACTAAATAAAACATTTTCTCTCGTAAATCATTTACTATAACAACAATGTTATAGTCCACATTTTCCTTCTTTCTCGAAAACGTCTATTTCAACAATAAATGTTGAAATCTACGGTTTCGGTAGTTAATCCATTTTAAAACATCTTTAAAACAATTAACTTCATTTTATAATATCACTTCCCCAAAAACATATCCATTTTATTTAATAATATATTCACTATCCAAAATCGTGAATATGCTTCACTAACTAAATTCAATATTTTCTACACATTTTATTTCAAGGATATTTCCCTATCCGAAATCGCGAATATATCTCCTTTAATAACCTTCTATATTAAATTTATCAAATTCAATTGATTTTGGATTTATATATAATGTTTATAAATTTCATTTCTATTTATAAAAACTTCAATTATAAAATCCCTTTTATAAATCAATTCAATTTATAACTCAACTTTATACCCAAAATCCGATTTATAAGTTAATTATTTATAAATCTTTTATTTTACAAAATCTATTCATTTTATAACTTCACAATTTATAAATCTATAAATTTTATTCACTTGTGAAATCCATTTATACTTCATTTTAACACTTAATAAAACTCGTTTCACAATTCCTATATTTTTAATTTATAAATATTAATCTTAGAAATCTTTTATATAACCCGTTTATAATAATTCAAAAATCTCAATTTAAATAAACCAATCCTTTTAATAATTTACAAAACGTTATTTAAAACTTATATAACTCCAAAATTATACTTAAGTACTATTTTCCAAAAATATAACTTTTATAACAATAATATTATAATGTTTATTTATTTTAACAATTCAAAATTTAATAAAACGTATACTTTCGAAAACCACTTTAAAATTTATTTTTAAATCAAAAATCATTATTTTAAAACTTCAAAAAAATGGATCCGATGATGCAACAGCACCAAATAGTCAATGACGACAACAAAGACATCATATATCAGTATATGATAATCAACAAATATCACAATATCTGTAATCAAATAATTACTAGTGAGGAATCCAGTTGGATCCCTTCAAACTGTTTCCCTGCATCCGCAAACATTAGCACAATACCAATTCCGTTCCAATACGGAATATCGCGGGATATGAGATTTATAAAATACTATCCGCTATTATGCAGCGCAATAGGGTCTCATCCGCTATATAGTGCGGGAAAATCAACTCAAAGTACATAAATAATACCAATTCCAATCAAGATGGAATTATCGCGGTATATGTTTTTAATAAATAACATCCGCTTAATATACGGCGTATAATGTCTATTTTAGTCAATAACAGATAATATTTATCATCAAGGCATACAATCATCCATTTTAAATCTAACTATTTAAAATTTAAATCGAAACTAATTCGATTGAGTGAGAAGTTCTCACCTCGCTTTCAATTCAGTTTCAGCGTTTTATTTCGAATAAAATTAAACGTGCGTTTAATTTTACCCGAAATTTTCACTAGCACCAAATGACTCCAATCCAGCTCCATTGCGTAGTGCTCGTCAATACGAAGCCAACGCAATTCGTTTCGTCTAAAACGGACCTCGTATGACAAAGATACGATATTTTAAAGTTTGAACGAATTTTAAATATAAATTAATTTACATTTTAACCCTTTTCTAACCCTAGATGCAATCCAGGCCGTTGATTTCTCGAGCAAAGATCGTGGCCGTCCCCCCATCTCCTTCCTCTCCCAGGTAACACATGTTCAAACCTACCCATAGCCGCCATCCTTTGTTGAATTTTCACCACCATTGCAAGTAACCTGGAGATGATCGGCCTACGGCATATCGAAGCCCCACACGAGAGCTACCTTCGGCCGCCACCATGTCAAGCTCGGCCTCCTCTTTGGCCTCAAAATGAATGCGTGACCTGATGTGAACGCGAGCAGATAGCTCCCTCTGTGGTCGACGATTTGTTGACTTATCCGTATGGATTTGAAGCTCTCTCCATGCTCTTCATCTTTATAGTTGAGCATTTGTCGTGATTGTTTATGGAATGATAGATCTTGAGGGAAGAAGTTAGAAGATTCTGGCCATTGATTGCAGAAAATGGCGGCCTGACATTGATATGAAACCCTAGCCTTTTTCTTTTGCAAATGTGAATAAGGATGGGCTTTTATAGAAAAAATTCCAAAACACTATTCATCCGAAATTTTTCGAACTCCAAACGAAGCGTGCCGGTTGGCGTTTCTAAGGTTTACCTCACATTCCGAACACAATGGAACGTGTTTCGGAGGCTAATTCGGTCGTATGTGTGAGTTGCGACAATAAACGATCGATTTTAAATTAAATCGATTTAAACCAATTGCTATGCGTTTTGGCTTGCCCCGGACAAACTGTAAATCCGATTGACACGAAATTTGAAATCTTACAATAATATCACATTACGGATCCGATGAAACCGGTTTCATCAAATTCCAAGACTGTTTGAAAAATGGCTATTTTAACTCGTCGATTAAATATTAAAATATTCAATTTTCACAAATTAACTTCAAATTCAATTTTAAAAGTTCTATAACATCATTCTAACTCCAATATGATAAAATAAAATTTTACAAATCATTTTCTGTCATATTAAACCCAATTTTCAATTATTTCTTTAATTTCAACTATTAAATTATCGATTTAATTATCCAATTAAATCCAATTAGTCGAAATAAAATTTATTCGACTGTTTAATTTCACTTATTAATATTTAAAATCAACTAAATATACAAATTTTAATTAATATAAATTCTGGGTCGTTACAAAAACTCCTTATGAACTATGGTATAATCGAAAACCTAATTTTAGTCGTTTAAAGGTATGGGGATGCTTGGCTTATGTAAGAAAACCACACCCAGAAATGACAAAGTAAGGAAACAAAACATATAAATGCGTATTTATTGGATACGCCAAGAATAGCTCTGCATATAGATTTCTGAAATTAGAAACAAATGAAATTATAGAATCAATTGATGTAGAATTTTTTGAGTATATGTTTAATTCTTCCTCGGAAGATAATACCAAAATTCATGGTACTACTAAAAAGATTCATAAAGAATCGACTGCACCAAGTTTGGATACAGAGCCCCATAAAAGCAAGAGGCAAATGGTTGAAAAGAACTTTGGACCGGATTTTTTGACGTACCTGGTAGAAGGAGATGTAAATAAATCACACCAGACTAAGATAACTCTTAGTAATGAAGATGATCCACAGACTTATAGGGAAGCAGTAATTTGCCATGATGCAAGTTTTTGGAAAGATGCGATTAACGATGATATGAGTTCTATCTTGTCAAATCAAACATGGACGTTGGTTGATCTACCACCGAGATCAAAACCAATAGGGAGCAAATGGATTTTTAAAAGAAAATTAAATGTCGATGGCTCTGTTAATAAATACAAACCAAGGTTGGTTGCTAAAGGTTATAAACAGCGTCATGGTATTGATTACTTTGATACGTATGCTCCAGTAGCAAGAATATCTTCGATACGTTTGTTATTATCACTTGCTTTAATTCACAATTTAATTGCCCATCAAATGGATGTAAAAACTGCGTTATTAAATGGTGATTTGGAAGAAGAAGTGTATATGGAACAACCTTAAGGATTCGTTTTATCCGGACAAGAGAAGAAAGTTTGTAAACTTCTAAAATCTCTTTACGGATTAAAACAAGCTCCAATGCAATGACATGAAAAATTTAATAAAGTCGTTCTATCAAAAGGATTCAAAGTAAATGAAGCAATAAGTGTATATATTCTATATTCAAAGATGGAATATGTGTAATTGTTTGTTTGTATGTGGATGATATGCTAATATTTGGTTCAAGTATAGAAAGTATAATAGAAACCAAGAAGTTTCCAGACTCTAATTTTGACATGAAAGATTTGGGAGAAGCAAATGTAATCTTAGGAATCAAAATAGTGAGAAAAGAAGGATCAATCTTATTGACACAATCTCATTATATTGAAAGTATCCTTAAGAAATACGATCACTTAGATCTCCCTTTAGCAAAAAGGCCTATTGATCCTACTATTAAATTAATGAAAAATACTGGTAGATGTTGCGATCAGTTAAAATATGCTAGTGTGATTGGTAGTCTTATGTATGTCATGCATTGTACTAGACCAGATATAGCATATGCTATAGGAATTTTGTGTCGATTCACTAGTAATCCAGGAAGAGAGCATTAGATTGCAATATCAAGAGTTCTTAGACATCTGAAATGGACTATGAATTGTGGTTTAATTTTCAAGGGAGAACCGACTATACTTGAAGGTTACAGCGATGCAAGTTGGAACAATATAGAGTCTAACTATAAATCCACTTCAGGATGGATATTTACAATAGGTGGGGCTACCATATCATGGAGTTCTAAGAAACAAACATGCATCTCTGATTCAACTATGTTGGTAGAATTTATAGCACTTGCAAATGCATGTAAAGAGGCTGAATGGTTGAGAGATTTATTGATAGAATTCCGATTTGGACAAAACCTACTCCGGCTATTAAAGTACATTGCGATAGTCAAGCTACTTTGTACAAAGTAGCACAAAAGACTTACAATGGCAAACAAAGACATCTTAGCCTTCGACATCAATTTATTAGAGGATTAATCAAACGAGGTGTAAATACAGTCAACTTTACTGAATCAAAAATAATTTAGCGGATCCTTTGACGAAAGGACTGGCTAGAGAGATGATTGCGAAAACATCAATAGAAATGGGATTAAGGTCTATGCGAATTCATTCTTCAATAGGTACCCTACTTATGTTTTGAAAAACAGACAGAGTTCAAAGGGGAAGAACAAGTTGAAGTATGAAATTGGAGATACATTAGAGTACAACAATAGGTCCCGTTACAAAAGGAAAATCTCTAGTGTATAATTTTTGCAAGGTAGAGGATGAAGAAAATTCTTAATCAGTTCAATTATAAGGAGGAGTGACTCGAGTTAAAACCCACCTATATGAATGAGAAAGTTAGGCCGCTTTCTATGAGATTAGGCCGTCTCTATAACATTCATGAAATCAGAATATTACGCAAGGCCGTTTAATGCGTAGGAATAAAGAATTACATTCTATTATGAAATTAGTATGCGTGATGACTCCGGTAAGTCACTAAAAGGTCCTTGGTTCAAGACACGTTCACCATAGCACCTTGACAAACTTTGAGTTGTTTACACTAAGTGAAAGTTCAAAGCCGTAAGCTACTTTCATATATGTACTATTTTCTATGACGATGCTTAAAATATTGGTTTTATAAGAGAAGTTTTGAAAAAAGGTAGGGAATGTTGAATGTATTTTCAAATAAGATCCCCTATGGAGGGAGGTCAGGGGGGTGGCAAACCCCCAAGGTGGAGGTGCGGGAGCAGCGCCCCGTCCAACATAAACGTAATGAAATATCTTGCTACATGAAAGTAGGGGAATGACCGAGCGGTACCTAGTACAATCATCAATAAACGTAATGAAATATCTTTTTCCTCCTCTAGTTTGACACATTTTCAAATCACATACATCAGTGTGTATAAGGTCTAGAGGTTCAGTTTCTCATTCAACAAGATGAAACGAGGTTCTTTTCAATTTTACTTCTACACAAATTTGACATTTATAGTTGGAGTCTATGTTACATTTTGGTATACATTCTAGATTAATTATTTTTCGCAATGTATCAAAATTCACATGCGCTAATCTAGAATGCTATGTGTTAGAAGAGCCAACAATATAAGCAGAAGATTCACTTTTATTCATATCAATGTTTGGTACAATAGTTGTTACATTTGCCTTGAATAAACCATCACATACATATCCTCTTCCTACATACCCTTCATTCTTTGATAAGACAAACTTACCGGATACAAAGGTTAATTTGAAACCATGCTTGCTAAGCAAAGACCTTGATATCAAATTCTTGCGGATTTCTGGAACGTGAAGAACATCACTCAAAGTAAGCTCTTTTCTAGAAGTTAGTTTCAGCGCAACTTTTCTCTTGCCTTCGACCTTTGATGCAGATGAATTTCCAATGAAAAGTAGTTCATCATCGGTTGCAGTTTTATAAGTTGTAAACATCTACTTATTAGCACATATGTGTCGAGTGGCACCTGTGTCTACAAACAATTCCTTTGAATTTCAACAAGAAGGTTGCATTCTGATATTACTGCACATAAATCCATATCTGAAATGCCATCTGTAACTTCAGCCGTATTTGCTTCTGATTTCTTCTTTTTGGAAGCACGACATTCGGCTGCTTTATGCCCCTTCTTTCCACAATTATGGCAAGAACCCTAAAATTTCTTCTTCGACTTCTGAGGCGCATTCTCACGTTTTCTCTTGTTAGGTTTATCCGACTCAACAACATTTGCTTTGGCATCCATATTTTGAGAGATCTTTTTCTCATAATTTCTATTATCTTCCTCAATTCGCAGACGAATTATGAGTTCTTCCATTGTCATTTCCTTACGCTTATGCTTAAGGTAATTTTTGAAGTCCTTCCACAATGGAGGAAGTTTCTCAATGGTTGCGGCAACTTGGAAAGATTCGCTAAGTATCATCCCTTCAACTTGCAGTTAATGGATGATCAGTTGTAGTTCTTGAGTCTGGTTGATCACAGTCTTTGAATCTACCATTTTGAAGTCGAGAAATTTTCCAGCGATGAATTTCTTTATGCCTGCATCTTCAGTTTTGTACTTTCTGTCCAAGGCCGTCCAGAGTTCCTTGGACGTTGCAACAGTACAATAGACATTGTAGAGGCTATTATCCAGTCCGTTCAGAATATAGTATTTACATATAAAGTCTGAATTTTTCCAGAAATTTGCAGCCTCCACTTTGATTGCATCGGTTTGAGTTCGCCAACTTCTGGAGCATCTTCGGCTAGAAACTTGGCGAGGCCTAATGTTGTTAGATAAAACAACATCTTTTGTTGCCAACGCTTGAAGTCCGTCCCGTTGAACTTTTTTGGCCTTTCTCCATGAGACAGTGCCATTGTCGGAACCAGAGGTGCCGGCTGAGCGTTTGTCACCGTCTGCGTTGGTGCAACATTATTGTTGTTGCTATTTTGAGACATCGTCGTCTACAACAATCAATATTGTTTCAAGAATGTTATCTGCAAGTACACAAAAGTGTTACGAATCTGATAGTAACTTCAATAATGTTACTAAAATGTTTAGAAATTGTCACAGGAGAAAAATGTTCATAATTTTCACAATTAAATTGCGAAAACAACAACAAAGCAAAGTGTGACAAGTTCTAGTAAATACTGTTACGGCACAGAACCGCTACAATTGAAATTGAATACAATGCGGAGAATCACCTAGTCATCCGAGTCCAGAGAATATCTATTTCCTTGAAACAATATTGCCCCCTTTATACTGAAGGATATGATCAATCTGTCTCCCAGGATGAAACGGACCAAACCCGATGTGCTATGCGTGCAGACGGAGCGACGATGAACGGAAGGAATTATAGATGTGAGAACAGAGTTCTGGGAAGAGGAAAAGAAAGAAGTAGGGAAAGGCCCAAGGCCCAATCTTTGACATTTTAATACTAATATGAAGGCCCAAAGCCTACATTGCCACAAGTTTTCATGTCTCCTTCTTCTTTTCTTTTGATTTAGTATATTGGGTTGTGCTATATATGGTGGTATTGAAACAAATATTCCACGATGTGGGACTTTGTTTCAATGCACACTCAAATTCTTCCTCTTCCAACTTCCTCATTCATTTTTTTTTCCTAACAATTGAATGGATCAGAAATGGACGGATACAACCTGGATGTTGATCAAGCAAAGCCAAGAGGTATTAGTAGAGAAGGCGGTAGTAATAGTGGTGGTCGTGGAGGGTATAAGTTTGGAGGTGAAGATGGTGGTGGTCGTGGAGGTAGATTTGAAGGCATAGACCGTGATGATCGTGACAATGACGGTGGTAGAGGACGTGATGGCACTCCCTACAGACAAAATTTTGGGATCGCTAGCATGGTAAGTTCCATATGTCGGGCAGTATTTTTATTGAGCTTCTTTGTTGCTGTATTGTTATACAATTTCTCATTTACACATGCATATACAGACATGTATATCTCACATGTACACATACATATGTATATATTGGAAAATTCTATTGGAACACAAGTTGATTAACAATTGGTGACACAACATATTGAACCACTATGTACATATTGAACATAAGATCGAATGGTTATACTTTATTGTTAGATTTCATGTTTCTTTTTGTGTCTCAATAGCCGATCTCCTATGTACACACACATATGCATGTATGCATATGAGTGTATATGCATATACATTTAACGTTTACACATACGTAGGTACATATATACATGATTAGTATTTGCAATTCACGTATAGCTAATTTAAAATAAATATTTATGGGGACATCAAAGGAAAACAAAGCAACTGCTGAACCTCATATTAAGTTGCAATAAAGAACAATGAAAATTGTTTTTTTAATGGAAAAAAGCTATCATGTTTCTTAGGCCGCTTGATATATAATGACTATACATACTGGTGGTGGTTGGACTTTAAGACAATTTGTTCCTTTTTCACACCCACTACATCAATATATCAATTGCCATTGAATTACATTATGTTTTTCCACTCCATTAAGAGAATTCTAAAGGAGTAGAAGTTCATAAGAGTAAGGAGTAAGTTTTTTTCTTAATTGCTACACTGATGTTATTATTAGAAAATAATGTTTATATTTTAATTATCGTTAAAAACAGAATTTCACAATTTATTATATGACAAATTTGTTGTCATGGATGCATTATAAATTAAACTGATATATGATGCTCTGAAGTAAGGTTGAGGGTTCAATCATCATTATTTACATATTTTTCATTACTTACATATTTCTGTAAGGATTGATTTCCTAACTCAAGCAAAAGTATAAATTAATTTTGCTAATAATTTATATGCAAATAATTTATATTATGTATATGTATAGATATCTTTTATATTTATAAATGAATAAATAATTATACAGATAATTCATCGTTTTTAATAAATTTGTAAATTAATTAATAAATATTAAATAATTGAATATAAATCAATAATCGACCGAACTAATCAAATATAAGGAGCTGTATGTAAAAAAAAATTGGGAAGGGCTAATGGAGTGACTAGTTTGAAACTTGAAGCAGGTGTTTTACAAAAATTCCATAATCTTTTTTAGCCATAATTCTAGATTATGTGCACACTACTAAATGTGAAAGAAATAACATGCATTGGCATCTATTAGCACAAATAGGGGTAGATTACTATGTTAAGGTGCTTCTAAAATTATGAAAGAAAGTTTAGAAATTGGCCTAAAAAATAAGGTCCCTAATAATCATTAGAGACAAACCGAGGTTTATAAATGCCCTTAATATTGATGCTGCCACCTAAGCTCACACATAATAAAAGCATTTCTTAATGCCCTTATAATTTGAAAACAATAGGGGGTAATGCATTTAACAATTTTACTTGATTCAAAACAACAGTTAATATAAATTCAACAGGCAGCCTCAATTGGCATAAATCTGTAAACTACTATTGATAATATACAAATAGGTATAGATTTTCTAAAACCGGTAAACCAACAACCACACAACATGACATCTTTCTACAGATAAAATAAAAATAACTTAACATTCTTTATACAAAATACAAAAACACATCTAGTTACTATAGTCAGAATTGTGATTATAATGCAATACCTTCCCATTAATCATTGATTTAAGTAAACATATCCATAAAATATAATCTATTATGTAACTATGTAATAACATATGTGTTCACAGTATGATTTCAAACATGTTTCTTTATAATACTTGTATCACATTATCTAAGTTCTTTAAACTTTTTCACCATCAAGAATTTGTCTCTTTTCCTCTTCTACTTATTCCAATAGAGCTTTTGGTTCTACTTCAGTAAGCCCTTTAGTCATTTCTATTCATTACATTGCACAAAAATATGGTGAGAACCACACACAAATAGAATAAGTTATTATTAACAAGAATTAATCTGATGTGCTAAAGCGACATACTAAAGTTAAAGTGGCTGCAATTTCATAGAAGAAAACAATAGTCGTATGTTGTTAAACATCATCACTGAAGCATAAAGCTGAAAATAGCTAAAACTAGTTTTTTAGTTCTAAGAAAATACATCATCTGTTGCTAACAATAATTGGCTTGTAGGAATCTGGAATTTACTTTAATAACCAACAATTCATAAGACATCAAGTGTATTTTTCACATCAAAAGATAAAGCTATTTTATTTCTAATGTTTAATCAAGTTGAAGCAAAATTCTAAATATTTTTTTGCTTCCTTAACAGTTAAGTTGATAATTTAAAAAACCAAGCCTTTGTAATTAAGATAGTGGATTATTAAATTTGAAACCTGAACATCTGTAAGCCAGGGCATAGATGTATTTAAACTGATAGAACATACGTAGAAATACTTCCATTTCTTGATTGAGTTATGCCTTCTAAATATCTTGCTTCCTCCATTTTTTCAAGAACGTGTTCCTGCATTTTCAGCTAAACAATATTTTTTTTTCCTAAAAAGAGCTAAACAATATATAAACAAACATTAATATGATGCACACAAAACAAAAAAAATGGTTCAATATGTTGAATTTTGGCGACACTATATGGTGAATTGAAAAGGTCGAAAATAGCTTGACAATGGTGTAAACGGCACGCGAATCAGAGCTTAGATGCTTAAATTATCAAGATTTGGAGGTACATAGGTCGAAAGTTGTGTCAGACATTTGACAGGAATCCTCAAACGTTCGACAGAGATCCTTAAACGTTTGACTGGAATCCTCAGACGTCTAACAACAGGTTTAATGCAGCCCAAAGGTTGTGACAGACATCTAAGAGGTTGTGACAGACGTCTAACGCTGTGTAGTTTTGTTTTATCGACCCAAAATTTGTGAATTTGCTTGTAGGGCTTCAAGGGGCAAATTGGGTATTTATCAAGGAAGGATGGTTCAATATATAAGTTATTTTCAAGATTCAAAGTGGGTGATGGGAAAGGTTTGATTAAGGGTTTTATACTCGATTAACTAGGATTTATCAAAACCTAGTTTTCTTCAATTCTCGTCTCCACAAATCTATTCTATTTGAATATTTATCATTGCAATCAATCTCTTGTACTCTTCTCATTGGTATTAATAAAGGCTCTCTCTCAATGTGGATGTACCTAACAAGATGTTAGTGGAACCATTATAAATCGGTATGTGGTTTATTTAATCGTTATTGCATTGATTTTCTATTACTTGTTTGGTGATTGTGATTGATTTTGGATTCGATTGAGATTTGAATTGAGATACTGATTTGTTGTTTTTGCACTTCTTACCGCAATCTCAATTTCCTCTATGCTTTGGGGTTTTGATTTGAGTGGTCTCGAGTTAGAATTTCAATAAAATTTTCTATTGGAGCTTTAGTGTTGGTAGGTGGTTATGGAAATGGCAGAATCAGAGAATACCTCAGGTAGTTCCTCAACGGTTAGTCCAAGTGTTGTAGCGTTGTATGTTCATGGATCGTATGCGTCTTTAGGATCACAATTGGTTATGGATAAGTGGAATGGCGATAATGATTTTGGAAAGTGGAAATGGAAGATGAAAGCAGTTCTTAGGCGGAATCGAGTGCATCGGATAGTGTTTGACACATATTTGTTGCCAGTGGACTTCTCAGATATTGAGAGAGAGGAAATGGAAGAGTGGCCATTCACTACACTTCAACTTGCTATGGGAGAGAATGTAGTCTCCGAAATTAGTGGTGAGACTGCTGCTAAGTGTATATGGGACAAGTTGGAGTATGAAGAAGTCAGTAACTAATCTTTTGATCTTATTGTGAACGTTCTTCACTTATAAGATGAAGGAGGGTACTTTGCTTAAGGTGCACTTGAATATCTTTGATGATTTTCTAATGAAGATGAAGGCAGTGGATTTGAAGATTAAGGAAGAATAAAAGGAAGGGATATTATTGTGTTCATTGTCGGACCGTTATACGAGTTTTCAAATAGTTTGATCTATAGTCAGGATACATTAACTCTAGATGATGTCAAAACTGGTCTTTTTACTGAGAAGTCGGGGGATCAAATGAAGGAGCTGGGTGGTGGAATTAGTGGTGCTAGTAGTGGTCATGGTTTATTTATAGAGAAGGAGAGATATGGGAAGAATGGGAACCGAGGGTGTTCTAGATAAAGAAAACCAGGTTGGAGAGGAAAGTCAAAGGAAAGAATTGGCAAGTACTTTATTTGTAAGAAACCTGGTCATTGGAAGAATGAGTGTCCGGATAAAGAGAAGGCAAAGAAGGAAGTAGTATCTTCATCCGTAGCGGTGAAGAGTGGAGTTGGTGAGGGAGACGTAGATGTTTTGATAGTGGCAGCATCCGATGTTTCGGGTTGTGAATGGGTATTTGATTTAGAGGCATCTTATCATATGATGCCGAATATGAATTGTTTTTCTTCTTATGTTGACAAAGAAGGAATTTTAATTGTTATAGGTAATGGTGCTACTTGTAAGTCGAAGGGCATTGGTTCCGTACAAATTCTAATGTTTGACGGAGTGGTTCTTACTTTCACTAATGTACGCTATGTTTTAGGACTTCGAAAGTCCCTTATCTCTTTGGGCAGCTAGATTCTTTAGGATGTAAGATCACAATTGAGAGTGATAGCTTGCGGGTTTCAAAGGGCCCCTAGTGGTTAAGAAGGATGCTATGACTCATGGTGTTTATTTTCTTCAAGGAGTGACTATTGAAGGTGAAATTTTTGTGTAGGAGTTAATAGTTCTCGTGGCTTGAATGCGACTAGGTTGTGGCATTTGAGGTTTGGTCATGTCTCGGAGAGGAGTTTGGAAATTCTGCAAAAAATGGAGATGATTGATGGAGAGAGTTTAAACAGGCTTGAGTTTTGCGAGGAATGTGTCATAGGTAAGCAAATTAAAGTGTCATTTGGTGAAGGAAAACATGATTCGAGAAGGGTTCTTGAGTATGTTCACATAGTTGTTTAGGGACTAGCACTGATAGCTTGTTCAGGAGGAGCATGCAGTTGTATTTCTTTCATAGATGATTTTTCTTGGAAGGTATGGGTGTATGTAATGAAGGCCAAGTCGGAGACATTTGCAAAGTTCAAATCATGGAAAGCTCTTATTGAGAATGAAAGTGGCAAGTCTTTGAAGATTCTAAGCTCCGACAATGGCGGAGAGTATGTTTCCAGAGAGTATTTGGAGTTTTGCAAGGATCATGGTATTCGGAGGCATTTTACTACACCGAGGGATCCGTAGTCCAATGGTGTTGCGGAGAGGATGAACCGTACTATACTTAAGAAAGCTCGATGCTTGAGATTGACATCAAGTTTGTCTAAAGGATTTCGGGCTAAAGCTTTGTCAACTGCATTGCATATTATTAATCGAATTCCATGCCCAGCTGTTGGTAACAAAATTCAGAAGGAAGTGTGGAAAGGTAAGAGCATTGACTTGAGTTATCTTCGTGTGTTTGGTAGTCCAGTTTATGTGCATGATCCAAAAAATGATAAGTTTGAGCATAGAGCTTTCAAAGGGAACTTGCTTTGCTATACGAATGGAGCAAAAGGCTATCGAATATGGAATCCAAAAACGAAGAAGGTTATGAACTTTTGTCATGTTTGATGAATCGGCTTTGTTCATGGAGAAGAGAGCTCATCGGATGTTCCAGATTTGGTTCATGGTGAACCAAAGGAGAAGGAAATTATTCCCACGTTTCATCCGAGAAGTAGAGTAGTTGAAGATGCTTGCGAGGAAGAAGAGGTTGATGTTATATCACATAGTCCATAAGGCTCATTTAGTAGTGTTGGTGATGTACATGATTCTAGAGAGGATTCCGTTCAAGGTGGAGCCCAAAAGAGTTTGGGTGACGGTATTGCTAGTCAGGTGAGTCAACGTGCTATAAGGCCAGCGGACGAAATTGATGATTAGAACTATCTTAGCTTTCATAATAATTTGGACCATGCTCTTCATGTAATCCAAGATGGGCCGATGGACCTTAATGACGTCATAGAGTCGAGTGATAGCTCAAAGTGGATTTGTGCCATAGAGGAAGAGATGCAATTATTAATGAAGAATAAAACTTGGGATTTGGTTCTACTTCCTATAGGAAACCGTGCTATAGGGTGCAAACGGATATACAAGGTGAAGGACAATGGAAGATACAAAGCTATATTAGTGGCTAAGGATTATATTGAGAAATTTACATGGGTTGTTTGTCATACTTCAATCCTGATATTACTTGCTATAGTTGTTATTCTCGACTTAGAGTTGGAGCAATTTGATGTGAAAACCGCCTTCTTGCATGGTGACTTGGATGAAGACATCTACATGAAGCAACCAGAAGGTTTTGTTGTAGATGGTAATTCAAATTTGGTTTGCAAGTTAAAGAAATCACTACATGGTTTAAAGAAATCACCTAGACAATGGTAGAAGCAATTTGATCATTTTGTGCTTGAAACTGGTTTTGATAGAAGCATCAAGGATGCTTGTGTATGTTTCAAGAAGTTGGAAAATGATTGTTGGTTGTATTTACTCTTGCATATGGATGACATGCTCATTGCTTCTAAGGATAAGAATGAAATCAACAAGTTAAAATTGAGTTTGAAATCAGAGTTCGAAATAAAGGATCTTGGAGAAGCAAAGAGGATATTAGGCATGGAAATAGAAAGGGATCAAAAGCATTTTGAGTTGAAATTGACTCAAAAGGAGTACATTGAGAAAGTGCTTTGCCGGTTTAGTATGGAGGATGCAAAGGCAACAAATACACATTTACCTTTGCATGTGAAGCTTTCAAGTAACGGAACACTATCTTGGAGAAAGACAAGGCTTATATGGCAAAGGTGTCATATGCTGGTGCGGTTGGAAGTTTAATATATGTTATGGTGTGTACAAGGTCCGATATTGCAAATGTCATCGGGATGGTTAGTCGATATATGGTTAATCAGGGAAAATCTCATTGGGAAGCTGTGAAACTTATACTGTGAACCTTAGAGGTACATCATCTCATGGTCTTGTTTTTGGTGGTAATGAGGGGATCAATTGCAAGTTGGTTGGTTATTGTGATTCGGACTACGCCGATGATAGGGATTAGAGAAAGTAAACTTCCGCACATGTCTTCATACTTGGTGGTAAGGCCATAAGTTGGAGATCAAGATTACAAACCGTAGTTGCTTTAACCACTACGGAGGTGGAGTTGATTGTCGTAGTGGAGGTTGCAAAGGAGTCACTTTATTTGAGGCTACTGTTGTTTGACTAGGGATTTGAACATGATAGTGTTAATGTTCGATATGATAGCCAAAGTGCTATTCATTTGGAGGAGAATTTGGCAATTAACCCATAGACTAAGCATATTGAAGTGAGAGAGTCATTTTTAATAGCTATGGATGAAGATAAGCAAGTACATCTTCCAAAAGTGCACACAAAGGATAACACAATGGTTATGTTCACTAAAGCATTGCCGGTTGGAAATGCGAGCATTGCTTGAACTTGATTTGCTTGAGGTAGTACTAGGCGCCAAGGGGTGGCACGGTTGAGGGAGGAGCTTGGATATGGATGATGAAGTGTATCGAAGAGAGATTGTGGTTCTATATTCTTAGTGATTACTAGTTTACACTCCTTAGTACTTTTATCCTTTGGTGAGATGGTTTTGGATTTGGCTGCTTTCAACATTTCATTAACGGGATGGGGCTTTGTCTGAGCTTGTTGGGCATTGTCGAAGCTCATTGAGAAAGTATTCAAGCTCATTTGGTTGAAGGTAGAAGTGGTGATAGTTTGGAACTATCGGTTGTTGGTGATGAAGATGGATATAGTGTCGAGGTGGAGTGTTGAACTTTGGCAACACTATATGGTGAATTGGAGAGGTCGAGAGTAGCTTGATAACGATTAAAATGGCACACGATCGGAGCTCAGATGCTGAAGTTAGCGCAATTTGAAGATGCATAGGCTGAAAGTTGGGTCAGACATCTGATAGGAATTCTCAAACGTTTGACGGTATATTTACTGCAGACTGAAAGTTGTGACAGACGTCTATCACGTCTGAGAGATTTTGATAGACGTCTGACGCGGTGCAGTTTTTCTTGGCCCAAAATTTATGAATTTTCTCATAGAGCTTCAGGGGGCAAATTGGGTATTTGTTAAGGAAGGGTGGTTCACTATATAATCTATTTTCAGGATTCAAAGCGAGTGACGGCAAGGGTTTGATTAAGGGTTTTATCCTCTATTAACTAGGGTTTATCAAAATCTAGTTTTCTTCAATTCTCTTCTCCACAAATCTATTCTATTTGAATATTGATCATTGTAATCAATCTCTTGTACTCTTCTTATGGGTATTAATAAAGGCTCTATCTCAGTGGATGTACACTAACAAGACATTAGCGTAACCACTAGAAATTATTGTGTGATTTATTTAATCATTATTGCTTTGGTTTTCTATTACTTGTTTGGTGATTGTGATTGATTTTGGATTCGATTGAGATTTGGATTGGGATATCAATTGGTTGTTTTTGCACTTCTTACCATGATCTCATTTTCTGCTGCGCTTTGGGGTTTTGATTTGAGTCGTGTCGAATGAGAATTCTCATAACACAATATTAGTAGAATACTAGAAAATTTATTCATTACTTGTCTTTATTAAAAACATTATTATCCATTAAGTACGATGCTTTATATGCAGGGAATAATAGACCTAATGGTGGGGTCTACATCAACATTGATAGAAACATGAGACGATAAAATCAAGAATGGTAATGGAAGTGTAAACATAACGATTGAAGAAGATATACAAAACTGTTCTGTCGATGTGATATCAAAAGCTTGTTTTGGGAGCAGCTACTCTGAAGGAAAAGAAATATTTACAATGCTCAAAACTTTTAAAAGAGCTTATCCAGACCAAATTTAGTAGTTGAAATTGCAAGATTGGGATGATATAATTCTGAAATTAATAATCAGATTGGCAACTTATCATTATCAATAGCTTAAGATAAATTGGGAAACTTATTTACTATGTATGTTCTAGCTAAATTATAGTTGAAGTTACTTAACACATCTATTACACTAATGTCAATGTTCTAAAATATTGAAACCTTTAATATCAATATTTATTAATTCATCCACACATATAGGAAAACAAAGAACTAATGACACTATATATAAAGTCAAAATTCCAAAATTCTTAAACTTTCAATAGCAATATTTATCAATTTAACCATACATATGAAAATAAAGACAATTTTAAAACCACTAAAATAGTCCTTACATTATCAAGACAACTTTTCAAAACCATCTCAAGATATAATAATGATAAATCCACCTAAACAGATAACACAAGCTAGTTTATTAATCTATCTACAAGGCCTAATCAAAGATATAATTTTGACCAACTCTTTAGTCTTCAAAAGGGTTAGACAAAAGAGGCTATTCTAGAAAGAATTATTGTTATTTTTACCAACTTATATAGGTATTTTCCTACAAGATGCAACAGAGAGGCATGGCAATTAAACAAAGAAGTCAATGGTCTAATCCTAAAAGTAGTCAAGGATGGAGATTTTTCTACCCTGTAAATGTATTTACTCAATGGTTTATTCTCTTATGTGAATATTTTAGATGTTAAATTTTCTAATCGATTTCTCTGAGGTACATTTCGGTTTAGGTTTTATTATTTCCATTCATTTGACATGTATAATTTCTTTATGCTAAATGTATGTCATCATAACAAGAAACTCATTATATAAAATTTGAAAGATACATGATGTATAATTGTTTAAAAGCACATGATAAAATTTATTCCCATCAACTTGCACCACTAGTATTATGTACCTTCGCTATTCTGGTATATGCATGAAAGTCAATGCTATATGGTTGAGGAACCCCAAACATTAAAATAAAAGTACGTATCCAATAAAACATGGTATTATATAAAATCATGTGTTATGATAACTAAATTAAAATGTTATGTTTAACATCATTTTCTAATAATAAAAATGTATAATCAACAGGGTGCATATGGAATATCAAGATTTACAAAATATATAGCAAGTGAAACCATCATTAGGCATACAAAGTTTAGTGCTTATTTATTTTACTTCAGCACACATATAATGCTATCCTATATTGCGTTTATTGAAAACTAATCCAAATTATCATTTTTATAACTAAGTTTCAAAAAAGTAGACAATATATAGTACGGTGTAAGTTTTAATCGATTATTTAATTTTTATATGAATACCCTTAGTAAGAATTTTTTATCTTACATTCGAAGTATAAAATAAATTTTACGTGAATATCATTTAGTAAGAATAAGCTTTATGTATAATTTCTATATGAGTATCATTCATTATATAGTAAGTTCCATTGGAAAGCAAGTTTCAAAACATTAAATTAAATAGTATATAGTTAGTTTTAAACTGTTTATATTGCCATCATTGTGTATAACTTTTATACATATATATTTGATTTGTGAATGAACAAGATTATATATAATGTTAATTTCATAGAATAAATGAAAATTACCGCCACTTCTCTAATGCAATATCCACCTAATTTTTGTATTTGTCCTTTCTTCTGTGAAACAACTCATATGCTTCAATAGGATCAACTTTGTGACCATTCTTTCCTTCTATTATAAAAACAATAACTAAACTGAGTATGTTTGATCCAACATAGAACATAAACTACTTAAGAATTACTTATGAGCATTTACAGTTATGAAAATAAATGAATATGTGCTAAAAGAATTTTCAAAATCAACAACTGAGGATAAGCTATTTGGACTTAATATAATTGAATGAAAAAGCACAAGAATCCATACATATGGATACACATGTTAGGGAAGCATAAGATAACGGGAGAATTGAAGAGAGGCAATTTTCTTTTTCATTACCAATTAGAATTTCATTTTTCTAAGTTTAAACAACGCAAGTTATAACCAAATATCGTGCTTTTAGTGAAATCAAGCAATCAACTATTTTAAACTTATTTGAGCATAATGTAGCAACTTCCACTCTTTGGTGTTAAATGGTCAAGTTTCCTATTTGTATGATATTTGATCTCTAGAAGATATCAGTTCATGTAGTTTAGGTACAACTTTTGTTCATATATTATGTTTGTTAAGAACAATGAAGCCATGTATTTGCACTGATCATACTATATTGTACACTTTAAAGAAGTTGAAATTTTAAGGTGGAATATATGATATCTTATAATATACTAAGATTTCCTTGAGATTTACCAAGTATGTAATATCCATTCATCTAAAATTTAGTTGTTAAATACACGTTACTAGATCATATAATATAACTAACAAATATACTATTTCATCCATTGTTAGCTAGTGTTAGTTATTGGTTAGCATATAAGGGTGGTTATTCAATGTGTAGAAGACTACATAATGGCTCGATAGCAAAGTTCCTACATTGTTATAAATACAATTTGTACTAAATAAATAGGATGAGTAAGCGTGTAAAACACCGTAAGAAATAATCATTTTACAGCAAAGATGAGTCATTGGTATACTTCACTTTCTTTGTGAGTTTGTTACTAGAAAGATAAATAGCACCATAAAATTTTAAACTGCTTTCAAAGAAAATTCTGATATAATTGTATTAAATAAGCTATTTTCTATAGTTCTAATTAATCATAAATCTATTTCAAACATACGCTATTATAGAATGCTTGATTAGATTACTACTTTAATATATAAATTCAAATATAAAGCATGTGCTCATTCTTTTCTTTATACTTAGAAGATTTTCTAATATTAATATTGGCTTTGTAATGATGATCTATTCTTTGAAATATTTTTATGGGAAAGCATTAAAGTTGATCTTCTTTGCAGAAAGAATAAAAAATATACATAGATTGATGTACGTTGCATCAAAGATAATATCATCTGGGATGCTAATTGATTATAATAGAACAGAACTGTAGATGTCATATGTAAATCGAAAAATTACTTTAATACCCAAGAGGTTGTTCAAGGGTTCAAGTCGTGTATTCAATAGGCTAGTTATATAAACACACGATGATCCTTCAGTCATATGTCCACGGATGAAGTAGGCAATATGCAAAGAAAGCCTTAAGTTAGAAAAAAAATTCTAACCAAAATATGCAAGGCAAGTTAGGGTTGATCTGAATAAGTGCATAAGTGACCTTATGAAGCTTGGAAGTATATGAAAGTTCAAGTCTGAGTCCAAGTCTAAAGATTAATCGTATACATATCCGTAGTCCAAGTCCAAGCACAAATATTAGTCATGTACATATCAAAAGTTCAAAAATATTCAAATATTCTCGTCTAGTAAGAGTATGCTATGCAAAGTAAATTATTCATGTCCTTATTTGTAAAAGTCACAAGAATACGATCGGCCCTAAAAATTCCTAATGCAATTTAGGGTTTACAACTTTAAAATTTAAGAAATAGATAAGAATTGGTCACCCTTGTCTAAGTGGTGGAGATGGCCTATTTATAGAGGTTGGACCAAGCAGATGGCTGACACAAGTCCATTCAGCTAATCACTCGCCATCTCTTTGTACTGTTAATATTTGACACCCTTGTCGTATCGTTAATTCTTGATATCACTCACTAATATATCTCCTCCATGATGATGGATACTCGATAATGTGTATGGTTGTAGACACTTTATGTCCCTTGAGGTTTGGCATCCTTCCTACTTGTAAAAGCTCAAAATCCTTTGCTAATATCGAAGCCCATCATTCTTGTTAAAGCTCGATATCTTTTGTGCTTTACAATAGCTAATGTTGTAAAGGCTCGATAACAGTTAATACACCAAAGACTTGATTTCCATTGGGACTCGATACACCCCTTGTAATCAGATGTTCACCATCTTTTAGTGATGCAACACACCTTCCTTATCTTATATTCTTCAACATTTTGTGTTGCAGTGGTTCAACATCTCTATTGCCTACCATACATTCGATACCTTCTTGTTGTTTTCGATATTTCTCATCATTGTTGATATGCTCGACATCCTTTGTTACATACTCTACAACACTTTATTTAGTAGAGATTCGATATTTCTTATTCTTCCAGTTTTTTGTAGCTTGACATCCCTAAGCATTTTCTAGTTCAAAATCTTCTTTTACTTGTTAAATACTCGGTAATACCTGCTATTCTAGATGCTTGTTACCCTTTAGAGACTCGAAACATCTTTATTCTTTATAAAAGCTTGCTTCTTATTTAGGTATTCGATATCTTTATGGCTATAGAGACTCGACAACCTTTCTTTGTTCAAACTCAATATCCCTTATGCTTCGATATCTCCATTTGTTCATCGATTCCTTTAAGTTACTTAACTCTTGATTAGGAGGTCGACAACTACCTTCATACTAAATGCCCGATATCTCCTTGTTGATGGAGTGCTTACATTATTGACTTAGAAAGTTAATATATCACCATAGATTCATTTGCTTGTCATATTTCTATGCACCTATAGGCTCAACGCCTGCTTTTGAATGTTTCTATATCTTCCCGTGCTTCTTTATCTTGATGACTTCCTACGCATATTTGATGGTCGAAAAATATATGGACAACATTTTCCATTCTCCTTGTATAAAAGAACCCTTCTACACTTTAGTATAAAACTAAATATCTTCTCATCTTTTTAGCTCTCTCCTTCCATTGGATTTTCTATCTAAATCCCGTTATCCTGGAAAACATAAAACAAATGATGATAACTTTCATTATTTCAAGAAATTATTTATTTCTAGATTGATTACATTGTATGTAAATTCATGAAGAAGTTTCCTTATTGGTCTTTGCAACTTTGGAAACTTTATTTCGAAATTCATTTTTTTGGAATTATTGAATCGGCTGATTTTTAGACAAACCCTTTTAGATTTGTTAAAGACATGGATCAATTTGACTTCTTCCTCTTATAAAAGTAACTTTTTTTCATTTCAGTGCAGAACCAAGTTCAATTAAGAGGAATAGAAATCCACTCGATAAGAGAACCAGAAAACCATAAATTCAATTAATAAGAAAGCCAGAAATCCATATGGAAAGAAGAACATAAATTAATTTAATAAGAAGGCCAAAAATCCATCTGATAAGAAGGCCATAAATTCATTTAATGAAAAGACCGAAAATATAACTAGTAAGAAGAGCGTAAATTCATTTGATAAAAAGACCAAAAATTCATCTGGTAAGAAGAACATAAATTCATTTGATAAAAACCCAGAAATCAATCTTGTAAGATCCATGTTTCAACTAATAGGAGGCTGAAATTTGATTAATAACGAAGGTTCCCATTGTTTGACTAAATATTTTTGACAATGAGGCTTAGAATTTCTCAATGTTCATATTTGATGCTAAGACCCTTGGTTTTGGATAATAGATAATTCTTGTCCTTTCTTTTGAAGGATGCTTTAATTCTAGCTTAGAGCCAGATCAGTCGTATAATGACACTTCCTCTTAGAAAGTTGCTTCGAACCATTCTCAAGACGAAGTTATGCTTGCATGTTTGATCTCTCTTTCTCCTTCTTACTTTTAGGTAATGATTTAGGCTTTGACTAATTTCTTTCGGCCCTTATTACCTTTTAAGTAATGATTTAGGCTTCAGTCTCTTTTGCCCAATATTACCTTATTGGTAATGATTTAGGTTTGATCTCTTTCACCCCTTATTACCATATAGGTAATGATTTAGGGTTTAATTTCTTCTACCCTTTATTACCTTATAGGTAATTATTTAGGCTTTGATTGAGCCCCTTGTTACCTTATAAGAAAAAATTTAGGCTGGTCGGTGCGTTTGGTTAGCCATCTTAGGAAAAACCGGAATCTTACCCATCCTCCCTCTAGGAGTTCTTCAGTTAGGCCCTATAGGCAGAACCGAAGGCTGGTCGGTACTTTAGCTAGGCCATCTTAGCCAGGATCAAAGGCCTACTCCATCCTTTCTTTAGGAGACACTTCGGTTAGGCTACGTAGGCGAGATCGAAGGGATGCAGTGCTCTGGCCAAGCCTTATAGGCAGAGCCGAAGGCGGTCGGAATTTTAGCCAAGCCATCTTAGGCAGGACCAAAGGCATATAATACTTCCTCCCTCTAGGATGCGCTTTGATCAGGCCATGTAGGTTGGACCAAAGGCTTGTATGTTCTGGCTAAATCATATAGGCGGGACCAGAGACTTACTCTGACCTCCCTTTAGAAGGTGCTTTGACCAGGCCATTGTGGCAGGATCAAAGGCTTTTCCATTGTAAGTTCTTCTCTTTCTTCTGATTACTGATTCCATAGATATACTTGTCTCAATTTCTTTATTCATCCATCATTGGAAAATATGATCTCAAGTACTCAGCATTCCAAGTTGTTGTTATTACATTGCTATCAGGTCGGGATAGTTGATAAGTCCCTAGGGGAATTAATTTGTGGATAATAAGGGGTTAATTTCAATTTGGTCTGAGCGGTCCATTTGTCGGATTCTTGGTATTTCCCATGACCTTTCAGAGTACGAAGTCTCCTTTTTGGATGATTTTCCTTAATTTTGGAGTTATAGTAATTTGATATCTTTCATTGATATTAAACCGTTCGTATGGTTGCTTCATCCTTTAGTTCATCAATCAAATCTAAGGATTCTTTTCTTTAGCTCTTGATTGGGATTAAAAGGATATCCAATCCTTCAATGTTATGGTATTTCAATTTAATTAGAAGCATTGCTTCACATCTATATGTCAAAGAATATGGAATATGTCCTGTTGCAATCTTAGTAGAAGTTCGATATGCCCAAAGAACGAACAGTAGTTTTTCTATCCAATTTCCTTTTAATTTATCCAGTCGTTTCTTGAGGATAGTCTTAATGGTTTTATTGGTGGCTTCAATAGCTCCATTAACCTTAGGATGAGTGATGGATGAAATTTTTTATTCCATTCTCATTGCAGGATATGGTGAACTGCTCATTTTCAAATTGGGTCCCATTGTCGGATGTCATCTTATTTGATATCTCAAATCAAGCGACTATGTTCTTGATCATAAACTTATAGCACTTTCTTTGACAATATACTTGGCAATGGTTCTGCCTCTTCCCATTTGGTAAAGTAGTTAATGGATATTACTACAAACTTCGCTCTGCCTTTTGATATAAGCAATGGCCATATTAAGTCGATTCTGTTAGGAACTGAGTTGATGATGTTTTGATGACAACAACCTTATATAGTTATTATACTTTACTTTATAAATTATATACTAACATTTCTATATAGATATATATATATATGTGTGTATATAGGAAGTGTATGCAGGTATTATCGAAGACTGATCAGTATAAAGACTCAAGCATCAAGACGAAGATTAGAGATTCAAGATTCAAGACTCTAGAGAATCAAGATTTCAAGATCTCAAGGTAAGTGTCTAGTATTTTGTTAAAACTTCATAATAGCACTCTCATCTTTCTTCCAATTTTCTTTTGGGATGGAACCCAATTTCTATCGAAACCAGTGGCTTATAAACCCACGACAAGTAGCATACAAACCTACGACAAGTGGCTTACAAACCCACGAAAATCAAAATCATTTAAACTACTTTGTACAAGTTCTCGAGTCCTATGGAGGAGCTCTGTAGGAAGGTTCTTGCAATTTCAGTTTGAATAAATTTTTCAAAATGTTTTTAAATTTGTTTTCAAAATGTTTTAGCTTTCAAAATCATGTTTTCAAAAATGTTTTCAAACTTTGTTTTAGCCTTGAAATATTCCTCCATTCCGTTTTTAAAAACTTCTATTTTTAAAACATCAAAACTTATTCTGATTTTAAATATTACTTATATAATTGACGGTCTATATCAATTATATATATACATATATATATATTTAAAATAATGTTTTATATTCATTCTCTATCTTAAAATATTGTTTAAACACTTTATTTTGCTTCAGAGAAGTTTCAACTTGTTTTAAATTCAAATGCTTTCACAAAACAACATCTCTACAATTTTGAACTGAGGGATGTCAACATATGGGGATACCCCATGTCGACATGGTGACAGTTGGATTCAAAATTCAATTTTCAAAAGAAGTGTCCATTCATTCGAAAAACTTTCGCCAATGGTTATGACTGTTGTGCATCTATATAAAGGCTTCCAAAATGAATTTTTTAACAACTAATTTTCTTATTTTCTTCACTCTTTCTTCTCCACCATTCCATATCCATAAAACTTCATATTTTCAAGACCGTGCCATCATTCTGCCAAATTCTCAATAGGAAATCATTTAGATACTCTCTCTATTTGATTCTCCATCATTCTACTAAAGATCAAAGTGCTATTCAGAGTTATAGGATTAATTTGTATTCAAAAAGTCCATAGAGTCTATCCATTCAAAAGGATTGTTATTAAGAAGTATAAGGGTGATCTTGTGTCTCGTAAATCAAGAGAGTTTACCCCAGACTCGGAGATAGGAGGGTTCCTCAAGGCCTTAGAAATTGAGGGTTGTAATTTGGATATTGGCTTATAAAAATCTGTACAAGGATATTTCCTTGGTGCAGGACTGGATGTAGGAGCATTCCGAACCAGTATAAAATCCGGTGTGTTCTTTCCTTTTACTTGCTTTACTTTACTACTTGCATTTGTTATATGTTCTGCGATCATTCTGTGTTAGAATTCTGTTTAGATTTGTGTTGAAAGTTTTAATTTAGTCATATAGTTCATATATTCTCTAAAACACTATTCACCCCCCTCTTGTGTTATTTCTGCCTTAAGATCCTTAATCCGCATCCCCAACAATTGGTATCAGAGCATTGGTTTTCATTGTTTTCGTAATCTGAAATTTCGAAAAGTTTTAATGGCGCAACACACTAGTAATGTCACTCCTGTCACTACTACGTCTGTCAACACAAGTACTAACATTAGTTCATTTGTAGAAGGTCAGTCTCCTGTCAGACCACCACTTTTTAATGACAGTAATTATGCGTATTGGGCATGTAGGATGAAAATTTATTTACAATCCATAAGTTTAGATACTTGGAATATGACACAAATTGAATATGTTGAACCAACTATAAATTTTGCCCAGTGGACTACTGAGTAAAAGACAGTTGCACAAAACAATTCTAAGGCTATGAATATACTATTTTGTTCACTAGATAGGTATGAGTATAATAGAGTCTCTATTTGTAAATCTGCATTTGAAATCTGGAAAACTTTGCAAGTAACTCATGAAGGAACAAGCAAAGTTAAACAGACTAAAATTTCCATATTAACTAACCGGTTTCAATTGTTTAAAATGCATGAAAATGTGTCTATTTCCGACATGTATTGTTGATTTCAAGACATTGTACACTCATTGATTGCTTTAGGAAAGGGTTTCTTAGAAGAAGATCAAGTCAGAAAAATACTCAATTCACTCACTCCAGAATGGGATCAAAAGACACTTACTATTGAAGAGGCAAATGATGTTAGTCAAATGAAGATCGAAGAGTTAATCGGTAATCTAATGTCTTATGAAGTTCAAATACAAGGGAGATGTGACAGCCCGCAAATCCGTACCCCTTGAATCAACACTATTCTACCTCTATTAACTCAAGTGGCACAGAATTACGAACCATTAGGGTTAAAGAAGAAGAGATAGAAGAAGAAGAAAACTAAACAATATCAGAATCTCACAGTCGCAGCGGAATAAAATATAATAGCAACTATAGATCTTTACACAAAAATAAAATTTATAACTGTTTATATACATCATATCATCAGAGTGTCACATACATCAACAATCATGAATCAGACATACCATACAATCATAGCAATGGATATATATACTTATATATATATAAATGGATAATACGTCATGGACTCCAGCTCCTCTCCTGCTCCATAGCAACCTATCCTGAACAAATAATACTCGGTCTGACCCGAGCATAATAATGAAATAACACCCGAGTCAGTCTGGAATACCAGCTGATAATAATGCATCCAAATTGATTATTAAAGTTTCAAAAATCCTTGAAAAAACAAAAGCATCTCGTAAGACCACGCCACAAATAAACATGTCGGGTTTTTACCTTACGATAGCTAAAACAATTTTTATAGAAATCCTCTGATATTATAATAGGGTCTATTTACAAATACTTATAAAATATCCGAAATTGTTACATCTATTAAATTCCAGCTACTAGCCACCGAAGTGGGTAATACAAACAAAACTCGTACAAGGCTCGTAGGGAAAATGGATTTTCAACAATGACTAGGCACTGGGGTACCACCTGTCACAATACGGGGCCTAGATCACCGTACCGAGGACTACTCCCTTCATCCCCTGCAACACAAGGCCGGAACCATTCCTTACTGAACAGTCCCGAACAAGATAAACCCCGTGGTTGGCGCGACCAACCACCCACTAAGCCGAAATATATATATAAGGGACATCTAGACAGGGGAATTACCTTGTCCTGCTTGGGCATGACCCACCTAACCTTGCTGCATATCCCCTGATTTTCAGTCATTCCCATTTGATGAGGCTTGAGGCTAAGCGTTACCTTTAGAACGTTTTCACTTAGAATGCCCATCGCCCACCTAACGATGTTTCACAAGCATTCGTCCATACAAGTCCGTCCCGGGTTCGAACGGAACCGAAGGCACCACTCCTACTACATCCATTTTGGAAATATCCTCAGGATTAGTAGCGACTAGCCCTTGCACTTCACTGCTCCATCTTCGACTCCGAACACGTTTTTCGCACGAAACGTACAAACCAGATCGAAGTGGTTTTCGAGAAATAAATTTCGATCCCGGTCTCTTCGAAACGATCACGCATTGTCCAATATTGATAGTCGGTGTTTTAGCTATCAATTTATATTCATAAACATCCATAAGCATCCATCACACAATAAATAATTCCCACATTATTTATTTATTTCCAATATCTTTAAGAGATATATTTGATCTAAATTTTTCAAAGCTCATTTGAAAACAATTTCCCAAAGTTCTTCCTTTACAAGGTAAATCCTTTACCATATATTCCCATTGGAAATAACCAAGTTCAAAACAGTTTAAATTTAAAATAATTAAAACATTTTATTCTGAAATATAATTTAAAATAGGTAAATTCACTACTAATTATTTACTCAAAACATAATTCCAAAATATTTAAAGCAAAACTATTTATAAGACATAACTTAATTTAACTAAGGTTTTAGTTACACTGTATTTAAAAATAGAGTTGTAATAGGTTTATGCTAATTCCAAATAACTTAGGTCAACTCTAGCGTTTTAAAACAAATTCATTTGTAAAAATAATTATTAAGGTATTTATAAAATTTACTATTGATAATTTATAAATAGTTACTTTGAAAATAAAATTTTTTCAAACACTCTTTTAAACCAGCTTGAATTTTTAAAGCTTCGTTTTTTATAAAATCAGTTTAAACTCGAACTTGGTTTTCCTAGGGAACTCATTTCCACTTAAACATCACAGAAATCCTTCCCACAATTTCTGTCAATCTATTTCAATTCAGGTTTATATTTTAATAACATAATCTGATTTTCCCATTTATCAACTAATAACTTTTCTCTTTGTTTATCATTCCAGATTTACAAATTTTCAATTTTCATTCCAATATGGATTTCAAATTTTAATTCTTTTAAATTCATTATTTAACAATATCTTTTATTTCTCTAAAATTCAATTTATCCATTTATAATTAAATTCTGAATTTATAGTTTATCCAACCATATTCTTTATTTCTCGAAACCCAAATTTTTATTCCTTTAAATTCTTTACATAACAATTTCTTTTATTTTCTTAAATCCCAATTAATCCCGTTTACAATTAAAATTCAGGATTTATATTTATTTCAACAATATCACAGTACAATTTAAACTCAGATTTATCAATCACAATATGAAAACAGATCACAACATCAATTATAAAGATAATTATTATAATGTGAGGAATCCATTTGGATCCCTCCAACCTGTTTTCCCTGCATCCACAAATATTAGCACAACAATATATTTATCAATCCAGACTCATATAAATAAACATTTCAACCAATCACACAATTATTAAATATCAACTACTTAAATCAGCTAACATTCCAGATGTGAGTGAGATTAACTCACCTTGGGATTTGACGAGCGTTTGAAATTTAAATTAAACCGAACGACGTTCGATTTAACCCAAATTTCTACTCGCCCGGAATGAATCCGGATCTGCACCATCACGTAGCACTCGTTTCTGCGATTCCAACGCTTCCTGATTCGCCTCAATCTGATATCGTACGCAATAGTTATGAATTTTTAAAGTTCGAACAAGATTTAAAACAAATTTTCTTTTTAGTTTTAATTTACTATTACCAATAACATAGAGCCGCACGTTCTTCCTCTCCTCTCTCGTCACTTTTCTGCTTCCAGGCAAAAACAAACCCATCGACCACATGCTAGGGTTTCCAAACGCAGCCACCACGGACCCTTATACATCGATCAACTTAGTCCACGACGAGGCTTTATGCGACGCGAACCCACGGCCCAAAAAGCTTCAAACTCGGTGCAGCCCAAAGCTCGAATCACGAGCACGAACGAACGACGTTCGAACCGTCGTAGCCACCTACCCCCTCAACGAAAACAGATCGCCACCATTGGATGTGTAGACATCGAAGTGCTCTCCATCTTTCATGTAGAAATATTTCGATAAAATTGCGTGGACGGAGAGAAAATTGAAGGGGAAGGAAAAAGCATTTCGGCCATTAACTGAATGAAGACGGCGGCTCACGAAACAGCTAGGGTTTTGAAGATATAAATGTATATTCAACATAATTTAATATTATTTTATTAATAAAATCCTCAATTTAATCGTTTATGCAAACGACCTCCAATTCTCACGCACCAACAGGCGTTCCTAGGGTTTTTTCCGCGTTCCGGACACAATGGAACAGGTTTCGTAAGCTAATTTGATCGTATGTGCGAGTTACGGAATTAGACGTTCAATTTAAAATTAAATCGATTAAAACAATTTTCGATGCGTTTCGAGCTGTCGGGGTCAAACGACAACTCCGATTGCTACGAAAATTGAAATCCGGTAATAACTAACTATTACGGATCCAATGGAACTGGTTTCGTCGAATTCCGAGACTATGCCCCGGAAGGCTATTTTAACTCGTCTATTAAATCAAGCGATTTCTGAAATTATCGAAAACGCTTAAAATTCCCACTTTTAAAATTTTATTAACTGAACAATAATTCATATAAAATTTATAAGCACATTAAAAATCATTTTGGCTCATTCCGGACCCAAAATCTGATTATTTGCATTTTAATAATATTAAATTCATTTTTAAATTAATATAAAATCCCAAATATAAATTTATCAACTTCAAAATTCTTCTAAAATTCCCTCCACGCTATTAACACTCAAATAACTCAAGATAAATTTTTAAAATCATTTTATCACTATTTACATCCAGATTTACTTTTTATTTGAATTTTGAATATTTAAATTATTGTTTTTCCATTATTCAAATTCAACCGGAATTACTATAATTAAAAATTATAGCTTATTTCATTGCTTGAACCTGAATCCATTCATTTCAAAATCAATTAAGAATCCACATTAAACATTTAAAATGAATTAAATGTTCAAATTAAATAGCTTAAAAATACGGGATGTTACATTCCTCCCCTCTTATAAAAATTTCGTCCCCGAAATTTGTTAAGGTAGAAAGAATGTTCCTACACTCATTAACTTAACCCAAACTTCTCTAGTTACAACTTATATACCCTTTTCAAAACCTTTAGCTCAATTCCAAACCCAATTGCTTTATTAACTCTAAAGCTTTAAATTTTAACTTATAACTTTCCAAGTTATTTAACTTTTCCCAAAAACCCAAAAAAATTCTAACTCCCAAAATTTTCGGAAAATTTTGGCAGAGCCTCCCCTGCACGGAGGAGCTTTCGCGATATCGCGATACAAAGAAATATATACACATCGTCCCACACGGACGGAAATCAAAATATATCACAAAATATATATCATTTCCCAATTATATTTGCGTAGGCGTACCTTTTAGCAAATTTTAAAAGCAAGCGGCTAATATACCACCATATACGCGCTCCAACTCTCTCGAACGCCTTCCATACCTGTACTTACTCAACAAACATATCAGTTTTCATAGATATGACATTTTACAACATTTCCAATATAAGTATAAGCCAAAACATATCCATTTCATATCCTAACAACACTTTGCAAAATTTCATAAGCAAACCATACTTTATAACATGGACAAAGTTCCTTTTCTAATGCCAAATTCCATTTTATTTCACACAAAATATTTACAAACTAGTTTCACCATTCCAATTCATAATTACTATCACCAATTCATATTCACTTCTATATTATGAATATATGCTTTCAATTCATTTACCTTTCTTTTTAATTAACCTGCATTTACATACAAACCCATTAAATAGATTGTAATCCATTTTCCATTATTCAAATGTCAATTTCATTTACCTCCTTTAATTCATTCACTTACATTTGTACTCACATCCATTTCACTTTTTAAATCACATTCTTATTCACACCTTTCAAGTTTATTATTCCTCTTAAGTTTATTTTTTTATTATTTCATTACTCTTATTGTTTTATTATATATATAATATTATTATATATTTTTTTATAGTTGTATATCCTTCCATACCTATTTACAACTCGTACATTCTTTTCTTTTTCTTTTCATCACAATAACTATCTTAAAAGTCATTTGCTTGCATTCAAATTTTATTTTCCAAACAAATTGCATTTAAAGCTATTCCATAAGCTTAAAAATAACCACCACATCATCTTTCTTAAATGATTTCAATTCCATAAAATCTCAGTTTGTTTCCATTTTAATTGATTCTTACCAAATCAAACCATTTACAAATTTTAATCCAACTAGCTTATACATTCAGCTTTAGTTCAAATTAATAACATCTCATTCCATATTATTTCCAACTCTCACACATCTTTAATTCATACTTGCTTATTCCATTACCATAATTAATTAAAATTCTCTTCACTTGCATTTCAATTTCTACACCTAAACACATTTATCCAAGACCACCCTTTTTTTTCGGCTTAATCACAATTATTTATTTTTCTTAAGCATTCTTTACAATATCTCCATTATTTTCTTATAAATCAATTTTTTTATTTTCATTTGATTCTCATACAAATCAATTCCAATTCATTTACAACTTTTAATCCACTTTATTTATTTATTCAATCCATTTTAAATTTATTCACCTTCACAATTCATTTCTGAAATTATTTTATTTACAATGTGGCTACTTCAAGTCATTTCACTCATTGGAATTTATTTAAAATTCAAACCATCACAATTATAATTTAATTCCATTTTTCATCTACACTTCAATATTTGTTACCACAAATTTAAATCCCATGCCACAATTGGATTTTTATTTACTTTCCAAATTTTAACCAAACTGTCAAAATTCTATTTATTTCAATACAAATTCCATTAACTTGTAATTCAATTTAGTCTCTAGCCTAATCCATATTAGGTTTTAATTTGCTTCCTTAATCCACTCTGAATTCATTTATACTGTGACCATTTTCCAACTATTCCATTTAGCAAAATTTAAATTTCACCCTTTTCTTTTCACTCCTTTAAATAGAATCTAAATTTCTTTCAATTTCCTTTATTACACAACTGAAATTTAATTTCAATTTCATTATCAAACAAATTTCATTTTCCCAAACATAAGTTTAAGACTTATTTGTTAACTTAAGAACATCCACCTTTATATGCTCACTTTGCTTCATTACACTTTAAATCTCATTTATGATTAAGTTTTGAATTTGCCACACCACTCAACTCTTTCCATTAATGAATTTCAATTTTACTTCTATTCAAGAATTTAGATTGTTTACTTAAGTCAGAATTCCATTTTATAATCAAAAATTTAAATTATAACACTTAATAACTTAAGAATATGCATTTCTTTATGCAATTATAAACAATTCACATTTCACCTTTATATCCAATTCAATTAGATTTAATTCAATTTCAAATTCTTAATTTTAATTCTCCATGCACAAATTCAAGATTTATTTACTAATTTAAGTTCATTCACTTCCTTTATATCTCACTTTACCTTATCTCAATTCACATTTCATTTGAGATTAAGTTTGAATCCACCACACTATTCCACTATTTTCATTTCTGATTATAACTCCATTTCTATTTTATAAGTTCACCAACTTATTTATTTAAAAGCTCATATTTCTCATTTCAATCCATCTACATCATATAATCACAATTTCAAATTATATGTATATATATATATATATATGTATCACTGAATTCTTAAGGATACAAATTTCTTTCATTTAACTTCTTACACAATATTAAATCCTCAATCTCACATTATAAGTATACAACTTAATAACTTATGGGTACAATCCATTTCACAATGACCCATAATTTCAAACCAACTACATCTTAATTTAATTTAAATCAACTTTATTTTAAGTCCAATTTATTTTACTTATCCAAGAAAAATTCAAATTTTCTATTTACTTCAATATATTTTATTCACTTCCAATTACTCAAGTTAAATTTTTTTTCAAGATTAAAATTTTCATTTCTTCCTTCTTATTATTATCAATTTCACTTAGTAAGTTCAATAGTTATTTCATTTAAATTTTACACATCATTTAAATATAATTTTCCAGAATTCAATTTACCTGGTTTTATTTCAAAACCATTTGAAATATATCAAATATATATATACCCATTTGGTATATCAAATCAAATCTCCTTGTTTTCCAAACCAATTTGGTTGTACCAAAATAATTTGTTTATACCAAAAACAAATTCCCCTTTTTGAAATGTCCAATCCACTGTTATACCCAACTAGTCCAAATAATACCATAACCAAATACTAGGGAAGCAATCCATCACTTTAGAAACTCGAAAATGAATTCTAATGATGTGGCCAGCATCATCAGGATTGTTTTCCAGCGACTGCAGTGAGTTCAATGCTTCTTACTTTCCCAAATTCATTTCAAAACAGTTTCCCATTCAAACATATTACTCAAAATAATATTTCATCATTACCTTCAATACATTGGAAAACATTTCAAACCTTCCCAGGATTTTAAATTTCCCAAACCCTTTTAATTCCATTACCTTTAAAATCCTTTCCAAAACTTCCAGGATTTAAATTCTGGTTCAATTCAAATTTAATTATTCTTCTTTTACATAATTTATACTCATAGAATTTATTTAGTTATAAATCAATTCAATATCTTACATTCCCATTGGTTTATATATCATCTCATTTCAAATTTAAATCAAATTTAAGATTCATATTTGATTACGGTATTAACAACCAATCAAACAATATATATATGTAATTAAGAAAACCATTTCTTTTATATCAAAATATAATTTTGGGTAAAATTATTTCATTTACCCACTTTTAAAAACAATACTATGTCGGTTTATCTTGTTTAAGAGTTTAGAAACCCCTATCGATACGGTTGTACTTCCCGCACCGACCAGAATTCATAAACACTCAATCGATAAGCCAATACAGTATAAAAACAATTTTATATCCACTAACAAGTACGCTCTCATATCTATAAATACGCTCAGCTCATTATAGAGTACTATTGACTCTATTAAATGAGTAATTTTCCCACCAAAGCCTAGGTTGTCGCCAACCTAAGCTCTGATACCAAGTGTGACAGCCCGCAAATCCGTACCCCTTGAATCAACACTATTCTACCTCTATTAACTCAAGTGGCACAAAATTACGAACCATTAGGGTTAAAGAAGAAGAGATAGAAGAAGAAAACTAAACAATATCAGAATCTCACAGTCGCAGCGGAATAAAATATAATAGCAACTATAGATCTTTACACAAAAATAAAATTTATAACTGTTTATATACATCATATCATCAGAGTGTCACATACATCAACAATCATGAATCAGACATACCATACAATTATAGCAATGGATATATATACTTATATATATATAAATGGATAATACGTCATGGACTCCAGCTCCTCTCCTGCTCCATAGAAACCTATCCTGAACAAATAATACTCGGTCTGACCCGAGCATTATAATGAAATAACACCCGAGTCAGTCTGGAATACCAGCTGATAATAATGCATCCAAATTTATTATTAAAGTTTCAAAAATCCTTGAAAAAACAAAAGCATCTCGTAAGACCACGCCACAAATAAACATGTCGGGTTTTTACCTTACGATAGCTAAAACAATTTTTATAGAAATCCTCTGATATTATAATAGGGTCTATTTACAAATACTTATAAAATAGACGAAATTGTTACATCTATTAAATTCCAGCTACTAGCCACCGAAGTGGGTAATACAAACAAAACTCGTACAAGGCTCGTAGGGAAAATGGATTTCCAACAATGACTAGGCACTGGGGTACCGCTTGTCACAGTACGGGGCCTAGATTACCGTACCGAGGACTACTCCCTTCATCCCCTGCAACACAAGGCCGGAACCATTCCTTACTGAACAGTCCCGAACAAGATAAACCCCGTGGTTGGCGCGACCAACCACCCACTAAGCCGAAATATATATATAAGGGACATCTAGACAGGGGAATTACCTTGTCCTGCTTGGGCATGACCCACCTAACCTTGCTACATATCCCCTGATTTTCATTCATTCCCATTTGATGAGGCTTGAGGCTAAGCGTTACCTTTAGAACTTTTTCACTTAGAATGCCCATCACCCACCTGACGATGTTTCGCAAGCATTCGTCCATACAAGCCCGTCCCGGGTTCGAACGGAACCGAAGGCACTACTCCTACTACATCCATTTTGGAAATATCCTCAGGATTAGTAGCGACTAGCCCTTGCACTTCACTGCTCCATCTTCGACTCCGAACACGTTTTTCGCACGAAACGTACAAACCGGATCGAAGTGGTTTTCGAGAAATAAATCTCGATCCCGCTCTCTTCGAAACAATCACGCATTGTCCAATATTGATAGTCGGTGATTTAACTATCAATTCATATTCATAAACATCCATAAGCATCCATCACACAATAAATAATTCCCACATTATTTATTTATTTCAAATATCTTTAAGAGATATATTTGATCTAAATTTTTCAAAGCTCATTTGAAACAATTTCCCAAAGTTCTTCCTTTACAAGGTAAATCCTTTACCATATATTCCCATTGGAAATAACCAAGTTCAAAACAGTTTAAACTTAAAATAATTAAAACATGTTATTCTGAAATATACTTTAAAATAGGTAAATTTACTACTAATTATTTACTCAAAACATAATTCCAAAATATTTAAAGCAAAACTATTTATAAGACATAACTTAATTTAACTAAGGTTTTAGTTACACTGTATTTAAAAATAGAGTTGTAATAGGTTTATGCTAATTCCAAATAACTTAGGTCAACTCTAGCTTTTTAAAACAAATTCATTTGTAAAAATAATTATTAAGGTATTTATAAAATTTACTATTGATAATTTATAAATAGTTACTTTGAAAATAAAAAAATTTCAAACATTCTTTTAAACCAGCTTGAATTTTTAAAGCTTCGTTTTTTATAAAATCAGTTTAAACTCGAACTTGGTTTTCCTAGGGAACTCATTTCCACTTAAACATCACAGAAATCCTTCCCACAATTTCTGTCAATCTATTTCAATTCAGGTTTATATTTTAATAACATAATTTGATTTTCCCATTTATCAACTAATAACTTTTCTCTTTGTTTATCATTCCAGATTTACAAATTTTCAATTTTCATTCCAATATGGATTTCAAATTTTAATTCTTTTAAATTCATTATTTAACAATATCTTTTATTTCTCTAAAATTCAATTTATCCATTTATAATTAAATTCTGAATTTATAGTTTATCCAACCATATTCTTTATTTCTCGAAACCCAAATTTTTATTCCTTTAAATTCTTTACATAACAATTTCTTTTATTTTCTTAAATCCCAATTAATCTCGTTTACAATTAAAATTCAGGATTTATATTTATTTCAACAATATCACAGTACAATTTAAACTCAGATTTATCAATCACAATATGAAAACAGATCACAACATCAATTATAAAGATAATTATTATAATGTGAGGAATCCATTTGGATCCCTCCAACCTGTTTTCCCTGCATCCACAAATATTAGCACAACAATATATATATCAATCCAGACTCATATAAATAAACATTTCAACCAATCACACAATTATTTAAATATCAACTACTTAAATCAGTTAACATTCCAGATGTGAGTGAGATTAACTCACCTTGGGATTTGACGAGCGTTTGAAATTTAAATTAAACCGAACGGCGTTCGATTTAACCCAAATTTCTACTCGCCCGGAATGAATCCGGATCTGCACCATCACGTAGCACTCGTTTCTGCGATTCCAACGCTTCCTGATTCGCCTCAATCTAATATCGTACGCAATAGTTATGAATTTTTAAAGTTCGAACAAGATTTAAAACAAATTTTCTTTTTAATTTTAATTTACTATTACCAATAACATAGAGCCGCACGTTCTTCCTCTCCTCTCTCGTCACTTTTCTGCTTCCAGGCAAAAACAAACCCATCGACCGCATGCTAGGGTTTCCAAACGCAGCCACCACGGACCATTATACATCGATCAACTTAGTCCACGACGAGGCTCTATGCGACGCGAACCCACGGCCCAAAAAGCTTCAAACTCGGTGCAGCCCAAAGCTCGAATCACGAGCACGAACGAACGACGTTCGAACCATCGTAGCCACCTACCCCCTCAACGAAAACAGATCGCCATCATTGGATGTGTAGACATCGAAGTGCTCTCCATCTTTCATGTAGAAATATTTCGATAAAATTGCGTGGACAGAGAGAAAATTGAAGGGGAAGGCAAAAGCATTTCGGCCATTAACTGAATGAAGACGGCGGCTCACGAAACAGCTAGGGTTTTGAAGATATAAATGTATATTCAACATAATTTAATATTATTTTATTAATAAAATCCTCAATTTAATCGTTTATGCAAACGACCTCCAATTCTCACGCACCAACAGGCGTTCCTAGGGTTTTTTCCGCGTTCCGGACACAATGGAACAGGTTTCGTAAGCTAATTTGATCGTATGTGCGAGTTACGGAATTAAACGTTCAATTTAAAATTAAATCGATTAAAACGATTTTCGATGCGTTTCGAGCTGTCGGGGTCAAATGACAACTCCGATTGCTACGAAAATTGAAATCCGGTAATAACTAACTATTACGGATCCAATGGAACTGGTTTCGTCGAATTCCGAGACTATGCCCCGGAAGGCTATTTTAACTCGTCTATTAAATCAAGCGATTTCCGAAATTATCGAAAACGCTTAAAATTCCCACTTTTAAAATTTTATTAACTTAACAATAATTCATATAAAATTTATAAGCACATTAAAAATCATTTTGGCTCATTCCGGACCCAAATCTGATTATTTGCATTTTAATAATATTAAATTCATTTTTAAATTAATATAAAATCCCAAATATAAATTTATCAACTTCAAAATTCTTCTAAAATTCCCTCCACACTATTAACACTCAAATAACTCAAGATAAATTTTTAAAATCATTTTATCACTATTTACATCCAGATTTACTTTTTATTTGAATTTCGAATATTCAAATTATTGTTTTCCCATTATTCAAATTCAACCGGAATTACTATAATTAAAAATTATAGCTTATTTCATTGCTTGAACCCGAATCCATTCATTTCAAAATCAATTAAGAATCCACATTAAACATTTAAAACGAATTAAATGTTCAAATTAAATAGCTTAAAAATACGGGATGTTACAGGAGAAAAGAATCTAAGGCAACGAAAAAGAAATCGATCGCATTCAAAGCAACAACTGGAGACTCGGAACAAGAGAGTGATGAAGAAATTGCTTTCATGACCAGAAATTTCAGGAAATTTCTGAAGTATAGAAAGATGAATAACTTTTAAAGAAATGATCAAAGAAATTCCAGAAATACTTCGGAGAACTACAACAACAACAATAATGGTGATAGATGCTATAACTGCAACAAAACAGGGCACTACAAGATGGATTGTCCATATCCAGACAAACAGACATTTCAACCAAACAACGAGCAACAAAAGAAAAGAAAGAAGGCATATGCAGCAACTCTTGACGATTCAGATTCATCCAGTGATGACGAGAAGAAAACTGATAATTCAAATCTGTGCTTCACGGCTATTCTCGAATCAGAAGACGATCGGAGTTTGGATCTAAAAATAGGTACACATTTATTTTAATTTTATTGGATGCTTGCTTGCTTTGATTTTGTTTGCAATTTCTTGAATTTTTAAATTCAAAATCACCCTTTGAAATTTGAATTTTTAAATTCAAAATAATATTATTTTAAATATTAAAATATTTTAATATTATTATATTTAATATTATTACTGAATTAAATATAGATATAGAATATAGATTAGTTTTCTTAGGATTTTAGGAATTTATTAGATTTTAGAAAAAAACACCTCTTTTCAAATTCAACAGGCACATGTCGACATGCCATGATACCCCATGTCGACATGCCTCTCAGAAATTTGATTTCAAAATTTGAATTCAAACTTTTGAATTTCCCTCCACCTTTTCACTTACTTCAAAATTCTGAAAAGATACCTCTTGACAAGAGAAAATGACTTTAGAGAATCTATTTAATATACTTTTCTTATCATCTCTTTTCACTTTATTCTCATAATTCAAACCTTCTTCTTATCTTCTACTCCTCTCAAACACTCATCAATGGCTTCCTCAAGTAACCCATCAACTATGAGGCTGCCCAAATCCATCAAAAATGATCTTTTCAATGACCCGGAGGCTATCAAAGCTTACATAAGCTATGTAAACTATGGTAAAGTCAATACGGGAAAATTTGCCATTTTTGATGATTTTTCTTCTTATGAAATCGATCAACTTTTTGAAGAAAACTCCATTCTTAGCTTGATTGATAACAAGCAAAATGATTTCGTTTGTTATCCAAACCTTGTCAAAATGTTTTATGCAAACCTAAATCGTGGATTTTATAATGGAAATGAAGATCAAATTTGGAGTAGTGTTAAAGGAACACTTATTGTTTTGGATTCCGATATTTTGGGTACTATTTTGGGTTGCAAATCTACCGGTATGAATCTCTCGGAATTTCAAATCAATGAAACCGATCGAGAGACTTTTCATCACATTTTTGAAAGCGATAACCACATGGATTTTAAGAATCTCTTTTTCCGCCCGAAAGCAAGAATTGTCAACCTTCTTATTCAACACACAATTATTCCTAGGTCGGGAAACTACAATAATCCCACCTCAAAAGTGTGTAAAGCTCTTTTTGCTATTTTTGGAAAATATGATATTAATTGGGCACAAACTATTTTGGATGAGTTAAGACCCAAAAATTTTAATATTGGAGAAAACACTCTTTATCATGGAATTTACCTTACTCGGATTTTCAATTATTTTGGTGTGGATTTTAAAAAGAAAGAGTTTGTAAGTAGAAAAGTGTTCAATCATGGGAACATTTCTCTTATGAAAATCCCACTTATGTTTCAACCATATGAAACACTTGCCGAAAAGGAAGAGAGACTTGCTCATGAAGAGATGGAAGAAGAGGAAGAAGAAGAGGAAGAAGAAGGGGAAGGAATGGAAATTGAAGAAGAAGAGGAAGATGAAGATACCTCTTTGAAAAGTATAGAATATCCACATACACCCGCCAATCCATCCAACAAAACATTACTCAAGAACCAAAAGATACTTGCTCAAAACCAAAAGGTTCTTAAGAGATCTATTAGCAAGAAAATGGATAAAATCTCCACCAAGATCGACAAGTTCTTTGGGAAGATAGGCATGAAACTTGGCTTGTCTTCATCATCATCTTCATCAAACTAATCCTAGCCATTATCTCTCTAGCTATCGTTTATCTATCTTTGTATTTTCTACTTTTTTAGTTAAGATTATGTAATGTTAACTAATATAAGTAATGCTATCTTATTCTCTGTTTTCTAGCTTTATATATCTCTGATAGTTATTTATTTTAAGTTTATATAGGTCCACTAGTATAAAAATAAACTTAAATATCAAAAATAACTCAACTTGGTCTTTCTGTCTAGAACATGTCGACATGCCCCATCCCCCCATGTCAACATATAGTAGTCAAAAAGTAGTTACAATTTCTAACTTCAAATTCTTGTAACTACCAAGTGACAATTCATTTTGAACGGCCAATAACTCCTATAAATACCTATTTCTTCTAGAAAAACTTCTCTATCTCCATCTCTATTCATCTCCTTTCATACTTCAACTTATTTCTTAAATTATGGCTTCTCCAATTAAGAATTTAAGTGAAAATCTTGAAGAAACTCTTACTTCTTTCAAGAATATTCTCTCTTTTATACTTAGAAATCAAAGGCACTTAGAATTAAGCCAAATACAGATGATCAAAGAACAAGAGAAACACTTCGACGCACTTCGTTGGATGATCTCAAGCCTTAGCAAAGACGAACCCGAAGCAAATCCACCAGTCACTCTCGACAAAGATAATTGGGATGTTATCAAAACTGATCCTATCTTTGGAGAAGATGGATGGGTGGAAGTCCCAAGGAATGTCTGATCATTATGTATGTTTGTTCGTTCGTTTGTTTGATTTGATTTGATTTAGATTTGATTAGGATTTGATTGAATCGTTTACTTAAGTTTGATTTGGATTTGGTTTGTATATAACTTCATACTATACATGATTGGTTTGCTATGTATGATATTGATTTGATTGTCAAGTTACACTTATATATATGCACACACACTTGATCACTTACACCTTCACTTTACACTTTTATTCTATATATACTTTAGAACAGGTAAATCTTTTATTCCTTTTTGTTGATGACAAAGGGGGAGAAAGTTATAAAAATATATGTGCTTGGTGTAAGGGGAGTCATGGAATAAAGGGGAGTTGTAGTTTTAAGAATAAGTCATGGAGTAAGGGGGAGTTATGGTATGGTAAGAATATTTTATAAATAAAGGTTGTCATCATCAAAAAGGGGGAGATTGTTAGGAACTGAGTTGATGATGTTTTGATGACAACAACCTTATATAGTTATTATACTTTACTTTATAAAATATATACTAACATTTATCTCTATATATATATATGTATATATAGGAAGTATATGTAGGTATTATCGAAGACTAATCAGTATAAAGACTCAAGCATCAAGATGAAGATTAGAGATTCAAGATTCAAGACTCTAGAGAATCAAGATTTCAAGATCTCAAGATAAGTGTCTAGTATTTTGTTAAAACTTCATAATAGCACTCTCATCTTTATTCCAATTTTCTTTTGGGACGGAACCCAATTTCTATCGAAACCAGTGGCTTACAAACCCACGACAAGTAGCATACAAACCTACGACAAGTGGCTTACAAACCAACGAAAATCAAAATCATTTAAACTACTTTGTACAAGTTCTCGAGTCCTATGGAGGAGCTCTGTAGGAAGGTTCTTGCAATTTCAGTTTGAATAGATTTTTCAAAATGTTTTTAAATCTGTTTTCAAAATGTTTTAGCTTTCAACATCATGTTTTCAAAAATGTTTTCAAACTTTGTTTTAGCCTTGAAATATTCCTCCATTCTGTTTTTAAAAACTTCAAAACTTATTCTGATTTTAAATATTACTTATATAATTGACGGTTTATATCAATTATATATATATTTAAAATAATGTTTTATATTCATTCTCTATCTCAAAATATTGTTTAAACACTTTATTTTGCTTCAGAGAAGTTTCAACTTGTTTTAAATTCAAATGCTTTTACAAAACAACATCTCTACAATTTTGAACTGAGGGATGTCGACATATGGGGATACCCCATGTCGAAATGGTGACAGTTGGATTCAAAATTCAATTTTCAAAAGAAGTGTCCATTCGTTCGAAAACCTTTTGCCAATGGTTATGACTGTTGTGCATCTATATAAAGGCTTCCAAAATGAATTTTTTAACAACTAATTTTCTTATTTTCTTCACTCTTTCTTCTCCACCATTCCATATCCATAAAACTTCATATTTTCAAGATCGTGCCATCATTCTGCCAAATTCTCAATAGGAAATCATTTAGATACTCTCTCTATTTGATTCTCCATCATTCTACTAAAGCTCAAAGTGCTATTCAGAGTTATAGGATTAATTTGTATTCAAAAAGTCCATAGAGTCTATCCATTCAAAAGGATTGTTATTAAGAAGTATAAGGGTGATCTTGTGTCCCGTAAATCAAGAGAGTTTACCCCAGACTCGGAGATAGGAGGGTTCCTCAAGGCCTTAGAAATTGAGGGTTGTAATTTGGATATTGGCTTATAAAAATCTGTACAAGGATATTGCCTTGGTGCAGGACTGGATGTAGGAGGATTCCGAACCAGTATAAAATCCGGTGTGTTCTTTCCTTTTACTTGCTTTACTTTACTATTTGCATTTGTTATATGTTCTGTGATCATTCTGTGTTAGAATTCTGTTTAGATTTGTGTTGAAAGTTTTAATTTAGTCATATAGTTCATATATTCTTTAAAACATTATTCACCCCCCCTCTAGTGTTATTTCTGCTTTAAGATCCTTAATCCGCATCCCCAATAGATTCCCCATGCATCAAACTATCATGCACTTGAGATTAAGGTTAACTCACTTGGTGGTATATGTGAGATTGTTGAAAATCTCTCAAAACCCTCCATAGGCTTCCCTTATAAGTTTTGAGTCATTTTCTAGGTTAATATTGCTCAAGTAAAGGAGTGAATATCCATTTTATGAAGTTTACCTTTAAACACGGTAAAAATTGGAGCTTGGCATCTTATCGTTTTGCTTCTCTTTCGTCTCTTGGTAGTTGTCTTTCCACTTAGCACTCAATAATGGATGTCTTTCAACTGTTCTCATGTTGACTGTCTATTTCCATATTAATGGTTCCCTCTACGTTTTTACCATTATCACTTCTTGGTTCATTTTCCTTCTTAATAGAGACTGTGTATACATGTAACACTTTGATAAGTTCATAACATCAGGAGTAATTCTTCTACTCGATTCTCTTTTGTTCAAATACACTTTATGTTTTTATTAATGATCTACAATCAGTTTATGATAATCAATATCTCTGAACTCATATATCATTTATGTTAATTCTTGTTGAAATCCAATAGTTATTTTGGACATTCCATATTAGTCCTACTGCCTTGTTGTTATTTGAGATATTGAAAACAAGATTTTGGCTATCTCATTTTCGGATGGCAAGAAACAATTTTGTGTATAAACTAGTGTAGTGTTTAAAGATTTCTGTGTTGGATAATGATCCATCCTCCAATTGATTGGGTGAATAATTGGTCATTACTTAAATTTTTCTCCTTTTGAATCAAATATTAGTCTTCCATTCCATTGAAGGTTATAAGTTTAAGTTGGAGCGATGTTAGATTACAGAGAACCATTGATACCTATCTCATCTTAAAGTATTGGCTATTTTGTCTTGATTTGCTTTCTTTATCTTGATCCTTACGGTTTGGGATGATCTATGTAGAAATCCATTTTGAACTTCTTCTCACAACTCCACTCATTTTTTTGAGATGCAAGATTATTATTGGTCATAGTATGGCAATATATATCTATCGTTCCAATTTTTACGATGTTCTTTAATCTTAGGTTGGCACTCGTTTAACCAATTACCGTTACTGTTTTATTTTCATACATTGATAATGGCGGTTACTTGCACTTCCTTGAACCTTATCTTGTTTGAAGTATAAGTGTCATCTTTAAACATTTGCATATCAGAACTATGAGGCAAGTCATAAACGTCGTTGAAGTTTCCTTCTTCTATATATAAGGATTCACTATCGATACACGAGATTTGAAGATCAAAAATTTGCTTTTAAATATGGTAGGATCAAACTTTGCCAATAAATATTAGCTTGACAGATTCATCCTTTTTAATGTTCAAAACATGGTTAATACTTCAGTTTTTGATTTTGATGACAACTATTACACCCATTCTTACCAAGAACTGCTTTCAAGACACTAGGGAACCGACTCGAAGTTACAACACCTAATCCGACAAGAGATCAACGACCAGCGGAAACATGGCAAGAAACAAATATCTCAAGAATTAAGGAGCAGAGCCACTACATTTAAAATCGAAGTCAAATTCAATATACCGCGTCAAAGTTTAGGGATAGTATATACGAATCTGCACGTCTTCAGGGCTCATGTTTTGTCAAACTTATGGGAACAAGTCCACGCTAGCACATACCTAGGGCAACCTACACCACTTTGTACATAGTCAAAAGCACATCAAAAGGGATGTATACATGGCCACTCAGTATATACTCCAACATAGAGCCACACTTACAATTCAAATCACAAATAGCCACCATAGGCATGTTCCGACTTGATATACTATCAAGTCAAGCAAAGTCAACAAAAATATAACCAAGGCAGCATGACCTATGCACCAGGCAATATTCACCGATGTATCTCTTTATATGCATCAACACTATAACATCACATAATGGTTGGCATAGACACAACAAGGCCAAAAAGTGATAAAAAAATATCTCTTTAGAGGCCTATAAGCATGGTCAATTCAAATTTGAATTCTCCCGCCACAATTTCAGCTTTTCCCGATTTAATTTTTGGATTTCCGCCTTCATTCAAACTTCCTACCGAAGACACATCAGTAATATAGTCACTTCAAATAGACAATATAAGTAATAACATCTGGAAAGATCTAAGGGTTAAGGCACAACGGCAAGAAAGAAATTCCAGAGAGCCTTGTTCATTTCAGGAAATAAATAGAAAAGGCACTGTAGCATGAAAGGGCTTCTTCTTCTGATGACATTTTTTTCTTTTGAAAATTGTTAAGGTTCAACTATACTTACTGCCATAAACTTCTGTACCAAATTATTGAAAAAGAAAGAAAAAAACTTCCCCTATGGATGTAGAATTTCTTAAAATCTGAACAACGTAAATCCTATACCCTTTACCATTTTATTATATTTCCTCTTTAGTTGTAGTACTAAACTCTTTTTTATCTATACTTAAATTAAATATTGGTTAGATCTAATGCTTTAACAAATAGTTAAAGTGCAACTACACGATTGTGTAAGCATTCTGTGGTATAATCTTCACCTCATGGTAAAATTAAGATTACTTTGTTTTGCTAGTTCAAAATCAATTAAACAATTTGTGAATCAATTATTTTGTTCGTATTTGAGGAGTCAAAGGATGAAAAAGTTCCTCAACATCTTTTGGTGCTAGAAGGAGAGCTTGAACCTCGTACGTTTGTTCATTTTCCACATCTCGTAGAATAGTATATCACGAACCATGAATCCTACTTATTCACCTATGGCCCCGATTTAAGAATCTGTACATCTAGTAGCAAAAACTATCCCCAAACCACTTATACTCTCAAAAACCATGGATGAGGTAGGAGCTTCAACGGAGGCCCCTATATATACCATCCTCGAAGTATTCCAGTACTTCTTAGAATAAATAAATCGACGTATAGAAGGATTAGGGAAAACGATGACCCAACATGTCATTCAAGGGCTATCCACACCTCCCTACTCCATAGTTCACCACTATTGTTCCATAGTTGCGCTGAACTTCAACAAGTGAATGATAATGGCACTCCTATTAATGGGAATAGTGACGCTGGCTTAAAAACATGCGCTAAATTGAAGAGCAAAATCCAGGCCAACCCTATGATCAAAATCAATACGACCAATATAAATCCTTTGATGTTGGAAAAAAAGACCCGATCTACTGGAAATGATGAAGATGCCATGTTTGATATAATTCAACCAGTTTTACTGGAGGGAATACAAGATCCAATAGCTCAAGGCTCGGCTAGAGCAGCAAAGATTTGTCAGCACAATACCAGAGAAAGGATAGAGGAAGGATTTGCACTCCTTTCACTGGGACTGTTATCGAGACCCATTTTCCCTATAATTTCAAAGCCTCATATTGATAAGTTTGATGGGACCACCAACCTCGAACATCGCTTCAGCACTTTTGAATACTTTATGGACATTTTGAAGGTTGGAAGGATGACCTGGTGCAAATTGTTCCCTATATACCTATCTGGTATAGCTTCAGGGCAGTTGAGAAGGTATGGATCGAGAGAGGTCGAATCTTGGAGGCAACTGTCTGCTAATTTCTTAGGATAATTCCATTTAGGAAGCCTCCTCTGACATTCATATCATGTCTTGTGCAAACAAGAAGAGAATGAAAGTCTATGCAGTTTTATCAAATGTTTCAAAAAAGAAGCTCTTTAGATTAGGAGGACCGGTGAAGAAGCATTAGTAATGGTGGATCACACTAGAATTAGGAGACCGCTATGTGGGATAAAAGTAATAGGAAATGTTTCCATAGCATGAAACCCTTTTATGAGAGGGCAATAGGGTACATCAGGATGAAGGAAGCTGGATCGGATCTATGCCCCAATCTCATGAAATTTCCACCCCTAACTACATAAGAAAAATGGGTAGACAGGTATCACCAACCCGCCAAATGGCAGAAAGAGCCACACCTCACTACAAAGATCCCATCAATGATCCCCTTAGGCAGATAATGAGATGACCAATGATGAATTATCTTACAATTTTTAAACAAAGGAAAAAACCGAAATAGACATAGGTGGAGCTTATTACCGCTTCCATAAAGTAAATAACCGCCATACTAATAATTACCAACACCTAAAGAAGGAGATAAAGAGGCTAATTAAGAAGGGATTTTTAGGCAGCTTACGGAGGGAGAATGAGGGATATTGGGCTGGTAATCTAACTCCAAGTTTAAATGAGCATCAAGCTGGTAACCCTTCAACCTTGATAGCTTCAATTCACGGAGGACCATACCTTGCCGATGCAAGCAAAATGGCGCACGAGAGATACATGCAGGAAGCTAAAACCCAAAAGGCAATCTTTCATGTCAAGCAGAAGCCTGCACTAGAAATAACCTTCATGGCGACTGAGTCAGCAGGAATTGTATTCCCACATCAAGATCCGCTTATCATTATGCAGATATCTAACTGTATCTAACTGTATCATGAAGAAAGTCTTCGTTGATTCGAGAAGTTCAGTAAATTCCATCTTCAAATTTGCCTATCATCAAATGAAAATACCATTTGAAATCCTAAAACCTAGTCTGGAACCGACCTTTGATTTCAACAACATTGCAACTATTCTAGCGGGGTCGGCATGATTGCTCATCACATCTGGATGTTCCTCGTTGCAAAAATCATACTATGCAAGTTTCTTAATCATCGATCAACCCTAGCCCTATAATGCTTTGTTAGGAATACCTGTTTTTTTTGATCTGTGGGCAATCATCTCTCAAAAAGATCTACTCATAAAATTTATTATCTTGGCTGGGATAGGATCAGTAAGAGGTGAACAGTTTTTAGCTAGAGAATTATATCATGTAACTCTTAACTCTAGCAATAAATTTTTTCCCTACTATTCTGCTATTTCTTCTAATATTTAAAATGATAAAACTGATGTTAAATCGGGATATAAGACTACGACGGTATCATACACTCAAGCTGATACTGTGGCGAGTGGTCCCGCACCACGTAAACCTAAGAGAAAAAAGAAGAAAACATATATGCATATGATTAGTGCTGATGAATATATTTCAGTTTATGTGCAGCATTTCTTCGAGGAAGCCAGAAAATAGATGTCCTCCGTGAAGTCACCACTAGAAGAAGAGATAGAAAGCGAGATATATTCGAGATTAGAGGCGACAATGAAAGAGTTAAAACCATAGATGATACTGAAGATATACAAATAGATCTAAAGGACCCCACAAAGGTACTGAAGATATGAAAGAACCTTAGTACAGAGGCCCGAGATCAACCAATAGACTTCCAAAAATGGTCTATGGATGTATTTTCCTAGACCCATTCAGGCATGGTAGGAATAGACCCTATCGTCATTTGCCATGCACTGAACATCGACCCAGATGGGCATCCAGTCAGACAAGCACAGAACTCTAGACTAAGAAAGATACAATGCTCAACATAAAGAGAGTAAGAAGTTAAAGGAGAGTGGGTTCATCCGGGAAGTATACTACTCTGAGTGGATCGCCAACCCAGTATTAATGAGAAATCTCAATCGAAAATGGAGAACCTAAGGATAGTTTTCCCTACCAAGGATCAACCAGTTAGTAGATGAAACTGGTGGGCACGAAGTGCTCTCGTTCATGAATGTCTATCAGGGTATAATCAAATAGCTACGTTTGAACTAGATCAGGAATACACTAGCTTCATGATAAAAAAAGGGTTACATTGCTATGAAGTTATGCCATTCAGACTCAAGAATTTGGGGGATACCTATCAGAGGTTAACACGACGTTTATTGAATAGTTCGGAAAGAATATGGAAGTATATGTAGACGATATGTTAGTTAAATCAAAGGAAACGTTAGATCATGTCAAAGATGTGGAGCAAACCTTTGTAGTCCTAAGGCAGTATAAAATGAAGTTAAATCCTCTCAAATGTACCTTTGATATCTAGTCAAGCAAGTTTCTATGATATATCGCAAGTGCGTGGCATGCATTGAAGCAAGCAATGAAAAAATCGATGCCATAAGAGGGATAAGAATCCCAAGGAAGCCAAAAGATTTGATGAGCCTCAATGGTAGAGTAGCAGCCCTAAGTAGATTTATACCCAAAGCAATAGACAAATGCATCCTGTTCTTCTATCAAGTGAAGAAGGGGCAAAGCTTTGTGTGGACTGAGGAACATGAGGCAGCATTCCAAAACCTAAACGACCATTTGGTCAATACTTCTATATGATCAAAACTAATAACATGTGGAAACTTATAGATTTATTTAGCTATAACTGATCGAGCCGTTAATGCTGTAGTGGTAAAAGAGGATGAAGGGATGCAAAGGTCCATCTATTTCACGAGAAAATGGCCGTCAGGGGCAAAACTAAAATACTCTGTTTCGAAAAGCTTGAATATGGCTTGCTCCTTATAGCGGGGAAGCTGGGGCCTTATTTCCAAGCACATCCCATCAAATTCCTCGTAGATAAACCACTTAAAAAAATACTGCAAAAGCTAAAGACATCAAGTCGCCTACTAAAGTGGGGCATGGAACTTAGCATATGCGACATTACCTACCGCCGAAGGAAGGTAATCAAAGGTCAAGCACTTGTAGACTTTATTGTAGAATGCACCTTACTAACTGAACCCCATTCAAAGGAGGAAACAAATAACCCCAGTGCTGGCACATATTCATGGATGGAGCATCAAATGGACAAGGGGTAGGGATTGGATACATATTGATCACACCAAATAGGCCAAAGCTACATGGAGCAGTAGAACTTAGTTTTAGAGAAACCCATAATGTGCAGCTCCCAGGCCTATAAATAGCCCATATATTGCGTTAAAGTCCATAATGATTCTCATTTAATTGTGAATCAAGTGTAGGATAATTACCAAGCGAAGGAACCGAACCTAGCCAAACATGTAGAACTATCTAAGAAATTACTGAAGCAATTTGAACAATCTGAGAGAACAAATCCCTCATGAAAGTAACTCATCTTCCAACTCTTTAGCAAAATTGGATAGTACCAAAACAGCTAATGAGATGAAGGAAGTACTAATTGGACATCAAGTAGAGCCAAGTGTAACAGAATCAAATCAAATACTGGTCCTGACCCAAGCCCAATGAGCCATTATTTAAGGCACACATAACTAAGAGATAGTGGAAAGCCAAGAGAAATCCATTACATAATCCTCGCTTAAAAACTAAAGAGAACAACTAGATGACTCCAATCAAAAAATATCTTCTAAATAAAGTCTTACTTTCGAACATAAATGAGGCGCGAAAGATAAGATACCAGGTTCCATACTATACCTTCTTTGTTGGCACATTATACAAGAGAGGGTAGTCTAACCCTTATGTTTGGTGCATTTCCAAGGAAGAAGTGGCACAAGTCATGAGGGAAGTACATGAGGAACAATGCAATGATCATTCCGGGGAAAAAAATTGGCAAAAAAGGTGCTAAGACACGGTCACTATTAGCCTAACTCACTTCAAGATGCAAAGGAATTTATGAGGAAGTGCGATAGATGTCAATGGTTTTCTAGTATCCCTAGAAAGCCATCCCATGTGCTCATTCCACTTGCAAGCCCGTTATCGTTAGACATATGGGGAATAGATCAAATAGGATCACTTCAAATGTCAAAAGGAGAGGCTAAATATGTCACAATGGCTATAGATTACTTCACCAAATGGGGAGAGGCAGAACCTCTAGCCATACTTACTGCAAAGAAGATGGTTATTTCTGTAGTAGGGAATAGAATTACCAAATAGGGGATACCTTAAAAAAATTATTTCTGATAGTGGCACCTAGTTTGAGAGCAAGGAGTTCACAAAGCTTTGAGAGAAAAATAGTATAATAAAATTTTACTCCTCGGTCGCTCATCCATAGGCAAATAGAGAGGTCATACTCCTTTTTCACTAACCTATGGATATGAGGCCATGCTTGTAAATACCAGGATTTTTAGCCATCTTTTATTAGAATAATTAACTAATTTTAAATATTAAAATATTTATTTTTATAGGTCGAATAGATAAAATTTTTAATATTGAGAATAACCGAATATATATATATATATATATATATATATATATTGGAAACTATGTTAAATTTTAAAATGCTAATTTCTGAATATGACAATATATATGTATGTATGTATGTATGTATGTATGTATGTATGTATGTATGTATGTATGTAAACCCCACCATTTCAAACATGTGATGACAGAAATATATATAAGTATATGTATGTATATATGTTAATAAACATAATGTATATGTAAATATGTATAAATGAATATGTAAATATGTAAGTAAATATGTATATGGTAAAAACATGTGTATATATATATATATATATATATATATATATATATATATATATATAGACACACACATATACATACAAACTTCATGATAAAAGTTTCAAATCAAGCACATAATAAATCCAATCAAGCACACAAACATCAAAATCAAGCAAATATAAATCAAATCACACATAAAAAATCAAGTCAAGCTTACAAAAACCCAAATCAAGCCCAAAATCAAATTAGCCCACATTGAAAGAAAAGAAAAAATATGAAAGATGAATCCTGTACAAATTCTCAGTCACTTATATGTATAAATAGCCACCCTAGTATTTCAATGTACACTTCCATTCCCTTATAAATACATGGCCGAGCTTGTGCACATACTTATATAAAATAAAATACAAACAACGAACAAAAATCTTTGCTATTATGATAAAAGATCAAGTTGTTCAAAGGGCATGGAAGGAGATTAAATTAAGCACGGAAGTTGTTCATTCATCTTTAAAGTAGCGAGTAAACACCTGTTTTTGTCAAGTAGTTATTATATACATATATGTATGCAGGTATGTATGTATTCAACTTTGATTATGGATGAATTATCGAGTTATGTTAAGTATATATGCATCTGTTATGTGCATATGTGTATGTACATATGTATTAGACATGAATAGTCGACCTGAAATTCAAATACTGTACTTCTTCTTCTCTATTCTTTGTTTTTGGTTAGAAACAGTTGAACTCTTTGCTTTGAAAAATCCATATCTCATCATTCAATTGGTGTAACGACCCGTAAATTTTCGATAATTAAAATAACTAATTTAATAAGATTTCGTGATTTAGTGTTAGAAAAAATTGTAAGTCGTTTGGTATAATAATAACTAGAATGAAATGCAACAAGATTTTATCTAAGTTAATTATTTATGAATTGAATAAAATCCCAAATTAATTGAAATGTTATGTAGTCAAAGGTAATTGAATGAATTTGTATTGTATAGGTAATTGTGACACTTGTTTGTAAATAATAAACTTATAAGAAATTAAAAGTTAACGGTGATAATTATTTAAGTTACCTATTCATTTAGTTGGTCGAATTGAATTTGTGAACCAATTGCATTTGAAATGAAGTCATATATTAGTTGAGTGCATTATCTCTAACTGTGGATTAATAATAATGTAGAGTTCATTTGATGTAATATAGTAAATCGACTGATAATGAAATTTTTATTTAAAAATCCAATATTGAAATCCCTCAAATATTGAACAATTAAATTGTTTAAATTTAATATTTGGAATTTATTGAATAAATTGAATAACGGGAATTGAATAACTGTTTAATGAAAATGGTTGTTCTATAATTTGAATTTGTTAAAGTTTACAAGTTCGTTTGAATATTTCAAAAGATAGTGATTTAAGAATAACCAAATTTGTTTAAATTTAACATTACAAATGTTTGAATAATTAAATTCCGAATTTGATACGATTAATTTGATATTGAAATTTAATATATGAAAATAGAGTGAATAATTGAAATTTGGTTTAATATGGTTCAAATTGGTTTCCAAAGGGAATGTAAGTTATATCGGGATTATGATAGAGTTAATAAGATTTTAAAATTGAAATTATTGGATAATTGAATAACGGGTTTAATATGATTAAAAATGATTTGTAAAATTTTATTTTATCATATTGGAGTTATAGTGATGTTATAGAACTTTTAAAACTGAATTTAAAATTTATTTGTGAAAATTGAATATTTTAATATTTAATTATCGATTGAAAAATAACCAATTTTCGAACAGTCTCAGAATTGGACGAAACTAGTTCCATTAGATCCGTAATAGTTTGTTATTACCGAATTTCAATTTTCGTAGCAATCGGAGTTTTCGTTTGACCGTGGCAGCTCGAAACGCATCGAAATTGTTTTAATATTAATTTGGCGAGTTAAAATAGTCATTTTTTAAACGGTCTCGGATTTCGACGATACCAGTTTCATCGGATCCGTAATGTCATATTATTGTAAGGTTTCAAATTTCGAGTCAATCGGATTTACCATTTGTCCGGGGTGAGCCCAAACGCACAGAAATTTGATTAACCGATTTAATTTCAAATCGATCGTTTATTGCCGTAACTCACACATATGATCGAATTAACTTCCGAAACCTATTCCATTGTGTCCGGAACGCGGGGTAAACCCTAAAAACGTCAGCCGACACGCTTCGTTTGGAGTTCGAAATTTTTTCGATGAATAGTGTTTTGGCGATTTTCTATAAAAGGACCCCCACTTTCTTTGTTTTGCATAAACCCTAGGGTTTCAGCCCTTAGCCGCCACTTTCATTTCAATGGCCAGAAAATTTCAAAACTTCTTCCTCATTTTCCTCTAAATCCATCAACAATTAGCAAAAACCTCCAACTACAAAGTTGTAGATCTCGACGAGATCTACAAATCCAACGGTCATGATCTGAAATGGAGCTTCGGATCGACGGGAAATCGCGTTCAAAGTCGCTGCGTTTTTCACGTTTTTCGAGGCCAAAGGGGCAGCCGAGTTTCATGCTATTCATGGTGTAGCTAGAGTTCGCCGAGGGCTTCGCGATGGAGGTGGCCGATCGTCTTCAAGTCGTGTATTTTGGTCATGTAAATTCGTTGAAGCTTGACGGCAATGGGTTGTGCGTGCGTGTATCAACTGGGAGCCAGATTGTGATAGGGTTAGGAAATTTAATTAAAGTTGTATAATTATTTATATTCAAATCTGTATAAACTTTGAAATAACGTAACTTTTTGATGCGAGGTCCGTTTTGGACAAATCGAATTGCGTTGGAATCGTATCGACGAGCACTACACAATGGAGCTGGTTTGGAATCATTTGGAGATAGTGAAAATTTCGGGTAAAATTAAACGCTCGTTTAATTTTATTCGAAATAAAACGCTGGAACTACATTGAAATCAAGGTGAGTGTTTTATAACGCTCACACCGTACTAAATATCTTTATAGTAGTTAAATTTGACATTATAAAGTGTTATGATTTTATTTGTCGTTGTTTGATGAAATTTAATTGTCATATAGATTGTCATTTGAATTAACCGTTGAAATTAAATTGACAGTTAAATTTGAAATTAAAATTGAAATTGAATTGCGATTTAATTACCTGACATCGATAACTATGAAATTGCCATGAATTGTATTGCCTATCGGATGATGTATTTCGATGGATGTTATTGGTTGATATTTGAATGTTTGGATGTTTATTTACTTATATATATATCCTGTTATGCATACATATGATACTGTGATTTAATTTAAGTAATATATACTCATCCCTGACATTTAATTGAAATAAATAATTACTTGGCCATAGGATAGAAAATTATATACGGACACCGAATTGGCTAAATTAATAATTTTTGAAATCGTCGATTTGAAATTTATTCAAATGTTTTGATTTAAAAGTTATAAATAGAAATCGATTTATAGAAATTGAATTCACCGAAAAAATTGAGTTTGGAATGTTGAAATAAATTTTGGTTAAAGGAATTTTGTTAAATAATTAAGTTGAGACTTTGAAATTTGAAATTGGATATGATTGAATGTCGAAAATTGATTTGTTTAAAGATTTAACCTTAATTCGAGCTTTGAATATTACTAAGTAAAAGTGATATAAAAAAAAATGATATTTTGAAATCGAGTTTGGAATTGAATCATATTTAGAATTTGGATTTAAACTTGAATATTTTGGAAATTTTTGTTAAGTGTTATAAGTTGATATTTTGAGAAATCAAGCTCCAAATCGATATAAATTGAAATCGAATAAATTAAAGGTGAATGAAAAATTGAATTAATTCGAAGTAAAAATTGACGTTGATTGAATTGAAATCGAAATTGAATCGGTAGAATAGAAATTGGAATTGTTTTGAATTGAGAAGTTACAATTGAAATGGATTGGTTTTGTAGCTGTTTTATTTTGTTTTCCAAATTACTCGGTTATATAAACCATTTTGAATACTTAAACTATTTTAATCTATTTTAGATCTACTTAACCCAATTTAAATTAATTTGAACTAAATTTATCTATTTCAAATCCATTTTAAGATTTTAAAGTATTTTAACTATTTTAATTATTTAAAACTACTTAAAACTATTTTCTAAAATTCTACGCTGGTCAATAAGGTGAATTGCGTATATTTAAATCTTGAATTTAAATATGAATTGAGTTAAATGAAGCAGCCTAAATTGAAATTCGAAATGATTTTGAAATCGAAATGAGATGTTGATGCGAAAAATGATTTTTGAAACGAAATCTTACATTTGAAAAGATACGATGATATTTGAAATGGATTTGATTTTTGAAGCGAATATGATATTTTGATATCAATTATGAATCGATTTGAAATATAAAAGAGCCAACAGTGTAATAATACGTAGTTATTAAAGAGACCGGGATCGGATATGGACATACTCTCTGTCGATACCGAAAACCACTTTAATAACTATTATACGTGGAGTGTTGATCCAGAATGAAGTGGATGGTTTGGTGAACGCGTTGACTGAAGAAAGAGAACGATTATTGGATGACCCCTGACATGACTAAAACAGGAGCCGCGCCGCGCCATTGAGGATCGCCACCTCTAGCGGACACACTTCTTCGATACCGTATCTATTACATTTGTGATGCGATTTGGGTGCACCCCTTGATTTGGGAATGTTGTTTCGCAGTGTTGGGGTGGCTGCTGGCTATGCCCAACATCAGTCTGGATCACGCAACTACTAGTATCCTAGTTGGTATCGCCTCATGTACCTTGTCATACTGATTATCCTATTCGCGACCACTACGTTATGTTTTGTGTTATACCTATGGGGTACCCTCTGATAACCACCAGTTTACGGTGGGGCTTACGGTGCTGTATAGACTATGACATTATAAAAATGTGTTAAGGGGGATTATGGTAACGCCTTAACGCTATTTTGATACTTTATATTACTGATAGGCATTATCTACTTAGCGTATATTACTACATAGTAGATAGTTTAACGGATCCTTAAGAGATGGAAAATCCAGTAACATCTCTTAAGTTATTGCACGCACGTTGACACTGGATATGAGATGTCAAACCCCGTAAACATCTCTAACGCCGTTACACTCATATTTATTTACGATTGATTTAACTTTCATAAGGATATTTTAGTCCTGACTCGAGTGTTTTGTCTTTTCATTACGCTCGGGTCAGTCCTGAGTTTTTCAGATTTTTGAAGATCTATTCTGGAGGATGAACACGAAGATTTGGTATACTATTACTATTATTACCCTTGCATCATGCTATCTGCTGCATTATTTTAATTGCTCTGTTGTATATGTATAACTCTGATAAATGTTGTATAAATAATTGTCAAAGTATAGTAAACAGCTTCATGAACTGTTTATTTGACTATTATATTTTATCGTTCCGCTGCGAGATTCTGTATTGTTTCATTTCCTTTATTCCTCTTTCTTTTCTTTTCTTATTTACCCCAATAACCATCTGCCCTTTTGAATGGTTTGGAATCGACATGTGTATTTGATCGTCGGTTTAAACTGTCCAAAAAGGCGGGTCGTTACAGTTGGTATCAGAGCTTTGGTTTAGCGATAAACCTTGGCTCTAGTGGGAATTAACTCATTGAAATAGAGGTAAACTATATGAATGAGTTGAGTGTATATGATAGAGCGTACTTGTTATTTGATATAAAATGGTTTTATATTGTGTTAACTTTGTTCCGTTGAGTATTTATGAATTCTGGTCGATACTTGGGATGCCAAGGCCTCGATAGGAATTTCTAAACACTCGAATAGGACAAACCAACACAATATCGTTTTGGAATATATTTTATATAAAAAAAATTATTTGAATATTTATTCATTTTGATTGAATTGATTGTTAGGAGATGATAATATTAAATTATTATCGTTATTGTTTGATCAGTCAATATTTACAAAAAAATTGATTAAATAATAATGGATTTAGGAAAATGAAATCAATTGATAATGAATATAAATGAATTTTAACTTGGATTTGGGAATTTAAATTCCGGTGTTTGAAATTGACTTACAAGAATTTGAAAATATAATATGAGTATTATATGATAGTACAATTGAGTTGAAATTGTTTTCGAAGGATTTTTTTTATGATAAGTGTTATATTCCCTTCTCTTGACGCTAGAAAATGATTTCGGTGATGAGTGCACGCATCATCGGCGTTTATTTTCGAGAGTCCGAGTGGGGGAGACCACTTAATAGCTTGTCTAAACCTTGTTTTGATTCAACTTTTATTTTATTTTGTATTCTCTATAGTATGATTTGATATATAAATTATATAAGTATATATTATTTCAAAACTTGATTTGAAATGAAACCGGAACTGGAATTCTTAAGTCCTTTAATAATTAATGATTTTTTTTAAATGATTGAAATGAATTTAGACTTGAATCATTAAGGAACTTCTGAATTGTGAAATGAGAAATGAACCTAAGAGCTAAGTGAAAATATCAATTGAAGTAGAAACCCTTAGAATTAGGAAATTATGAATTTAAAATAAAATTGAAACTGTAAAACTCGCATAGTATTAAATTTCATTCTATAGCATAGATATAACTTACCAAAATATTTAAGAAATTCAAAAATGTTATATGAATTGTTAATTGGATAATATACAAGTATAGGTTTGAATAATGAAATATGCATTTAATTAATGGTTTGCAAATATAAATGAAATTGTTAGCAAATAATTGGAATTTAAATTAACATTTAAAGGTGATTCACAATTATGTTAATATAAAATGGAAATACTATATGTGAATGTAAATGTGAAATTAAATTATAGTGAAATTTAAGTAATGACTTAAGAATTAATTAATTGAAAATTCAACTTTAAATGAAAAGAAGTTGTATGTTGTTTATCTACATTCTATTTGAATAACTATAACTTAACAAATACTTAAAAGGTTTAAAATGCTAATAAGGATAGGTAGAGAAATAATATACCAGCGTGAGAGTGAATAAATAAATGTGAAGATCTATTGATAGTTGTAAATATAAAAGAAATTTAAGTTGTAAAATGAATGATATATCTAAGTGAATAAATAAAATTTAAAATTAATGAAATATAAAATTGGTAAATGGAGACTAATTAAATTTGAATATAACTAAATGTCAATAAACTTGGAAGTGTATGAAAAAAAAATTGACTTGGAAATGTATAATTGATTTAGTGTAGATTTTGGATGGATGTTAATGTTTGATATGCATTGGTTGTTAGATGGATGAAAATTGATTAAGTAGAATTCATTAGTGTTAATGGAATTGAATAAACAAAATAAAATTTTAAAATAATTAAATTCAAATTTGAAGCAAAGTGAAATTAAATATAATTGAATTCAATTTAAATTGAAGCAAATTGACTTGAATTTAAAATGTGAATGAAACAAACTTGAATAAATCGGAAACAAATTGAATGTAAACCTATTGCATGGATGAATAAGAAAATAAATGACTTTGTGTTTATGATTGTTCTTTAGAAAATTTGAAGTTTGATGGTTTGTACTTTGAAATAATAAAGGCAAATTTTGGAAAAAATCCAAAATTGTCCAATATATGCTGAAACGAAAACAACCATAACTTTTAAATGGCTGAACGGAATTCGACGATCTTGACTTTTCGAAAATCTTAGAAACTATAGCACAACTTTTGTTTAGATAACTTGAGAAAATTCCTTCGTCTACTAGGTTAAGACTTGAATGTTACTCGCTGTCCTGTGTAAAAATAAGTAAAATCAGTAGTATACACCCTTAGTATTTTCGCCATATCTTTTGACTGGTTTATCGAATTTTGATGATCTTTCACTTTCTGGAAAGCTAAGAACTTAAGATAAAAATTTTGTTTTAAGTGTTTTGTGTTTTGATGTCGTTTAGAAGGTCTAAAACGCGGGTGAACGTCGCTGACCTGCGCAATTCATTGCCCAGGCTGAGGCGTATCCTCTAAGTAAAACGGCCATAATTTTTGAACGTATGGTCCGAATTCGATGATTTTGGACATTTCGGAAAGCCTGAAATGAATGCAACAACTTTTGTTTAAATTATGTTGCCGAATTTTATCGTTATGTGTCCTGAAACTAATATTTGTTTGCTGTCCTGAAATTGGAATCTCAGTTTTGAAGCTAAATATGTTATATATACGTTGTGTAGGCTATATATATCGATCTATCTTTATATGCATGGTTCTAACTTAGTTATTGAGTGTTTAGTAGGTGCGGATTTCGCTTGCTTCGCATTTGGAGCTTGCTTTCGCGCTATATTAGCCGTATATGCTCGCTAACAATATATAAGGTACATATCTCGGATTACATATCGTATTTTTACATTTTTTCCCTACGGGATGCCTCATCACTTGATGAGATGTATATTTGTGATATATATACTGTTATATTATTTTTTCCGATCGAGCCGCGCAAAGGAGACTCTGTCGAAATTTTTCGTAAAATCCGGGCGTTAGAAAAATTTTCAAGTTTTAAATTTTTTTATAACTTGCTTTGATTACTAACTTTTAAAGTTAGGAAGCCATTCGGAGTAACTTAGTGGAAGCGTAGTTATGACTTTATCAATGGAATTTCATTGTTTATAAGTGGATAACTTTTAATAAAATATATCAAATGTTGAATTCTTTACTTAGTTCCTTTTCCCTTTTTTTCCTTTTCGGGGACGAAAAGTTTTGAGTGGGGGAGAGTGTAACGACCCGTAAATTTTCGATAATTAAAATAACTAATTTAATAAGATTTCGTGTTAGAAAAAAATTGTAAGTCGTTTGGTATAATAATAACTAGAATGAAATGCAACAAGATTTTATCTAAGTTAATTATTTATGAATTGAATAAAATCCCAAATTAATTGAAATGTTATGTAGTCAAAGGTAATTGAATGAATTTGTATTGTATAGGTAATTGTGACACTTGTTTGTAAATAATAAACTTATAAGAAATTAAAAGTTAACGGTGATAATTATTTAAGTTACCTATTCATTTAGTTGGTCGAATTGAATTTGTGAACCAATTGCATTTGAAATGAAGTCATATATTAGTTGAGTGCATTATCTCTAACTGTGGATTAATAATAATGTAGAGTTCATTTGATGTAATATAGTAAATCGACTGATAATGAAATTTTTATTTAAAAATCCAATATTGAAATCCCTCAAATATTGAACAATTAAATTGTTTAAATTTAATATTTGGAATTTATTGAATAAATTGAATAACGGGAATTGAATAACTGTTTAATGAAAATGGTTGTTCTATAATTTGAATTTGTTAAAGTTTACAAGTTCGTTTGAATATTTCAAAAGATAGTGATTTAAGAATAACCAAATTTGTTTAAATTTAACATTACAAATGTTTGAATAATTAAATTCCGAATTTGATACGATTAATTTGATATTGAAATTTAATATATGAAAATAGAGTGAATAATTGAAATTTGGTTTAATATGGTTCAAATTGGTTTCCAAAGGGAATGTAAGTTATATCGGGATTATGATAGAGTTAATAAGATTTTAAAATTGAAATTATTGGATAATTGAATAACGGGTTTAATATGATTAAAAATGATTTGTAAAATTTTATTTTATCATATTGGAGTTATAGTGATGTTATAGAACTTTTAAAACTGAATTTAAAATTTATTTGTGAAAATTGAATATTTTAATATTTAATTATCGATTGAAAAATAACCAATTTTCGAACAGTCTCAGAATTGGACGAAACTAGTTCCATTAGATCCGTAATAGTTTGTTATTACCGAATTTCAATTTTCGTAGCAATCGGAGTTTTCGTTTGACCGTGGCAGCTCGAAACGCATCGAAATTGTTTTAATATTAATTTGGCGAGTTAAAATAGTCATTTTTTAAACGGTCTCGGATTTCGACGGTACCAGTTTCATCGGATCCGTAATGTCATATTATTGTAAGGTTTCAAATTTCGAGTCAATCGGATTTACCATTTGTCCGGGGTGAGCCCAAACGCACAGAAATTTGATTAACCGATTTAATTTCAAATCGATCGTTTATTGCCGTAACTCACACATATGATCGAATTAACTTCCGAAACCTATTCCATTGTGTCCGGAACGCGGGGTAAACCCTAAAAACGTCAGCCGACACGCTTCGTTTGGAGTTCGAAATTTTTTCGATGAATAGTGTTTTGGCGATTTTCTATAAAAGGACCCCCACTTTCTTTGTTTTGCATAAACCCTAGGGTTTCAGCCCTTAGCCGCCACTTTCATTTCAATGGCCAGAAAATTTCAAAACTTCTTCCTCATTTTCCTCTAAATCCATCAACAATTAGCAAAAACCTCCAACTACAAAGTTGTAGATCTCGACGAGATCTACAAATCCAACGGTCATGATCTGAAATGGAGCTTCGGATCGACGGGAAATCGCGTTCAAAGTCGCTGCGTTTTTCACGTTTTTCGAGGCCAAAGGGGCAGCCGAGTTTCATGCTATTCATGGTGTAGCTAGAGTTCGCCGAGGGCTTCGCGATGGAGGTGGCCGATCGTCTTCAAGTCGTGTATTTTGGTCATGTAAATTCGTTGAAGCTTGACGGCAATGGGTTGTGCGTGCGTGTATCAACTGGGAGCCAGATTGTGATAGGGTTAGGAAATTTAATTAAAGTTGTATAATTATTTATATTCAAATCTGTATAAACTTTGAAATAACGTAACTTTTTGATGCGAGGTCCGTTTTGGACAAATCGAATTGCGTTGGAATCGTATCGACGAGCACTACACAATGGAGCTGGTTTGGAATCATTTGGAGATAGTGAAAATTTCGGGTAAAATTAAACGCTCGTTTAATTTTATTCGAAATAAAACGCTGGAACTACATTGAAATCAAGGTGAGTGTTTTATAACGCTCACACCGTACTAAATATCTTTATAGTAGTTAAATTTGACATTATAAAGTGTTATGATTTTATTTGTCGTTGTTTGATGAAATTTAATTGTCATATAGATTGTCATTTGAATTAACCGTTGAAATTAAATTGACAGTTAAATTTGAAATTAAAATTGAAATTGAATTGCGATTTAATTACCTGACATCGATAACTATGAAATTGCCATGAATTGTATTGCCTATCGGATGATGTATTTCGATGGATGTTATTGGTTGATATTTGAATGTTTGGATGTTTATTTACTTATATATATATCCTGTTATGCATACATATGATACTGTGATTTAATTTAAGTAATATATACTCATCCCTGACATTTAATTGAAATAAATAATTACTTGGCCATAGGATAGAAAATTATATACGGACACCGAATTGGCTAAATTAATAATTTTTGAAATCGTCGATTTGAAATTTATTCAAATGTTTTGATTTAAAAGTTATAAATAGAAATCGATTTATAGAAATTGAATTCACCGAAAAAATTGAGTTTGGAATGTTGAAATAAATTTTGGTTAAAGGAATTTTGTTAAATAATTAAGTTGAGACTTTGAAATTTGAAATTGGATATGATTGAATGTCGAAAATTGATTTGTTTAAAGATTTAACCTTAATTCGAGCTTTGAATATTACTAAGTAAAAGTGATATAAAAAAAAATGATATTTTGAAATCGAGTTTGGAATTGAATCATATTTAGAATTTGGATTTAAACTTGAATATTTTGGAAATTTTTGTTAAGTGTTATAAGTTGATATTTTGAGAAATCAAGCTCCAAATCGATATAAATTGAAATCGAATAAATTAAAGGTGAATGAAAAATTGAATTAATTCGAAGTAAAAATTGACGTTGATTGAATTGAAATCGAAATTGAATCGGTAGAATAGAAATTGGAATTGTTTTGAATTGAGAAGTTACAATTGAAATGGATTGGTTTTGTAGCTGTTTTATTTTGTTTTCCAAATTACTCGGTTATATAAACCATTTTGAATACTTAAACTATTTTAATCTATTTTAGATCTACTTAACCCAATTTAAATTAATTTGAACTAAATTTATCTATTTCAAATCCATTTTAAGATTTTAAAGTATTTTAACTATTTTAATTATTTAAACTACTTAAAACTATTTTCTAAAATTCTACGCTGGTCAATAAGGTGAATTGCGTATATTTAAATCTTGAATTTAAATATGAATTGAGTTAAATGAAGCAGCCTAAATTGAAATTCGAAATGATTTTGAAATCGAAATGAGATATTGATGCGAAAAATGATTTTTGAAACGAAATCTTACATTTGAAAAGATACGATGATATTTGAAATGGATTTGATTTTTGAAGCGAATATGATATTTTGATATCAATTATGAATCGATTTGAAATATAAAAGAGCCAACAGTGTAATAATACGTAGTTATTAAAGAGACCGGGATCGGATATGGACATACTCTCTGTCGATACCGAAAACCACTTTAATAACTATTATACGTGGAGTGTTGATCCAGAATGAAGTGGATGGTTTGGTGAACGCGTTGACTGAAGAAAGAGAACGATTATTGGATGACCCCTGACATGACTAAAACAGGAGCCGCGCCGCGCCATTGAGGATCGCCACCTCTAGCGGACACACTTCTTCGATACCGTATCTATTACATTTGTGATGCGATTTGGGTGCACCCCTTGATTTGGGAATGTTGTTTCGCAGTGTTGGGGTGGCTGCTGGCTATGCCCAACATCAGTCTGGATCACGCAACTACTAGTATCCTAGTTGGTATCGCCTCATGTACCTTGTCATACTGATTATCCTATTCGCGACCACTACGTTATGTTTTGTGTTATACCTATGGGGTACCCTCTGATAACCACCAGTTTACGGTGGGGCTTACGGTGCTGTATAGACTATGACATTATAAAAATGTGTTAAGGGGGATTATGGTAACGCCTTAACGCTATTTTGATACTTTATATTACTGATAGGCATTATCTACTTAGCGTATATTACTACATAGTAGATAGTTTAACGGATCCTTAAGAGATGGAAAATCCAGTAACATCTCTTAAGTTATTGCACGCACGTTGACACTGGATATGAGATGTCAAACCCCGTAAACATCTCTAACGCCGTTACACTCATATTTATTTACGATTGATTTAACTTTCATAAGGATATTTTAGTCCTGACTCGAGTGTTTTGTCTTTTCATTACGCTCGGGTCAGTCCTGAGTTTTTCGGATTTTTGAAGATCTATTCTGGAGGATGAACACGAAGATTTGGTATACTATTACTATTATTACCCTTGCATCATGCTATCTGCTGCATTATTTTAATTGCTCTGTTGTATATGTATAACTCTGATAAATGTTGTATAAATAATTGTCAAAGTATAGTAAACAGCTTCATGAACTGTTTATTTGACTATTATATTTTATCGTTCCGCTGCGAGATTCTGTATTGTTTCATTTCCTTTATTCCTCTTTCTTTTCTTTTCTTATTTACCCCAATAACCATCTGCCCTTTTGAATGGATTGGAATCGACATGTGTATTTGATCGTTGGTTTAAACTGTCCAAAAAGGCGGGTCGTTACACTTTCTTTGTTTTGCATAAACCCTAGGGTTTCAGCCCTTAGCCGCCACTTTCATTTCAATGGCCAGAAAATTTCGAAACTTCTTCCTCATTTTTCTCTCAATCTATCAACAATTAGCAAAAACCTCCAACTACAAAGTTGTAGATCTCGACGAGATCTACAAATCCAACGGTCATGATCTGAAATGGAGTTTCGGATCGACGGGAAATGCGTTCAAAGTCGCTGCGTTTTTCATGTTTTTCGAGGCCAAAGGGGCAGCCGAGTTTCATGCTATTCACGGTGTAGGTAGAGTTCGCCGAGGGCTTCGCGATGGAGGTGGCCGATCATCTTCAAGCCGTGTATTTTGGTCGTGAAAATTCATTGAAGCTTGACGGCAATGAGTTGTGCGTGCGTGTATCAACTGGGAAGGAACGTGATTTTCACGTTTGGAAGAGGAAGCAGGGAACGGCCAGATTGTGATAGGGTTAGGAAATTTAATTAAAGTTGTATAATTATTTATATTCAAATCTGTATAAACTTTGAAATAACGTAACTTTTTGATGCGAGGTCCGTTTTGGACGAATCAAATTGCGTTGGAATCGTATCGACGAGCACTACGCAATGGAGCTGGTTTGGAATCATTTGGAGATAGTGAAAATTTCGGGTAAAATTAAACGCTCGTTTAATTTTATTCGAAATAAAATGCTGGAACTACATTGAAATCAATGTGAGTGTTTTATAATGCTCACACCGTACTAAATATCTTTATGCTAGTTAAATTTGACATTATAAAGTGTTATGATTTTATTTGTCGTTGTTTGGTGAAATTTAATTATCATATAGATTGTCATTTGAATTAACCGTTGAAATTAAATTGACAGTTAAATTTGAAATTAAAATTGAAATTGAATTGCGATTTAATTACCTGACATCGATAACTATGAAATTGCCATGAATTGTATTGCCTATCGGATGATGTATTTCGATGGATGTTATTGGTTGATATTTGAATGTTTGGATGTTTATTTACTTATATATATCCTGTTATGCATACATATGATACTGTGATTTAATTTAAGTAATATATACTCATCCTTGACATTTAATTGAAATAAATAATTACTTGGCCATAGGATAGAAAATTACATACGGACACCGAATTGGCTAAATTAATAATTTTTGAAATCGTCGATTTGAAATTTATTCAAATGTTTTGATTTAAAAGTTATAAATAGAAACCGATTTATAGAAATTGAATTCACCGAAAAAATTGAGTTTGGAATGTTGAAATAAATTTTGGTTAAAGGAATTTTGTTAAATAATTAAGTTGAGACTTTGAAATTTGAAATTGGATATGATTGAATGTTGAAAATTGATTTGTTCAAAGATTTAACCTTAATTCGAGCTTTGAATATTACTAAGTAAAAGTGATATAAAAAAATGATATTTTGAAATCGAGTTTGGAATTGAATCATATTTGGAATTTGGATTTAAACTTGAATATTTTGGAAATTTTTGTTAAGTGTTATAAGTTGATATTTTGAGAAATCAAGCTCCAAATCGATATAAATTGAAATCGAATAAATTAAAGGTGAATGAAAAATTGAATTAATTCGAAGTAAAAATTGACGTTGATTGAATTGAAATCGAAATTGAATCGGTAGAATGGAAATTGGAATTGTTTTGAATTGAGAAGTTATAATTGAAATGGATTGGTTTTGTAGCTGTTTTATTTTGTTTTCCAAATTACTCGGTTATATAAACCATTTTGAATACTTAAACTATTTTAATCTATTTTAGATCTACTTAACCCAATTTAAATTAATTTAAACTAAATTTATCTATTTCAAATCCATTTTAATATTTTAAAGTATTTTAACTATTTTAATTATTTAAAACTACTTAAAACTATTTTCTAAAATTCTACGCTGGTCAATAAGGTGAAATGTGTATATTTAAATCTTGAATTTAAATATGAATTGAGTTAAATGAAGCAGCCTAAATTGAAATTCGAAATGATTTTGAAATCGAAATGAGATATTGATGCGAAAAATGATTTTTGAAACGAAATCTTACATTTGAAAAGATACGATGATATTTGAAATGGATTTGATTTTTGAAGCGAATATGATATTTTGATATCAATTATGAATCGATTTGAAATATAAAAGAGCCAACGGTGTAATAATACGTAGTTATTAAATAGACCGGGATCGGATATGGACATACTCTCTGTCGATACCGTAAACCACTTTAATAACTATTATACGTGGAGTGTTGATCCAGAATGAAGTTGATGGTTTGGTGAACGCGTTGACTGAAGAAAGAGAACGATTATTGGATGACCCCTGACATGACTAAAACAGGAGTCTCGCCGGGCCATTGAGGTTCGCCACCTCTAGCGGACACACTTCTTCGATACCGTATCTATTACATTTGTGATGCGATTTGGGTGCACCCCTTGATTTGGGAGTGTTGTTTCGCGGTGTTGGGGTGGCTGCTGGCTATGCCCAACATCAGTCTGGATCACGCAACTACTAGTATCCTAGTTGGTATCGCCTCATGTACCTTGTCATACTGATTATCCTATTCGCGACCACTACGTTATGTTTTGTGTTATACCTATGGGGTACCCTCTGATAACCACCAGTTTACGGTGGGGCTTACGGTGCTGTATAGACTATGGCATTATAAAAATGTGTTAAGGGGGATTATGGTAACGCCTTAACGCTATTTTGATACTTTATATTACTGATAGGCATTATCTGCTTAGCGTATATTACTACATAGTAGATAGTTTAACGATCCTTAAGAGATGGAAAATCCCGTAACATCTCTTAAGTTATTGCACGCACGTTGACACTGGATATGAGATGTCAAACCCTGTAAACATCTCTGACGCCGTTACACTCATATTTATTTACGACTGATTTAACTTTCATAAAGATGTTTTAGTCCTGACTCGAGTGTTTTGTCTTTCATTACGCTCGGGTCAGTCCTGAGTTTTTCAGATTTTTGAAGATCTATTCTGGAGGATGAAGACGAAGATTTGGTATACTATTACTATTATTACCCTTGCATCATGCTATCTGCTGCATTATTTTAATTGTTCTGTTGTATATGTATAACTCTGATAAATGTTGTATAAATAATTGTCAAAGTATAGTAAACAGCTTCATGAACTGTTTATTTGACTATTATATTTTATCGTTCCGCTGCGAGATTCTGTATTGTTTCATTTCCTTTATTTCTCTTTCTTTTCTTTTCTTATTTACCCCAAAAACCATCTGCGCTTTTGAATGGATTGGAATCGACATGTGTATTTGATCGTTGGTTTAAACTGTCCAAAAAGGCGGGTCGTTACAATTGGTTTTAACACATGATTGCAAAATAAAAGTTTTTTTATGAGTATAGGTTATTTAAAAATTGATTTCATTCAAATCCATCAAGAAGGGAGAGGGAAAACCTAATATAACGGTGCGTGGGTCTAATTTGGTCGAGTTTCGACTGTCAAAATTTACTCAATGGATTATACGATTGTATTTATGGTGGAAAATCTTTATTTTTAAGACTGGTTTGGGAATTTCTAGTGGTGTGTGGAGGGGGAAAGGTGGAGAAGATCTGGGGGTTTCGTCGAATTAAGGTGACGTGGTCGATTTCATGGCAAGGCAGTTGGCGTGGAGGAGCGTTGGAGATGGGGGATCGGGGAAAAATGGAGCTATGATTTTTAGGGGCTTGTGGAGGCTATGCGAGGTCCAAATTGGGTTTTAGGGTTGTTTGGGTTTGGTTGTGGGTTCATGGAAATGGAGATGAGGAGAGAGGGGTGGAGGCGTGCGCACCAGAGGGAAAGAGTAGAGTAGGATGTGGCGAAGCTATAGATGAAGACTAGTGATTGATGGTGGTCGAAGGAGTTGTGACGAGGCAATTGTGTGTATGATAGTGGTTTCAACATTTGGGTTAGAAGTTCAAATTTTGAACTGAAGATTGGTCGTGGGTTCTAGGTGGGTGGACGTGATGCGGAGGGCATGAGTGATGTGCATGGGTGGTCGGCGACAAGGAGGGATGATCGGAGATCGTGTACATGTACATGGTGTCGTGCACACTTGGGTAAGTTCAAATGAATAAGAGAGGAGAGAAAGAATTAGGAAGAAAGGAGATGGGTTGTTTGGGTAGGCTTTAAATTGTATTAGGCTAGGTTGTTTCTAAAGTGAATTTAAATTAATTATTGTATTTAAACTCTATAAGTTTTAAAACAATATTTTTCTCCATTTCAAATCCAATCGATGAACAAATTCTTGCATCGAGTTCCCAGCGTCAAATATTTTCATCTACAATAATATTGCCAAGAATTCTATAAGGTAAAAAATTAAATGATTTATAAATTGGAAGTGAATTAATAAGTAATCTCTTATTTAAATTAATTATATGTTGATGAATCAATTATAAATGGACTACTTAATTTTAATTAATTAAGAATAAATCAATTTTTAAATTTCTTTGATTGACAAGTAATCTGAATTAAAAATATAAATTGACTTAGTTAATTGAAATCAGTTCAGTTCTGGATTGTAAATTGATTGTTAATTGTTGATTGTGTTAATGATCTATGCTTTGACTTTTATTTAGATATTGATTTCAATTATCTTTTGTCTGTGCCATGAAGTAGCCAAATATAATACCGTTGAGTTAAATTGAATTGAATATGGTTAACTGGACATTTGTTCAGCCGAAATAAATCACTATTGCGCTAATTAAATTAATTAGACCATAATTAGCAGAATAAATCACCGTTCTGCTATTATTAATTGGATAAGTTAAATTTGGGCATTTATTTAGTAGAAATAAATATGTTCTGCTATTAAATGAGTGCACAGTTAATTACATCCTAATGACTAGTATTGAATAAGTTTTATATTAAAAATTTCTTGTTAGTTATGGATTTAATTTACATATATGATGTCATGTAATAACTGGATTATAACTTGAATAGTTAAAGGAATTAATGGTGACTCGATTAAGTCCCATTAATGTTGCTAAGCCTCTTTCCGAGGTTGATCTTTGAATCAAAATTATTTTAAGAATAATTATTATTTATTAACTAGGTTATTAAAGATAATTATTATTTGTTTTAAAATAATAATTAATAATTGTTTTATTAAGGATTTAAATTAATTATTTTATTAATTTGATCCTTAAAGGCCATTTAAGAATATTTAATTATCGTTTCAAGGTTATTATTACTTTTTTGTTGATTAGTATTATAATAGTATTATTTTAAAGATAATTTATTAATATTGTTTCAAGTTTAATTAATCATTATATAAATTAAAAATACTTAAAGTTATATTTTTATAATATTAAGGTTTATTCACTATAATTAAGTAATGTTTGGTTCTTTTAGAATTGGTTTTAACCGAAAGGTTTTAAAAGGGAAAGTTTTTACCCATGGGTTAAGATTTATAAAGAGTATTTTTCCTAAAATAAACTTGGAAATTATTATAGAACTTTATAAGCATTATTTTGAGATAATTATTTTGGAAAGTAATGGTATTTTTTCATGTCGTAATTCAACAGGCAGAGATTGTATGCAATTAAGTTTGGATTTCTCTAGGATAGAGACGTAACCATTGAGCTGCGATCCATGGTTGATACCGCATGGTGCTTTCTATATATATTTTAAAAGTTTTCAAATATTTTTGAAAGGAATGGTTTCTGAATATACTTATTTTGGTGAGATAAGTATATGATTGTTTTTGACAAAGAGCTTAAATTTATCAAAAGTGAATTAAATGAGGCTTAGTGATTTCAATGAGAAATGAAATCTTTGGTTGAATGTTTGTTTATTTGATAGTTAAATAATCGACTATCAAATCATGGCCAAACATGTAATCTTTCTTAATTTTGGTAGTATGGTGTTATTCCCTACTTAACGCCGAAGCATTTTAACTTTGGAAATATCTAGGAGAAATGCGAGAATTATATGGTACGGTTACCATCGGGTTCCTATATTGTATGTATAAACTTATGGATCTTTCGGATAAATGTTATGGAGATCCATCACTTAAGTGTTTATGGGTGATTTCTGATCTTATGTATTGTCTGGTAATTTCCTAAAGAAACGGTCTTGAGCATTTCAAAAATCAACGAATGGTTTTTGGAGCACTAGGAAATGGAGAGTGCATTCGTAAGAGATGACTTGGAACCGATGACCTACTTCGAAACCATATATGGTTAAATGGACAAGATGCATTATATTTTGAGATATTGAAATCCATAGGTGGTTCCGTGACTCGTTGGAGTGTAGGAATCTGTGTGAGATTCCAAGATCTTTTGAAATATGCAATTCAGGTGTGATCCTATGACCTATTAAGGTGTGGGGGTCCATGTAGGATTCCATAATTTATTTTGAAGACGATGCATGAGCTGGAACACCGGACATAGCCTCATCAGCGAAAATGACTAAAACTAGAGATGGGATGCATAGCCTAAGGGCCTAGTTAACCCATGAGGGTTTAGACGTCTCTTTTTTAGCAAGTCCCTATAGATTATTTTATGCATGTCGGGAGCGATTCACTCAGACTCGGTGGCCAGTTATGTATTTCCTATGTACCTCGACTAGATAGGTACTGACCTTCGGAAGGATAACTCTGATCCTTGTGTAGGAGGACCATTCTCAAAGTACCGTGAGCACCTCCGTGGAAATCCTACACAATTAGCAACCAAGCTTTATCGAATTTTGATTTTATGATTAGTATCATTGTGATGTACATAGGACGTGCATCGTAGCTACTTGTTATTATTACTTTGGTGATTAGACACTATTATAATATTAGATGATTTTTTATAAAGGTGTTTTGGTTATCGTAAGGTAAAAACCGTCTTGCGGTTAGGTCATACGAGATACCTTTGTTTTGAAAAGGTTATTAAACTTTAAGAATCAAGTTGATTATGTTTACATACGTTGGTTTAAGCAGACTGACCCGGGCGTGGTTTTTCCTAAATGCTTGGGTCAGATCGAGCATATTTTCCAATTATAAAAGGATATTTTGGAGCTTCAATTGAGGAGCTGGAGACCAGATACGTATTCACGTAGATGATTATATTTCCATTGCTTCCATTGTTGTATATTTTTCAGCGGTTATGAGGATAGGATGTTATAACTGTCTGAGCTGGAATAGGTTAGTGTACTCTGATTGATGTCTATATATATATACAACAATTCCAGTTTATTTTTGTGTGAAGATTTGTTATATAATATAGATTATTTGTTCCGTTGTGAGATTCTGTGTTCTTTAGTTCTTATGTCTTCTTTCTTATTTCTTTTCCCTAATTATCTGTCTTTCCATTCGATTTGGGCTAGACATGTGTGGTTTATTGTCAGTTTACATGGTATAGAAAAGTTGGTCATTACAGCATGGTATCAAAGCTGAAGGTTTGGCGAGAATCTTGGCTTTAATGGGTTTTACTCATTAGAGATAGGGTCAGTAACACCATAGAATGAGTTTGACTGTATTATATATAAGAGTGCATGGTGATATAAAATTGTTTTGTATTGTGCTGTTTGTTTTGTGGATTAGCTAAGAATTCTGGTGGTGCATTTGGCCAACGTTATCGATAGGGATTTCCTAAAAACTCGAACAAGACCAATTGACACAATACTTTTTTAAAAGGGGTAAATAAAACAATTTTTCGAGAAATATATTTTATATATAGAAGAAAAGTTTTCCATAGTTATTCTTGGTTGTTAAGAGTGATAATATTCCATCATTATCATCTAGGATTTGATCGGTGATCCTCGTCCATTTCTGAGCATTGACTGTTATCCATAAATCTATCTTAAATTTCCCTTTTTGAAACCTCGATTGGATATACAGAAATTTTGGGAACATTGAAATGAGTACCTTGTGAAATAAGTTTCACCATTTGAATATAAGGCATTCACTATATTGATGAGTTGAAATTTAATTTCTAAGGGCATTTATTCGAAAAGAGAATTTAATATTCTGGAATGAATATTTTAGAAATATAAAGATTTATTTGATTAAGTTTAAATAAATGCTGTTTAATCAAATTTGGAATATTTTGGAACAAATATTCTGGAAGTGACTGAGTATTAATTTTGGTTGTATTTGGTTGGGGTTTTATAAAATAAGTTATTAAAGAAAAGAAAATTTGAATATTTTTCAAGTAAATACTAGGTAAATGGTGTATACAAGGAAGCTAAAATATTTTTGAAATAAATATTTGAGAATGATTTCCTTTAAAAGGAGACATTTTAAATTTGATTTATTAAAGTATGCACTATAAATAAAAGGAATTTGAGAATATAAATCTGGATGATTTTGACAAATGGTTTTCAAGGTTTAACGGGTCAATAATAATATGGAGAATATTTCCGAGTTTCTTAATAGGGAATGTTACTACTAGGACCTTGCTATATAAATTGTTTTGATAAACAATTTTTGATTCGATTTCAAAAGTTTGATTTGATTTACTATAAAGTAAAAATGTGCGTTATTGTTTAAAATGATTTTGGAGAAAGGAAATAATAATTTTATTTGAGACAGCTTTGGGTCTTAAAGGGGTTTTGTTGTACTAATATTTTGGAAAAGTTGCTTAATAGTATATTTAAGGATAAATATCTTTGAAAAAGAAATTTGGTGGAAAAATGGGCATTTCTTTGGATTAGTTTGGCATTGAGTCCCGATTTGTTTTGTGGTGATCAGAATAATCTTCTAAGTTGAGATCGGGTGTTTGCTTAGGCGAACGGTATCGTGCACTTAGTAAATTATTCTCTTTGTCATTGTACCGTTGGGACGAGTTTGAATCCGGGCAAATCCGAAGTTGGTTGAAATGGATAGTTTGTCAAAATCATTTATTTGGAAATATATTTGGTATGTTTTCAAAAAGGGGATTTTGAAAATTTTGCTTTAAGTTAACCATTTCGAGTCACTCAAAAATAACTAAAATGGGTAAGAGATACGTCAGATGGTAAACGTTCTCGTGAGTATCATCCTCCTTGTAAGGGAATAAATGATACTGCTTGGTAGTACCCAGTTCCTTGGTATAATTTTGGGGTTACTTAGGCTAACTATATGTGTGTGTATATATATATATATTCTATGGATTAAATATATAGTATCATTTCAAAAAATGTTTTGAATAAAAACCAGGTGTTTTAAATTCTTAAGTGAATTCAAAATAAAATTTTGAATTATGGTTTTGTATACCTTTAGAGGATGATAGGGGATTGTATAGGTTAAGCTATGTATTATAACAATGCTTTCATAAATAATTTAGTGGTAGTATAGTTGGTATTAGGGATAACCAATTAAATAAACGTGTGGGATAGACATAGATTGTTTCTTCTTTCCATATAGTTTTGATTGAATATTTGGGTTTAAGCCTTTGAGCTTTTTCACACCATTACGAATAAGGATCTATTACTCGTTTTTTGATGGAAAGCACTTGATGAGGGTTCTTGATATGGAACCAATATTTTCTATCATAGCTACAGCTACGTAAAGAGAGTAGAGGTTCTAATCAAGAAGGCTGATTAGAGTACACACTAGAGAACCAGGTGAACGGTACTAGTTTGGAAGTGGAGTCATGTATTCGAGTAGTGATTAAATTAGATTCTGTATATGTATGATCTATGGACTCATGCAGACTTATGAATAATATTGAGTGTTCTTATGCTGGAATTTCGGGGACTAAATTCTTTTAGGGAAGAGGAATGTAACGATCCGGATTTTTAGCCATCTATTATTAGAATAATTAACTAACTTTAAATATCGAAATATTAATTTTTACAAGTCGAATAAATAAATTTTCTAATACTGAGAATATCTATATATATTGGAAACTATATTAAATTTTAAAACGCTAATTTCTGAATATGAAAATATATATGTGTGTGTATGTATATAAACCCACCATTTCAAACTTATGATGAAAAAATATATATAAGTATATATGTATGTATGTATCTTTATAAAAATAATGTATATGTAAATATGTATAAATGTATATGTAAACATGTAAGTATGTAAATATGTACGGTAAAAATATGTGTATGTATGTATATATATAGGTATATCTACACACATAAACTTCATGATGACAATTTCATATCAAACACATAATAAATCCAATCAAGCACATAAACATCAAAATCAAGCATATATAAATCAAAACACACATAAAACTCAAATCAAGCTTACAAAAAAACAAATCAAGCCTAAAATCAAGTCAGACCACATTGAAAAGAAAAGGAAAAAAATATGAAAGATGAATCCTGTACAAATTCCCATCCACCCTATATGTACACATAGCCACCCTAGTATTTCAATGTACACTTTTGTTCCCTTATAAATACATGTCCGGGCTTGTGCACGTGCTTACAAAATAAAAAAACAACAAACAATAATCTCTGCCATCATGATAAAAGATCAAGTTGTTTAAAGGGCTGGGAAGGAGATTAAATAAAGCACAACTATTGTTCATTCATCTTTAAAGCAGTGAGTAAAACACCTGTTTTTGTTAAGTGGTTATTATAATTTTTTTTTTGTGTGTGTGTATTCAGCTATGATTATGGATGAATTATTAAATTATGTTAAGTTTATGTGTATCTGTTATGTGTATGTGTATGTACATGTGTGTTAGACACGAATAGTCTACCTGCAACTCAAATATTGTACTTCTTCTTCTCTTTTCTTTGTTTTTTGTTAGAAACAGTTGAAATCTTCACTTTGAAAAATCCATATCTCATCATGCAATTGGTTTTAACACATGATTCCAAAATAAAAGTTATTTATTTTTGAGTATAGATTATTTAAAAATTGATTTCATTCAAATCCATCAAGCAAACCTAATATAACAGTGAGTGGGTCTAATTTGGTCGAGTTTCGACTGTCAAAATTTACTCAACTGATTATACGATTGTATTCGTGGTGGAAAAACTTGATTTTTGAGACTGATTTGAGGATTTCTAGTGTCATGTTGAGGGAGAAAGGCAGAGATGATCAGGCTAGGGGTTTCGTCGAATTAAGATGACATGTTCGATCTCGTGGCATGGAAGTTGGCGTGGAGGAGCGTTGGACGATGGGGAATCGTGGAAAAATGGAGCGATGATTTTTAGGGGCTCGTGAGGCTATACAAGGGCAAAGTAGGGTTTTTGAGTGGTTTGAGTTAGGTTGTGGGTTCATGGCAATGGCGATGAGGAGAGAGGGGTGGGGCGTGCACACCCGGGGGAAAGGATGGAGTAGGAGGAGGCGAAGCTATAGGTGAAGACTGGTGATTGATGGTGGTCGAAGGAAGTGTGGCGAGGCAATTGTGTGTGTACGGTGGTGGTTCCAATATTTGGGTTGGAAGTTCAAATTTCGAACTGAAGGCTGGCCGTGGGTTCCACATGGGTGGGCATGATATAATGGGCGTGGGTGATGTGCGTGAGTGGTCGACGACAAGGAGGGATGATTGGAGATCGTGTACATGTACATGGTATCGTGCACACTTGGGTAATTTCAAATGACTAAGAGAGGAGAGGAAGAACTAGGAAGAAAGGTGATGGGTTATTTAGGCCGGGTTTGGATTGTATTGGGCTGGGTTGTTTCTAAATTAATTTAAATTAATTATTTTATTTAAAATCTATAAGATCTAATAAAATATTTTTCTCCATTTCAAATCCAATCGACGAATATATTTTTGCATCGAGTTCCTATCGTCCAATTTTTTCATCTAGAATAATATTTCCAAGATTTCTGCAATGTAAAAAATTAAATGATCTTTAAATTGGAAGTGAATTAATAAGTAATTTCTTATTTAAAGTAATTATATGTTAATGAATCAATTAATTATAAATGGACTGTTTAATTTTAACTAATTAAGAATAAATCAATTTTTAAATTTCTTTGATTGACAAGTAATCTGGATTAAAAATATAACTTGATTCAGTTATTTGAAACTAGTTCAGTTGTGAATTGTTAATTGATTATTTATAGTTGATTGAGTTAATGATCCATGTTTTAACTTTTATATAGATAATGATTTCAATTATCTTTTGTCTATGCCATTTAGTAGCAAAATATAATACTGTTGACTTAAATTGAATTGAATGTTATTAATTGGACATTTGTTTAGCATAAATAAATCAATGTTCCGCTAATTAAATTAGTTGGACATTATATAGCAGAAAAAATTACCGTTCTGATATTATTAATTGGATAAGTCAAATTTGGACATTTATTTAGCAAAAATGAATCTGTTCCACTATTACATTAGTGTGGATGCATAATTACATCCCAATGGACTAGTATTTGATAAGTTTGTATTAAAAATTGCTTGTTAATTATGGATTTAATTTACATATAAGATGTTATGGAATAACTGGATTTTAACTTGGATAGTTAAAGGAATTAATGGTGACTCAATTAAGTCCCATTGAAGTTTCTTAGTCTCTTTCCAAAGTTGATCTTTGAATAAAAGTTATTTTGAGAATAATTATTAATTATTAACTAGGTTATTAAATATAATTATTATTTATTTTAAAAAATAATTAATATTTATTTTATTAATGATTTAAATTAATTATTTCATAAATATGATCCTTAAATGTTATTTAAGAATATTTAATTATTATTTCAAGGTTATTATTATTTTTAAGTTAATTAGTATTATAATAGTATTATTTTAAAGATAATTTATTAATACTATTTGAAGTTATAATCATTATATAATTCAAAAATAAAAAGTTATGTTTTTCTAGTATTAAAGTTTACTCACTATATTGGGCTGGCTAAAAAGGGTGGTCAGTGTGGCGGACAGTTGTATCCCCTAGCTCTACTCTCCAGAGTAGGGTTTTAAAAAAAAAGTTTACTCACTATAACTGAGTAATGTTTGGTTCTAAAAGAATTGGTTGTAAACGAAAGGTTCTAAAAGGGAAAAATTTTACCAATGGGTTGAGATTTATAAAAGAGTATTTTTCCTAAATTAAACTTGGGAATTATTATAGAACTTTATAAGCATTATTTTGAGATAATTACTTCGGAAAGTATTGGTATATTTTCATGGTGTAATTCGAGAGGTAGAGATTGCCTACATTTAAGTTTGGACATATCTAGGATAGAGACGTAAGCATTGAGCTACGATCCATGGTTGATATCGCATGGTGCTTTCCATATTTATTTTAAAAAGTTTTCAATTTTTTTTGAAAGGAATGGTTTCTGAATATACTTATTTTGGTGAGAGAAGTATATGACTATTTTTAACAAAGAGATTAAATTTATCAAAAGTGAATTAAATGAGGCTTTGTGATTTCAGTGGGAAATGAATTTTTTGGTTGAATGTTTGTTTATTTGATAGTTAAATAACCGACTATCAAATCATGGCCAAATATGTAATCCTTCTTAACTTTATGGTACATAATTATTCCCTTTTAACACCGAAGGATTTTAACTCTGGAAATATCCAGGAGAAATGCAAGAATTATTTTGTATGGTTACCATCGGGTTGCTACATTATACATATAAACTTGTGGATCTTCTGGGACAAATGATACGGAGATTCGTCCACTTAAACGGTTAGGAGGTGATCCCCGATCTTATGTATGATCTGATTATTTCCTAAAGAACTGGCATAGAGCATTCCAAAAATCGATGAATGGTTTTTAGAGCACCTAAGGAATAGAGAGCGTACTTGTAAGAGATGAACCGGAACCCATGACCTATTACAAAATCATATATGGTTAAATGGAGGACATGCGTTATATTTTGAGATGCTAAAATTCATATGTGGCTCCATGACTCGTTGGTGTGTGGGATTCTATGTGAGATTCTAAGATCTATTGAAATTTGTAATTCAAGTGTGATTTCGTGGCCTATTAAGGTGTGGGGGTCCATGTAGGATTCCATAATTAATTTCTAAGACAATGTATGATCTGGAACGCCAGACGTAGCCTCATCCATGGAAATGATTAAAGCCAGAGATGGGATGCATAGCTCAGAGGCCTAGCTAACCCATGAGGGTGTGGTCTCTCTTTGTAGCAAGTCCCTATCGATTATTTTATGCATGCTGGGAGCAATTCACTTAGACTAGATATCCAGTTATGTATTTCCTATATACCTCGGCTAGATAAGTACTGACCCTTAGAAGGATAACTCTAATCCTTATATAGTAGGACCGTTCTCGAAGTACTATGAGCACCTCCATGGAAATCCTACACAATTAGCGAACGAGCTTTATTGGATTTTGATTTTATGACTAGTATCGTTGTGATATACATAGCACATGCATCGCAGCTACTTGTTATTTTTACTTTGGCGATTAGACACTATTATAATATCAGATGATTTTCTATAAAGGAGTTTTGGTTATCGTAAGGTAAAAACCCGTCCATGTTTATTTGCGATAAGTTTTTATGAGAACCTTTGTTTTGAAAAGGTTATTAAATTTTAAGAATCAATTTGATTGTGTTTTCTCACACTGGTTTAACCAGACTGACCCAGGCATGGTTTTTCCTAAATGCTTGGGTTAGACCGAGCATACTTTCCAGATATAGAAGGATATTTTGGAGCTTAAGGAGAGGTGCTGGAGGCCAGAGATGTATTCACGTAGAAGATTATATTATCGTTGCTTACATTCTAGTATATTATTTAGCGGTTGTGAGGATAGGCTGTTATAACTATCCGAGCTGGAATAGGTTAGTGTACTCTGATTGATATCTGTATGTAAATAATAATTACAGTTTGTTTTGTGTAAAGATTTGTTATATAATGTAGATTATTCATTCGGTTGTGAGATTCTATGTAGTTATTTCTTCTGTCTTCTTTCTTATTTCTTTTCCTTAACTATCCGCCTTTCCTTTCGATTTGGGCTATAAATGTATGGTTTATTGTCTGTTTAAATTATATGGAAAGTGGGTTGTCATAATGCTACTCGTCGAAGTTGAAATCTCATCACATAGAAGAATATTATATATTGTAGAAAAGAATAATAGATTTAAAGAAGCTGCCATGGATCATATACAAGAGAGAAGGGATGAAACAACAGTAGTTGCGGCCGCATATTGACAAAGGATGACAAAGACTTATAATGCAAGGCTTAAAGAAAGAAACTTTTGCAAAGAGGATTCAGTACTATAAAGAGTAATGGCCAATAGAAAAGACAAAACAGATGGAGTGTTAGGGCCAAACTAGGAAGGTCCATTAGTCATAGTAGAAGTGTTAGCAAATGGGGCTTATCTATTATATAGACCTAATGGGAACTTAGTCCCAATAACTTGGAACTCAAAGCACCTTAGAACTTACTTTGTCCAATGTACTTTACTTACATGATTTACATAGTAGTATTATAAAGAAGTAACAATACTATAAACTGGACAGAGGGATATTGTATAGCCAAACCAGTATAAAAACCTATGGATTATCCATGGAAAAATCAACGTACACTCCTAGGTCACTACCAGTAGTAACTTGTTTAGCGAAATGCGAAGTCCTTAGGTATAAACAACAATCTCAACACCAAGAATGGTGATACTGGCCCTACACACTTGGACTTGCATCAACGCGAGTTTGGTTTTTTAGCCAAAATATTGTACGTAGATAGGATATTAGACTGCCCTAACCCAGTATGAATATTCCTATGATGATAATCATAGGAAGACTGGTCGTAGGGACCCGAACTAGTGTAAAAACCTCTATATTAGTCGATTCAACATACCATACCAGATGTATGGTATTAGACAGCCAGAACCATTATAAAAAACCATGCGCATATGATAATAGATTATATAAATACGACCTAACTTCTTAATCAAATTTCTTTACTCTTCATAGCTCACCTCTATCATTTCAGAAGTATAGTTCCGCCTACGAACGACAAAAGCAATCTAAAAAACGAGAACGGTAATGCTAGAAAAAATGCAACTCAGCATAAGTATGACATTATGCCCTCGAATAGGGGGCAGACCGTACCAAGCATGCAGTTGTGGATATCATGCCCCCAAGCAAGGGGACAGGTTATACTAGGTATACAGCCATGCATACCATAAGGACATCACCCTTCCTAATTAGGAAACTGGTCAAAATAAGCATACAACTAAAAACATGGCCAGGTACATTTCATCCTAGATAAAAAGGGCAGGTCATCCAAAGTGCACAACCCACTGCCATCACTTAGTAGTGGTACTTACTACACTACATCCGAGTGACTACAGCAATTTCAAAAATGATAGTGTTGGCGTTAAATCGAATGATACAGGCCAGAGCACAAAAGGCCTGCTTACCAAAAAGCTGGAAAGAATGAGAAACCAGGTAGGAATAATAAAAGATGCAAGACCGGGTGCTTAAGACAACAAGTATACCAAGAACTATGATCATAGCAGAATTGGGGGTTAAGGGTTACGCCCGTTCTTACCAAGAACTGCTTTTAAGACATAAGGGAACTAACTCAAAGTTACAACACCTAATTTGACCTGAGCCTAAAAACCAGTAGAGCCGTAACAAGAAATAAATAATGCAAGAATTAAGGAACACTGATAAGCCATGGGGGCTACATCTAAAATCGAAGCCAGTTATGGCATACCACACCGAAATTTGGTGATAGTACATAGCGAGCTGAGCAAAACGCATCTTCAAGGCTCATGTTTTGTCAAACCTATGGGAAAAAGTCCTGTAATGACCCTAAGTTTGACTAGCATTATTTAGAAAATTTAATTAGATAAATTAAATGAAATAACGTAAAGGGATAAGAAAATTGAGATTTGGTAATTAAGTTTTGGCCATGCCTTAATTAATAAACTAATTAGAGAAATAGAAGTTAGAATAGGAAGCACGAATATGACAAGGGTAATATGGGAATAGACCTTATTTTTACCCCTTAAACCCTTCTATTTTCATTTCCTTCATTCATTTACATACATAGAAACTAAATAGGTTGGCCATAGCTAGAAGAATTCAAGAGGAAAAGCAAAGGAAAGCAAGTTGGAAGCTAGGAGTAATCAAATCAAAATAGTTCTCAATCTTATTAATCCAAATGAAGATGAATAATGAATACACTTCTTATGTTTTTTATTACGTTTCAGTTTTAAGTGTAAACCCATTTCTTTTGCAAGTATTATGCCATGTTTTAGTAGTTTGAATGATTACATGCTTGTTGGTGATTTTTCAGAATTTAAATATGAAATTTAGTGATATGTTTGAGTTGAAAAATCTGTCATATGATATCCAAATAACTAGAGATTTTGATATGATGTTAAAATATCATTTTAGAAGTGGGTTTCTGATTTCATCATTTTCTAAGCAAGTGTGGATTTTATATGAATTTTCTAAGTGGAGAAATTGGTTAGTATTGGGTTTTAATAATTAAAACAAGTTTTTAGCCCCCAAATTTTTATATATGTTGAAGTGTATGATTAGATTGATTTATTATGATTTTTCCTAAGAGTTTTCGAATGATAAATAAATTGTTTAAGTCTAAAGGAGTAGTTTCTTTAATTAAAAGTTTATAAAACGGGTTAAATTGTAAAAATGTTTAGTGTTGAAAATTATGGCTTGGGGCAGTTTACCAAAAAAGAATTTGATAAAAAAAATTTGATAGCCAATGAGGATTTGACAAATTATAGTGGTTTGGTGAAAAGGAAACACCTTTTATAGAAAAATCGCAGTTTCAAGTTAATTACCATCCTACGTATCGATATTAGATATGTCGAGCCCATCTCACTACATTCTAGTACCTTCGATGCAGCATAAAATAATGCCGCATGACGCTAACGAGCTTGGTATGAAGTGGATTGGGTTTGAGCCTCGTTAAGACAGAGGTAATAAAGATAAAGAGAAAGGACTCATTATGGGCATGTCGAGGCGCATGCATGCTATAATTTTACTAAAAAACATGCATGCCGCATATACTACTTCATGCCTTTTGCCTCAAAGACCTTGATAGTCATCGAGCCTGCACTATGCCACTTTCAATTTGTTGTCGAGCCTAATATATGCCACATTTAACATGACATCGAGCCTAACACTTGCCGCTTTTAAACTTGTCATCGAGTTAGTACTATCCCGCTTATGATATTGTTAACGAGCTTAGTATATGTCTTTAACTAGTCCTTGAGCCAAATCCATGTTTATATAGTCATCGAGCTTAATCAATAATGTTTTAATCGTACTGATTTGCATCTACTAAATTTTATAACCTTAATGAGGCATTGATGTATGTTTTATGTGCTGTCGAAGTTCAATTTTTTTAGTTTATCACTATGACTTATGAAGTTATGACTTCGACATTTTCCCTATATATTTTCAAATAAAATACTTCGACATGCTTTAAAATGGGCAAAGATCTTTAATAGCAACGACATCCTCGAGTTTTATAATTGTAAAAGTGTTACATAGTTTTGGCGTTATAGCCTTAGTTTTGAGAGAGTCGAAGACCCTAATAATTTCGAGTTTCATCAATAATGTTTTGTAAAGCATATATCATGACATAAGTATTTTAAGATTAGTAAAGGACAAATGTTTTCCTTATTTTAAATATGATTTCATAGGTTAAATCACATACAAAGATTTTGTTTTCAAGGAAATGTGGATAGGTTAGTTAGCCCAGAAGTTTACTAGAAGAATAACTAAAAGATTAGAAAACTAGATGGAACTGGTGTAGGGTCGCTCTATATTATTTAACTAGTATCTCCTCCCTAATATAAGTTCAAGATTCCAGTGTGTAGGACAGTGTCACGGATAAGACTAAAAGAAGTTTACACACAGAAAGGAATACACATAGTAGAGATAGGTTATTGGTAAGCTCGCAACACCATTAGGAACAGTTGATCTTATAAGTAGTAAGTTATGTCTAGTTTTTCTCTAACAGCAAGTTAGAACATTTATTATGTCTGGTAGGCTTGAGTCAGCCCTAGGTTCATAGTCAACCTAACAAAGCTATGATGTTAGGACAGATAGTCTAGTGATTACCTATTTTGTATGCATATATATATTATAGAATATTATCTATTTTAACCAGTTTGGTTGTATGATTTTGATTGCAAAAGATCTGCTTTTTAAGGATACTAGTAAGGGGAAAACAGATTTTGCTAGGCGGCATGGTCTTACTTAGTGTTTATAAATCAAGATGTCATATTATTATTCATACTAGCATTTATGTCCGATTCGAAGTCTATGTTTTCCCCTTAAACTCTAGGATGATCAAAATTTAATTTGAGCAGGTTGAGAGTTAAGGTTTTAAAGTTTAGTAGGTTTTGGCGAATAAAGCATCCGAAGATGTGTAAGTGGTAGATCTATCTATGAAGGAGATTATTTATTTATCTACTCCACTGCAATTGAATGTTGTATGTAATGGCAGATGTTATGACTGTCTATTTAGTAACTTTGATCATCCAAGTGCGCATCTTCATATGTGCTCTTGGCATATTTTGTAATAATTATATTTATCTAAACCTGGGCAACATTATTAGATTATGTACTCAATATGAAATGGCGATTTGAAATGTAACGAGAAAATTTATTTTGAAATTTTGTTTGAAATATTTCATATTCTTGTGTTTCTGATATTATGAATTCCATTAACATTACCGCATTTTGTCACCGAAAATTAATACTATAGATGACTGCATCATCTGCAGCGAGCATTTGTAGTAGTTAGTTTCGGGCCTTAAAGTGGGGTATATTACAACTTGATATTAAAGCATAGGTTTATGTAAACTAATAAGAACTTGTAAATTAAAAGGAGCTTTCAAAACATAACCCAAATGAATCAGAGAATAAGGTTGGCGTATGGGATAATGCTATATTAACGTACTTATTATATACACTTTATTTCTATTTTCTCATCTCTCTTAGACTGTTCATCCATGTTTTACTAAGTTTCGAATGCAGACGGAAGGAAAGTAAAATATGAAGTTAGGAAATGGAAGAGTGAATATCGATGGAGGAAGCACTACGACAAATGGAAATGCTAGTCCCGATACTAGGAGGAATCTAGGTCGGGCATAAGATGCTAATGTAGGTGCTGGAACACCATAGATGGATATGGGAGCAATGTATCAGTTCTTCATCAACATCGCGCAAGTAGGAGAAGTTGTTGGATTAGTAGTGGAAATGTTAGAGAAATGAATCGAGAACCCCGATTGTGAACATCTATGTTGAGCTGAGCAGAGATTATGCAAGTCTTAGAGGAAAATCATATGTTGGATTGAAGATGCAATTGAAGTAGGGAACTGGCTGCTTCATTGTGATAGGATTTTCGTTGCTCTTGGACTAAGTGATGATCAGAAGAGAAGGTTAGCATTTAAGCAACCGCAAGTTACTGTGTTGTACTAGTGGAACAATGTTACTATTGGAGTAGTGGAGGAACCCTGGCTTTTAGGAGAAGGTTTGAGGGAAGATTTATGTCAAAAATCACTAAGTCTACCATATTGAGAAAGTTTGCTGAGTTAGTGCAAGGAGATATGACTGTGCTAGAGTATGCTACAAGATTTAAGGAGCTATCCCAATATGGGTATGCTATGTGGATACAGTAATTAAGAGGAATGAGAAGTTCGTTCATTGATTGAGATCCGAGCTTGCTAAGGCAACTTTTCCACACACAGGGATCCATGTGATGTATTCATTGAGATGGCTTTAAGGAACAAAGAGATGGTTGCTTTCTTTGGTAATAACAAAGTGGAGGCTTAAGGTGGGAAGAATCAGAAGAGGAAATTGTTTAACAAGAAGAGAGCTTAGAAAAGTGGACTTTCCATGAAGGGAAAGTCTAAATTTTATGTTACAAGTGTAATAAGAAAGGACATTTCCCAAATGAATGTCATTCTAAAGATGGAAAGAAAGTGATTGTAAGGAAAAATATCAACTGCTTCAACTGTTATCCGATCAGTCATTATAAGAACTAGTGCAAGGAACCAGCTAAAGCTAAGAAGGACAAAGTGTTTACATTGGAACCAACTATCTTGAGACTAAAAAATGAGAAGAAAGGAAAGGTTGTGATGGGAGGTACGCTTTTGATTCATGGTATACCTGTTGGAGTTCTATTTGATACTGATGCATTTCATTTTTTTCATATCTAATTGTTTGGTAGATAAGCTTAACCTATAATCCTCATATCTAGTTACTTCCTTAAGGTTGCAAATCTGGTATGAGGGTATGTAACTCTTAGGATGAGATGTGACCAGTTAGAGTTTGAATTGTTAGGTCATATATTTGCTTGCTGTTTGTATGCATTTGATTTCGTAGGCTTTGTAATTATTTTGGGTATGAACTAGTTAAGTAAGTATGATGGTAGGATATTTTTCCATGATAGAAAATGATCATTAAGACACCCTAGTAGCAGTGATTGAATTATATATTCTGTAGAAAACTTGTTTTTTGATTTTTGTGCTTTGTTGGGTGTAATGGAGGAGGAAGACGAGCTGAATCGAGTTTTTGTTATGAGAGAATTCGTAGACATTTTTGAACCGATGATAGGACAACCATAGAAATGATCTATTGAGTTTCGGATAGATCTTGTACTAGGAGGTGAACCTGTTAGTAAACCACCAAGTAGGATGACCCATGTCGAGATGAATGAGTTAAAGGTGCAACTGGTGGATGTAGAAGGGAAAGTTTTATTAGGCCAAGCAGTTCTTCTTGGGGATCAGCCGTAATGTTTGTTAAGAAACTAGACGAATCATTTAGGTTGTGTATAGATTATCGTAAGTTAAATGAGATGACAACAAAGAATCGATATCCATTGTCAATGACTGATGATTTGTTTGATCAGTAGAGTGAAGACAAAGTGTTTTCTTAGTTGGATTTGGAAATAGGGTTCCGTCAACTAAGAGTGGCGGAGGATAGTATTCCTTTGACCACGTTTAGAACTAGATAGGGATCATATGAGTGGTTGGTAATGCCATTCGTATACACCAATGCGCAAGCCTTCTTCGCAAAATTAATAAATCGGATCCTCCAAGAGCATTTGAATATATTCAAGTTGGTATTTGTAGATGACATTTTGATAAATTTGAAGGATGAAAGAGAATACAAAGTCCATCTTAAGATATTGCTTGAGACACCGAGGCAACATCAGTTAAAAGCAAAGTTTTCAAAGTGTCATTTTTGGAAGAATGATGTGAAGTTTCTTGGTCATGTATTCTTAGAAAAGGGTTGACAGTAGATCCATTTAAGATCGAGGTAGTTAATAACTGAAAGAGACCCGAGACGTTGACTGAGATAGAGAGTTTCTTGGACTAGTTGGCTGTTGTGGAAGATTCATCAAAGATTTCTTGTGGATAGCAGAACTTATGACTAAGCTAATAAGGAAGGATGTGAAGTATGCGTAAACCAATAAATGTGAGGAGGCATTTTAGAAGATGAAACATTTATTGACACATTATTGTTAGCTTTTCTAGATAGGAACCAAGATTTATTTTTGTATAGAAATGTGTACAGAATTGGAGTAGGAGTTGTATTAATGTAGAGGGGTAAAGTAATTGCCAAAGCTTCTCCACAGCTCAGACCACATGAGGTTAGATATCTGATGCACGAATTAGAGTTAGCTATAGTAATTTTTGCATTGAAGGTATGGAGACATTACCTTTTGGGAAGGAGATTCGAGTTGTTTACAGATCATAATTTATTAAGATACTTATTCTCTTAGAATGAGTTGAATATGAGACAACAGAAATGACTAGAGTTTTTAGCTGTTTATTGTTTTGGAATTAAGTACATTCCAGGGAAAGAAAATAGAGACATGCTTAGTAGAAGGCATCAAAATGTCGTGTTAGCAATGATAGCTGAGTGGAAAGATTTAAAAGGACTGATTACATGCAGTGTACAGTTAAGATGTACAACTAATTCGAGTCAATAAACCGCTACGTTGTCATGTTTAGAAGTTCGACCAGTAATGAATGAAAGGATTGCTTTTAAGCAAGGATATATTCCATTACTAGCTGAACGGATCAGAAGGTTAAAGAGTGGAACTAATATTGATGATTTAAAAGATTTTAGTCTTGACCAAAGAGGGTAGTTGAGGTAAAAAGGAAGGTTAGGTGTTTCAAGCATGGAGACATAAGGAAGGAAGTTTTTAGAGAATGTCATCGATCGAAGTTTACTATTCATCCTGAGGAACTAAGAAGTACGAAGAGAAGTTTCTTTTGGAAAGGTATAAAGAAGGATATAGGCTTATGGGTAAAGCAGTGTTTGAACCATCAGCAAATGAAAGCCAAGCATCACAAACCGAGTGAGTTACTTCAGCCTTTGGATATTCCAGTTTGGAAGTGTGATTCTATATCTTTGGATTTCGTAGATAAGTTGACAAGGTTGAATAGAGGAAGTGAAAGTATCTAGGTTATAGTGGACAGAATGACTAAGAGTGCACATTTTATACCCATTAAGTCGACTAGAATGGCACTAGTATTAGCTAAGTTATTCATGAAGAATATAGTTAGACTACGTGGGATTCCTAGTGGTATATTAAATGATGTAGATTCCTTGTTCACTAGTGAATTATGGAGGAGTCTACAAGAAGTTTTAGGTACCAAACTGAAGATGAGTGCCGCTTAACATCCGTGGACTGATGGAAAAATGGAAAGGGTTAACACATTCTTGGAGGATTTATTAAGAGCTTGTGTCCAAGATTTTGGAGGATTATGGGAAGACCATCTGCAATTAGTCAAATTTTCATATAATAATGGTTATCATACTTGTATATATGACACCTTTTGAAGCTTTGTATGGAAGGCCATGGAAATCTCCTGTATGTTGGTTAGAGATCACAGATAGATTAGTTCTTGGTTCAGATTTAGTATGGGAAGCTATAGAAAAATTGAGTTAACGGGCTAGAATGAAGGAGGCTCAGTAAAGACTGAAAAGCTATGCAGATAAGAGATGAAAAGACTAAGAGTTCCTAATCGGAGTTCATGTTTTCGTCAAGATATCACCAATGAAGGGAGCAATAAGATTTGGGAAGTCAAGGAAATTGGCACCTAGATTTTTCGAACCATTTTCTATTACAGAAAGGATTGGGAAAATTGCTTATAGGATAGAGTTACCGAATAGTTTGGCTGGGGTCCATAATGTTTTTCATGTTTCTCATCTAAGGAAGTGTGTTCAAGATCCAGGGACTACAATTACACCGATCGAGTTAGAAGACTTAGTAGTGGAACCAGACATGACTATAGCTAGATAGCCAGTTCGTATAGTGGCTAAGATGAGAAGAAGCCCAGGAACAAGACAGTTTGATTAGTAAATGTCCAGTTGTGTGACGACGGAAGAGACTGTACTTGGAAAACAAAGAGTAGGATTAGAGACACTTATCTTTCTCGTTTGATGGTATGTTTACCATTATATTTGATTGATGTATGTACCTTATCGTAATTTTTAGGACGAAATTCTTTAAGGAGGGAAGTCTGTAATGACCCTAATTTTGACTAATATTATTTAGAACATTTAATTAAATAAATTAAATGAACTAATGTAAAGGGATAAGAAAATTGAAATTTGGTAATTAAGTTTAGGTCATGTCTTAGCTAATAAACCTATTAGAGAAATAAAAGATAGAATAAGAAGGAGGAATATGACAAGGGTAATATGGGAATAGTCCTCATACTTGCCCCTTAAACCCTTTTATTGTCATTTCCCTCGTTCATTTACACACATACAAACTAAATATATAAAGAAGCCGGCTACAGCTAGAAGAAATCAAGAGGAAAAGCTAAGAAAAGAAAGTAGGAAGCTAGGAGTAATCAAATCAAAACAAATCTTAATCTTTGTAATTCAAATCAACGTGAATAATAAGTATAAATCTCATGTTTTTTTATTATGTTTCGATTCTAAGTGTAAACTCGTTTCTTTTGCAAGTATTATGCCATATTTTAGTAATTTGAATAATTATATGCTCGTTGGTGATTTTTTGAATTTTTAAATATGAAATTTAGTGATATGTTTGAGTTGGAAAACTTATCATATGATATCCAAATGATTTGAGATTTTGATATGATGTTAGAAATATTATTTTAAAAGTGGGTTTTTAATTCCATAATTTTCCAAGCAAGTACGGATTTTATATGAATCTTCTACATGGAGAAATTGGTTAATTTCATGTGCTAATTAATAAAAACAATTAAAATAAGTTTTTTTCCTTGGAATTTTTATATATGTCGAAGAGTATGATTAGATTGATTTATTATGATTTTTGGTGATTTTTCTTAAGAGTTTAGGAATGATAAATAAACTGCTTAGGTCTAAGGGCTTATTTGTTTCATTAAAAGTTTATGCGATGGGTTAAATTGTAAAAATGTTTAGTATTGAAAATTATGGCATCCTACAGTTATCAATAAAGAATTTGATAGCCAATAAGGACTTGACAAATTATAGAGGTTTGGTTAAAAGGGAACACTTTTTATAGTAAAATTGCAGTTTCCAAGTTAATTACCATCCTGACATGCCGATATTGGCTATGTCGAGCTCATTTCACTGCATTCTAGTGTCAATAACGCGACATAAAATAATATGATGTGATGTCAACGAGCTTGGTATGAAGTGGATTGGGTTTGAGCCTTGTCGAGGCCTTGGTAATAAATATAAAGATAAAGGACTCGATATAGGCAAGTCGAGGCGCATGCATGCCGCATTTTTACTTAGAAGCATGCATGTCGCATATACTACTTCATGCCTCTTGACTCAAAGATCTAAATGGTCATCGAGCTTATACCATGTCACTTTCAACTTGTTGTTGAGCCTAATCGATGCTGCATTTATCTTGTCATCGAGCAAAACTCTTGTCACTTATTTACTTGCCATCGAGTTAATACTATACTGCTTTTAATATTGTTATCGAGCTTAGTCAATGTCTTTAACTATTCTTCGAGCCTAACTGCAACATCCCTCATTTGAAGGCCCAAAGCTAACTACTATGGATGCTGCCGTCATTCATAGTTATTAGTTCTTGGTGGCCAAATGCGGTAATGTTAGATACATTGACATACCTGAACACATGAATATGAAAAAAAAAACTCGATTTAAAACAATTTTTCACTTCATTATAAATAGTATTTCATATTCATTACATAATCTCATACGATAACCCATGTTCGAAGAAATTACAATTTATTACAAAATATGCCAAGAACGACGTATGAAGATGCCCATTTGGTTGATCAGAGTCTAAATATAGGCAATTAAACAAATTTTCCCTTACATCCAAATAACACAGCAGACAATAGATAGGATCTCCTAAATAGCTAACTTGCCAAGTCTCTGGAATTTTGTTCATCAAGTAATAACCTGATAAACCCTTACCCTCGGTCTACTTAAATTAATTTTTGACAACCCGAGAGTTAAGGGGAAAAACAGAAACTTCGATTCAGACAAAAAATCTGGTGTGAATATAATATACTATCTCAAACCAAATAGATATCTAACGAGTCCACGCTGTCGAGCGGAATAGGGTTTTCCCTTGTTAGTACCTTAACCAAAAACTAATTAACCATGTACTATGAACCAACATCCACAGTGGTTAAAAACATAACATAATATGATGATGTACACTTATACAATATATTCTGGATTTCCCATCCCCATTCATTGGACTATTTATCTCAAGTTATAGTTTCTAGGGTCACCACTAACCCATTAGTTTTCATGGGCCAACTAATAACATATTCCAAGCTTGCGAACTATCTATCCGGTTTCATAGTTTTCATGGGATTACTAAGAACTTATTTGTGTCTACCAATAACATCATCCAATCATTGTTTTCATGGCCTGACTATAAACCTGCTGGATTCTCCAATAACATCTTTAAGGTCATAGTGTTCATGGGCTGCCTATGAACCTATTGATCTATATCAATTAAATATTCTGAACATAGTTTTCATGGGATCACTAAGAATTATTGGCCCCTACCAATAACATTTCTCAAGGCATAGTTTTCATGGGCTATAACTTTTTATAAGTATAGAATTAGGGTCTACAACCTATTGCACTGCTTTTGAATGATAGTTTCTCTTTGCATAGAGTGGTCATCATAGAAAAATGGACTTACGGTTAAAAAGTTACACACGTTTTAAATTTTGAAAACAAAGCTGGCGTTACGGTAGCATGGCTATGAAAGCTAAACTTGCCATAGCATGGCTTCGAAAGCTAAAGTTACTATAGCATGGCTATGAAAGCATTTGGTACTGTATCATGGCTTCGAAAGCAGTGGCACTGTAGCATGGCTTCAAAAGCTAAAAGGTATTGTAGCATGCTACGAAAGCATAGGTATTGTAGCATGGCTTCGAAAAGCAGTGTACTGTAGCATGGCTTCGAAAGCTAAAAGTACTATAACATGGCTACGAAAGCTAAAATGACTGTAGCATGGCTACGAAAGCTAAAAGGGCTGTAGCATAGCTATGAAAGCTAAATGGTACTGTAGCATGGCTATGTAAGCTTGACTTTGAAAGCTAAAAGCTACTATAGCATTGCTACTAAAGCAGTAGGTAGTGTAGCAATATAAAAGAAAATGGCTACCGTAGCAATACGAAAACAATTGGGTACTGTGGCAATATAGAAGCAAATGGCTACTATAGCAATATGGAAGTAATTGTGTCTTGTAGCAATATGAAAGCAAAGGTGATGAAAGGGTATAGTGGCAGACTCGTAATTAACGTAAACTACTATTTTGCTAAGTAAAATGTTTTTTTACCAACTCTTATTGTTTGTCAAATTCCTATTGAATAGAGATATACTGCAGAAAACTGCTATAATCAGATTTCATAATTTATAAAATTATTTTCAAATCATTAAATTATTTCAATATTTTAATATAGTTACTAAGCTTTTCTAGCTTAGAAAATTCATAATAAATTGAAAGCACTTGGAAAAAATCCCAATAATTCACCAAGAATCTGAAATAATATTTTCTTCCTATATAAAAATTTCAAGGAAAATTCATTATTTTATTGTTTTTAATGATTAAAACCTGAAATAAATGCCTTTTTCACGTTAGGAAAACTATAAAATATTCCTATTAATTTCAAAAATTATGAATTAAAAAATCATCTCCAAAGTTTGGTATTACACAACATATCCAAAAATCAAGTCGTTTGGAGGTCATTCACTACCCTTGAAACATATCATAAAAATTCCAATAACCACCATTCATGCAAACAATGGTAAAGTCAACCATATCGTCATCAAACAATGTGGAATACATCAAAAATCCAAAATTTAACACATATGAATGAGATGGATACAATTATTCACCTTGATTTGAGAAAAAGAGTTGAGATTTGAGTTGTTGATTTGATTCCTCTTAACTTTGACTTGATTCTCTAACTTTTATTCCTTTGAAAGCTTTAGCAATGGCTTCTACTATGTTTGTGTTTTATATGGATGTATAAATGATTGAGGATATGAGGGTGGAAGGGTTTATGTTTGGGAAATGAAGTTTATTCCTATTTTGCTCCTCCCATAAATCCTCTTACTTATGTTTAAGTGAAAACAACCTTATATGTTGATAAGTTAAGGCTTAACCCAATTAATTATCAAATCTCATCTCCTTTTCAAGCCGCACATTATTCTATTTAATTAATCTAATTAAATCTCCTAAATAATGTTAAAGAAAAATTAGGGGTGTTACACTAACCCATGTTTTTATAGTTACCAAGCTTAATCAATTAAGCTTCAACCATGCTGATATCCAAGTCGCATCTACTAAATTTTATAACCTCGATGATGCATTGATGTCAATGTTTTATGTGTTGTCGAAGTTCAAATTTGAATAGTTTATCATTGTGACTTATGAAGTTATGACTTTGACATCATCCCCATATATTTTCAAATAAAAGACTTCGACTTATTTTAGAATGGGCAAAGATCTTTAATGGCGTTGATGTTATCGAGTTTTATAATTGTAAAGGTACTTCATAGTTTTGGCTTCATAGCCTGAGTTTTGAAAGGGTTGAAGACCCTAATGATTTTGAGTTTCATCAACAATGTTTTGTAAAGCATATGTCATGGCATAAGTAATTTGAGATTAATAAAGGACCAATGTTTTCCTTGTTTTAAGTACGATTTCAAGGGTAAATTCATTTGCAAAGATTTTGTTTTCAAGGAAATATGGATAGGGTATTTAACCTAAAAGTTTACTAAAAGAATGAAAAAGAGACTAGAAAACCAGATGGGACTAGTGTAAGGTCACATACAATATTTAGCTAGCATCTCCCAGCTAATATTTGTCCAAGGTTCTAGTGTGTAAGGCAATATCATGGGTAAGACTAAAAGAAGGTTACACGTAGGAAGGAATACACAAGGTAGAGACAGGTTATTAGTGAGCCCACAAAACCATTAGGATCAGCTGACCCTAGAAGTAATAAGTTACGGACATACAGTCCGATTTTTCTCTAACATCAAGTTAGAACATTTATTATGTTTGGTAGACCCTTTTCAGCCAAAGGTTTATAGTCAGTCTCACAAAACTATGATGTCAGGATGGATAGTCCACTGATTCCTATTTTTTATGCATACATATTATGGAATATTGTCTATTTTAACCAATTTGGTTGTAGGATTTTGATTGCAAAAGATATGCTTTTAAATGATATTAGTAAGGAGAAAACCCATTTCAGTAGGCGGCGTAGTCTCACTTAGTATCTATAAATGCAGATGTTATATTATGATTCATATTAGCCATTTTGTCTAACTCGAACTTTATGTTTTCCCCATAAATTCTTGGGTGCTCAAAATTTAATTTGAGTAGGTTGAGAGTTATGGTTTTAAGGTTTAGTAGGTTTTGGTGAATAAAGCATCCAAAGATATGCAGGCGGCAGAACTAACTATGTAGGAGATCCCGTTGTGATTGAATGTTGTATGTAATGGCAGATGTTATAACTATATATTTAGTAACTCTGACCATCCAAGGGTCATCTTCATATGTCGCTCTTAGCATATTTTGTAATAATTATATTTATATGAACCTAAGCAACGTTATGAGATTATATACTGAATATGAAATGATGATTTGAAATGCAATGAGAAAATTAATTTTGAAACTGTGTTTGAAATATTTCATATTCTTATGCTTATGATATAGTGGACACCATTAATATTACCGCATTTTGCCACTGGAAATTAATACTACAAGTGACTGCAACATCTTTAGCGGTTATTTTTTGGCCTCAAAATGGAGGATGTTACAAGTCCACACAAACACATACCAAAGGCAGCCTAGACCACTCTGTACATAGTCGAAAGCACACCATAGGGGTTGTATACAGGGCCACTCAATATATACTTCTACACAATGCCATACTTATAATTCAAATCACGGATATCCAAATGCATGTTCCAACTTGACATACTATCAAGTCAAGCAAAAACAACAAAAATATCAACAGGGTGGCATAACTTAGGCATCGGGCAATATTCACTTTTGTTTCTCCTAATATGCATCAACACCATAACATCGCATACTAGTCAGCATAGACGCATCGACGTCAACAAGTGACAACATTTATCCATTTAGAGGCCTATAAGCAAGAATAATTCTAATTTGAATTCTCCGACCATAATTTCAGCTTCTCCTGCTCTAATTTCGGAAATCTCGCCTCCATTCAAACTTCTCGCCGAAGAAACATCAGTATTCATATCACATCAAATAGAAAATATAGATAAATGACATCTGGCAGGATCCATGGGTTCAGGGACAATGATGAGAAAGAAATTCCGGAGATTCACTTGCGCTTCAGGATTATAAATAGAAAACACATTATAGCATGAAAGCGACTTCTTCCTCTTCTAATATTTTTTTTCTTTCAAAAACCTTTAAGGTTCAACTATACTTTCTTCCATGAAATTTTATACCAAATCATTGAAAACGGAAGAAAGAGAAACTTTCCTCATTGATGTAGGATTTCTCAAAATCCGAATCACATAAATCCCATGTCTTTTATTATTTTATGTTATTTCCTCGTTAGTTGTAGTATTAAACTCTTTTTATCTGTACTTGGATTACATATTGGTTAGATCTGACATTTTAACAAATAGTTAAAGTGCAGCTATACGATTGTGTAAGCGTTCCATGATTCACCACCTCGTGGAAAAATTAAGACTACTTTTTTTTGCTAGTTCAAAATCAACAAAGTAAGTAATGAATTAATTTTCGTATGTATTCGAGGATTGAAGGATGAAAAATTTCCTCAGCAACAACTATATATAATCATGTAAAGTATAAATACCAATGTTTTATCAAGTTATACAGTATATAGTGTAGAGTATTACACATGTGTTGAATCCAAGACTGTACAATACAAAGACTCAAGAGATAGGCATGAAAACTTATGAGTACAATGGCCAAGATATGAAAATCTCAAGATTATAACTTAGTGTATAAAGCCTTAACTTGTATTATTAAAGTCGTTGATAGCAAATCTTTGTTCTCTATCCCCTATTTTCTATCCTTTATATTTTTAAATAAGATAAATTTTCAAACTATATTTCAAAATAATTTATAAAAGTCAAAGTTAAAATATTTATAAACTATGTTCAAACTATTATATAAAGCATTAAATTATTTTACAAATTACAGGATTATCAAACATTTTAACTGAAACAAGTTTCAAAATACGCGTGCATTTGTTGACATATGAGCATATGGTATATCAACATACATGCTACCAAGTGGTTTTTCAAATTTTGAAAGGAAGTGTCTACTCGTCGCAACTCTTTAGGAATGAACATCTCTATTGATTTACTATATAAAGGGGCGCAAGCAATTTTTTGATAAACTATTGCCTACTTTCTTCCCTCCTCTAAATCTCTTGAAAATTGCATTATAAAATATATTCTAATCCCTTCAAAATCATATCTAACCAATTCATACTTCTTTTTATTGATTCAATACTACTTTCTTATTATTTTGGAGCTATCTTGCTGTCTCAAATCAAAGATCAAAGTATTGACCAAGTGTCTATAGGACCCATAATATCCAAAGTCCAAGAAACTGCCTTTGGAAAAGCAATCAACTCTATTTGTATTTCTTGGGTATGCCTGTAGCCCATTCAAATCAAGTGGACATGCTTTGTAGCCTAGAAATCTAGCAATGTACTTATAGTATGTTTAAATTAAGTGAGTCTGCTTTGAGCTCCAAACTTTAGGAGGGTGTGTCTCGTAGCATCAAAATTGAGATTGAATTTGGGTTTGCCTTTTTTTCGGTTAAAGATTGGCATTTGAAAAGAAACTTGTACAAACAATTATATGGGACTAGACATAGGAGAAATCCAAAATAGTATAGAACACTGATGTCATCTCTCTAACTGTTTGCTTTGCTTTACTACTTTTATTTTTATCCGTGATTGCATTTGTGACTCTCTGATAGTATAACTCTGTGTTGTTAATTTGTATTTATTATTTAACTTGAAAGAAATTTAAACAGATTTACATAAGTTAAAAAAATACTATTCATACCCTTCTAGTGTTTAATTAGCCAAAAGATACACAATTCTACCACCTACATTTGGTATAAGTGCACTAGGTTTTCAAAAACTCGTAATTTTATTTTTGAAAAGTACAAATGGCTAGAAATATTCTTTTTAACATTTATACGAAAAATCAATTTTGTGAAACCAATATATTGTAACTTGGAAACTAATAATTTTGAAAAGTCATTTGATGTTTTGGAAAGGTTACGGTCATATTGTAGGAACAAGATGTTATATGGTCAATCATGAACAAACACTTGATATTCAATCATCACAAATCAAGAAGGACAAGTGGATATTAGACAGTGGATGGTCAAGATAGATGAGTAGAAATCCAGAGATTTTGAAGATTATTATCTACAAAGATTATGGGTTAGTTAATTTCGAAGACAGCTTAAAAGGACATGTGATTAGCATCGACAATGTCGATAACTCTAAAACTCTACCATTTATAATGTTTTGCTAGTTAGGAATCTGAAACATAACCTGCTTAGTATTAGTCAACTGTGCGATAAGGGTTTTAAAATTAAGTTTGAAAAGAATAATTGCTTCATTGAAGATAATGAGTTAAACATTATCTTTGAATGTATTAGGAAACATAACATTTATATTTTAAGTATGAAAGTGTTCAATAGCAATCTGTGTCTTTTTGATGAATCTAGTGACCCTAGGATTTGGCATAAAACATTTGATCATTTGAACTTTAAAACTAATCTCAAGTTGCTAGATATGAACTTGTCAGGGATCTCCTTAAAATGAGTTTCAATGTTAACAACTTATGTGATTCCTATCAACTAGGAAAACTTCATAAATGTTCTTTTAAATCAAAAGATATGATCTCTACTTCTCAACCCCTTAAACTTCTTCAGCTAGACCTTTTAGGAGCATCGCAAGTACAATCGATAAAACACAATAGATACGTCTTTGTAATTGTAGATGATGTTTCTAGATATACATGGACAATTTTCTTAAAACTTAAAAGTGAAGCTTTAGAAATACTTCAAATTTTTAGCGAAAGAGTTCAAAATCAAATGTCAACTAAAATTAAAACAATTAGGAGAAATCGTGAAGGAGAATTCGAAATGAGAGTTTTGAAAACTTTTTTAATAAGAAATGAATTACATATAACATTTCATTTCCAAGAACATTCCAAAAAAATGGAGCAGTAGAACATAAAAATGGAACTATATAAGAATATGCTAGTACAATGTTTAATGACAATGATTTGCCTAAAAGTTTTTCGGCCGAAGCAGTTGCTATAACATGTTATATTTTAACTTGAATTTTAATAAGATCTTTGACTGAAAAAACTCCTTATGAATTATTTTAAGATAAAAAGCCTAAAATATCTTATTTTCAAGATTTTGCTAGTAAATGTTTTAGATTAACTACAAAACACAATTTTGATAAATTTTTTAATGTTAAATTGGACAAAATAATTTTTATTGGTTATTCTAATTGATGTAAAGCTTATAGAGTTTTTAACACCAAAATTAACACCAGCGAATAGACATTACATGTCTCATTTGACGAGAATTTTAAAATCAGTAATTCCAGTTTTGATAAAGAAGAATATATTAATAAAATAATGAAATTACAAATAATGAAATTATTAATTATGAAAGTAGTAATAACTTTGAAAATTCACATCCAAATAAATGATTAGAATATCTGAAAGATCATCCTATAGAAAATATTCAAGGAAATATAGAGTCTGCTGTAAAAACAAGAAATCAATGAGTAATGTAGCTTTTGTCTTAACTATTGAACCTAAAATTCCAAAAGGAGCATCATTAGATGATTCATGGATACTTATTATGCCAGAGAAACTAAATCAATTTATCAGAAATAATGTTTGGGAATTAGTCCTAAGAGAGAAAAATAACTCTATAATAGGAATTAAATGGGCATATAGAAATATAATGAACGAGCCAGGAGAAGTCATTAGAAATAAAGCACATTTAGTTATTTATGGTTATAGTCAGAAGAAGATATAGATTTTGATGAACCTTGTACTTCTATTGCTAGATAAGAGGCTATTAGAATTCTACCCGCTTTTGCAAATCATAATAAATTTAAATTGTTTCAAATAAATGTTAAAAGTGCCTTTTTGATGGTTTTATTAAGGTAAATGTTTATGTAGAATAACCCCTGAAGATGAAAAACTTTCAAATCATGTTTATAAATTAAAGAAAGCTTATATGGTCTAAAACAAACTCCTAAATTATGGTATGATAAACTTAAATCTCATTTATTACAATCTAACTTTGAAATATGAAAATTAGATAGTACTCTATTTATTCAAAGTAATAATAATGATATTCAACTTATGCATGTAACACTCCACATTTTTATATAATTAAATTATCAAATAACAATAAACAGTGAAAATACGCATTTTTGGAATAGTTAGAATATGGCCTCGAAACTTATGCCATTTTGTTCATGGTGATTTTTTAATCAATTTTCATATATAACTTGTAGAAATATGAGTTAATATGAAGAAGTGATGAGAATAATAAGAAGTCAGAAAAACAAAAGAAAACGAGAAGAACTGCATGGGTCGACCCATAGGTCGACTAATAGGTCGACCAACAAAGTGCATAGGTCGACTAATAGGTCAACCAACAAAGTGCATAGGTCGACACTCAAAGTCCATAGGTCGATCCTCAATGTGCACAAGTCGACCTGCTTTTTGCCATGGACGTGAAATCATCTAGGGACGTGTAAAACTTATATAATTCGATTTTGGTGCGATCTGAAACGTTGTTTTCTAGATCATAGCGAGCCTGTGACGTGCACCAGAGTCGATAGAAAAATTTGATGGTCTGAGATTCCCAAATTCCACTATATATAGAACCATAGGCCTAGCTATTTTCTACAATTAGATTTTCTCCCGATTGGGTTCATTGCCTGAGGCTGAACCTTAAATAAAAAATATTTCTAGGGAGAATATCTTTTTAATAAAAATATTATACGTCGTAGAAGTGGACGCATGAAGGCCTTGGATTAAAGCTAAGGAGGACCGATGAGTGGATTTAAGTTATATATCTTTAATGTTTATGATATAAATTACCACTAGATTCTTGTTAAATATTTAATTCAACATTTATTTCAGTAATTAGTTCTACTAATTAGTTATGTTGAAACTATAAATTTTATAAGATAAGTGTATATATTTAAATGTTATTTATATGGAAAAAGAAAGGTATAAAATTAAATATAAGTAATATTAGGCTTAAAAATTATAGAGAAAGGCATAAGCCTAAAAGTGAGAAATTTACAGTAACTTATGTTAAAACAGGAGAATGAACTAAAAAGGAGAAATCTAATAACTTGGTTTGAAAGTTACTGATAGATTAGTAGGCTAGTTTAGAAAAGGGAATACATTTCCATAGTTTAATATTGTAAGAAAAACGGCAAATGTAATTGCAAGAATAAAAGCAAGAAAAATGGAATTAGTGCAAAATAGAGACAATACCGTATTTTACATTACCCAACGACTAAAGGAACAATAAAAGAAATATCTTGCAGTTACGAGTTATTGTTTATAGCATTATTTAGTATCAAAATATGGAAATGGATTTTTACCAAAGTTTTTATAACCAACCAAATAGAATAGAAATACTTCCTAGAATAAAAGAGAATAACGTGAAGCATTAAAGAAATTAAATTAGAGGAAATAATGAAGTTAATTATTTGACAAGAAACAATAAATAGAAATGTGACTAGGTCTGCATTTACTGCACAGATTATATAATAAAAAGTAGAGCAGTTATAATGATAACTAATTTAGACATATACCCAAGCTAAGACTGTCATATAATATAAGAAAACTAAAGAGAATTTAGTATCATAATAAATGAAGACAGACTAGAATAGAAAAGAGACACTTGTAATTACATTAATAACATGTAGGTTATAAAAGAAAGAAGAGAATATAGCATGACAATTGCAAGTATAATTGTAACATTTAGGTTATAATTAAAAATAAAGAAATAGAAGAGGCTTATCTTATCAAACTTAGATCTTGGATTAAGTTAATAAGTAAGAATAATAGCAGTGGCCCTTGCTGGCAGCATTCCCTTTCAGGTCTAGGACTGATGGTCTCACACAAAGGAGGGGCTAGGCATGTTGATTAGGGTAAATAAGTAGCCAACAGAATAAGAAAAGTAAATTAAACGCATAATAAAAGATTAGACTACGGTCTAATAAAATGATAAGATGCTTTTGGAGTAGCCCAAAGAGAATCTGGATAAAGAGCCTAACGAAGCAGTTTATCGCAGATTTTTAGTACATAAAGAGCACGTCCAACTTTGTTAGTTTGGGCTAGAAGGAAATACGAGACTTCAACGGGATGTGAGGATACTCTATGATGGCCCTCTAGGGAAGGCCTAACGAAGTTGTACTCCCAGAGGTAGGTCTGCAGGTGTTCCATCAAGAGAATATGCCTTGACTGCTTTTGCATTGCAGGCCTAACGAAGCGGACCTTTATACGCAGTCAAAAGGTTGATGATGGAATATGATATTCAAATGACACCGTACTCTAGTTTGCGAGTAGGTTACAGTGGGAAGGAACCAAAAGGATAGTCGAATGCGGAGATCAGCCATCATCAGTCAGAGTGAGTTTGGGAAAGACTCAAGTTAAACTAACAGGCCAATGATTCTTTCACTCTCGAGACATTGGATGAGGGGCATAGAAAATTAGATGTCTAGATTGTTTGTAGTAGGGCACAACCACTTATCTCTTGAAAGGTCTTTCGATTAGATGAGGGGGGCTGCGTAGGGCCATAGCTATGATGAGAAAAGAGACAGACCAAGCAGAATATCTGTATTGTAGGCCTAACGAAGAGGACCTTTACAGATATAAAAAATTCCCGACCAAGTTTCTTACAAGGAAGACATTGTTAGCGGAATTCATGGAGTAGACAGAACGATTACGTGTAGTCCTCAATGTACGCACTGGGTGATACATTGTGGATGTTCGAGCACTAGTATAAGCTAGTGCAAATGTAGTTTCACGTTTTTATAGTAGACGTCAGAACATTTGTGTTGTAGGCCTCACAAAGCTATCCTTTACAGAGGTAGTTATAATATGCTCTAGTAGCGAGATGATGGAGTCCTTTTCGAGGAGGATACTGAAGGTACTATGGGTAGTACCAAGGACCGATACGGTTTTTGGGCATGTAGCTACATATATATATTGGGTATTAGGTCTTAGTCTACTAAGGAGTAGATGGGTACGATTCATGCATAGAGGCGAGAGTATTATAAACCCAATAAACTTAATACAACAAAAAATGAAAATAGAACAGTATATGTAGAATTATGCTTAGAAGTGTATAGTTTGTCCATTCATCAGAACTTTAGTTATGACCCCTCCTCATATCTTCCCACATATTAGGTAGATGTCAGAGATATTCCAGTTTTGTGACACTTGTTTAGAAAGTGTTATTATCTTGGTGAGTATTTGCTTACTATTATATTTTAGTCAGTTCCGTTGTGAGGTATTTACTTAAGCTATGATATATTTATCTTTGCCTATTTATAGGATACCAAACACCTAACTCAGGCTTCGTTGTGTTGGATTTTAGCATTTTTGCGAAAAATCCGGACCCACTAGAACTTGGGTTGTTACATTTAGTATCAGAGCTTAGGTTAGTAGATCCTAAGTAAATTAGGAAATATGAGTAAACGTATTTGTGTTTTTGAATAAAATATAATTATGTACTAAAATATAAATATTCCCCAATTATAGATTTTAACATAGGGAAAGTTTTTAGAAGTATATTTGTGCATAGTTTGCTAGTTTGATTTGGGATGACCCAAGGGTGTTGAGCTCTAAGTTATTGTCGATTATGGTTTGAGAGAAGATTGGTACCCATATGTTATAGGAAAGTTCCCTAGGGATAGTAGGGAGAGTATTTTTATTTGGAAGGAACAAGAGACTTTTGCAAGGAAATGTGATTTCAAGGTTTAAGAAAGGTATTCCTAGGGTAGTAAGAAGTAAATCCACTTTATGTCTAGCCCAATAAAATGAAACTTTTGGAGTTAAAAAGTTAAAAAATATAATTGTTAATATGTTTGAGGAAGTAATATTGGGTTTTTGAAAAAAAAAGTGGTATGAAATTTAAATTGGTTTTTATATGATGTAAATTTTGTTAAAAGTAAAATTCTTTTCGAAAATTTATAGAGCATGTATAGCTTGCTAGTTTCTTTGTAGGAAAACAAAGATTTTAAATATAAAAACCTAGAGTGTGTTAAGTATCGAAAATATAGGTTATAACATTTATTATTGTAATAGATGTTTTCGTGAAAAATAAAGGAAGCATAGACTATAACACTATTGTTATAGTAGGCAACTCCCAAAGGAAACGTTTTTACATAGCATATGTGAGTTATTAATATTTATTTTAATTAAATCCATATACTAGTGTTTTTGGGTTGTAGTAACGGTGTTTTACGCAACATCCGTTTTGACCAAAATAAAAATATGTTTTGAAGATAATTTTTAAGTATAGAAATAAAGTGGTCTATAAGTACACTTATTATTTAAATAAATATATGGAAATTTTTTGTAGTTATGAAAATATTAAAACAATTTTGAAAATTTGTTCTTCTGAAAAAAAGATGTAAGTTAAATATTGGGAAATTAATAAATTTCGTAAGAAATGTCTATGTTAAGTGAACATAGATTAAACATACTTTAATATATTGGAATGAAATGAATAAGATATAATTTTCTATGAAACCAAATTAAAAATAAAGATGTTTTATTCAAGTTATAAGAAATACGTGAAAAAGATGTACAAGGTATGGAAAGCACCATATTTTATATAGCCTATTACGATAAAATATAAAATAAGTTCCTTGTAATTTTACATAAACATGAAATTATCTTTTAATGGATTCATAGAAGGTTTTAGGATTAATGGTTTCTCATAAGAGAAAGTAGTTCCAATACATTAAGGTATAAAACCATTGGATGTAATAAGAGGTGTAATAATTAGAGACAGTGTTAGTTAGGGAGGATATTATAGAGAGCCTTTGTAGGAAAGCTAAGCAATGGAAATTTCATATTTTTCCATTGTTTATACACCTTGGTTGCTTGCCTTTGTAGAAAGTCCCCATTTGCAGTAAGTTAGAAATTCGTCCAAGGTCAGGTAATTGGAAGAGTAAGAAAGTAAAGGGATTTTTGATAAAATAATTGTTCTTATCTACTCCAGTTTTTGTAAATTTGAAAATCTATGAAAAGAAGATGTTTTGAAAGCATGTGAGGACATTTTTGGAAGACAAGAAAAAAGTTTTAAGGACAAGCAAGGTGTGTTTTAAAGAAAAATGATTTGGTGAAAAAGTAAATAAGTTTTTGAAAGAGAAAAACTTAGTGCAAAGTTATATTTAAAAATCCAATTTTTTTTTATGGAAAGCTGTAAAGTTCTTTAAAAGAAAACGAAGAATACGTTTGAACTTAGAATTTGTAAGTTTTCGCTTCTAGTTGGGGAATAATTTAAACTCAAAGAGTTGTAAAGAGGCAAGTCTAGAAAGATAAAAGTCAAGTAACCAATTACCTTGGAATTTAATAGAAACTTCAAAGTAACACTTTTGCAGGCAAGGATTTTGGCATTTGATGTTTCAAAAATTTAGAAGCTTTAATTTTTGAAATGAAATGATAAATACCAAACCATACTTTTAAATAAGGAGTAGATAGGAATCATTTCCTAGGTGTGATGGGAAAAGTGTTAGGCTTTGTAGGAGGTGCAGTGATTACTTTTAGTAGTAATAATAAAAGTTTCTGTAAAATGTATAGGACACTAGTGAGAGCCTAGGAATGTTGCTTCATGTGTCTAGACTATGGAACAATAGTGAAGTGATATTTGTTAGATAGTAAGACACATGTGGTTGGGATAGGTAGGCCTTAGTTGGGGAAAAATGAAAGGTAAAGAGAAAATTTCCCCAAGCTTAATTGCTTTTTTGAATAGAGACTGCATAGATTGAAATCCTTATTTACTGCAGTAAATGAGACTTGGTTTTTCAATTTTGGGTATGGAATGGAAGAGATGAATAGATCTTACTCATCGTGAGTAATACAGCGTAAGTTCATATCAAGTAATAGGCGTCATGGGGAGCATATGAGTTACTTGGATTCCTAAAGTAGGACCTTTCTGTGTCAGGTTGGACATGGACCTAGGCGTCCTAGTCCTAGATGATAGCTGCGTTTAGCTGCTATAATTACCTATCTAGTATCGCTTTGTAGTAGGACTTGTTTTCTCTTTTAGTTATAAGATTGTAATCCTATGTAAGCATTTAATTCCTATTGTAGTAAATCAGTGATGATTTGTATGATGTTTTTTCTCTGTGTTTTCATGATGTTTACAAGAAGAAAATAAGAACATAGGACGTAAATAATAGAAGAAAAATAGTAAATTTAAAGAAAGCAACAGAAGCGTCAATAGAAAAATTTGAAAAGAAAAATTTTCTTATGTGAACTATGTTTGGGAAAGAAAAAGGAGATTTTTATAGAATAGTGGCACAAGTTCCAAGTACGGTGAAAGAGGTATGCAAAAGTAAAATGGGGAAATATGAGGTTTTTCCATTTTCTATCTTTTTTCTAACATAAGAAGTCGAGTTCGAAAAATTAGATTTTTCTGAAATTTGAATATTAAAAGTTGTGCGGTAGGATTTGGATGTAAAATTCGTTGAACTGTGCCCCTATTCAGTAGGAGTGCGGGAAAAATTGGATGAAAAACATTTTTAGTTTTCAAAAGACTACATTCATATAAAAATTGCAAGTATACTTAGGATGTGTGCAACATATTTTAAAAAAGAGCTTTTAAAGAACAAAAGCATTCATATAGGAGGTACCGCTTAAAACATGCACAAATTTTATGTCGAATGATGCTTTGTACAAGCACACGAATGGTCATAAAATTGGAGTGCATAAGTTGGATGTGTTTGATGTGAGGAATTACATAGTTTTACCCTTATCGAATTTCGAGGACGAAATTTCCTAAAGGGTGGGAGAATGTAACACCCCGTATTTTTAGAGAATTAGATCATCAAATAACAATGAACACTGAAAATAAGCATTTTTGGAATTGTCAGAATATGGCCTCGAAACTTATACCATTGTGTTCGTGGCAATTTCCTGAATAATTTCCATATATAACTGTCAAAATCCTAGTTAATATGAAGAAGCTACGAGAAGAATAAGAAGTGAAAAAACGAAGAAGAAAAAAAGAGAAAGGATCCCATGGGTCGACCCATAGGTCGATCAACAAAGTGCATAGGTCGACCCTCAAAGTGTATTGGTCGACCCTCAATGTGCACTGGTCGACCCGCCTTTTTCCCCTAGATGTGAAATCGTCCAAGGGCGCGCCGAAGTTATATAATTCAATTTTTGTGCGATCTGAAGCGTTGTTTTCTGGATCCAACGATTCAAAGCGAGGCTGTGACGTGAATCTAACAGTCTGATTCCCAAACTCCACTATAAATAAAACCCTAGGCCTAACTATTTTCTCACAATCAAATTTTCTCCCCATTAGGTTCATTGCCTGAGGTTGAACCCTAAATAGAAAATATTTCTAGGGAGAATATTGTTTTAAAAATTGGACGCCTTAAAAGTGGATGCATGAAGGCCTTGGATTAAAGCTAAAAACAAGAGGTGAGTGGATTTAAACTATATACCTTTTATGTTTATGATATATATTACCGATAGATTCCCTTTGAATATTTAATTTAGCATTTATTTCAGTAATTAGTTCTACTAAATAGTTATGTTGAAACTGTAAATTTTATAAGAGAAGTGTACTTATATTTAAATATTATTTATATGGAAAAGGAAAGGAATCTGATTAAATATAAGTAATATTGGGCTTAAAATTTATATAGAAAGGCATAAGCCTAAAAGTGAGAAATTTACAGCAAATTATGTTAAAACTGGAGAAATGAATTAAAAAGGAGAAAGCTAATAACTTTTTTGGAAGTTAGTGATAGATTATTTGACTGGTGTAGAAAAGAGATTACATATCCATAGTTTAATATTTTAAGAAAAACGGTATGGAATTAGTGCAAAATAGAGACATTACTGTATTTTGCATTACCCAACAATTAAACAAGCAATAAAAGAAATTTCTTGCAGTTATGAGTTATTGTTTATAGAATTATTTAGTATTAAAATACGAAAATGGATTTTTAGCACAATTTTTATAATCAACCAAACAGAATAGAACTACTTTCTAGAATAAAAGATAATAACGTGAGGTGTTAAAGAAATTAAAGAAGAGGAAATAATGAAGTTAATTATTTGACAAGAATCAATAAACAGAAAATGTGACTATATCTGCGTTTACTATGCAATAGTAGAATAAAAAGTAGAGCACTTATTATGATAAGTAATTTTTGACAGTTGGACGTAGTCCTAAACCAAAACTGCCATATAATATAAGAAAACTAAAGGGAATTTAGTATCATAATAAAAGAAGACAGACTAGAATAGAAAAGAGACACTTGCAAGTACATTTATAATATGTAGATTATTAAAGAAAGAAGAGAATATATATTAGTGACAGTTCCAAGTCTAATTGTAACACGTAGGTTATAATGAAAAAGAAAGAAATAGAAGAGGTTTATTTTATCAAACTTAGATCTTGGATTAAATTAATAAGCAAGAATAGCAATTGCCCGTATCGACAGCATTCCCTTTCAAGTCTATGACCGATGGTCTCACACATGGGTGGGGTTGGGCATGTTGATTAGGGTAAATTAGTAACCACCGGAACAAGAAAAGTAAACTAAACACATAATAAAAGATTAGACATGGGTTCTAATAAAACGGTAAGGTGTGTTTGGACTAACCCAGAGATAATCTGGATAAAAAGCCTAATGAAGCAGTTCATCACAATATTTTAGTACAGAAAGAGCACCTCCAGCTTAGTTAGTTTTGGCTAGAAGGAAGTATGAAACTTGAATAGGACATGAGCATACTCTAGGATGGTCCTCTGGTGTAGGCCTAACGAAGCTGCACCCTCGGAGGGAGGTTTGTAGGTGTTCCATCAAGGAAGTATGCCTTGACTGCTTTTGCATTGCAGGCCTAACGAAGAGAACCTTTGTAGGCAGTCAAAAGGTTGATAATGGAGTAGGATATTCGTATGACACCGTACTCTAGGTTGGTAGTAGGTTATAGTGGCAAGCCCCAAAAGGATAATCGCATGCAGAGATCAGCCATCATCAATCAAAGTGAGTTCGGGTAAGACTGGAGTTAAACCAACTGGCAAATGAATCTTTCACTATCGAGACATTAGATGAGGGGCACAGCCAATTGGATGTTTAGATTGTTTGTAGTAGGGCATAGCCACTTAGCTCTTGAAAGGTCTTTCGATTAGTTGAGGGAAGCTGCGTGGGGCCATAGTCACGTTGAGAAAAGAGACAGACCAAGTAGAATATCTGTAATGTAGGCCTAACGAAGTAGACCTTTACAGATATAGAAAATCCACAATCAAGTTCCGTACAACGAGACCACGTTGGTGGAATTCAGGTAGTAGGGAGAACGATTATGTATAGTCCTCAAGGTACGCACTGGGTGGTACATTGTGGATATCTGAGCACTAGTATAAGCTAGTGTGGATGCAGTTCACATTTTCATAATAGATGACGGAACATCTGTATTGTAGGCCTCACGAAGCTGTCCTTTACAGTTGTTGTTACAGTACGCTCTAGTAGCGAGACGACGGAGACCTTTTTGAGGAGGATACGGAAGGTACTATAGGTAATACCTAGGACCTATGCGGTCTTTGGGCGTGTAGCTACATATATATTGGTATTAGGTCTTAATCTACTAGTGAGTAGATGGGTACGATTCACACACAGAGGCGAGAGTACTATAAATTATAAACCCAATAAACTTAATATAATATGAAATGAAAATAGAACGGTATATGTAGAATTATGCTTAGAAGCGTATAATTTGTCCATTCACTAGAACTTTAGTTTTGACTCCCTCCTTATATCATCTCATTGGTTAGGTAGATGTCAGAGATTTTCCAACATTATGACACTTATTTAGAAAGTATCATTATCTTGGTGAGTATTTACTTACTATTATATTTTAGTCAGTTTCGCTGTGACATATTCATTTGAGCTCTGATATATTTATCTTTGCCTATTTGCAGGATACCATATACCCAACTCGAGCTTTAGAGGGCTTGTATTTAGCATTTCTGTGAAAAATCCAGACCCATTGGAACTTGGGTAGTTACAATACAAATATACGTAGATGATATTATTTTTGGATCAACAAACGAATAGCTAAATAAGGAATTTTCGGATATAATGACCAAGGAATTTGAAATAAGTCATATAGGAGAACTTTCTTTTTACGGTTATAAATAAAACAATTAAATAATAGTATTTTTATTAGTCAAGAAAAATATGCTAAGGATTTAGTTAAGAAATTTGGTATGTCAAATACTAGTGGTAAGCCAACTCCTATGGCAACAAATGGGATATTAAATAAGGAAGAGAACTCAAAAGATGTAGAACAAAAATTATATAGAGGTATGATAAGATCCTTACTTTATATAACTGCTAGTAGAATGGATATAATGCATAGTTTATGTCTTTGTGCAAGATATCAATATCAACCTATGGAAACTCACCTAAAACCCGTAAAACCAATACCAAGATATATAAACAACACACTAGACTATGGATTCTTTTATCCAAAATAAGATTCTTTTGGATTAATTTCATATAGTGATGCTGACTGTGTTGATGAAAATCAGACCGAAAAAGTATAAGTGGAACTTATCACTTTTTAGGACACTCTTTTGTTTCTTTGTTTAAATAAAAGCAAAATTTTGTATCTCTATCTACAATAGAGGCATAATATATTGTAACCGCATTAGTACGTTCATAGGTTATTTATATGCAACAAACTTTAAAAGATTTTGTTTAAATTTCTCTAAATCACTAATATACTGTGATAAAACTTATGCAATAAATATATCTGAAAACCCAACACTTCATATTGGGACCAAACATATAGACATAAACATCATTTTCTAAGAGATAAAATAAATAGTCATTTCACTCGAATTTGTAAATACTGAAAATCAAATAGCCGATATATTAACAAAACCGTTAACTCAACATCTTTTATTAAACTTAGAAGAGAGTAGGGAATATGTTATTTTTCTAAAATATAAATACAACATCATATAAATTGTATTAAAAAGAAAATAAAATATCAAAATTAATATATATATATATGTCGACATACAATCTGCCTGTGTCGACATATACCGTAGATTTTTAAAAATCTGTTTCCCATCTTAAATTCAAAGTTCGAAATATAATTATATAACTACCCAATTTTTAATTTTTTCTCATTTTTCTATCTTATTCTTTTTGTAAATACCAATTAAAAGAAAATTAATGGACTCCTCATGTAACATCCAAGAGAAGAGACTGCCCCCTTTAACTTTGAAACCTCCACTCTAGGCCCCTTCCAAACCACCACCATGGCCAATGTCATCAAGGTTGAAGATGATCTGAAGCATGTTCGTAACATGCTTTAAGAAATAGAGGTCGGCCAAATATGCCTCTTGAAAGAACAAGAAAAACAAAGGCACGTTTTTTGGAATCTCCGAAAGCATCTATTAGACAATGCAGCCAATCCAATAGTTGTTGAAGAAGAAACTCCTAATCTTGTCATTTACAAGCCCATGAATGATAAATAAGAAGAAGAGGAGAGTGAGGAAGATGGCGTTGAGGATGACAGTGAAGATAAATGTGTAGGAGAAGTCTGCTTCGATCGTGATGGAAATCTAATGTAACAAAAAGGAAACTTTTGTCCCCACTATCCTTTTGCCTCATCCACGAGTCTCCCATAACAAAAAAAGATGTGTTATTTCTTTGTTTTAGTTTGGCTTGAATAGGTTTGGATTGATTAGTATTCCTACTTTTTGATTTTGGTTCGGTGAGTTTAATACATATGCTTGGATTGGTAATTTAATATGTATTGTTTGACATCATTAAATAAAGATTGTCTTACCTTATTTTTAAAGTCCCCGTATAGTAATCATCATATCAAATTACATCATGTTTAATATGCTTCGATTATTTTAGTACTTAATTATTGATTTTTACTCTATGTTTTCTAAGTGTTTAATTTAGGAGAGTTTATTTTTCATTCATTTTTGTTGGTGACAAAGGGGAGAAAAAATAAAATATACATGCACATATTCGGGGGAGATACGTATCTCAGGGGAGTTATATCATGTTTTATATACAAGAAAACTTAATGGTTCTCATCATTAAAAAAGGGGAGACTGGTAATACTTCAGTTATTGATTTTGATGACTACAACCATATACAATCATATAAACTATATATACTAATGTTTTATCAAGTTATATAGTATACTGTACAGAATATTATACAGGTGTTGAATCGAAGACCGTACAATATAAAGACTTAAGGGATAGACATGAAGACTCATGAGTACAAATACCAAGGTATGAGGATGTCAGGATTATAATTTAGTGTATAGAGTCATGGCTTATATTGTTAAAGTCCTTGATAAAAAATCTTTGATTTCTATCTCCTATTTTTTATCTTTTATATTTTTATACAAAATATATTTTAAAATATTTTATAAAAGTTTTTCAAAGTTTAAAGTGTTTGTAAACTATGTTCAAACTATTGTTCAATGTATCAAACTATTTTACAAAGTATAAAATTTTCAAAACATTTTAAAAGAAACAAGATTTCAAATATTCATGAATATGTCAACATATATACAAATGGTATATCGATATACATGCCGCCAAGTGCTTTTTCAAATTTTGGAAGGAAGTGTCTATTCATCGCAACTCTTCAAGAACAAACGCATAAGCTGATTTACTATATAATGGGGAGTGCAAACGTATTTTTTGATAAAGTTTTACTTATTTTCTTCCCCCTCATACTCTATTGAAAATTCCATTGGAAAATATATGTAATCCGTTTAAAATCACATAGAATCAATTAATACTTCTTTATATTGATTCAAAACCACTTTCCTACTATTCTGGAAACATCTCTCCTCAAACTGAAGCTTAAAGTGCTGTCCAAGTGACTATAGAATCCATGGTATCCAAAGTTCAAGAAATTTTATTTGAAAAACTATCAATTCTTTAAATCCAAGAGAGATGTCTTTTTGAAAAGGAAGTTTTGAAAACATTTTTTTTTAAAACAAGAGATATATTTTTGAAAAACATTTTTATAAAATTAGTGGATATCAAAATAGGACCATTTATGTTCCACTAGATAGTGCCGTGAGTTCCATCCCACTAGAGTTCAATCCCTTTAACAGGCTCGAAGTGGATTCCAATCCACGAATAAATTTCGAATAAAGATGTAAGTGCTTTCAAGAAGTTTTAACATAATTTTAGACTCAATACTTATCTTGCACTTTGAAATCTTGAAATTTTGATATCTTGATATTCACGAGTCTTTTACCTTGCTATCTTCGATCTTTAAATTCATCTGTCTTGTATCTCTATATTGCACAGTCTTCATTCTTGGTACCTGCATGTTTATATCCTGTATATACATATATATCTAAACTATAATTTTAATATTTATTTTTGTAATAAGTCCTAAGGTTGTTGCCATAAAAATTATCCTTCTCAAGGGCTAACAATCTCCCCCTTTTTGATGATGACAGCCTATGTTTATAAAATATATTCACCTTTACTGTAACTCCCCCTAAAAATAATAACTCCCCCTAAAACTAATGAGTCCTCCTTAATCTAAGCCTAACTACTCTATTTTTTAATTCGCCTACTTTGTCATCGACAAAACTAATCCTATACTAATATATATAACTCCCCCTTAATCTAATACTATCTGAACTAAATAGTAATAAGGAAGTATAATAAGCGAAACAGAAATTATTATATACCATGTTATATTTACATATTTATATGGATTAATGATACACAAATATATTTAAGTACATCAATTATAGAATTACACTTCTACGAGAGTTTTTGATAATTGGAGATTTGTGAATTGAACAATTTGGATAAAGAAAACAAAAGTTTCCATATTTCTCAACCAAATTCCCATCTTTTTCAAAACATACTTCGCCTACACAGATCACATTGTCGTCTTCTTCTATAGTGCTTCTTCATCTTCTTCTTCTTCCCCTTCGCTATGCTCTAAGGGGTTATGCACTTGAATGTTGGGAGAATCTTCTTTAATCGCAATGGGATTTGCATGATTATCCATTAGGAATTTTTGCAAATTCCGAAGAAGTTTGCCTTGCTTGTCTTGTTCTTTTGCCATCCTTATTTGACTTGAAGTTCAGTTAACATTTGCATGGCAACCTTCATTGACTCTTCAATCTTTATCACACGTGCCAGTGTAGTGCGTTGGAATGGACCAGAATGAGAAGAAGGAAAAGAAATGGTGTTGTTTTGGTTTAATTTTGTGGAGGAGGCCATTAATTTTAATTTTTAGAAGTTTAATACAGAGAAAGAGAAGTGAGAAGATAGGAAAATTCGAAATACATAGGTTTATATAACTACCAAATTATTTGTAGAGGGAAAATCAAAATTTCAAAATTTGTCGTTGTATTCAATATGGGTGGTAGGTGTATGTCGACATACCTATGAAAAAATTTGGTTTCCTTTTATACCTTTGTTTAAATGTTAGTATGTCTATATTCTATAACTTAGTTGTTGAACAAATGCCTAGTTCTCTTCTTAATTTAGTAAATATAGATTGATTTAATGGTTTGGTTAACATATCAGCAATTTGATTCTTAAAGTTGATAAATTCAAGAGAAAAATATCTTTACTTATATTATTTTTGAGAACATGATGCCTGATATCAATATGTTTAGTCCTAGCATGATGAGTAGGATTTTTAGATAAATTTTTTGCACTGGTATTATCACAATAAATTAGTGACTTTGAAATTGTTAATCTAAAATCTTTTAAGATTTGTTGCATATAAATGATTTGAGAGCAAGCCAAGGCAGCCGAGATATATTCTGCTTCAGTTGTTGATAAAGAAATAGTATTTTTCTTTTTACTAAACCATGAAACCAGAGAATGCCCCAAAAAGTGACATGTTCCACTGGTTCTTTTTCGGTCAAATTTGTAATCAACATAGAGAATGAATCATTTTAAGGGTAAAATAAACCATAGTCAAAAGTATGCTTAACATATCTTATGATATGTTTCACAGCTTTTAAGTGAGACTCTTTGGGTTTAGATTGATATCTTGCACAGAGACAAACACTATGCACGATATCAGTTCTACTCGCAGTGATATATAGTAGTGATCCAATCATTCCCCTATATAGTTTTTTATTTACATCTTTTGAAAGATCTTCTTTATTTAAATCTTCATTAGTTGCCATGGGAGTGGGTTTTCCACTCCCAGTAGTCATATCAAATTACTAACTAGACCCCTTGCATGTTTTTCTTGACTAATAAAAATACCGTTATCTAATTATTTTATGTGTAAATCTAAGAAGAAAGTAAGTTCACCCATATTACTCATCTCAAACTCTTTTATCATTATTTCAGAAAATTCTTTATTCATTTCTTGATTAGTTGATCCAAAAACAATATTATCAACATAAATTTTTACTAGCTGGATATCATTTTTATTTCTTTTAATGAAAAGAGTACTATCTACTTTACCAATTTCAAAATTTTATTGTAATAAAAAATATCTTAATATGTTATACCATGCTCTAGGAGCTTGTTTTAGACCATACAGAGCTTTCTTAAGTTTGAAAACATGGCTTGGAAATTTTTCATGTTCAAAGAGTGGGGGTTGTTCAACATAAACTTCCTCTGCAATAAATCCATTTAGAAAAGCACTTTTAACATCCATTTGAAATAATTTAAAATTATTATAATTTGTGAAAGCAAGTAAAATTCTAATTGCTTCTAATCTTGCTACGGGTGCAAAAGTTTCATTAAAATCTATTCCTTCTTCTTGACAAAAACCTTATGCGACTAATCGAGCTTTATTTCTAATGACCTCACCTAGTTCATTCATTTTATTTTTATAAACCCATTTAGTTCCTATTATTGTTTTATCCTCCGGTCTAGGAAAAAGTTCCCAAATATCATTTCTGGTGAACTGATTCAGTTCTTCTTGCATAGCTAGAATCCTTGAATCAATAGATGATGCTTCCTTTGGCTTTTTAGGTTCAATAGATGACATGGCAGCTAAATTGCTCATGCTATTTAGTTGATTTTTAGTTCTAACAACAGGTTCAACATTTTCTAGTATATTTTCTATAGGTTGATCTTTTAAAAGCTTAAACTTTTTATTTGGATGAATGAGTTCATTATTTGTTTCAATTGATTCGTTATTTAGGGTAGCAAAATCTTCTTCATCGTTAATTTGTTCAATATCTTTGACATTTTCATCAAACGAAACATGCATTGTTTCTTCAATGGTATTACTTTTTAGGTTGAAAACTCTATATGCTTTACTTCTATTAGAATATACGATAAAGATTCCTTTGTCAGATTTAGGATCGAATTTATCTAAATTATCTTTTGTATCTAGAATAAAACATTTACTTCCAAAGATTCTAAAATAAGATACCTTTGGTTTCTTCATGTAAAGAAGTACATAGGGTGTTTTATTAGTTAGTGGTATAATAATTTTCTATTCAAAATGTAGCAAGCTGTAGCATCAGCCCAAAAATGTTTTGGTAAATTACTATCTGAAAGCGTTCTTCTAGCACACTCTTGAATCGTCATGTTTTTTCATTCTACCACTCCGTTTTGTTGTAGAGTTCTTGGAAAAGAGAAATTAGAGTTATTCCCTTTTTATTACAGAATTTCTCAAAATTTTCATTTTCAAATTCCCCATCGTGATCACTACGAATAGTTATAATTTTAAAGAAAGTTGGTTTTGAAGTCTTTTTGTAAAAAAATTAAATGAATCAAAAGTATCACTTTTATGTTCCGCAAAAATTGTCCATGTAAACATAGAATAATCATCTACAATTACAAAGACATATTTACTGTAATTTATTGATTGAATTTGAGATGGACCAAATAAATCTAAATGAAGTAACTCAAGAGGTTTTGAAGTTGAGATCGTATCTTTTAATTTGAAAGTACTCTGCCTAAATTTTCTTAATTGACAAGCATCACATATACTATCTATTTTTAAATTCATTCTAGGAAGACCTCTTACTAGATCAAGTTTAGAAATTTTAGACAAGAATTTAAAATTCAAATTTCCAAATCTTTTATGCCAAATCCAAGGTTCACTTGTATTAGCCAAAAGACATAGATTATCATTTGACATCTTCATACTAAGAATATAAATATTTTTATTCATAATTCCTTCAAATATAGTATTTGAATTATTATCTTCGATGCGACACTTATCTTTTTCAAATTTAATTTTGTATCCTTTATCGAAAAGTTGACTAATACTAAGCAGATTGTGTTTCAGATTTTAAACTAATAAAACATTGGAAATAGTAGGAGTTTTAGAGTTGCCGACGATGCCAATGCCAATCACATATCTTTTTGAGTTGTCTCCAAAATAAACCAATCCTCCATCTTGGTAGATAATATCATTCAGCATATCTATATTACCAGTCATATGTCTTGAACATCCACTATCAAGTATCTACCTTTTCTTCTTGGTCTGTATAATTTGTCCGTTGAGAGTTGATTCTTCAAGGGCCATATAACATTTTTCTTCCTGCATAGAATACAAACTTGGTAGAAAATTTGATTTTGTATAATAACTATATGCAAACTTATGAGACAATAATGATTTGAACAGATTTAAACAAGGGTTAACAAAATTCCCAAAATTAGCCATTTTTTATAATTTTTCAAAATTCAAGTTATGAAAATTTTGAAAACCTTGCGCTGATACCAAATATTAGAAATGTGGATTACGGGTCTTAAGGCTAGAATAACAATAGAGGGGGGGGTGAATAGTGTTTTGTGGATAAAATAAATCTTTTTGAATCTTATGTAATTTAATCACCAACAAATGCAATATATAAACACATATATAATTACAGAATCAGATACAGATGCAAATAATAAATAAAAGCAGTAAAGGAAATAACACACCAGGATTTTATACTGGTTCGGAGTTACCTTACATCTAGTCCCGCATAATTGTACGGATTTCTTTTCAAAATAATCTTCCAGATTACACCCTCGATTTCAAAATCATGAGATACACACTTTTGTATTCGAGTCTAGGGCAAACTCTCTTGATTTACCAGGCCATAAGATCACCAATTGATTTTCGAGGCAACAATCACACCCAATTGATTTCATGGCTCAACCGCACCTTTTACTCAACAGTTTGATTTACAAATAATCCAATAACTCTGAATAGCACTGAGATCTTATGGAGAGAGTGGCTGAGAATCAAAAAAGAGATAATCAAGTTCGATTCACTTGGTATTTCGGGAGAGTATAGTTTGGGATTTTTTAGAATAAATGTGGAAGATGAATAGGAGAGAAAGTGAATGAAAATCTGGTAAAAATTCATTTAGAACTACTGGTATTTATAGAGATCAATAGCCATATCTATTCGTGAAAGGATATGACGAACAGACACTTTTTTTGAAAATTTGAAATTGAAAATTACGGGCACCATGTCAACATGGGGGGAGGGGGTTTAGGAGTATGTCGGCATGCTCTAGGAAAAAAGGGTGATTTTGTTTTTCTTATTAAAATTGGTTTCTATAATTTTTCAAAACAGTTTATAAACTTTTATAAATATACTTGAATATAATTTAACTGTATAAAAGAGTTTAGGAAGTAATTTTTAATACATAATCTTAATTTATAAAGTGATTTAAAATCTGAGAATAGAAATATTTAAAAGCTAAATATTAAAACAAGAGATAGCTTAAAATCAAGGACAATTTTGAAATAAAAAATGTTAGAAATGATAAGGATAATTTTGAGGCTAAGTATTTAAAACTAAGAGAGATGTCTTTTTGAAAAGTAAGTTTTGAAAATAATTTTTTAAAAACAAGGGATATATTTTTGAAAAATATTTTTATAAAATTAGTGGATATCAAAATAGGACCACTATATATTCCACTAGATATTGTCATGGGTTCCATCCTACTAGGGTTCCATCCTTATAACAAGCTCGAAGTGGATTCCCTTCCACGAATAAATTTCGAATAAAGATGTAAGTGCTTTCAAAAAGTTTTAACATAATTCTAGACTCAATACTTATTTTGTACTTTGAAATCTTGAACTCTTGATATCTTGATACTCATGAGTCTTCAATCTTGATATCTTCGATCTATAAATTCATCAGTCTTGTATCCCTATACTGTACAGTCTTTATTCTTGTTACCTGCATGTTTATATCCTGTATATACATATATATCTAAACTATAATGTTAGTATTTTTATTTTATAATAAGTCACGAGGTTGTTGTCATCAAGACCATCCCTATCAAGGACTAATAGCATCCATAAAAGATTGTAGCTTATGTTCACTTGTGGCATCACCAATTGACCTATTCTTGGTAAATAATAGCAATCTTTAGAGCATGCTTTATTTAGATCGGTATAATCGAGGTATGATCTTATTGAATATGCTAGTATATGATTTTTTCTTGATCATAATAAACATATATATATATATATTCATTTAAATGTATTCGTAATTGTACTAATTTATTTTCACATAATTAAATAAATATTTGTTAAATAAAATAAATGGCACATAATTTAAATTCAAATAGATATTTTATTCAAACAAATATTTATTACAATTTTGAATAGTATAAATTTGAGCTCTCACTATATACACAATTTTCAAATAGTACAATTTCAAATTATAACATAATTTTTCACTATACAATTATCATTTATATTTGTACCTCGCTATGTATCACTCATTCACTCATATTTGTTCTTCAACTGTATTCCAGCTTGAATCCGGAATCTGAATTATCTGCAAAATAAACACTAACGCAGTAAAATTGGAAAAGAAATATTTTTGTAGTGTAAAATAAAATGTATTTTGAAAATTATTTGCCTCACTTATTTAGGTTGTTCGTCATTATTTATTATTTTAATTCATCATACACGAACAACTTATGACATGCATAGTGTATCACTATGCATGCCACAAGGCCGTTATATACTTGATAAAACTGCAGGGATAGGTGAGCACAAGGTCAAACCCTAGCCAAAGGTATGTCAACTCAAGTGCAGCACAAATAAAGTTACGATATGAGCACATGGTCAAACCCGAGCCAAATCTTTGTTGAATTCAGGTGCAATACAAAAAAAAATAGAATGGTCAAGTTTGAATGACTGGAACAAGCCTCGACCAAAGATTCAATGTGTACACTTGAAAAAAACTCAACCATTCAGACTCAAGGCAAAGACCACAACAAGTCCCATATGTATATGCAACCAGACTAGATATAAGAAAACAAAGGCTAGACAATCAAACCAGACTCGAGTACACATGAATACAAACTAACCAGTCAAACTCATATAGTGAACTGTACTCGAAGCATCGCACATAAGACAAGCGCACAAAGATAGGCCATAAAATCAAAGAGCAACATTATATACATATGCATATGGTATAGTGCAAAGATGCATGTCAACCAGAATAAAATATTCAAAACAACGGATCACATAACTTCAGACTGCAACTCAAAAGGAGCAACAAAATGAACCAGTACAAAAAGTATTGGATAACACATAATGGAGGAAAACAAGTATACATATGTAAAGATATCAAGTGTATAAAAATGGAACAACTGAATACAAGTACGAGTTTTCTAATCAGTGCAACATGAATACTAGCATGAATGGTCAAAGCAGTGTGAATGTATCATAACCCATGAAGACCAATAGAGAAAAGACAAGCACATAAGTCATGTATATGCTCAGAGGCACACTAAAATTGTAGTGCAACAAAGTGGACAGTGCAATAAATGAAACTGCAGCTACCAAATTGAACAAAACATATACAACATGACATGAGAATCACTAGGTTAAATGGAGGCAACGCTAAAACTTCAAGAAAACTACATGGTACAGCAGATTCAAATATCAATGGCACCAGTGATGATACAAGTGTGGTGCAAAGCAACAACATAATCAAACTCGAAGATCAGAATCAAGTAAATCACAACAAGAGGCATCGGCAGATTAACAACACATACATACACACATACATATGTATGTATGTACATATATGATGACACACATTCGAGTTAAAACAAATACAAGAGCTAGCATATCCGACTGCAACAAGACCACAATAACAATGCAACCAGGCTTCAAATGAAGTAGTTCAATACACAAGCAAGGCTAAAACTCAATGCAAAACAACCACGAACACTGACCACATATAAACCATGCGCAATGTAACCAGACATCATCATCATCAACGGATCAAAATGCAGACCCAAATGTACGAAGTGCCTCAATACAGTGAATTAATGAAGCAACACTTTCAACCAGAACTAGTCCTGAACAAAAGCCCAGTTTAAATGTGCATATTCAAGTAAATGAGTCAGTGCGGCATGAGTCACAATATATACGCACACATACATGGAATGATGCAACAAGCAAGTCAAAAAATCAAGGCAGGTTTAAGTAGCATTTTCGAACAAAGACAAAGGTGTTTTAAATATCATCGAACTTAAATGCCGAAGCCAATTTTTTATCTCCCGGTAGATAATATGATGGACACGAATTAACAAAGTCAACGATCTAAAAAATTAAGAAGCCGTAGTCATAGTAAAAGGAATGGAACCAAATCCAAATTCATGAAGCCTTGGTGATCAAGCATGCAAAAAATATACGAATTGAACTAGTCAAGATTAATCACAATCACTCAAGCAAAGTTGAATGGACAAGTGTAAATAATGTGAAAATTTTAAATGGAATATACAAACATAGTTATAAGGTTTTGATCCCTATTTGAACTGTTAACGTCATCGGCATGAATGGCATCAAGTTCAAAGCATATCAACGGGAGTAACAAAGAAAATCGCATACCAAGATTTATCCAAATCGAACTTGCCAAAATTGAAGCAGCCGAGTATAGTAAAAGCAAGACCATCGGTCAACAAAGCAGCGCGAGCTTATCTAATCGAACGATCAATTAAATCAGCATGCTCAAATTCCAGAAGCCCTAAATTCTTAAAGAGGAACGAACGCTGCCATTTTCATCAAGCAAAGAAAGCGGGCCGAAGAATTAAAAAGAGAAATGGGGACAGTTTATTTTCTTTTGGGACGGTTTATAATTATCATTGGGCTTTAGTTTTATAATTTAGGGTTTCTTGTTTTTAGGGTTTTTTAGTTTTTATTTTGCTTTTAAATTTCTATAAAATTCTAGTCGTGTGACTAGGACGAACTATGGTGGTGTAGTTCGAGAATTCCCAACTCAGTGGCTCAGTTGTGGCAGGGTTTTGAGCGTAGAGTTATGTTAGTCGATAACGGGTGTCGTGAGTTTACGTGTGTAAGCGTCTGACTACTTAATTTCTAGTAGAAACCTTGGGGGCAGCACGTAGGCTGAGTTTTGCAGAAGTTGGGTAAATTCTGTGTTGTTCTATTTCTGCCTTTTTTATTATTCTGCTATTATCCATGCCGCTATTATTCTGCTACAACTGTGACGAAATTATTTTATACTTCCGCATCAAATTTTTATAATTAATAGTATCACCTTATTCATCCCCCTCTCTAAGGTGAAACCGATCCTATAAGTGGTAGCAGAGCTGGAACAAAAGCCATTTTTTGCATTAAAATTTTGATTTTTAAAAAACATTTTTTTTTTCAATTTTTTGAATTTTTTTTTCAAAAATGGCTTTTTTCAATAATGCTTTTGCTGAGGGTCAGTCCATAGTTAGACCTCTAATGTTCAATGGTGAATGTGCCTACTGGAAAAATAGAATGAATTTTTTTTGTATAAACTATTGTTGCTTGGAATATTGTTGAAGTAGGTTATAGGAACATCTCAAGTCAATTATAGGAATATTGCTTGGAATGCTAAACCTATGAATTCAATAATATGTTCATTGGATCAAATTGAATTTAATCGTGTCTCACATTGTCTAGCTGTGCAAGAAATCTGGCATACACTTGAAGTGGCTCATGAAGGAACATCTCAAGTCAAAGAATCTCGTCTTTCCATGCTTAGTAGCAAATACGAGAACTTCACAATGTCCAAGGATGAAAATGTCAAAGAGATGTATGGATGACTTTCCAATCTCGTATACAAATCAAAAGCTCTCGGAAAATCATACACTGAGTTGGAAATAGTTCGAAAATCCTCAGAGTCCTTGTATGAAATTTTGAAGCAAAATTCACTGCTATTTAAGAATCAAAGGATTTGAAATAGATTAAAGTCGAAGAACTCATCGAAAATCTCACCACTTATGAGCTAGAAATGAAATTCAAGGAAGAGCATGAAGGAGGAGATACTCGATAGAAATCGATAGCTCTCAAAGAAACAAAAGAAAGTGATGATGATAATGAAGATGGAACAGCTGAGCTAGCACTATTAATAGATAAATTCAAAAGGTGGAATCACAAATACAAAAATCAAGCTCTAAATCAACAATTGAAAAGCATATTAGTCAAAGTACTAGACAATTCAGAAGAGCAGGAGATCATTTGTCACAAGTGCAATAAACCCAGTCATATCAAGCCAAATTATCCTTAGAACCAACTCGGCCATTGGAAGAAACAAAAAAGGAGAAGTTTTACAGCCACTTGGTGTGAAATTGATGAAGATAATAAAAGCATTAGCAGTGAGAGTGAAAAAGCGGATTTGTGCCTTCAAGGTGATATAATTGATAGCAATAATGGCAAGCCAAGCGAGGTATCAAAACTTTCTCACTCAGAACTACTTATATATTTTTACAAAGTAAATGGCGGTTTCGAAAGACTTAGGGAGAAATATGCTAAAATTGAATCACAAAGAGATACTTTGATAGATTTAAATAAACAGCTTGATCAACTAGTCAAAAACTATCGAAGTAAAATCCCTAAGTGACAAGTGTCCATCATTCGAAGAAGAAATTAAAAAAATCAGAAATTAAAATTAAATCACTTGAAAATGAAATTATGATTTCGAAAAAAAGTGAAAATACTAGAAGAGAAATTTCTGTTAAAAAGTGCACGAATCAGAAATTAATATTAAATCACTTGAAAATGAAGTTATGATTTCGAAAGAAAGTGAAAATACTAGGAGAGAAATTTCTATTAAAAAGTGCACTCAATTATTGAATGAAAATGAATCTCTCAAAACACAAGTCCAACAATTGTCTACAACCTTAGGAAAATTTTCAAAAGGAGAAAAATTGCTAAATATGTTATTAAGGAAACAAACTATTAATACTGTTAGACAAGGTCTTGGATATAATCAATATGAACTTGTTAGAAGCGAAATTAATCAAGTCAAATCCGAGTGCACAATTTGTAGAAAAATTGGACACAAGCAAAATATTTGTTGGTATAGACCCAAACATGTGAAAACCATTCCAATTTGGGCTCCAAAAGGCATAAATATAAAATCTCTTAAAGTCAAACAAATCTGGGTGCCAAAAGGAACAAATATAAAATGTCTTGGGTCTCCACAAACATATCTTTCAAAATCTTTTGCCACTAACAACCATGGACTTATAAAAATAAATAGGTCACAAAAATATTTCCTCATGTAGGTGTAGTGGTAGGCTAAGAAACAACAATAGTGTTACTTGGATTCTGGCTGTTCTAGGCACACGATGGGCTACAAATCAAAGTTCCTTAGCCTAATATAAAGGTGGCAGAATAAGAATGAGTAACTACGAAAAATTATCGTGAAGGTAAACTAGGTAATGGTATATTTATCTTGAACGATTTATTAAATGTGAAAATCTGCACCATAATCTGATTTAATTCAGCCCGTTATGTGATAATGAAATAAATGTTGATTTATTTTAAAAGTGTTGACCAATCATCTTTGAACTATTTTGCTTGGACTAACAATATTGAAAGTTTAGATGATAAGAGATATTGTCTGTATTGATTGATGATTACTCATGATACACATGGATATACTTGTTTACCTTATTACTTCTAGATCTAACACTATGATCACTGTTTGTAAATTTGCACGGTTTCTATTCAAGTTCAAAAATGTTTCACTCAAAAGCTGTAAAAATGATTTTAAAGTATTGTGATACATACTTCATGGTCTGTTCTATAACGTCCAACTAATGATAATCTTGAGTCAAAGGGAAATTCGAATGTAGATTACACTGATAATCTAGTTGATAGAAAAATTACTAGTGGAACGTGTTTTATGTACAGACATTCATTAGTTGCATCACATTTTCAGAGAAAATATCTACATGTTTTTCATTTTCAATTAGTAGACAATTTTTCTTATAAAACCCCTTCAAGAAAATAGTCTTTGTTGACCTTGTTTTAGAGTGGTCATTTTAGAATATTTGATCTCATAATTACTTTAGGATTTGATTTTAAATGACTAAATTAACTTATCTGACCCCCTACTGATTATTGAAAAGATATATAGTGATTGAAAAAGTGATGAGTGTTGATATTAATCATATATCATGACTTGAGACAGTATGTCTAGTAAATTTCTTTAAAAAATTGAACAAGGTTTGTAATAACTTTTGATGTGTAAAAATTCCATGACCATCTCTATTTCTATCATATTTCTATCGTCCATCACTCAGCAAAATCCAATATGGTATGTCAATATGTGGTATTTTGAACCGAAAATTTATTTTTTAGCAATGAAAACATCCAAAGTATTCACTCTCATTTAAAAGTCCTTACGGTTATGCATGGGTAAATTACTTGGAATTTTCGATTATGTGCTTTCATGCTCATTTAAAAGTCCTCACGGTCATGCATGTATGGAACACATATCAACATTGATTATTAAATAGACAAGTTGATTCTAACCCCACTTAAAAGTCCTCACAGTTATGTGGGTTAGAAGATGCTTGAAATTCATTTTTTATAAAAATTGAGAATACTACTAATCTCATTTAAAAGTCCTAACGGTTATGCGTGGTTAGTAGATATTCAAATTCCTGATATAAATATGCGATAAATAGACACAACTATATGGTTTTATATATCGCAATCATTCCTATCATTCTAAAGTTGAATATGCGCCTAATAGAGTATTTATGATTTTTGTTGATTTTTTATTGAAATTTAATATTTATACTCAATTGGGTATTATTATTGTATTAATGTCTATCACTTTATCTCTAATTTTCTAACATCATTACTCTTTTGCTGATAACAAAAGGAGGAGAGAAAAGTTAAGATTTTGGCAAATAAAGGTCAAATATTTTATTTTTTATGTACATATTTCCATCTAGGTCCATTTACATATGTTTATTAATTTTCATGCATATATGAAGGGGGAGCTTTGTTGGAGAGAGAAAACATTCAAACAGGGGGAGCAAATTGAATGATCAAATGTATTTAAAAAATTCAAAATCTTAAATATATGTTCGTTGTAATCAAATGGGGAATATTGTTGAATATGCTAGTATATGATTTTTGTTTGATGATAATAAACACAAACACACACACACACACACACACACATATATTTATATATATTCGTTTAAATGTATCTGTTATTGTACTATTTTATTTTCACATAATTAGATAAATATTTGTTGAATAAAATAAATAGCATAGAATTTGAATTCAAACAGATATTTTATTCAAACAAATATTTATTACAATTTTGAATAGTACAAATTTGAGCACTCACTTTATACAAAATTTTCAAACAACACAATTTCAAATCACAACAAAAATTTTCACTATACAATTATCATTTACATTTACATCTCACTGCATATCACTCATCCACTCATATTTTTCTTCAACTATATTCCAGCTTGAATCCGGCATTAGAATTATCCGCAAAACGAACACTGACGCATTAAAATTGAAAAAGCAATATTTTTGCATTGTAAAATAAAATGTGTTTTTAAAATTATTTGCCTCAGTTACTTGGGTTGTTTGTCGTCATTTATTTTTGAATTCATCTTACATGAACAACCTACGACATGCACAGTGTATCACTGTACATGCCACAAGGTCGTGCACACTGATATACACTTGATAAAGGGGCATTTCACCAGAAGGACAAACTTTGCAGTCTAATTAATTTCTAGGACACACATTCAAGAAATTACTTTCAAGGCTAAAATCAACAGAATAATTACTTTCAACGACAAAGTCAGCAGTCCAATTATTTTTAAGGACATATTTCATAGGTTTTTATCCCCTAAAACTAATTATTTTGTGTTTTGTCCTTGAAAATAATTATTTCAGTTGTGTGTCCTAGAAACTAATTCCACTTGCTAAAGAGGCCATTGTGGCTAATTTCCACCTTGATAAAACTATAGGGACAGGTGAGCACAAGGTCAAACCCGAGCCAAAGCTAGGTGAAAGTGATTACTGTGTTGCTAGTTATCACTTAGGATCGTGTAATATGGAATGTATTATAATCTAAATGCGGAAACGGATAATAATAGTAAAGTAAAGAAGAATAAGCACACCAGGAGCTTTTATACTGGTTCGAACTTTCCGTTCTACGTTCAGTCCCAGACTTCCCTCTGGAATTTCTTATGATAACCCCTCACTTAACCCGAAAGAATAGGTATACAACACCTGAACATCGGATCAGGATTTTTCTGCCTCTAATAATCGAAAGAGGACTTTTACCGCCTGAACAACCGAACAAGACTTCAACAGTTTCAATAAAATTACTTTGACACTATGTGTTCTTGATAACACTGATTTGTCTTTGACAGTACAACCTTCCTATAAATTTTTTCCTCAAGTATATATTGTGTGTGTAAAGGTTTAGAAAGGAAACTATTTCTTTGAATGGAAGAATAAGTTAATTGATTCAGAGATTCAAGCAATATATGTAAATTGTGATTTCTTTATAGAATGCAGAAATAGTAGAGAGCATGATCGGGAAACAAAATAAAATTCGATGATTTGAGAAGTGAATCTCATGTGTTTATATAGTAGATAAACAGTTGCAACTATTCACAAAGATTTTTGACCAAAGGAAGCAGCCGTAACTCATCAAATTGGATTGTATCTCTTGGCAAATGGAAGTGTCTGTTCAAAAAATTGTTGTTGTCGACTGACCCAAAATGACTTATCCACTGAAAATTCAAAGTTGGTGCAAAACAGAGTATTTTTGTACAACTGAGCAGGTTCAGTCGACCGGTCATATATGGTCAATCGATTGGCCTTAATGTCAGTGCACAGTTCATATTAATTTTGAAGATTTTGAAGCTCAAAACAACTTTGATTTGTGTGGACTACTTGAGGATAGATTTTAACAATAATAAGACTAAAAACTTCGACAAATAAACATACTATACTAGTTTTGTAGTCTTGCCTTCTTTGTAGTTTTTACAGCATATTTCTTTCTCTTTTGGTCGCTTGTCCATACAGTCTCATTCACTGATTTTCTTTGTCATGGATCAAAATTTATGATTCAAAATTCTCCCCATTTTTGATTGATGATAACCTGTTACAGATTATACTATATTTTGAGAAATATATAACGGGAGTTATATGTATCTCCCCCTGAATATCCAGCGACATATTTAAACCTGCAAGAAATGGTTAGTTATACAAATTTCTCCTAGTGCCAATAGTGAGTGATATAAATCTTGAAATCTAGAGTACATGTCATTTATATTTTCGTCTGATTTCATTTTGAAACTTTGAAACTAATTTTTCAACATAGAAATTTTACTTTGTTTAACTTTGTTAGTTCCTTCATGAGTAACTTTTGAAGTTCTCCATGTCTCATAAGCAGTTATACACATACTGACTCTATTAAACGTATTTCTATCTAATGCACAAAATAACATGTTCATAGCTTTAGCATTTGAAGTAGCATCAGCTTTCTAGCAGCAGTCCAAGTTGAAAAATCTTCTATTGGAATGGTATATTCATTTTGAGTAATGTTCCAAGTTTCAAAACCATAAGGTTGCATATATATTCTCATTTTAGTTGACCAGTAATTATAATTCATACCATTGAATAGTGGAGGTCATGCAGTAGATTGACCTTCAATAAAACTAGTGCTAATGACAGTGCTTATGCTGGTGTTATTTTCAATATTAGCAGAAAGATTATCAAATAACCGTGTTATGGTTAAAGGATGTCTTGCTCTGATACCAAATAAAAGTGACTACTGTGTCGCTAGTTATCACTTAGGATCGTGTAATCTAGAATGTATTATAATCTAAATAAGGAAACAGATAATAATAGTAAAGTAAATAAGAATAAGCACACCAAGAGTTTTATACTGGTTCAAACTTCCCATTCTGCGTCCAGTCCCAGACTTCCGTCTGGAATTTCTCACAATAACCCCTCACTTAACATAGAGGAATAGGTATACAACACCTGAGTAACCGATCAGGATTTTTCTGCCTCTAACAATCGAAAGAGGACTTTTACCGCCTGGACAACCGAACAGGACTTCAACAGTTCAATAAGATTGCTTTAACACTATGTATGCTTGATAACACTGATTTGTCTTTGATAGTACATCCTTCCTATAATCTTTTCCTCAAGTATATATTGTGTGTGTAAGATTTAGAAAGGAAAATATTGCTTTGAATCGAAGAATAAGTTAATTGATTCAGAGATTTAAGCAATATATGTAAATTGTGATTGCTTTGTAGAATGCAAAAATAGTAGAGAGTATGATCAGAAAACAAAATAAATTCGGTGATTTGAGAAGTGAATCTCATGTGTTTATATAGTAGATAAACAGCTGCAACTACTCATGAAGTGTTTTTACCAAATGAAGCAGCCACTACTCTTCAAATTGAATCGTATCTCTTGGCAAATGGAAGTGTCTGTTCAGAAAAATAGATGTTGGAAAAGTTCAGTAGAATGACCCAAAACGACCAGTCAATTGAAAATTCAAAGTTGGTGCAAAACCAGAGTGTTTTTGTGCAACTGAGCAGGTTCAGTCGACTGGTCATATATGATCAGTCAACAGACCTGACTATTAGTGCACAATTCACATAAATTTTAAAGATTTTGAAGGTCAAAAAAACTTTGATTTGTCTGGACTACTTGAGGATAGATTTTAACAATTCTAAGACTAAAAACTTCGATATATAAACATACTATACTCAATTTTGTAGTCTTATCTTCTTTGTTGTTTTAACAGCATATTTCTTTCTTTTTTGGTCGCTTGTCTATATAGTCTCATTCACTGATATTCTTTATCATGAACCAAAACTTATGATTCAACACTAGATTCAACTGCAATAAAAATAAAGTCACGATATGAGCACAAGGTCAAACCCAAGCCAAAGCTAGGTTCTACTCAAGTGCAATACAAAAAACAAAAATAGCATGGTCAATTTTTAATGAGTGGAACAAGCCTCGACTAAAGATTCAATGTGTACACTTGAAAAATACTGCACCATTTAATCTCATGGAAAAAACCACAACAAGTCACATATGTATATGCAACCAGACCAGATATAAGAAAACAAAGGCTAGACGGTCCAACCTAACTCGAGTAAAAACAACATAACCAGTCAAACTCATAAATGAACTGTATTCGAAGCATTAACACACAAGATAATCACACAAAGATAGGCCAAAAATCAAAGAGCAACACTGATATACATATGCATATAGTCTGGTGCAAAGAAACAGTCAACTAGAATAAAATGTACAAACCAACCGATCATAAAACTTCAGACTGCAACTCAAAAGGAGCAACAAAATGAACCAGTACAAAAAGTGGTGGACAACACATAATGGAGGCAAATAAGTATATATGCAAAGATATCAAGTGCATAAAAATGGAACAATCGAATATAAGTACGAGTATTCTTATCAGTGCAACATGAACGCCAGCATGAATGGTCAAAGCAATGTGAACATATCATAACCCATGAAGATCAACAGATCAGAGACAAGTACACAAGTCATGTACATGATCAAAGACACACTGGAATATGTAGTGCAACAAAGTGGGCAACGCAATAAACGAAACTGCAGCTACCAAATTGAACAAAACATATGCAACATGACACGAGAATCACCAGGTTAAATGAAGGCAAGGCTAAAACTTCAAGCAAACTACATGGTGCAACAGATTCAAATATCAATGGCACCACTGATGATACAAGTGCTGTACAAAGCCATAATTTAATCAAACTCGAAGATCAAACTCAAGTAAATCACAACAAGAGCAATCAATAGATTAACAACACATACACACACACACATACATACATACATACATACGTACGTACGTACGTACGTATGTATGTATGTATGTACATATATGATGATACACATTTGAGTTAAAACAAATACCAGAGCTAGCATATCAGATTGCAACAAGACCACAATAACAATGCAACCAGACTTCAAATTGAAGCAGTTCAATATACAAGCAAGGCTACAACTCAATGCAAAACAATCACCAACACTGACAACATATAAATCATGGACAATATAACCGGACATCATCATCATCATCAATAGATCAAAATGCAGACCCATGTGTACCAAGTGCCTCAATACAGTGAATTAATGAAGCAACATTTTCAACTAGAACTAGTCCTGAACCAAAGCCCAGTTCAAATGTACATATTCAAGTAAATGAGTCTGTGCAACATGAGTCACAATATATAAGCACACATACATGGAGTAATGCAACAAGCAAGTCAGAAAATCAAGGCAGGTTTAAGTAGCAGTTTCGAAAAAAGACAAAGGTGTTTTAAATATCATCAAACTTAAATGATGTAGTCAATTTTTTATCCCACAGTAGGTAATATGATGAACACGAATTAACCAAGTCAATGATCTAAAAAATTAAGAAGCTGAAGTTATAGCAAAAAGAACGGAACTAAATCCAAATTCATGAAATCATGGCGATCAAGCAAGCAGAAAATATACGAATTGAACTAGTCAGGATTAATCACAAGCATTCGAGAAAAATCGAATGGACAAGTGTAAACAATATGGAAAATTCAAATAACTATACGAACATTATGGTTTTCATCTCTATTTAAACTGTTAACATCATCGGCATGAATGGCGTCGAGTTCAAAGCATATCAATGAAAATAAGAAACAAAATCACATACCAGATTTATCCTAATCGAACTCGCCAAAATTGAAGCAGCCGAGTAAAGTAAAAGCAAGACGATCGGTCTATAAAGCAATGCGAGATTATTTATTCAAACGATCAATTGAATCGGCGTGCTCAATTTCCAGAAGCCCTAAATTCTTAAAGAGGAACGAAAAATGCCATTTTCACTAAGCAAAGAAGGCGGGCCGAAGAAAAAAAAAGAGTAAAGGGGGACAGTTTATTTTCTTTTGGGCCCGTTTTATATTTATCATTAGGCTTTAGTTTTATGGTTTATGTTTCTTGTTTTTAAGTTTTTTTTTCAATTTTTTTCTGCTTTTAAAATTCTAATCATGTTACTAGGGGACGAACTACAGTGGCTGAGTTGTAGTAGGGTTTTAAGTGTATAGTTTGGTTAGTCGATAGCGAGTGTCTTGAGTTTACATGTGTAAGCATCTGACTACTTAATTTCCAGTATAAACCTTGGAGGCAACATGCAGGCAAGGTTTTGCCGAAGCTGGGTAAATCTGTGTTGTTCTATTTCTGCTTTTAATATTTTGCTATTATCTATGCTGCTATTATTTTGCTATTACCAGTGCTGCAATTATTTTATATATATTTTCGCATTAATTTTTATAATTATTAGTATCACCCTATTCACCCCTCCCCCCTCTAGGGTGAAATCGATCCTACAATTCTCCCTTTTCCTTTGGACTCTTTAACTAGTACACAATTAGTCGACCATTTGGGCTAAAAGACTTTTTTAACGAATCCATTCTCAAATAACCTTTAACTTATTCCATATTAGCCCGAATATTATCAAATTTCCTTTTCTATCAAATTAGGACAATATTTGGATCTGTATTTAGAGCGTGGCTCATAATTACTGAATCTATTCTGACCATGTATGAGTGAGTTTTGGCAAAACACATCGTTGTTATATTAGAGGTATCGGGTAAGCTCTCTTCTGAGAGTGTCTTCTAATTCTTTTCCGATTTTTACTACTTTGGTTGAATTTAGAAAATCCAAGCTTGCTTCTTCTATACCTTTGGAAGAATATTTTCTCTTTCCTTTTCACTTCTACAATCTAATCTTACCTAAAAAATCTCATAATTTAGTATTCCACACAAATTACTCACTTCAATTATTTATTGATTCGTAAAGGTTTTATAATAAAACCTCTGTTTTCAAAACCTTTAATTTACTTTAAAAAGAAAAAAATTGATTTCCAAAATGGTTTAAATAATAAATTCTTTTTCCTTCCTAAAATCTTTATGTAAAAACCTATTATATAATTACAAGAAAACTTATATTTTATGCATTTATTCAATTTCAAATTCCTTAAATTACTTTCAAATATAATTCATAAACTTCGAAACTCTTCTTAATAGATTCAAAATGATAATGCCAATGAAGTTTTTATAATATATATTTTCCTTTAAACAACAAATCTAAACAATCACACTTTCCCATAAGGATTTTCAACTCAAAATATTTCCCAAAGTCATGACTTGAAATTCCAAAATCAATACTTTAAAACTCTTAATCACTTTAAATTTTTCCTTTTAAAATATTATATGAGAAATGATTAATCAACCCGAAGTTCGCTTTTATAATAATCTTCAAACATTTAACATTAAATATGGATTTTCTAAATCCATTCATATAATAGAATACCAAAATTTCCCTTTCTATAATAATTCAATTCAAACACTTCAAATATATATATATCCAAACAACATGGTAAACAAATTCCCTTTTGTTTTATAATAATCAATTACCGAATGTATATTACTTTTAAAATGATTTTGATAAAATACACTTTGTTAATGATAATTTCCAAACAACAAACAAAACACATTTATCTTATTATCATTCCAAAATATTTTCTTTTCACCAAACTTTCCAATAAACCATCGCTTTTACATACAAAATTTTAGATACCCTTTTATAAAAATCCTTTAAATATTTTTTAGCCATATATGTGTGTGTGTGTGTGTGTGAGTGTGAGTGTGTGTGTGTGTTTTCAGAAGTACATTGACTTAAATAAATCCTAGAAATCATCACTTTTCGAATAATTTCTATTCATATACTTCTCAAGAATAATTTCAATTTTAGACATAAATCCTTCTATAATTCATGATTTATTACTAAAATAATCTATTTCTTTCAAATCTTCACATTTGAATTCTTTTACCTCTTTCGATCAATTTTAAGTGTTGAGCTCGACTAAAACAATCTTTGTATTCTCCAAATTAAAGTCCGTAGTGACATTGTCCTCCAGGGTTGCCTAGTGTACAACTTCTTTATTCAAAACATTAACTTTCTTATTCTGCACTATTTTCCTAAAACAAATAATTACTTTGTTAGTTCCAAAGTAAAGAAATGATGACATGAACTTTCGAACCTTCCTTTTAGTGCCAAAATATTAAACCAAAAATTGGTTTGAAACCCAAGATGTTGTTCAAGAATTCAAGTCATGTATTCGATAGGTAAGTCATATAAACATCGATGATCGTTCATTCGTATGCCCATGGGTGTAGTAGGCAATATGCAAAGCAAGCTTTATGTTAGCAAAATTTATTTGCTAACCCAAATCTACAATGCAAGTTAAGGTTGGTTTGGATAAGGGCTTAAGTAGCCTTATGCAAGTTTGGAAATATATGCAAGTTCAAGTTTGTGTCCAAGTACACAGATCAGTCATATACATATCCATTGTCCAAGTCCAAGCACAAATATGAGTCGTACACATCAAAAGTTCAACAATAGACAAATATTATCATACAAGAAGAGTACGTTATGCAAAGTTAATTATTCAAGTCCTTGTTTTATTAAAGTTACAAGAATATGATCGGCACTAAAAATCCCCAATTCAATTTAGAGTTTACAACTTTAAAATTTGAGAAATAGGAAAGAATTTATCGCCCTCTTCTAAATGGTGGAGGGGACCTACTTATAGAGGTTGTAGTAAGCAAAATGGCTGACACATGCTATTCAAGCTAAACACTCGCCATCTCTTTGTACTGTTGATATTCGACACCTTTATCATATCGTTAATTCACAACATCCCTCGTTGATGTTATCCCTCCATGATGCTAGATATTTGACAATCTGTATGATTGTAGATGCTCGATATCATTTGTGTCCATTGAGGTTCGACATCTCTTGCTACTTGTAAAAGCTCGAAACACTTTGCTATTATCGTAGCCCATCGTTCTTATTTAAGCTCGATATCTTTTGTTCTTTACAACAACTAATGTTGTAAAGGCTAGATAACAATCAATACACCTAAGACTTGATTTCCATAGGGACTCAATACACCCCCCAGTAATCAAATGAGTGGCATCTTTTAAAGACGCATCACTCCTCCCTTATCTTATACTTTAACATTTTGTGCTATATGGTTCGACATCTCCATTACCATTCATAAATTTTATACCTTCTTGTTGCTAGGCCTTCGAAGTTTATCTTCATTGTTGATGTACTCGACATCCTTTGTTACATACTCAACAACACTGTATTGAAGAGATTTGATGTTTCTTATTCTTCCAATTTATTGTAGCTCGACATCCCTAAGCATTTATTGTTTCGACATCTTCTTCTACTTGTTAAGTACTCAACAATAACTGCTGTTGCAAATGCTTTTTACCCCTTAGAGACTTGGTACCTCATTTTTCTTTGTAAAAATTTACTTCTAGTTTAAGTATTCGTCATCATTATAGCTATAGAGACTCGACAGCCTTTCTATGTTCGAACTTGATATCCCTTGTGCTTCGATATCTCCAACTGTTCACTGATTCCTTTAAGTTACATAACTCTTAAGTAGAAGCTCGACAGCAACCTTCATATTAAATGCTCGATATCACCTTATTGATGGAGTGCATACATTATTGACTTAGAAACTTAATCTATCACCATAGATTCATTGGCTAATCATATTTCTATGCACTTACACGATCACCGCATGATCTCAAAATTTTCCATATCTTCCCATGCTTCGTTTAACTTGATGACTTCCTAAGCATATTTAATGGTAGAAAATATGCAAATAACATCATATAACTAAATGTATTATAAATTATAAGTTTTTTTCCAATCCACTGTAAATAGGAATATATAGGATATGATCACTTTATATTTGTAGTATAATCATATTTAATGTGATACAATCAAACTTATAACTTCCTAAACTTTATAACATGCTTAGAAGAGTTTTAAAAAAATTACAATGATTTATATTGTTTAATATGAATAGTCTCCAATTCCAAGTACCGGGGTTGTCTGTGCACTAAGAACCATGAAATTTGTATGACCATATTAATAGTAGAATGTAGTATATGAAAGTTAGTTATTAGAGTTAAATAAAGCAAGAAATACATGAAATAATTAATCCTAGTAGAGAAAGCAACACTGACTCGATGAACTATAATCAAAATTTGATGTCACACTTTGTTTTCTTATTTATATTCTTTGTATTACATGCATGTGTTGCAAATCACATAGTTTATAAATGAGACCGAATGTAAATAATTATAACCTCTAGTACTTGTATATGCATTAAATTTAAAGGAGTTTGTTTATAAGCTCAACCGATAAATAATTATTATATCATTGGCCATATATGTTATAGTTGGTATCAGTATTTATAAGCTCATTAGTTATTATTGATATAAAAAAGGGAAAAGGTGGCATGTATATTATACTTGTGTTTATCTTGGTTGACCCAATGAGAGATATTACAGAGCAAGTTAAGGATTATGTCCAAGACTTTCACCTAGATTTAATCATTTGGCTAACACTCAAGATGAAGTAAGATAAAGTGCAAACTATAAACACTCTTGCTTTTTTTAGAGTAAAATTGCACATTTTTGGCTATAAGCCTTAATTATAGGCAAAATGATTCTCTATAGTTTTTCTCATGCCCTACGATACATTTGCAACATTGATGCTTTATTTATTGGTATTTTATTCATCGTGTTCCCAGAGAATGCGACATTGATCCTGTTATCTCAGCTTATTAAGCATGTCTGACTCGAAGGCAAATGAATGGGCAGAAAGATAAGAATGAAGAATGGGATAAACATATTTCAGTATAAATATTTTGGCATTAGTAATCTTCTAAATCATTGAATAATAAATATTACTAATGTAATTGATGTTGTCTAACATTATGCACTCTAATTAATTGTCAATACCATACATGAGTGACAACCATCAATATAGTAGGTAATAAAAACACAATTATTTAACATGGTTAGCTAAAAACCTATCAACATCCATTTACCAAACAATCAATTGTATTACTTCACTACAAAATTTCATATTAAATTACTGTGGTTATTGCTATAGGGTGACTCTAATATTACAAAACTAACTATTAACGAAATTGTAATATAATTAGCATTTAGGCATACAGCTCATGTGCATAGCCTAGAATCAACATGAAAGAATCCCACGGTAACAACAGAAGTCATACATTACCCATGGAAGAAGAAGCGAATAGGTTTTTCTGTAAGAAATGGAGCTATATTGTTTAACCATGAAATGTTATTTTTAAAGCAATTGTAATGAAAAATAATGTAACAAAAGGATTAACAAAAATATAATCTAATTAGTGAATAATGAAATCTTAAAGTCAATTCCTTCTGTTTTATCCATATCGAAGATCAAGAATTGCTTCCAATATAATAGAATCATATATTTCATTTTACCAACCACTAGCCTGTAATTAGGGTTTCTAATGATCACAGTAAATGAATTGTCATTCCAAATGAGATGAGATGCATATCTCATTTGATTAGAGATTTGTAGATTTAGTAAGCAGGAGCTTTGATATACTGTGTGGAATCAATTGACGTGATAATTAGTAGGAATCTTGATTTATAGATTAAATTAGGAGAATGATTTTTGATATGTTGTGGCTGAAATCTTGATTTTTAGATTAAATTATAGAACTAACCTTGATAGGTTGTACAAGATGGGGAGTCAGTACGTCTTTTCAGCCCTAATTGATAATGACTTAGGGCTGATTATATTTCTGCCTCTTACTAGTTGTGGGGCAGTTTTATCCATGTATATAATTAATAGTAGAGGAAAATCTAAATTTTCCCCCTAATATAATTTAGGTGGATTTTATTGTGCCTCTGGTTAGATATGGAGGCACTTTTATTTGTAGTATAATTATTAGTAGGAAAATATCATTTTCCCCCTAATAAGTTATCATTAAGGGCAAACCATTTTATTGCCTCTATTCATTTGTCATTACTACCTCATAATTTGGTATCGATGAAGAAGAAAGTTTTAACAGAGCCCTATAATTGAATGGATTATAAATGGATGGATATTACCTGATTGTTGATTAGGCAAGCCCAAAAGGTGGCAGTGGAGAAGGCAGTGGTTATAGTGGTGGTCATGGAGGAGGTAGGTTTGGAGGTAAAGATAGTGGTGGTCATGAAGGTAGATTTAGAGGAAGAGGTCGCGGTGGTCGTGATAGTAGCGGTAGAGGACGTGGTGGCACTCCATATAGACAAAGTGTTGGGACAGCTAGCATGGGTATTTGAACCAAGAATGACACAAACATCTAGAAGTTTATGTAATAGAAATTAAATGAAGAAAAATAATTAAGAATGAAGAAATAACAAGATATAATTTTTTATAATGGTTCGAAAAAGCAAGGCCTATGTCCACTTTGAAGTTTTATTGCTTATCTTTGATTTGGAGGTGGAAGTTCTAGGGGGTTTGTACAACTCCCACACTTAGAGTTTCAGAGTCACAAGAATATAAGAAATAATGGAACTAGAGCTAAAAGATCATGAAAAATATGCCTAACCTCCCTTTATAAATGTAGGCGGCCTAAAATCTCATCTAAAATACCTCTGAACTATTGTGCACGAATTTGACCAATTCTTTCAAAAAAAATAGGTGCCACCTCTGCGGAAGCTAGGAGTTGGTATTTATCCCTAAGCGGGAGTCGGTCGATCCCCAAAATGTCCATATATAATGTCTACGACTTCTATCTTTGTATCATCTTATGGTTAGCTTCTCGATTCCATAATTGTTTGTACCTGTTTTAGCTTATTTCTAGGTCTAAATGATGGAATTGAAGCAGAACAAAGTTGTATTTTCAAGTGTTTATGGGGACCAATGGAAAGTTGCATTGAATAAGAGAACCAACTTCGAAAATAGGCTAATGGCACAAAGATAAGCATGTAGGCAAAAGATGGGGTCCTCCCAAGTTTTATTTAAGAGTCGATACCAATCCCTAGATAGGGGTTTGTACCAATTCCAAATTTGGGGGTTCCCCTCGTTCTATTGACTTGGGTTGTTTTAGTCATGGTCTCATGACTCAGTTTTGTGCTTGGTTTTGGATTCTTGGGTTATCTCTCTGTGTTTTCCGCCTTGATAACTCTTCTATCTGTCCAGTCTTTTCAGATTCTACCAAGTCAAAAGGCTGGATAACACTTGCCCTCCAAAGTTCATCTCATTTCCAATGTGACGTGCTTTGAATTGAGATAAGTTTGGATTCCTTTGAAGGACTCCAGTTTGCGTTTTGAACGTTCGCTATCCTTTTGCAGACTGATTCCATGAATTGTTGTGTCTATAATGATCTGTTGCGATGTTCTGCCAACATAATCTAGAATGTGATCCCATGGTCTGCTATTCCAAGTCTAATTATTTTAGATGAATTCCATCCATGAATTCCCTAGGTGTAAGTCAAACTCTCCCTTAACTTTAGTCAAGTATTGGTCATATACAACATGGCTCATCACATGTGCATAGGCATTCACACACATATGCATATACCATATGTCTTCTTATATACGTATTTTTTTCAAAAAAAATTTGGGACTCGTACCGATCCTTGATTTGGGAGTCGGTACCGACTCCTCACTTAGAGAATTCTCCACGTATTTTCCTAAGAATACGATTTGTTGGTATAAAACTCGCTTTTACCCCTCTCGTCTCCTTACTTGTTAATTTATTTTCGATTTAGAGCTTTAAACTTCCATAATTTGCTCCCAAATTAAGATCTTTCATTGCCTCCCCTTGCTCGCTACTACTGCCGCTCATCGCCTTCAATCCCCACCGCAATCGACCCGAAGCCTTAGAATTTCAACTTCGTGGACTCAGCCTACCACTTCGTCATTCATAGGTAGGTAGCGAACTAGGCTACGGGCGTGGACGAGGATTTTCCTAGGTGCGGATGACGCTAGGAGCTGTGGTTCTTGGGGTTAGGGAAGATGAAGGAGGAAAAGGGTAAATTTTATGGGTTGTGGGAGTCAATGAGACTCTAGTACTTAAGAAGATTTTCCACCAATTCTAAGATTTTGGCCTAACTTCGTTTAAGAAGAAATGTTGAATTCCTCTTTCATCTTAAACATATCAGAAGCGCGGACGATGTCGTGAATCTGAACGGGAGGGGTAGCAATGACGGTCATGTTGAATGATGCCCCGACTTTTAAAGATAAACTATCAAGTCAATCAACTAATCAACATCAAAAATCTAAACCGTGCTACACCACACAGCACCACACAGCATTAGAATCTACTATAGTACCGGGGTATAGTTTATAGTTCATCTTCTAATGTTAATTATCTATCGATTTTTTTAGAATGGACTAAAGACGTTCCAAATGTCTGGTTGCTCCAGACTACAGGTAATTCACCTTCAAAATATATCGAATCTGATGCATAGTCAAGCTCAGCCATATAGTCGCAGCAAACTCCTATCCAACAAGAGCAGCAACCAAGAAATCAACATAGTGGTCAAAAAATTCTAGAGAATCCCAAAGTAGAGCGGTAGATCCTGAAAATCCAATTGAACCAGTAGATGGATGTGACGACCCGCCTTTCGTTCCACAAAAAGACGCATCATCAATAAGAAATGAAATAGGTAGAAATAGAAAAGATAGAAAGAAAGAACAATAACATCAGAATCTCATAGCATAAACGGAACAAAATATAATATATCACATAACTATTACATAGTCTTCTATGTCAGAGTACAAACAGTTATACAACTTCATTACAGTAGACAGTCATAAAGACCTGTCTATCCATTACATCCAAAATACAACAGCCAAAAGACACAACACAGCGATATGATATAGATAGATACGTCTGGACTCCGGATCCAAGCTTCTCCAAAATTCGACAAGCTAAACCTGATCACTTGGCTACTTATAAAAATTTGAGTACCCAAGAGTTTAAGAAAAACAGAATAAACTTTGGGTCAGACATGGGTCCGGTGTGAGTAAACGGGTTAAAGTTGTTTAACTTTCAAAAACCCTTTGAAAACAAAGGTATCACGTAAGACTTCCCACACATAAACATGGGTAAGCTTTTACCTTACGCTAACCAAAACATTTGATAGAAAAATCCAGTGACATTATAATAGGGTCTAGAGTTTTCAATATAAAATACAGAAATAGTTGGAATGCTTACATCTCACGTTTCAACATAGTTGGGCACAATCAAAACCGTACAGGCACTTATTGGAGATTGGATTCCATACAATGGCAGGACTACTGGGGTACCACCCATCACAGTACGTGGCTTAGATCGACGTACTGAGGATCCACCCTAAATCCCCTACAATACAAGGCTGGAATCATCCCTTACTGGACAGTCCCGAACAAGATAACCCCGCAGTTGTGGCCAACAACTGCCCACTAGGCCGAAATTGAAAGGACCTCTAGATAGGGGTAAATCTCGTCCTATTTGGGTGCTACCCACTTAACCTTGCTGCACCTCCCCTGTTTTATCCATTTCCGATTGTTGAGGCTTGAGGCTACGATTGCCTTTTAAGAAAAAATCTGGGAATGCTCATCGTCCTCCATTGACCATGGTTTAATAGCATTCATCCGTATAAGTTCGTTCCAGGTTCAAACGAAACCAAAGGCATTATCTCGTTACACTCATTTTGGTATCATCCTCAGAGTTAACGATAGTAACCCTTGCACACTGAAACTCCATCTCGATCTTCACTTGAGATTTCATGACCTAATGTTTAACTTGGATCGACGTGGTTTCTAGATAATCAAACTTGATATCTGATCCCGGTCTCATCGAAATCCGAATACCATTTTAAAGGTCAAGTGTTTAAGGTTAAACAAATCAATTCAATACTTTGAATTTACACAGCATTTATCTCCAATAAATAACATACATTTACCACATATATATCTAATATCACATCACAAAATATCACAGATTATCATTGAGTAGATATCAATCAATCCAGACATTCTATTTAACAATCATCCACAAGCAAGAATTATTAATCCATACTATAATTAATTTAGTTAATACAAATTAAATTAATTACTTAAGAATTAATCAATTGACCTTGCTTAATCAATCATTAATTAATTAATTATAGACCATTTAATTAATTAATGATTCCTTAATTATCTTTATAATCAATTAATTAATATTTAATTAACTAATTAATTATCCCTTAATTATTAATTAATAAACCTTAATTATTAATTAATATTCCTTAAATACAAATTAATTAATCCTTAATTACCAGTTAATCAACCCTTAATTAACTAATGCTTAATTACAATTTAATTAATCCTTAATTACATAATTAATTAATCTATAATTATAAATTAATTAATCCTAATTACTTAATTAATCTATTCTTAATAATTAATTAATAACTATTTACTTAATTAATTAATTAATCATCTAATTAATAATCCTTAATTACAAATTAATTAACCTCTAATTAATTAACTTTTAACCCTTAATTATTAATTTATTAATCCTTAATCATTAATTAAAATAATTAATTAATTACTCCTTAATTACTTCATTAACTACCTTAATTAAATTTAAGATAAAACGTTATCTTTATTAATTACCCAATCACATTATTATTTTCAAAACATTTATCCTTTAAATTAACACTTAATCAAATTAAGTCTTAAAATAACTTCAAAAAAAATTATTTAACAAATTTAAGTTAAAAAACTTATAACTCCTTATTCAAATGTTAAAGAAAACATTTATATATGGAAAAGAAATTTATTTAAGAAAAGTTATAAACTAAATTTATTTAAATTTTCAAAACTTGCTTTCCAAAACCTTTAAAACATGTTTCAAACTTCTGCTTCAAGTTCAACCCTACAATTTACTCAAGTCCTGACTCGAGTTTCTTCATCTCTTTCCATTTTTTTTAGAAAACTTAGACTAGTTTATGTAAAATCTGAAACATGCGTACACTCATGAATAACTCGATGATGAACCCGAGCCTTCTCCTATTTCCTCGAGCTTCCCTTTGAGCCAAACCAACTTCCCAAAACACAGACAGGAACTTTGCCGTGCACATGCACCAGCAATCTAGCCATATCCAACCATCTACGACACTTCCGGCGTAACGACGATCGCCTCTACATTAGATCCCGATCACTCAAACATCAATACAAGCCTACGATCGAAATCGAGGAAACTCGAGCAACCTGGAACAAAAAAATCCCACCAAATCTCGCCTCATTCAGGCAACGCCGACCACCAGAGCTTCCCAAACTCCGGCCATACCCTCACAGGCCTCCATGCTACCATCTCCCAAACTCTGGTGAAACTCGATCACGAAGAGACGAGACTGCAATAAAATTTCTGATCTCGACCATTTTGGATTTTAAAACCCTAGTTTCCCCAATTGCCAACGCCACAATGATCTATACTCCCTTCAGACATTTTTCTCGACATCCCCGGTCGCCACTCTAGCTTCGACAAAAAACCTCGACCACCCAGTTGTTGCCGATCACCAAAAAACTATCAAAAACCATTTTCTGGTTAACATAGAATTACTCACATGATCCCAAACTAAAAATCATGATTTCCGTTTTAAAAATCCTAATTTTCAAAGAAGGTTTAAGTTATATAATTGGATCAACAAATTACAATATTTGATTTTAACATGCATTTAAAATTGCTACTGTACTATCTTGATTCCAGAAAATTTTCGAACCTATTTTTCTTGAACAAAATTTTAAACTTTAATTTATGTTTAAAATAACATATTGTGTTTGAAACTCAAAGCCTAACAGTGATTAGTTAAGGATATTTTGAATTTTAAATTTAAATCTAAACCCTGTAACTATGAAAAGAGGTGAATATGAACATATCATACATACACACCTTAATATATCCATATATCCAAGAATCCATATAAATGCAAGCATAATTTATACTATACATTAAACATCATCACATGAAAACAACATAAACAGATTTAAAAAAAATTAGAAGAAGGTTTATTCACCAGATTGATGATGTGCAGAGACTTTAGAAATACTAAGATGCTAGATTTTGAAAACTAGAAAGCTTTGATTTGAAAACTGAAATGCTTTGTTGAAATGATCAAGCTTGAACTTGAAATCTGAAGCTTTAGTTGTTGTTGAGAAGGTTAAAGTTGAAGCAGGTATGATTTTGCTTAATTTTTTCTTGTGTTTGCTTGTTTTAATCTCATGTTTGAAAATGTTACAGGCTTGTGAAATGTTTTGATTTTTGTTTGTAAAATAGTTTAACAGGGCTTTGATTTTTTCTTAGCTTTTGAATTGAAGAAGATAGGAAAAGTAATGAAGAGGAGAAACGTGTGTTTATATAGACTTAATTTAAGATTTATTAAAAATAAAAGAAAATGAAAATAAAATGGTGACACATGTCTTTTACATTTAACACTTGTCTTTTACCTTAGTTAATTCATTTACACTTGTTATTCAAGAGATTAATAGCTAACACATGCAATTTTGCATGAATTAATTAGTTTTAAAATGGTTATAAAGCTTTTATAATTAATTTCCTAATTAATAATACATATCTATATATAAAATCTTTTAAAAGAAAGTAATATAAAACAAACTATATTCTAAATAAAATCATATATAATATAATTTAAATCCAAAATATATTTAAAATATACTTCTTTTATACTTCCAATTTAAATCCAAATTCAAATTTAAATTCAATTTAAAATCCAATTTAAAAATAACTCAAACAAATATATATATTTTAAACAAACCAAAATTCAATTTGAAATTAATAATTCTATTAAAAATTCATTTATCTATATTTTAAAACATCACATTTATTATAATTGTTTGAAAATAACAATTTTTCCAAATTTTAAATAATTAATAATGGGGATTATCATATTTAAATTTGCTTAAAATTTCCGGGTTATCACAATGGGCCTCAAATAGATCCAGGACCCGATACTCTTGAGAATGCTATAACACTAAATAACCTGGTAAATTTCATTCCCTCCAAAATCGATGAAGAATTTCTTCGAAGGATATGCAGTAAGCACGGAATTCCATTTGATGACGTTCTGGCACTGTCTTGTGGCGAGAGAACTCATGATCCTCTAGAAGGATATATAGCTTGCAATAGATATATGTGCCTGGCAGGTTGCATTCGCCATTTAATCAATTCGTCCATCGAGTCCTGAACTTTATGAAATTGGCTCCTACACAGCTACTTCCAAACAGCTACGCTTTTCTTCTTTGTAGTTATCTAGTTTTCTCTAAGCATTTGAATCGAGTGCCCAACGATGAAGAAATCTGATAAAGTTATAGCTTCAAGAGTCGTAAAGAAAACCCATCTTTGATTTACTTAGAGCCAATGAGGGGTTGTAGAATAGTTACCGGGACTTCAAATAACTAAGTTATTTTAAGGCAGAATAGTTTTATGTATGCTATCCACTTAGGTTCACACGTAGATGGATATGTCGATGTAAGTTTAATTTTGAACGCCATTCGTGCAATTATTCGATAGTCTGCATACTTAATTTATCTTTCATAGTTGTACAGATGTTCCGGTATGACCCAGCGGTGGATCATTTCTGGATATAGTTAATACTCTTATGGTAATCTCAATGGAGGATAGGTATATAAACTTATATATAAGTCAAGAATCTTCTTGCCAATGGTTTATAAGAGGAAGTTTGTGGCACCTCCATTGTTCCATTTGTGGACACTGAGGATTATAATGATAATGATGATAACAATCCACCCGCATAAGATGAAGTCGATCCTGAATTAACCCTAACCCCATGTCTTAGGGGCCGGACTGCAGAAAACATATAACTAGAACACGAAGGAGCCGAGGAAGGCAAAATTATTAAAGAGGGTGGTAAGGCCAGCCAAAGTAACGTTGACGTTGGCTATAGATCTCAGACTGAAGAACCCTAAGACGACCCACTACCTGCTACGAAAAAGGGATTGATTATGAGAATTTCGAAGGCGCGGACTTCCACTTAGTCTACACCAGTCACAAATGCAGAGAAAACTCCATCTACTCCTTCAATAGGCACGTTCTCTAGTTTATGGTCTATCCCCATGGTGTTCGGCTCTTTCGACATTAGTAACATCAGTTTCGATGACATCGGTTCTCCAATATATTTTACAAAAGGACATCTTTCCAACCGGTTTAGGAGAGGTTACTCCTATGAGTAAAGCTCTAGTATATTATAAGTTAGGGAGGCACTAGGATACATATACATGCATTATATGACACTCGCACTTGACCCGTTCGATCTAAATCATTCCGGTTTTTCTACAGGTTCGATGGATAAGAGAAAGCGTTCATTCCGATCCATGGAAGAGAAAGCAGTCCAACTCCCCTAGTCGAGCTTGATCCATCAAGAGAGTGGTTGAGGCTTCAAGTTATTGCTTCACTTGTGAAAGAGACGATCAGGACAGGAGTAGTGACGACATGGACCGTTCTTCGCATACATTTTTAAGCACTAACTTAGAATTAGATCAACTACTTCTAAAGGCTTGGATAGGCAACTTGACCGCCCTGATGATATTCCACCTACTAAATCTTCTCAAGCTCCACCACTTTCCTTTATCCCTTTATAGTTCATGGAATTATCTCGCTCCAGTCGGTCTTCTAAGTGCAAACATCATAAGATTGGCTCCTATACTTTTCATTAGAGACCATACAAAGGAAGCATTGTTGCATCAGCCATTACAAAGGAGCAGCGGGTTGATACGTGAGATCAAATTTAAAGATGAAGTACAGAAAATTGCGCGGGATGTATGCATCGAACTTGTCACCATAAAGATAGAGAAGTACAACACACTAAAAAAGGCAAAGGACATATATGCTCTTGTCAAGAGAGAAGTTGATGCTGCAGTAAAACAGGCTGAGGAGCGGGTAGAAGAGCAGATGACGAAGAAGTTTGAGCCATTGATCACTTAGTACAATGCCAGTGTGCTCAAATTTCAGAATCTAGAGTAGTTCATAGAAGATTACCCTTTGATGCTTGCTTATGCTTGGGAATAGGTTATCGTGGAAGAGAAAGAATTTCTTAATAGTGATAATATTGACATGGAGCAGATGGAAAATGAGATTTTGAAGAGAAATGAGCCCAAAATTATACACGATAACCGGCATCTCATTCATCTGGAACTTAATGCAACCACTCAAAAAGAATTAGGTGAAGGTTCGGGCTCTGTGAGTCATGATGCTATAGCTGATCAAACTTTCGAGACTCAAACTACTCTTAGTTCGACTATTGATTCCTCTATCGATGCTGGTTATGACCCAGAGAAGCTATAACTCCAAAAATCCATTGTTCTCTCCCTTATTCCAAAAGGAACTTCCGGCAGCACTTCAGCTCGTGCGGAAGTTCAACTTAAGAAGGAATCTTGTTGACTTCTATTTTCCAAAGAGTTGACGTGTCACCAATCAACATCACTAAATTCTCTCTTGGTATTTCTTTAGCTACAGGTCAACCTGCAATTTCTCTACTTCCTCTCAAGAACTCTCAACCGATGTATCAAATACCAGTGACATAGTCCATAACTATCACGACTTCGACATCGATTCCAAGCATCTCAATTGGGGAGATCCCGAGCCTTGATGAGCACATGAGTGATGCTTTGTTGGAAGTAGGAAACGACGAGAATCAAGGGACTTAAGTTAATGAGGATGTTATTACTAGGTATTCCCAATCCCTATCGAGTCCCTCCATGCATGAGCTTGAGAAAAAGCATGTGGCAAATATTCTCCTCGCCAGTCAAACCAAGCAGGATGAGATATAAATTTTCCTTCCTCCATTGTTGATCACTTTTCACAAGCAAACCAGTTTTGCACCAGTCTACATTCCTTTGCCTAGGGGTGCTCGAAGTACATCGATAGTATTTTCACAAATGATTCCAACCTCCATTTCTCCGCCTAGGAGCGGCCAGAATGCATCTAGTGGGTCTTCATAAAGCACTCCCAAAGGCCAAGGCAGTAGAGGAAAAGGTGGATAGAGGCTAGGAGAGTGTTTGAGTGAAGTCTTCTTATTTTTGAGAAGAAGAAGAAGTCAAAGAAGAAATTGTTGCTACTTTGTTTCTCCATAGATAGACTCCTTTTTTGTTGGTCGGCGTTGTATATGTTTAGCTCCCCGTTACTATTTTTTGCTTTTGGTGTAAATCGTTTGTACTTAGCTTTCATGGTTTAGTATTTGTAATAAAGACTTTCTTTGCAAAATCTTCGTTCAAATTTGTTTGAGTACTTAAGAAATACGTTTTCCATTCAATGTACTTACAACTTATTTCTTTTAATGGCTGTTTTCGAATTAAATCCTTAATCCATTTTGTAATTTACCGACTTGTATCGTTCTAGCAAATGTAAAGCAATCCTTAGGGTAAACCACTTAAATTAGTGGTTTGAGTATCCTTTTTCAGGATAATAAGTCCTAACTACGCCAAAATCCGGACGCGGATTTAAGTTAACTACTTAAAATCATAGTCCATACATTCTCATCAAGGATGTTGGCATTCAATCATGCTTAAGTCCGAGCATTGATCGAAGGCTTAAAAATTGGATCCCGCTTTACTCCAAGCGTGGAACTTCCATTCTTCCTACAACGGGCAAGATGTTAAGAATCGAACAGACTTGTCACACCTGTTTTGTTCGTACTTTTGCCCCTAGTCCAAGGACAAGAGTTAATTGAACGATCGATCGCATCATGCTCTTTTGATTTTTACTCCGATACTCCATCTGAGAGTAAGAATTGGCATACAAATGGTTTTGTCACATTCAATTTTAAGTTTGTGCTCTTGCCCCCAATCCAAGGTGAGAGCCAGTTTGCAAATGATCATGTTTCATCCAGGTTAGGTTTGTACCCCGGTTCCTACTCCTGGAATGAGAGTTAGGATGCAGACAGCTTTGTTGTATCTGGCTTATGTTTATACTCCTGCTCTTACTCCGAGAATGAGAGTTAGGATGCAAACAGTTATGTCATGCCCGGCTTATGTTTATACTCACGCCCCTCAATCCGAAGGCAAGAGTTAGCTGGTGTCATTCTTCGAACACCAAGGGGTACTTCATGGGCTTGATTATGGGTCGTTGATGTTTCGTTGGCACCTATCTCTAGGTACCTATAAACTGCATTAATCATATGCCGATTCATTTGAGTTGGTCAAGTCATAACTCTTAAGAAACAAGAAGATAAAAGTTTGGGCTGAATAGGCCGTTTAGTTCATAAAAGTTGAAAAATGACAAAATCTGTCTTATTGCATGGCACTAGCCTATTATTTACAAGTTTTTCTAAACGAAGTCGCGTCGTAGGTGCTCGCTATTCCACGCCCTTAGGAGCCAAATCCCATCCACAGTTGCCACCTTAAAAGTGCTATCTACAAGCTTTTCTTCTATTGCATAATATGGATCTTCTCAGATTGGGAACAAGTTCGTAGGAACACGGAAGATTTGTTTGAGAACCAAACCATCGATTTCAAAGGTTCGACTCCTAACTTTAGTGTTGTAATACCATATGGCTTGGTGTTTATGTGCAGTTCTCTCAACTAAGTTTTGGTATGCTTCTCATCGATCATATCAAGAGACTCCTAAAGGAGTTGCTCGTTTGTTCGTTGATCATAGTGGGTAACTTAATGAGAAGGTGCTTCCAGTTCGAACAGAATCATAGTCTCCGATTAATATGCTAAGGCAAATGGAGAATGGTCAATCTTTGATTTGTAAGTGATTCGATAAGCCTAAAGCGTTAACGGAAGTTCATCGACCCACTTGCCTTTGGCCTTCTCTAGTCGCTTCATAAGAATGGACTTGATAATTTTATTTACAGCTTCAACCTGTCCATTCTTCTGAGGATGTGCCATCGCTGCAAATCTCTTCTCTATGCAGTGTCGGCGACAGTAATCTTTTAATTCCGTACTATTGAATTGTGTCCCATTATTAGTAACGATCACTTATGGAACTCAAAAATGATGATATTCCAAGCAACAAAGTTAATTATTTTTTTCATAGTAATGGTGGCCAACAGCTTTGCCTCGGCCCATTTAGTAAAGTAATCAATTGCCATAATGGCGTACTTCCTGCTACCTTTAGATATCAACAATACACCGATGATATCAATACCCCAAACTGCAAATGGATAAGGACTGACCATTTGAGTAATTTCGGTCAATGGGGTCTTGGAATTTTAGAAAATTTTTGGCACTTATCACACCTTCAGATGTAGCCAGCCACGCCTTTATTAACAGTTTCTCAAAAACATCCATATCGAAGAATCTTGTTTGCTAAAGTTTTCCCCCTGGTGTGGTCGCCACAAACCCCTTTATGGAATTCTCTTAGGACTTATTTGGCCTCGTCGTGAGTGACACATTGAAGCATAGGGACAGAAAAAACATTCTTGTATAGTAATCCTTCTTACATGATGTATTTCGAAGCTTGGTGAAGGATTTTTCATCGTTCATTCATTCTCTCTACAAGGATCCCTCTTTACAAATAATCCCAAATTAGAGTCATCCATGATACCCATTCAGGCTCAGTCTTCAAGATCCAATTGACATCCATTTGGTCGATGCTTGAAACTGAAAGTACTTCCATTGGAACCAAGCCCATGAGCTGTGCAGCTCCGAAACTAGCCAACTTAGCAAGCGAGTTAGCTTTCTTATTTTCCTCTCTAGGAATATGAGTGATCATGTAATATTCAAAGTTTTCAACTAACTCGAGAACCCGGTTTGGAGCTTGCCTTTCTCGTTTTGCCTGATACTCTTTTCAAACTTGGCATACCACTAGCTGGGAGTCATAAAAAATGTATAAAGTCTTTATTCCTAGTTCCTTGGCAACCTTGAGTCCAGCAATCAAGGCTTCGTATTCATCTTCATTGTTTGCTGTTGGAAAATTGAGTTTCAAGGCATAGCAGATCGGATGTTATTTGGGAGTGACAATTACAACTCCTGCACCAGAACACCGATCATTGGATGCACCATCGGTGTAAATCTTCCATCCAACTTCATTTCTTCCATTGCTCTCTAAAGAATCATCTTGTGCAGTGAATTTAGCTATGAAATCCGCAAAAGCCTAACCCTAGATTGCTCTCCGAGGTGATAAGTGATATCATATTAAATCAATTCAATTTTCCATTATAGCAGCTTTTTAATAGTCTAAGCTCATTGCAACACTTGTCATAAAGGCTGGTCAGTAAGGACATTGATCGAATAAGCCTGGAAGTAGGGGCAGAGCATTCTCAAAGCAATCAACAGATAGTATGCGAGCTTTTCCAATCTCGGGCAGTTTTTTCTGCCTTTGTCAACCACTTGCTAATGTAGCAGACCGGTCGTTGGATGCGAGATTCCTCACGTACAAGTGCAGTGCTCATAGCACGCACTAATATTCCCAAATATATAGTCAAGCTCTCATCATCCACTGGCTTCGAAAGGATAGAAAGTCTTTCCAAGTGATTCACCAAAGCTTGGAAGGCGTCTTTGCAATCCTGGTTCCATTCAAATCTTTTCTTTCCCATCGTGGTCACCTCGAAGGTAGGGATGCATTTGTTAGTGGCCCTGTCAATTAATCTAGTCAGGGTGGTGACATTCCCATTCAAGCTTTGGACCTCCTTGATTGTCTTTGAGGGTTTGATCTCTCTCAAAGCCTTGATCTTCTTTGAGTTGGCTTCAGTTTCATAAGAGTTCACAATGAAGCCCAAGAACTCGACGCATCACCAAAAGAACATTTCAAAGAATTGAGCTTCATTCCATACCGTCGAAGGACATCAAACATCTCTGCCATTTCATCAATGTGATTTCTTGAATTTCGTGACTTCTTGAGCATATTGTTTACATAAACTTCCATTAACCATCCGATCTGATTCCTAAACATCTGTTTCAGAAGTCTCTGGTAGGTCGCTTCTGCGTTCTTTATTTCGAAGGGCATGACCAAATAGCAATAAAGTATGAGGTCGGTGATGAAACTAGTGTGCTCCTAATCTGGGATGTACATCGAGATTTGATGTTTAATGTATGGCTCGTTATTCCGGGCGAGATCTCGTACATATCTGAATGTATCCAAACAAATCCATCTAGGTTTGCCCAAAGAAAACCAACCAACTCCTTCATTATGCTAGTATCGAGCTGAGATCTAACCCTGAGGACTTTACTTAGGTCATTGCTGCTTACTGGAACAATGATGGTCAACTTGGAGGAAGCTGCCCATCTGCCCTTCGGCTCTTTCCATCGGTCCATGTTATCGTAGGGCCAACTAGTTAACCCAAGTCAGATCTCGGATTAAAATTTCTATGCATCCAAATCCCTTATTTGGAGGACCCCCTCTACACTCTTTCCTTTCTCCTTATGCATTTCTTCCTCCAGTTCAACGACATAGCACTCGTGACCAGCCACTTGATCTCCATGCACGATCCTCACTCTATTGTCTGTATGAGTTAATTACTAAGGAGCGATGTTTGCTCTAAATTCAGCTAGGGTCCATTGGCCTAAGAATGAATTATAAGCAAAACAAATATCTAATACTAAAAACCGCACAACTCGCACGCGCCTGTGGTCGCCCTCACCAAGTTCCAAAATTAATTCGACAAATCCTATGGCTTCAGTAGCCATCCTGCTAAACCTCTATATACAAGATCTATAGGGCTTCAAATCTCTCTCCTTCAACATCATTTGGTTTAGCTATTTTGAACGAAATATTGATTGAACTTCAATATTCAACAAGCACCTTTCGTATGACAGCAGGACCAATTTTTTGGCTGAGATCACGAGTGGGTTATTTGTTGGAACCTCCACTCCATTATCATCCCTGTTCCTAAAAATAATATCATCCATCATGGTTTGAGATTGTTTTGTCGAAGCTCCATCCTCAATAACATAGAAACTTTCATTATCAGCATGCTTTAAGGCTCTAACGTATCTATCCATTTTGACAAAACTCTTGTCAACAAGATGAGGCCCACCGACGATTGTGTTAATCACCAATTTTTTCTAGCTTCCTAAATGCATCGGCGCCAGGGAAAGTTTTCCCTTGCTAGGAAGACGGCTCGAGGCGCTAGAATATCCTTTCCTGCCATCCTGTGAGGCTTCCACATATTGTTACAATTCTTTTTCCTTATTAAATCTTTAATCGTATCGCGCAAGTACCTGCACCCGTTATCATCATGACCATGAGTCTCATGGAATCTGCAGAATTTGCTCAACTTCCTCTCCTTCTCAATCGACCCCCAAGGAGCCTGCTTCCTATATGTTTCCATATTCTAAGTAGCCAGGTAGATATTCTCTGTCAAGCTGTTCAATTCAATGTAATAGTCATACTTAGGACCTTTCAAAAGACTCCTGTTATCTAGTTTTCCCTTCATTTCCCCATCATTATTTTGTTTTCCTCATTTTTTCTGATTACTAGCTTTCACATAAATATCCAAGAGTTTCCTCCAGATTGTTTTACAGTAATATTACCTTGAATTAGCTCGCTCGAGTTTCCAGCATCGGTCCTCTGTGGGCACTTGCACACATCCTCCCAATGAAAATATTCATTACCTTTCCTATAGAAAGCTTCCATTGTCGATGGTTGCCTTCTCTCTATCCAATCCCTAAAATCTGAATCGGGATGAACTCCCTTACAAAGAGCCATCAGCACCATATCTTTCTTTGGATCCATTATTCCTGTTGAAGCAGTGTGTAACCGATATAAAAAGCCCGGCGATAACTCTCCCTCAGCCTGATAAAGATTAGACAATGACATCACGTGTTTCGAATGTGAGGCGTAACCAACGAAATTCATGTGAACTCGAACGTGAGGTGTGCAAATGGAATTCATGTGAACTCAAACGCGAGATGTGAAAATGGAATTCAAAAACAAAAAAAAAACATTTTAAAAAAGAAAAAAATTTAAAATCAAAAAACAAAACAAATCAAATCTCCCTTTTGAAAAATAATTTATTTTTGGTAAATATTTTTCCGTTAAAAAAAATGAAAGAACGGAATTTTTTACTTCATTTCATTCTCTTAACCTTAATCTTCACATCTTTTTCCCCTTGATCTTTTCACATGTGTGTGAATACTTGGACTCGTGACACAATGACAAATTTTTTAACTCGAACAAACGTTCCTCAAACGATGGCTAATGAAAATGCTTCCCAAACTCTCATCGATACAATCTTTCTCAACGAGTCTCCATTCCTTTTTGTATCACATTACCCACCCTAATAGGTAATCACTTTGAAGTTTATTCAAATCATATTGCCACACTACCAAAATTTGGCAATTTTGAACGCAATGACCCAGACATTTCCTTAACGAAATTCGAACAAGTATGTGCAACCACTAAACTCCAACAATTATGTAACGATGGAATCAAACTTTGGTTAATTCCATTCGTCTTAACCGATTATGCTGAAAAGTGCCTATATAGCTTACCGTCGAACTCGATCAAAACTTGGGACGAATTCATCAAGGTGTTTTAAAAAAATTCTACCTTTGAAAAAATTGACCAAAATACAAAACAAACTTTTGAATTTTCATCAATTCAGGGGTGAAACTTTCGAAAAATATTTTGAAAGATTTAAGAGCTTTTGATAAAATGTTTACACTATAATTTTGAAAAATGGACTCTTCGCCAAATCATATACAATGGACTTGAAAATAGTTCATGAACCATGCTTAAATCGATGTGCCACGTAAATTTCCTCGTCCAACATCATGACAATGCTTGGAAATTCCTTGAAAACTTGGCCGAAAAATCATCCTAATGGAAACATTCTAACGAAAAATCCATTTATTCACGATTGAGCGCACACTCGATAGGACCATCGTTTTCTTTGGAAGTGAAAATTGATGCAATGATCATTTAATTCGACAACGTTTTCTCATCCAATCAAATGAACCAAGCTTCCCACCATTGTATAATAAATGCAGTGATCCGAATCATATTGCCAATCAGTCTCATCATTCGGCAGAAAAACTCAATGCTTCTAACAAGGTTAAGAATGACCCGTTTTCTCCAACTTATAATCCCAGTTGGAGAAATCATCCTAACTTTGCATGGAACCAAAATATTTCTAACATGAATTTGGTTCATCGCAATTTTCATGCATTTGTGAACAATGCATCGAATCCTCCTTTTTAGCCCAACCGCTTTCAATAAAATTTTGTGCCTATATCTTAAAATCAACTGCAACAATCTTTTGCTCCCCAATGTGATGTACGATTGACTTCACTTGAGAAAAGTCTTGAAACTTTGGCTAAAGTAGCCACTCAAAACGTCCAATCAAGTAGCATTTTGCAAAATTTGTTAACCTCTTACATGCATAATTCGAGTCAATCAATTGCTAAACTTGAAATGCAAATGAGTCAGTTAACCACTTCTGTGAGTGAACATGAACGAGGCACATTCCTAAGTCAACCAGTTTTTTATCCTAGAAATCAAAACACGAACTCGAATCAATATTATGCCATTCAAGGTAGTAATGTGAACCAAATGAATGCTATCACAACTTTGCATTCTGGTAAACTAATCGATAACAAAGTTGTCAATCAAAACAATTTACCAAAAGATCCTCGTGACACTTCGAACACGACAAGTGATTCTGAACAAAACATCGAGTCAAATATCGAATCAAATTCTAATCCAAATCCTTCTTTTGCTCAAGAAAGCCAAAATACTGAGTGCTGAATTCCATTTCCACATCGACTTTGACTTAAGTAATACCGATCAAATTAAAAGGATGTTAGAAATTTTCAAACAAGTCAAAGTGTACATCCCTCTACTTGATATCGTTCATCAATTTCCAACTTATACTAAATTCTTAAAAAACCTATGTACTCAAAAACAATAGACTCGTGTACGCAAGAATGATTTCTTAGCTGTTGGTCTTTGCGTAGTCTTGTCTCAATCAATTCCTTAAAATACAAAGATTCTATATGTCCGACAGTCTCATGCATGATAGGAGACAAGAGGATTAATAAGTTCTTACCAGACTTGGGTAAGAATGTCAATTTGATTCTTTATTCACTTTACCAGCAATTTAGCTTGGGTGAACTAAAACCAATGAAAGTAATTGTTCAATTGCCAATCGTTCGATAAAGAAACCCGTGGGAAAGATTGAGGACCTACTCATCAAAATTGGTCAATTCATAATCCCCATTGATTTCATCGTCCTTGAAACACAGCCCGTGAACAATCCAATGAATCAAATTCCATTGACTCTAGTATGAACTTTCTTAGCCATTTCGATTTCCCTAATCGATTGCCGAAATGGTTCGATGAAAATTTATTTTGGAAACATGACTTAGGATCTAAACATCTTCAATCTCAAAAATCAATCGAACAAACCACTTAACCAAAAGTTGGAAGCACTACAAGAAATGTGCATTGATGATAATTTGGTACAGCTTAAGTAGCCAAGTGCTGTTAAATGAAAAAAACCGAATGTAGTTGTCTAAAGGTGGGCTAATTTCACACGGTTGGCGGTGATATAATTTTACTCAGCAAAAAAAGGTGGCTCCTCTCTATACTTCAACAAAACTTTCAGAAGAAATCCGACCCTCAAAATTCAATCCCTGATCTTGCTCTCCTTAGTTTCGTACCCAACCCCTATTCCTCTTCATAAACTCTAACATCCTCAATCTCTCATTCACATCATGGTTCCTCCAAATCAGGTATAATATTTAGTTCAAATTTAAAATATTCTTTTGCTTCCAATTTTAATCTATGTTTGAAAATTTATGCACTTCGAACTTTGATTATTACTCAGGTTTTGTTTACTGTATGAATTTCAATTTTTTTTAAGGTATTATACCCTACGTTTTGTCTAAAATCCAGCAATTTCCTTATCTTATAATATGCTACTTCATTTAAATTTTTGGACTAACTAATGTATAACTTTTTTTCAAAATTCCTTTATTATGGAAATCCTCTTCACCATCAGCTAGCACCAATGACCTAGGCAAAGCTTTGTGCTTAATGACTTTATTTTTTTGAGGACGTAATACTATTTTTCCATGAATGGTTTCGGCATGTTGTTGGCCTTAGGCATAGGTTGGTTAAAATTCATGGTGGGTTAGACCAATTTGTATTTATGGATATCATAAATAGTACTTATTAATGGGTCTGGATATCATATTGATATTTAATAGCATATCTGCATAGGGAATTTATTTTATTATTAATCTCCATATTACAAATTTACCTTATTATATAGCCATAGTTATGACCTTTTTTAAATTTAAACCACGTTTTTTTAGATATTATATTTACAATCAACACACTTCAATAAGTTTCATTTATATATAGAAATTAAAAAAATAGCACCTAAGCTAAATCGTCGAAGCATATGTCCATTTTTCTCTTTTATTTTGTTTGTATTTATCCTTTTGCATTATTTCCAAATATCCAATGTTATTAATAAGCTAAAGTTACAATTTTCCATGTTTATTTTGGGTTCTTTATAAGTTTGCACAAATATCCATTTTTTAGAGAACAAACTTGATTACAATCTAGAATCATCATCGAATATCCACTTTAATTTGATTATTTGCAATCAAGTTTGAGTTTATGTCCTTATCCGTGTATTGGCCTACAGCGTTACATTTTACAGTTCATAATTGGCCCGCTGCATCAAGCAAGGAAAAAAATGCCTAATGTCGTGTATTTTGTAGCGATTGCATTGCATTGGTGCATTCATTGTCCTGAGTATCAATGGAGTAGGTGGGCAACGTGTGAGGAATGTTAGCTGAGAATGATGCTTGTTCAGGCAGGTGTACATGATGATGAATTGTGACAAAGTTGGTGTGCTTATGTGGGTTATCATTGCATGTGCATTGGTACTAGAATCTGGGTAGATTTACATGTATATGGTAGATGTACATGCAGTTGTACATGGAGAAGATCTGATGTTGAAATTAACGAGGCAATACCGCAAGGCGTGGACATAAAAGATGGTAGCTGAGATTTGGAGTGCACTGACTGAATGAGTGACCTGATTGCGAGATGAAGGTCTATGGTGAGTGAGAAACCCGGTTGAAGGTGTTGGTGCAAGTTGACTTTGGCAAAATGACCGGGTGGTGCTGGTGTACTCTGACGTGTGATCAGCCCCGACTATCTGCTTTAGAAAAAAGTATTTAATGTACATATGTATGTGTATATGTGTGTTTATCAAACACACACACACATGCTTACAGAAAGATGACACTGCTTCAACCTAACGATCTCCTTCTATGACTGTTCTAGTGGAACAGCGTTCGCAAACGGAAATAGTTCCAAAGATCTCTGAAATTGACCGAGTGATCCTAGGACATGTAAACAAATGCTCTAGCTCAAAGGCCCTAAGCGAAGCAGATGTTTATTTTGGAGACTCATACCAACAGTTTATAGAGAGTTGCGTAAAACATACAAGAAGTCCCATCAACAGAGGATGAGATAGATTTCTCCAGTATGATATATGAAAACCCAACATACGAACAAAAGCAAGGGCAAAAAATTTCTAAACTACCTACAACTCCACCAAAAAGAAGAACGAAGAGCTCGGGGAGTATCACATGAAATTACTTTACTTCAGTATAGGGGATTAAAAAGTATGTCTTTATGCTTTCTTATCCCTAAACACCATAGACTCGTATATGGATTAACAGGATTTAGTTTACTGCTGTTTAATTATGTTTTGATTTATAACCCTGGGATCTTATATTGTGACAAGGACCGGGCATTGTTCCAGTTGCATAACTATATATACTTGCTGCCATTTCCTAAAGGCCACTGTGAGAGATGTCATGATGACTTAGATTACACAGCATTGAAGTGGAAGGTAACCATAGTACTGACAAGGGTTGATTAAAATATATGTAGGCTCATTGAAGTACATGCATTCTTTCTACATTAGTATGTACAGGTATAGTTATTTTGTGGAAAGTGTTTTAGCCAGATACAAGCAGAGATGGGGTGGATGGCAGATCATTACTGCTAATAGTTAGAATTTGTACTCTCGTTTTGGAGAACATGTACCTGATAATATACATTAACTGGTCATTGCATAGGAAGAATTAGAAAACATAATGGCAACTGCATATATTTGTAGTTATGGTTTTCTTTTTATACCTTTTGTATTTGGGCTAGTTTTGTTGGTTTCGATGGATGTAGGTGATTGTGAATGCATGGGTAATTGTGTTTTATGTTTGTCACATTGACTTAATGCGTGTATTATGTTTATATTATATTTGTTAGTTATTAATAAAAGAACCAATTTTCAATATATATATATATAGACACACATATATAACTATTATATTTCACCATTGCAAGGCAAACATTTTCAGATTGAAGTATTATGTTTACAAACGTTAGGCATATTTCTTCCATTTCCTTCCTTTAGAAACATATCCAAATAATAACAATGGTTTATTTTTATTTTCACAGCCATAGATTTCTTCAATCAGGCGAATCTTCTATATGGCACACTTACTGAATTCTACACCGCCGAGAGCTGTCCTATAATGACTGTAGGGACAAAGTATGCATACCGATATACTGTTTTATTTTATTCTATTTTTCTGTAAAAATGTTGGACAGTCATAATATAGTAGGATTAAAAAGCATTAAGTAGAACAACAATGATTTGATAACCAATGTCCATTCTTTGTGGTTAGCAGTCTACCTCTAAAATCCTAAAAAAAATGAGCTCTTATGTTTTAGTGATCCTAATGCCGACAAATTTCATTAACTAAGAATGTATAAACTACCCCATTGTTTATGCAACTACAAATTTGTTCATCCTTTATTAATCTACAGAATTTTGTTAAATTAGTAGTGCTTCTAGGATATGTTCTTTTAAAATTGAGTATCCCTACACATTTACCAAGTCTTCAAATTTATATATCATTATCTAATTTCTTCGCATTCCTATGTTTGACGACTTAACTGACTGGATTGAAGTTCAGCTTGATGATGAATCCATATTCCCATGGAAATTAGGTAGCCTTCATAAAAAATCCAAATTTCTATGTTGGAGTCAGAAATTCATTAAATTGATTACTTGATCTCTATTTGTAGGAACACCGTTTCCTCATAATTTCAAGGCGGTTGTAAAGACAATTCTTAATGGATTGTTTCGTGTATATGCACATATATACCATTTATAATTTCGAAAGATTGTGAGTCTCAAGAAAGAGGCACATCAGACACATGCTTCAAGCATTTTATTATATTTACATATGTAAGCTCTTTTCTTGGTCCAGTAATTACACTGTATTCTTTTAGTCGGCTTATATTTCCATAAAATTTATTTCGTATCTAGCTAATGAAGAAGTAATTTAGCAAGTAGTTAATTTTTATATGTTTTAGATATCTGAATCCTTAAAATTATATACTCAAAACTGTGAATGTGTATGTGTGTACACACACACACACTCAAAAATTCTTGAAGATAATATAGTAATATTCTCCATTGAATAATCTACATTTTTAAACTTCGATGACTTTAAGCACCATGGGTGGAAATAACTCATTTTCTCATTGTAATAGAAGTAAATTAAGCAAAAAAAATTTAATTATTAAAATTATTATAGGAAAAATAATTGCGAAATTTGAATATGCTAAATTATATTTTCTCTATTTGATGATAGTTTAACATTGTTTATGAATTTGAAAATATCAGGGGTACAGCTTATGTGTCCTAATAATAATTTGTTTTTTCATATAGGTTCTTCTCTGTGTGTATCACTATAGTGGAAAGTAAATTTTTTAACAAGTCTATCTTATTTTTAACTATACTAAGACATTTGTTTTTGTTATTTTGTATTTTGATTGCTTTAATTTAAAGAATTGCATAGTAGTACATTTTCTGTTTTGGGGGTTGACTATACTTTATCTTGTTTCACGCAGGCGCATTTTTTAAGAGTGTTTGATACCCAATCTGAAACTATATCAAGGATACAAACAAGAATATCATCATTTAGAAGATTATCATCTTGCCATTTCAACGATATATTATAACTTGCGTTGTTGCTTCAAGTACACATACAAGAACTTCACCGCGTTGATAAAACAAATTTTATTACAACCAAGCACCATTAGGTCAAATTCATTTTTACTACATTAATGATTACACTCCAATAGTGACATCTAAGATTGCTAATAACGGCTAAAAGACCAATATGGATGTATAAATTAAACCAATATTAAAATCTTATTTTAAACTCTATTTGAAAGCAAATAAAGTATAAGTAGTAAGAGATACATAAATACATGAATTTGAATCTACTCTATCAAGAAGTTCCTTGATTTAGGAAGCTTAGTAGAATCTACAAGTCTTTAATGTGACCACAACACATAGAGAATCGAAACACAACCACCTTAGTTTCACAACAATTTGAGCTAGCGTGCAGTCAGTTTAAAAACTGAGCATGCAAGCAGCATATGCAAGAGTTATAATATGGCAGCCTTGGGCTCATTCCCTCAGTTCTAGACCGTTCACTTGACATAGCATGAACGCATTCAGTTCTAAACCGAGCGCTTGATCCGGGTGCAAAAACTTAGTTGTAAACTGAGTGCTTGAACTGAAGGCAAGAACTCGGTTTCAATGAAAGCACTTAACTCTTAACTGAGTACTACTTATGGGCGTTTCTGAAATGAGCGTAGCTTGGGCATGGTTCTGAAATGAGCCCTACTATTTGCTTGAATAATTCTTGCGTATAGAACAATGCTGGCAGTATAATACTAGGAAATTGAATCACACAACATAATACATATCTATGCATGCATGCATGTATGCATGTATTCTTTTATAGAGAAATTTCATACAGTTGCAACTAAATCACTCAACATAGAATATGGAACGAAATCTAAATTAAGAAAATTTGGTGTATTCATGATCGAGGATTGGAAGAATATGTGAGTTGGTGCTATTGGCTGACGTTATATGGACTGCTTTCAGGATGAACCTATACCCAAGTTTAATATTACTTTATCTTTTTCACCTCACCCAAAGCAGTACAAGATATTGTTTTAGCATGTTTCAAAAAAATTGCAAATGGATATTTTTACTCTCGCGATTAGTAAAAAAAATAGTAATTTTTTCAGTTTCTTATACTAATTTTGAATTGTTCTTTATTGTGATCTAATAAAATATTTTATGATGACAAATGACATTTAGTACTATTAAAGGTAAATAATCGATACGGTCGTTGACTTCATATTAATTGGATTGTATAATGATGACAAATAAATATATAAAACCAACTTTGGATATTTTAGCTGAAAGAGAAATCAATTCACGAAGACAATAGGAAATATAGTAAAGTACATATTGATTACCTACTCTACTGTCAGTGACTTTATGAAATTCTACAAGAGTTAACACTAATCAAACATTAGCATGTCATGAAAACTGAGATACGTGATTACTCTGACACATATTTCGTGCTACAGGACTCAATACTTCCCTCAGACATCCCTGTCATGTCGTCTGGCTGAACACCATAAGACCTCAGTGTATACTCATTATGCATCAGTTCTACTTGTCAAGGAATATATTGCTCTAAGGTTGTGGCTGATTAATATGTAGTTTCTCATTCAAATTCTGCAACACTCTCATCATTTCCTTAGTACTATACGGATTCACTTCAATAGGTATATTCTTCGCAAGAAATCTTAAAATATCCTCCGTTTAGCTAACATTTCTATCATTGCATCTTCATGAACTCCAAAGTCATATAGTTTCTTTGCATCCATCATCTCTTAATCTTGAAAATATAATGATACTCATTTCTAAACTGAGCTGAGTGTAAACAAGTAGTTCTAAACTCAACATCTGAACTTCACTCCTTTGGCTAGCCATTCGTATAAAATGGACGGGAGGGACAGAAAACTTTAATGTAGCGTTCAACGCAACCTGTTATGAATATGAAATCAGCAAATCAAGCGCTTTGTCTTTAAAATGTTTCAGATGTTCTTGTGTATTTTTCAGCTTTAATAAACTGGGAAATATTTTCATGAAGTGCATATTGCTTTCATTAACCAAGTTTTCATCATACAATTCCATATATACCTACTGATTTATAAAAAAATGTGTACTGAACAGGTTTATAGTATCCACTGTACTGCATTTTAGGCTGTTATAAAAAGATTGGTTACTACAGTAAGTCTTGCCTGTTACAGCTCTGCGCTCTACGGTTTGAGCTACTCCAGCTATGTAACTGAGCTAATTTGCTTACCATAAATACTCCATTTCTTTAAAAGAATAATGGTACGCTTAGTGGTGGGTGATGTAGCTATGTTTGAAAATTTTGAAATTTTAATTAAGCTTTGGGAATTCAAATCATTTAAAATTTATATTTGTGAAATAAAATATATTCGTGAGTTTGAAATACTTTTGAGCATAGATAATTATTTTTAAACTGTTTCAAAGCTTAAAGGAGGAATTTTTGCTATCAAAAATTATTTTGGGTAAAGAATTAATTTGAGGAAAATATTGTATTGGCTTGGAAAAATTGTATAAGTGGTAAAATGATTAAAAAAACATAGAGCTGAAAAATATTGAAGTACATACAAATATGCCTTTATCGAATATATCTATATCACTATAGGAAAAATTAAACAGATGCCAATTATTATAGGAAAATCCTTTTATTATTTTATGTTTGTGCTTCTTTCATCATAGACAAAATTTACGAATTCAATTATTATATTTCATTTGAATAAGATAGTTATATAATTATTATATTGTAATCTGAATATTATACTGATCTCATCTTTGTTAATTTCTTTGTAGGCAACATCTAGTGGTATGCGGAAATTCTTGTTTCATATTCTTTTGTAATTTTAATTTCTTTGTCTATAAATGTAGTTTTTTATTTTATATTAGTTAAATAGGATTTGTTTTCATATGTCAAAATTAACCAAATTTAAATGTAGAAATTTTTAACACATTTGTGCGGATGATATTGTATCTACATAATATAGGAATCATGTCGATTCCCATGGCACATGAGTAATAATGCTATTAGTGCTGCATTGGTCAATATGACTGTCATTTGCATAAAGATTTGTCTTGAAATTTTTTTCTGCTATAATATAAACTAGATTGAACCCAACTACTGTATGCTTCTTACAAATTCATTTTGGACTTCAAAATATATCTTTCCTTCTAACTAACTGTAGTCTCCATCATTTCATAGAAAGTTCTTATGCTTTTTGCATGTATACTCTGGTGACCTATTAGTTTCTGCTATTACTTAAACTGGGTTGAATTCAACTATAGTTTGCATGTTGTTCTTTCATGTATTCTAATTTCGTGCACTGCTACTTTTGAAGATGCTATATTCTAATTTAGTTTCCTGTAATTATGGACTGCATTTCATGTAATCAAATTTTGCTACTTTTTTAATTTTTACTTTACATGTCGCTAGATGTCTTCGATGGAAAAAAGTACAGCAATAGGTCGTGGATTCAAAGTTAGTTTGCTAAGAACAACATTTTGGTTTGTACATACTACTACATTTTATCACTAGCTGTTATTTGTTCTATATTATTTATGAAATATTGTGGATGTATTATATATAACTGATGTAAGAATATTGTATATTTTGATGTGTGATTGATATAATATGTTGATTGTGAAATATGCATGTTGATTTTAACTATGTTGGTATATAAATTGGGACCGATGTGTATAGAAATGGAGATTGTGTAGGGAAAATGCAAAAATCTTAAACGATAGCGTTTCCCAAGTGCTATGTAAACTATTAGCATTCTAAAATCAGTTGTGATAATTTTCAACAGCATTTCAGTAACGTTGTAAAATAGTCTCAACGGTGTTTCAGCAATGTTGTAAAAGAGTTTCAACACATTTTAGCAAAGTCTAAAAGAACATTCATGGCGACACATGAAAACGCTGTAAATAATTATCATAGCAAGAGTTTACTGCTGTAAAATAACATTGATAGCATTAACCGAATGCTAAGAAAGGATTTAGCCCATCAGTATAAAACGCTATAAACAACATTAATGACACCAGGGAAACGCTATTAAAAAATACATTTTACAGCATATGATCTAATGCTATGATAAGTTTCTGACATATAATTTGCATGTCATTATACATCGTAGTTAAAAACACTGTTAAGACCGATTATAGCGTTTTTGAAATGCTATTAAATGTCTGGTTTGTTGCAGTGAAGTTAGCTCCATTCTAGACAATTTTGACAACGAAATAGTTGACCTTAATAATGAACGTGAGACCGAATATAAAATACTGTTTCAAGATGAACCTAACGAGATTGAAAACGCGCTTCCTTTTGAACCCCTCATGGTTGAGTCGGACCTTCAACCGAATTCTTTGACTGAGCAACCTCCTGGTTGGAACTAAAACTTCTTCCTGATCACCTTAAGTACACATACTTAGATGACAATAAAACGTTTCCAATCATAATTTCTTCAAATATTTCTCTTGACCAAGAAGCTACATTTCTTTCAATTCTGTTGAAAAACAAAGAGGTAATTGGATGGTCGATTACCAATATTAAGGGAATTAGTCCACTCTTGTTCGACATTTCATCCACTTAGTTGACGAAGCCAAGCCTGTTCGTGACATGCAATGAATGCTTAACCCAAAAATGAAGGATGCGGTTCATAATGAAATTCTTAAGCTCCTCAATAATGGAACCATATATCCCATTTCTGATAGTTCATGGTTTAGTCCAATTCATATCGTGGCTAAAAAGCCCGGACATACTGTTATCATGAATGATGCTAACGAACTTATTCCAACTCGTACTTAAACGGGTTGGTATGTTTGCATTGATTACTAAAAATTAAAAATAGCAACGCATAATGATCACTTTCCTCTTCCTTTCATTGACCAAATGCTATGAACAATTAGCTGGCCATGAATTCTATTGCTTTCTTGATGATTATTTTGGTTTTAACCAAATTCTAATCGCTCTTGAAGATCAAGAGAAAATGACTTTAACATTCCCTTTAGTATCTTTGCGTATCGACGTATGCAATTTAGCCTTTGCAATGCTCCTTCTACTTTCCAGAAATACATGGTCAACATCTTTTCAAACATGAACGAATGAATTCTGGAAGTGTTTATGGACGATTTTCTGTCTTTGGAAACTTGTTATCCGGGTGCTTATGCCATCTCTATTTGGTTCGAATCGATGCAAGGACAAACACTTAACATTAAAATGAGAAAATTACTATTTTATGGTCAAACATATAATTGTCCTTGGGCATGTCATTTCAGACAAAGGAATAGAGGTAGATGAAGTGAAAATTGATATAATTGCAAATCTACCAATTCCTAAATCTATCAAGGATATTCGTTCATTTCTAGGACATGCTAGTTTTTATCGACACTTTATGAAAAACTTTAGTGAAATTGCTCCACCTCTAACGACTCTTTTGGAAAAAGGCATTCCATTTGACTGTGTTTTTGCTTTCGAATGTCTCAAAAATGAATTCATTTTTGCTCCTATCATTGGGATCTTCCTTTCAAAATAATATGTGACGCTTCTAACTTTGCGATGTTAGTCCTTGAGATGATAGATTTTATGACAGCAACCTTAGAATAAGATTATAAAATAAAAATACTAACATTATAGTTTATATATATATATATATATTATGCAGGATTTAACCATGCAGGTATCAAGAATGAAGACTGTACAGTATAGAGATTCAAGATATCAAGATTGAAGACTCATGAGTATCAAGATTATCAAGAGTTCAAGATGAGTAATTTAATTAGGAATTTTGTTAAAACTCCTAGAAAAGCACTAGCATCTTAAAATCCAATTTATTCGTGGAATGGTATCCACTTTGAGCCCGTTAAAGGGATGGAACCCTAAGTAGGATGGAACCTACGAAAAACCTAGTGGAACATTGTTTTGTATCCGCTAACTTTTATTCAAAATGTTTTACAAAATTATAGCTTGTTTTCAAATGTTTTCAAAATCTTCCTTTTAAAAGAATCAAAAACGTCTATCTTGGTTTTAATACTTTTAGCCTCAAAATAATCTTTATTTTCAAAATCAAATTATCCTTTGTTTTAAACTATCTTTTAATAATAATGTATTTAATTTTTAATATTTGTACTTAGATTTAAGTACAAAATTATAGAAATTTTTTATATATATATCAAAATATTATTCTCTATATTCACTTATGTATTTTAACTATAGTTAAGTATATTTATAAAGTTTAAAATAGTTTTAATATAAGATAGAAGTTATTTTCAAAGAAAACAAATCACCAAAATTTCCTTTGGAATGTCGACATGCTCAAGTACCCCATGTCGACATGGTAGCAGTTTATTTCAAAATTTTGAATTTCAAAGGAAGTGTATATTCGTCATATCCTTTCACGAATAGACATGGCTATTGTTCTACTATAAATAGGGGTGGTTTCGAACGAATTTAAATGTATATTTTTTTGGTTTTCACTCCTCTCCTTCTTCCACATTTCTTTATACACATTCTTACCATTACTTTGCCAAATCAACATTGAATCTAACTAGATCATTTCTGGTTTGATTCTCTATCACTATCTCAACAAGATCTCAGTACTATTCAGAGTTATAGACTTCTTTGTAATCAATTTAGCGAGAAAAGGTGCAATGTAGCCTTGGAAATCAATCAAGTGAGAAAAGGTGTGATTGTAGCCTTGGAAATCAATTAGGTGAATTTGTTGCCCTTGAAATCAAGTATCTCTACCAAGAGGATTGTGAATCTGGAGTAGTGTACCTCACGGCCTTGAAATTGAGAGTGTAATTGTACAATTGTTTTTGAAGGAAATCCGTACTTGTGTTCGGGACTGGATGTAGGGTAACTCCGAACTGGTATAAAATCCGGTGTATTATCTCCTTTATTGCTTTTACTTTATTTCTGCATCTATGTTTGATTCTGTGATCATATCTGTGTCTGAATATTGCATACATTTGTGTTCAAATTAACAAAAACTCAAAAAGATTTAGTAATCCTTTTAAACACTATTCACCCCCCTCTAGTGTTAATCCTAGCCTTAAGATCCGTATTTTGCATTTCTCACATTTGGTGTTGGAGCAAGGTTTTCAAAGTTTTCATAATCTAAATTTTGCAAAATTTTCAAAATGGCTACCAACATTAGTACTGTTAACACTACCAACACTGGTTCTATTATTCCTATCACTAGTTCATTTATAGAAGGTCAGTCTACTATCAGACCACCACTTTTTAATGGCAGTAACTATGCATATTGGGCATGTAGGATGAAAATATATTTGCAATCTATACGACTAGACACTTGGAATGTCGCACAGACTGAATATTCTGGACCCACAACTGATTTTGCACAGTTGACTGCTGAGCAAAAGACTGTTGCATAAAATAACTCTAAAGCTATGAATATTCTGTTTTGTTCACTTGATAGAAATGAATTTAATAGAGTGTCAGTTTGTAAGTCTGCATATGAAATCTGGAAAACTTTGCAAGTTACTCACGAAGGAACAAGCAAAGTTAAACAGACCAAAATTTTCATGCTCACAAACCAGTTTCAATTATTTAAAATGAATTCTAATGAGTCTATTTCAGATATGTATAGTAGATTTCAGAACATTGTGCATTCTCTAATATCCTTGGGAAAGGAATTTTCGGAAGAAGATCAAGTCAGAAAAATCTTAAATTCTCTTATTTCAGAATGGGATCAAAAGACACTTGCGATCGAAGAGGCAAATGACATCAGTACCTTAAAGATAGAATTAATTGGAAATCTAATGTCATTTGAATTCCAAATGATTGAGAGAAGAGAACGCAAAGCATCTGAAAAAAATCAATGGCGTTCATTACATTGACTGATGGATCAGACTCAAACAGTGATAATGATGAAGAGATAGCCCTTATGACCAAGAATTTTTGAAAATTCCTGACATACAGAAAGATGAATAATCTTAAGAGAAATAACTATAAGAACTCTAGAAATCAGAATGTAGTGCCAAACAATATCAAATGTTTCAATTGTGATGAACTAAGCCATATCAAAAGAGACTGTCTGAATCCATATAGGCAAAATCTTCCTATAAACAATGATTCCGTAAAGAAATGAAAACGTGCATTTACTACTACTCTAGAAGACTCAGACTCGTCCTCAAGCGATGATGATCAGAAGACAGATAATTCAAATATGTGTTTCGTGGCAGTTCACGACTCTGACGAATTCCGAGAAACGGACTCAGAAAAAGGTATACATTTACAATACAATTGGTTGAAATTTCATGCTTGGAATTAGATGCTTGATTGATTGATTTTGAATTGGTGTGTTGTTTGAATTTTATATTTTTTTACTTTTTTACTATTTTTTTTAATTGTATCATAATATTTTATGGAATATACTATAATTCTGGTAATATTCCGGATATATATATATATAGACATTAAAAATAATAAATATATATGTACATATATATTAGAATACTTAAGAAAAATAATCATGGAAATTCAAAGGCACGTGTCGACATGGTCCCTACCATGATGTCGACATGGGTCCAGAATTTGAAATTCAAAATTTGAATTCAAATGGTTGAATTTCCCTCCACCTTTTCACTTCATTCAATTCTCTAAAAAGCTACCTTTTGACCAGAGAATAAGTCCTTTGAGAATTTATTTATTCACTACTCTTATCACATCTTTTCACTTTCATTTTCAAATTCAAACTCTCTCTTCAAAACTTCAAGCTCTCTACTCTCTACTCTAATGGCTTCTTCAAGCAACCCCTCCATAAAGAGAATTTCCAAAAAGATAAAAGAGCAACTCTTCAATAATCTGGAGGCCATAAAAGCATACATCAATTATGCTAACTATGGAAAAGTTCATCCTAGAAAGTTTTCTTTATTTCAAGATTTTTCTTCTTATGAAATTGATTCTCTTTTTGTAAACAATTAAGTTCTTAGTCTTGTTGATGCTTCTCAAAATGATTTTGTTTGTTATCCAAGTGTTGTTAAAATTTCCTATGCAAATTTAAACCGTGGATTTTATAATGGAAATGATGATCAGATTTGGAGTAGTGTCAAAGGCACTAGAATCGTTTTAAATTGTGATATTTTGGGTACTATTCTCAATTGAAAAAGCATGGGAATGGATCTTTCTAGTTTTAATATCGATGAAAATGATCGTGAGAAATTTCATCATATTTTCGAAGGAAATGATGATTTTGAATTCAAAAATCGAAACTTTCGACCAAAAGCTAGAATTGTTAATCTTCTTTTACAACATGCTTTGACCCCAAGATCCCAACTTCAAAAGTTTGCAAAGCACTTTTTGCTATTTTTGGAAATTATGATATTAATTGGGCGCAAGTTATTTTGGATGAACTTCGTCCCAAAAATCTTGAAATGGGAGAAAACACTTTGTATCATGGAATCTATCTCACTCGGATTTTTAACTATTTTGGAGTAGATTTCAAAGGAGAAGAATTTGTTTCCAGAAAGGTTTTTAATCAGTCAGACATTTCTCTAATGAAAACTCCATTTGTTTTTCAACCTTATGAGACTCTTGCCGAAAAGGAAGAGCATTTGGCTCATGAGGAGATGGAAGAGGAGGAAGAGGAAGAAGAAGAAGGGGATGAAATGGAAATAGAAGAAGAAGAAGAAGGTGAAACATCCTTGGAAAGTATTGACTATCCTCCCGATCCAACCAACAAAACCCTTATCAAAAATCAAAAGACTATTGTCGAGAATTAACGGATCCTTAAACGGTCCGTTAAAAAGAAATTGGATAAAATTTCATCTAAGATGATCAAGTTTATCTTCAAAGTCAGCAAGAAGCTTGGATTATATTCATCTTCATCATCCTCTAACTAGTTCTAACTTTCTATGTTGTGTTGTATTAGTTTAGTTTGTTTTAATGTTCATGTAGTTCTTAAGGTTTAATCATTATATCATCTTATTATGAAATGAAATTGAATTTCATTTCTGTTATCTAGCTTATCTTATCTCCAGAATAAATGTTAGTATATTATATAAATATATATATACACACACAATTATTCACAAAATCAAAATAAGTCATCAAAATTCACCGAACCATGACGACATCCCCACCTTTACCATGTCGATATGTACTGGTCAGAAATGACTTTTCATTTTAAATTTAAAATTTGAATAACTACCTTATTTCTATTCATTTCAAACGAATTTATACACCTATAAATACCTATTTCTTCCAGAATTCATTACTCAATATTATTTCTTATCTACTTTGTCTCTCATTCTTCTCACAAACTCAAATATGGTCAATCCAATTTATAATTTGACCGATAATCTTGAATAAACTCTTAATTCTTTCAAGAATATTCTTTCGTTTATTCTTCGTAACCAGCGACATTTCGAGTTGAGTCAAATGCAAATGATTAAGGTGCAAGAAAAGCATTTCGATGCGATACGACGGATGATTTCCTCCCTACACAAGGATGATAACGAAGCACATCCTCCAGTCTCTCTCACCAATGACATTGAAAATTTGGATGCCATTAAAGCAGACCCTATATCTGGAGAAGATGGATGGGTGGAAGTTCCTCGTAATGTTTGACTTTATTTGATTGCATTGTTTGATTTGAATTGTTTGCTTGGATTGATTTGATTTGGTTTGGATTGATATTTGGTGTGCAAAACATGTGTAAATATGTATTGATGCTTATATGATCTTTGATTAATTATCATGTCTATCAGTATAATTATCTCTTAATCTATCTATTATATACTCCATTGCAAAGTTTATTAATGCAGGTACTTTAGTACAAGAATGAGTGAGAGTTATATAGTTCGGAGCTATATAGTTTCAAGTTAGTTTTTGTTGATGACAAAGGGGGAGAAGTATAAAATAGGATATTTAGGCGTAGATTAAGAGGGATTTATTAGTTTTAGGGGAGTTATTAGGATAGAAGTAATATTTTATAAAGAAAGGTTGTCATCATCAAAAAGGGGGAGATTGTTAGTCCTTGATATGATAGTTTTGATGACAACAAGATTAGAATAAGATTATAAAATATAAATACTAACATTATAGTTTAAATATATATGTATATGCAGGATTTAACCATGCAAGTATCAAGAATGAAGACTGTACAGTATAGAGATTCAAGATATCAAGATTGAAGACTCATGTGTATCAAGATTATCAAGAGTTCAAGATAAGTAATTTAATTAGGAATTTTGTTAAAACTCCTAGAAAAGCACTGGCATCTTAAAATCCAATTTATTCATGGAATGGAATCCACTTCGAGCCCATTAAAGGGATGGAACCCTAAGTAGGATGGAACGTACGAAAATCTAGTGGAACATTGTTTTGTATCCGCTAACTTTTATTCAAAATGTTTACAAAATTATATCTTATTTTCAAAATATTTTCAAAATCTTCCTTTTAAAAGAATCAAAAACATTTATCCTGGTTTTAATACTCTTAGCCTCAAAATAATCTTTATTTTCAAAATCAAATTATCCTTGGTTTTAAACTATCTTTTAATAATAATGTATTAAATTTTTAATATTTATACTTAGATTTAAAAATAAAATTATAGTAAAATTTTATATATATACCAAAATATTATTATCTATATTTACTTATGTATTTCAACTATAGTTAAGTATATTTATAAAGTTTAAAATAGTTTTAATATAAGATAGAAGTTATTTTCAAAGAAAAACAAATCACCAAAATTTCCTTTGGCATGTCGACATACTAAAGTACCCCATGTCGACATGGTAGCAGTTTATTTCAAAAATTTAAATGTCAAAGGAAGTGTCTATTCGTAGTATCCTTTCACGAATGGACATGGCTGTTGTTGTACTATAAATAAGGTGGTTATGAACGAATTTAAATATATATTTTTCTGGTTTTCACTCCTCTTCTTCTTCCACATTTCTTTATACACATTGTTACCATTGTTCTGCCAAAATCAATATTGAATCTAACTAGATCATTTCTGGTTTGATTCTCTATCACTAGCTCAACAAGATCTCAGTGCTATTCAGAGTTACAGACTTCTTTGTAATCAATTTAGCGAGAAAAGGTTTGATTGTAGCCTTGGAAATCAATCAAGCGAGAAAAGGTGTGATTGTAGCCTTGAAAATCAATTAGGTGAATTCTCTACCCCTGAAATCAAGTATCTCTACCCAAAGGATTGTGAATCGGGAGTGGTGTACCTCGTGGCCTTGAAATCGAGGGTGTAATTGTACAGTTACTTTTGAAAGGAAATCTGTATTTGTGCGCGGGACTGGATGTAGGGTAACTCGGAACCAGTATAAAATCCGGTGTGTTCTTTCCTTTATTTCTTTTACTTTATTTTTGCATCTGTGTTTGATTATGTGATCATATCTGTGTCTGAATATTACATACATTTGTGTTCAAATTAACAAAAACTCTAAAAGATTTAGTAATTCCTTTAAACACTATTCACCCTCCCTCTAGTGTTAATCCTAGCTTTAGGATCCGTATTCCGCATTTCTCACATGCGGTTGGTTCTGTCTTAGGATAATGCATCAATAAAATTCTTCATATCATCTACTATGCTTGATGACTCTAAATAGTGCTCAAATCAATTATACAACCATCGAAAAAGAGCTTTTAATGGTGGTCTTTGCACTCAAATGTTCCGACTTTATTTGATTGGGTCACATATTACGGTTTTCATTGACGACTCCGCTCTTAGGTACCTTTTCACTGAAAAGGATGCTAAGTCTCGTTTGCTTTGTTGGATCCTTTTATTCCAAGAATTTGACCTTATGATCAAAGACAAAAAATATCCAACGATGTCATTGCTGATCATTCGTTGCATCTTTCAAACACACCATCTTCTTTACCAATCAATGAGAACTTTCTTGATGAACAACTCATTTCCGTTTCCATCGATCCATGGTATGCTGATATAGTGAACTATTTAGTCCTAAGGAAACTCCTTCATTTTGGTCGAAACAAGATAAACATAAACTTCTTTCCTAAGTCAAGTACTTCTATTGGGATGATCCATTCTTGTTTATGTATTGTTCCGACCAAATTATTCAACGTTGCATTCTAGATTGCAAAATTAAGAGTGTTCTTTCATTTTGTCATGACCAAGCCTATGGTGGTCACTTCGGTCCTAAGAAAACAACAGAAAAGGTGCTTCAATGTGATTTTTACTAGTCTATGCTTTTCAAAGTTGCATTCAAGTTCTGTAAAACTTATGATCGCTTCTAAACGTTAGGAAAAATATCCAGACGAAACTTAATACCTTTAAACCTCATTTCTACGATCGAAAACTATGACGTTAGGGGTATTGACTTTATGGAACCATTTCCCAACTCTTTTGGAAATTGGTACATTCTTCTTTCTATTGATTAGGTCTCTAAATGTGTTGAAGTCATTCCATTTGAAACAAATGACTACAAAGTTGTTGTGAAATTCATAAAAGAAAACATCTATTTGAGGTTTGGAACACCTCGCACACTAATAAGCAATAATGGGAATCATTTCTGCAATTGGTCATTTGAACTCTAATGAAGAAATAGTCGATAGCGCACAAGTTATCCACTCCTTATCATCCTCAAACTTTTGATAAAGTTGAAGTTTCAAATAGCCAAATCAAGAAATTTTTAGAGAAAACTTTGAACAAAAATAAAAAAGATTGATCACAAAAATTTATGGATGTGCTTTGGGCTTATAGAACAGCGTAAAACCAATCTTGATATGTATCCTTTTAAACTAGTACATGGTAAAGCGTGTCATTTAGTTGTTGAACTTGAACATAAAGCATTATGTGCGTTTAAGAATAAAATATTTGATCTTGAAATGGCTGGAGAAAACAGAAAATTCAACTCAATGAATTAGAGGAGATTAAGAACGATGCGTATGAAAATGAGAAAATTTGCAAAGAAAGAACAAAAGTTTTTCATGACAAGTCAATCTTAAGGAAAACATTTTCGCCAAATGAAAAAGTTCTTTTGTATGACTCTCGACTTCATTTGTTCCTTGGGAATTAAAATCAAGATGGACAGGACAATACGTTGTACGTACTCTTTTTTCATACGGTGCCGTAGAAATAGAAAACCCTAGGAATGAATCGATTTTTAAAGTTAATGGTCATCATTTATCGAGAGGATGATCACATGATTCTTCATGAGCCACACTACATCTAGTAAGAAGTTTTGAACCCTCTCTTGTAAATACGTACATATTTTTTCCATTACACTCATTATATAATTCATTGACTGTGGTGACACAATCAATATCAAGTGTGGGGGGAGTCTCATGTTATTTTGATTTTTCATGGTTTATTTTTTTCATTTTCTTTCAAAAAAAAGAACCCTAAAACAAATTTGATTTTTTTGCATATTGGTTTACTTTTGATCGCATAGATTAATTAAACGTTTTGGTTATTAATTTGAAATTGTTGAAAATTTACTCGTCTTAACAAAAATAAAAATAAAAGTTTGATGACAAGTGACTACGGTGTAACTAGAATTTAGGATGGTTCATAGGTAATGATTATGAAGTATATCCTAATTGTAATTTTTGTTTAAAAGAATGGTTGATTTAAAGTAAGGCGATAATATTTTTGATCTCCTAAGTTAAGGGATACTAAGATGATTTTTCATAACTCTCCCTTTTTAAAAAATCATAAAAAAGAAACACCTTTAGTCATGTGTTCACACGTAAGTGTGTATACTCGCCACACTCTATACCCTTCTCGTGTAAGCCCAAAAGACAGTGCATGATCGATATACCTGACCTCAATTTATCTGAGTTAGGTGTATGTAAATAAAATTAAAATAATAATAATTAACATTTAAAGTCATGTATTCATACGTGGGTGTGTACACTCACCACGCTTTGTACTCATCTGACGTAAGCCCGAAAGGCAGTGCATGATTGGTATATTTGGCCTTAGTTTATCCGACTTAGGTGTGTAAATAATAATGTTAATATTTTTCAAAATAGAGAGAGCAAGCAACTGAAATCCAAACATTATCTTCACTTAATTGATTTTACTCGTTATTCAAAAGAAATAAAAATGTCACTTTGCAAAACTTTGATAATCAACTGAAGGATTCATTTCATAGTTGCATTATGTTATTAACCGAAACAACTAGCCAGAGTTCAATTGTGATGATAATTTAATTTTTGTTGGAAGTTTTGATGACTTAAAAGACTACAATTTCTTGATGATAGTCAAAACTTATATTTAACATACTCCTGTCAATTTAAAAGGAAATTCCATTTGTAAATATTTTCAAAAGCTTGCATCATGTAGACGCATTAGAATTTGCATGTCGTATTTGAATTTTTTCGGTAATATTCATTTAAAACCCTCATGAGACAACACTCATCCTATTAGAGACACCTAGATATTTAGTGGCTTGTTGCATATGCTCAATGTAATCGTGTTTGCAACGAAAACAGATTTATCCTAGTTTTAGTTTATTCGAGACAAATAAAAAGATAAGTGCGTGGGTATTTGATGTGCATGTAAAAGTGTATATTTTTACTCCTATATTTAATCTTCTTTTATTAAAATAAATGAGCATATTGTTGTATTTTACATGTTTAAGCCAAAATCTAAATTGTTCCCAAATCTTCATTAATTCATTTTCATTTGGGAGAAACAGTAATTTTGTGTATGAATTAATTTTGAAAAAAATATTTGCACATTTTTATTTTTATTTGTAGGAAATTGAGTGCAAATTAGATGGAGCTTCATAGATATATGCATGCACAAATAATTGAGGTCAAAAGAATGTGGAAAAGAAAAGAAATAATGCAACCTGGAGAAGCCCACATGCCCACTAACTAATAGACCATAATTAAAGGCACATTCATATGTAATAGAGATTTAGAGGCGTATTAGTGGGGATTGATTAATTCTCTAACGATTGCTTGGAAGCTACAGAATCTCAAGGAAATGTTGATGGTCCCCTAAAAATGGAATTAGGTTTTAGCATGTATAAATACTCCTTATGTTTCATATAATTAGCTACTTCTCTTTTATGCATGTTGTAGCCACAAAATCAATGATAAATGAAATTCCTTTTTAATGGCTTCATAGCCTTCTTCTTATTTGCTTTTATTTACATGCCCTTTTCTATTATGCTATTTTATTTCATTCTCTTTAATGTTAGTTTATGTCTCTTTTGTTTCATGTTAATAGTATAGATTTAATTCATGCAATTAGCTTAGATTTATTCTATGCAAGTAGTTAGTTCTCTTTTCTTTTGATTAAGTTGTACTTTCCTTATTTTTTATGCTGAAACCATTTTGTGTTGAGATGAATTCAATTATGAGAATGTAAAATCCTTTAATTTAGGAGTAACGAAGCTCTCATGAATCATACTAAATCAACATAACAAGGTTGCATGAACCACATTGCAGCCACCCCTTCTAAAAAATTGGGAAATAATGGCACTTTATAAGATTGGAAGTGCTAGCTGAATCTATGTGCCATTCATATCCTAATAAGTGTTCCTAGGATCCATCACTCCCTCATACAATGGCATCATTGGCATGTTGAATCTTTGGGGGTATCTCATGTGAAGCATGTCTTATTTAAATGAGTTTCGACGAGCATAAGTTTCCCAATCATCATTATTCCTAGATCTGTTTTCACTTACCAACCTCCTAACGAATCCTCCAAATAGTCCAAATCAAAAGGTTTGACTGAACGGCGGTAATTGGTTCCTGCCCTAAGTGTTTGGCTGAATGAACGCTCTCAGGAAGGTGCTCGGTACCTAGGCTCCCCAAACTTCGGTGGACTCTTTCATTCATAGCTCCCCCTATTAGATTCCCGTGAACAGCAGTATTATGATTTTTTAGATTCAGACCTTCAATAGCACATCCAGGGATGACATCCATGCCACCTTCCAAAGGATGGGCCCTGGGCCCACCATTTTGGAGGTCGGAACCAAGTCCCAAGTTAGGGTTGGTACCGATCCCTAAACTCGAGCCTAAGGCTTGTCCTCATCCTTGTGTAGATTTCCAATAGTGTATTTAGTTTTCTTCTACCTTCCTTCCCTATGTATTCACTTGAATGAAGAATAACTCTCTAATTCTAAGTTGGAATCCCTTCTACTTCATCTACGGCTATTTTGAGTCAGCTCATTCAACGACCTCAAGCTCTGTTGCATTGTGTTATTCATCTTCTATTGGGTAGCCTGGAATCTGTCATCCATCTACTTCATCATCATATCCATCTCCATTCTAGCCACGATTTTAGTTGGGGTCTGGATTTCGGATAGAGTTAGTTGGATAACTCCATCTCCTTACTGAGGATTTTGATTCTCGACTTTAGTAGTAGCTTTGGAATTGGTGGAATGATCTTTTTTGATGGGGCCATTATAGAAAGCTTTCAATAGGTTTTATGGAAATTTGAGTAGGAGAATTAAAATATAGGTAAATTGGATCTACCTCTTAGATATAGGGAATCCAATAGTAGATGGTGGATCCAAATGGTCTGAGAATATCGTCCTCGTTGAAAGTACCAAATTGTTTGAACAAAAAATAGCGAAAATACCCAGAAGTTTATGTCAAAGAGATTAAATAAAGAAAAATAAACGAAGATAAAGAAATAAACAAGACACGGTCATTTGTAGTAGTTCGGTGAAGCAAGGCCTCGTCCACTTTAAAGTTTTATTGCTTATTTCTAATTTGGAGGCAAAAGTTTTTGGGGGTCAGTACAACTCCCACACTTAGAATTTCAGAGTTACAAGAATATAGGAAATAATGGAACAAGTGCTAAAATATCATGAAAAATGAGCATTAACTCCCTTTTTAGAGGTAGGGGCCTAAAATCTTGTTTAAAATATCTCAAACCGCTGTACACGAATTTGACCAACTCTCCTAAAATAATAGATGCCACCTCAGCAAAAGCTGGGAGTCCGTACCAATCCCTAAGTGGAAGTCGGTATCAATCCCCAAGATGTCCATATTTGACATCTTTGACTTCTTGATTCAGATCATCTTATGTTTAGCTTCTCGATTCCGCGGTTGTTTAAACTTGTTTTAGCTTATTTCTGAGCCCAAACGATGGAGTTCAAGGAGAACAAAGTTATAGTTTCAAGTATTTATGGAGATCAATGGAATGTTGTATTGAATCAAAAAATTAACTTCAAAAATAGGCTATTGGCACCAAGATAAGCATGTAGGCAAAAGATGAGGTCCACCCAAATTAAATTGTGAGTCGGTACTAATCCCCCGATAGGGGTCGGTATGGATCCCCAACTTGGGGGATCCCCTGGTTCTGTTAACTGGGGCAGTTTTGCTCTTGGCCTCATGAACTGTCCATGTTTGCTTTCTCAATTTTTGGGCTATCTCTCTGGGCTTTCAGTCTTGATAACTCTATGTTTTATCTGTCTAGTCTATTTGGATTCTACCTAGTTAAATGGCTGGATAATAATGGGTAAGTGCCATATGTCATGCAATATCTTTATGAAGTTTCTTTATCGTTGTATTTCTCATTTACACATGCATATACACACGTATATGTTACATGTACACTATGAATATATTGGAAAATTCTATTGGGAAGCATGCTGGTGAACAATTGATGATACAGTAAGTTTGAACTATTGGTTCTTTCCTAAAATTCTAACACCTTAAGTAAACAAAATAAGATCGAATGGTTAAACTCTATTGTTAATTTTTTTTCTTTTTGTGTCTCAATAGCCATTCTTGTATGTGTATACATACACGTATGTATGTATATGCATATACATTTTACATCTACATAGACATATATACATATATGGTTAGTATTTGCAATTTATTTATAGCTAACTTAAAATAAATATTTACAAGGACATAAGAAGGAAAAAAAGCAATTGTTAACCCCTATTAAGTTCTAATGAGAAAAAAGCTATCATGTTTCTTATGCCACTTGACATAAAATGAAATTGCTTTACATAACTCATGGTAGCTAGACTTGTAAGACAATTTGTTCCTCATTCACACACACTACATTAGTATGATCATTACAATTAAATTACATTATGTTTTTCCAATATATCAAGAGACTTACTTCTAACATAGTGGGAGTTCACAAGAGTAAGGTGTAAGTTTTTTCTTAATTGCTACACCCAATGATGGACCTAGCATAGGCCCAGCGGAGGCTACTACCCCCACTCAATTTTATATTAATTTATACAAAAAGTTAAATAAACCTTATCCTTCATCTTTCATACTAAATAAAATATTAATTAAAAGAAGATAAAAAACTATTTTCTTTTTTGACTTTGCTTGTTTAGATTCTCATTCAAACAAATTCGATATAGTTGTTTTGACTACATATTGGTGCTTGTCGTTTTGTTTGTTTATTGGTTTAAAATATTACATTCAGGTATATTTATTTAATATATCTTCTTTAGTTTCATCGATAACTATGCAAAAGGTAAAAAACATGGAATACATGATTATGTTAAATTGAGATGATGAGTTCTTGTCATTTTACTATATAGTTTTTCATACTACTCAGTCGTTATCACAATATAAATAATCTAAAAAGAAATAATTAACTTTGATACACCGATTCAAGAGATATCATATAAATTTTTCCCTAAAAGTTGCTTTATTTATTTAAAGTTCGAAGTAGATTGTTTTGAATTCCATTTAGTTGTAAAAATTAAGTTATATTATCATAGAGCATAGTAATGATTGAATTATTATACAAAATCTAGAAACTGATATATGTGTTTTTTTGAAGTCGGGCACTTAGATGGTAGTACATATTAGTACTACAAGTTTTAGGTATTATATAGCATACTACATGTCAATATATCTCCAATGGTTGAAATCACGCTGCACAAGTTTCAAACTTGTGACATCTCGCACCAACATTGAAGCGCCTGACCATTGGGACATGGTGCCGATTAACGTGATATATGTATTTTTGGTTTAACATAATTCAAACTTCATTACATAACCGATTAGAATGCAAATCGATGAATGCATGTTTTTTGGTTTCTTCTCATGGAGAATCATGTTAAGTGGAAATATTAACCAAGTAATATCTATCATCAATGTTTTAAAAAAATGTTATAAGATATGAATACACATATGCGGTGGTGGGGGCGTGCGCCGCATGCACATATATTAGATTCTTATATTTATGTCCTTAATAGATTTTCTGTAACGACCCGCCTTTTTGGACAGTTTAAACCGACGATCAAATACACATGTCGATTCCAAACCATTCAAAAGGGCGGATGGTTATTGGGGTAAATAAGAAAAGAAGAGGACAGAGAAATAAAAGAAAGGAAACAACACAAAATCTTGCAGCGGAACGATAAAAATATAATAATCAAATAAACAGTTCATGAAGTTGTTTACTATACTTTGATCATTATTTATACAACATTTATCACAGTTATACACATTCAACAGAACAAATAAAATAATGCAGCAGACAGCATGATGCAAGGATAATAATAGTAATAGTATACCAAATCTTCGTCTTCATCCTCCAGAATAGATCTTCAAAAATCTGAAACTCAGGACTGACCCGAGCGTAATGAAAAGACAAAACACTTGAGTCAGGACTAAAATATCCTTATGAAAGTTAAATCAATCGTAAATAAAAATGAGTGTAACGGCGTCAGAGATGTTTACGGGGTTTGACATCTCATATCCAGTGTCAACGTGCGTGCAATAACTCAAGAGATGTTACAGGATTTTCCATCTCTTAAGGATCCGTTAAACTATCTACTATGTAGTAATGTACGCTAAGTAGATAATGCCTATCAGTAATATAAAGTATCAAAATAGCGTTAAGGCGTTACCATAATCCCCCTTAACACATTTTTATAATGCCATAGTCTATACAGCACCGTAAGCCCCACCGTAAACTGGTGGTTATCAGAGGGTACCCTATAGGTATAACACAAAACATAACGTAGTGGTCGCGAATAGGATAATCAGTATGACAAGGTATATGAGGCGATACCAACTAGGATACTAGTAGTTGCGTGATACAGACTGACGTTGAGCATAGTCAGCAGCTACCCCAACACCGCGAAACAACACTCCCAAATCAAGGGGTGCACCCAAATCGAATCACAAATGTAACAGATATGGTATCGAAGAAGTGTGTCCGCTAGAGATGGCGAACCTCAATGGCCCGGCGCGGCTCCTGTTTTAGTCATGTCAGGGGTCACCCAATATCGTTCTCTTTCTTCAGTCAACGCGTTCACCAAACCATCCACTTCATTCTGGATCAACACTCCGCGTATAATAGTTATTAAAGTGGTTTTCGGTATCGACAGAGAGTATGTCCATATCCGATCCCGGTCTTTTTAATAACTACGTATTATTACACCATTGGCTCTTTTACATTTCAAACCGATTCATAATTGATATCAAAATATCATATTCGCTTCAAAATCAAATCCCTTTCAATTTATAACTTCCCAATTCAAATCAATTTCAATTTCCATTCTACCAATTCAATTTCGATTTCAATTCAAATCAATGTCAACTTTGACTTCAAATTTATTCAATTTTATATTCACTTTCAATTAATTCAATTTCAATTTATATCGGTTTAGAGCTGGATTTTTAAAATATCAATTTATAACACTTAACAAAATTATCCTTCAATATTCAAATTTAAATCCACATTTCAAATATGATTCAATTCCAAGCTCATTTCAAAATATCATTTTTATGTCACTTTTACTTAGTAATATTCAAAGCTCAAATTTAATGTTCAATATTTAAAACAAATAAATTTCCGAAATTCAATCATACCCAAATTTTAAATCTCAAAGTCTCCACTTAAATTTATTCAACAATTTCTTTTAACCAAAATTTTATTTCAACATTCCAAACTCAATTTTTCGATAAATTCGATTTCTATAAATTGATTTCTGTTTATAACTTTTAAATCGAAACATTTAAATAAATTTCAAATCGACGATTTTAAAAATTATTAATTTAGCCAATTCGGTATCCGTATATAATTTTCTATCCTATGGCCAAGTAATTATTTATTTCAACTAATGACAAGGATGAATATATATCACTTAAATCAATCATAGTGTCATATGTATGCATAACAGGTTATATATAAGCAAATAAACATCCAAATATTTAAATATCAACCAATAGCATCCATCGAAATAAATCATCCAATAGACAATACAATTCATGGCAATTTCATAGTTATCAATGTCAGGTAATTTAATCGCAATTCAATTTTAATTTCAATTTAACTGTCAATTTAATTTTTCGGTGAATTCAAATGACAATTAACTTTTATCAAACAATGACAAATAAAATTCATAACACTTCATAATGTCAAATTTAACTATCATAAAGATATTTAGTACGTTGTGAGCGTTACAAAACACTCACCTTGATTTCAATGCAGTTTCAGCGTTTTATTTCGAATAAAATTAAACGAGCGTTTAAGTTTACCCGAAATTCAAACTAGCTCCAAACGACTCCAACCAGTTTCATTTCGAAGCTCTCGCCATCACGATCGCAACGCAAAAATTCTCGTCTCAATCGGACCTCGTATATGAGAGTTATACATTTTATAAGTTATCGACATTTGAACTTATAAAACAATTTATATTATATTTAAATGAATTCATACCCAAAGAAAATAAAGCCCAGCCCACTAACTCCATCTTCCCCAAACGAAGCCTGTAGCCATTTCCGGTGCACAAACTCACCATTGCCGTGCACTATCCTTCACTGATACGAATCTAGACAACTCCGTTCAACGAACCGATAATGCCATCGATCCTCTCTCCTGAAACTCCCCCTCCCCGTACCATCAACTTCGAGCTCGGCCCATCCTATCCGATCGCGACAATCACCCCCCTTGCCTTCGTACGCGACCAGGTCGCAATCCCCTAAACGCCGCCGAGCTCCATAAAAATCATGCCGATGATGTTATCTTCGTTGGTGAACTCGAATCAAGGCTCTGTTTCGCGAATCGAAGCCTACATCCTCAACAAATCCTAACCCTAGTTCACAACTCCCACGTCCATCTTCATAAACCACGGCCGCACCCAGCAACGAGCATACCAGGTCGAAGCAAACGATGAAATAGGATTTTTAAAACTAGTCGGAGATTTTTTTATCAAGTATTGAAGGAGAGATAATTTTTTTCTTTTGAAGCTTGGATTTTCTTTACTGTGACATTGCGTGTGCAGTTATTAAAAGGGAAGAAGAGGCGAATGTGTGTTTGAATGGATCAAAGGTACAGTGAAAAGAAGAGAAAGCAGCTGAAAGAGAGATTGACTAATTAAAATATTTATTTAAATTTTCAAAATACCTCGAACTACGCAACTAAAAATCTCGAACCCCTATCAGGGCATGCCGCTAGGCGTTTATAGGGTTTACCCCGCGTTCCGGACACAATGGAATAGGTTTCGGAAGCTAATTTGATCGTATGTGCGAATTATGGAAATAAACGATCAAATTTAAATTAAACCGATTAAACGATTTTCTAGGCGTTTTGGCTTGCCCCGGACAAACGGTAAGTCCGATTGACACGAAATTTGAAATCTTACAATAATATCACGTTACGGATCTGATGAAACTAGTTTCGTCGAAATCCGAGACTATTTGAAAAATGGCTATTTTTAACTCGTCAATTAAATATTAAAATATTCAATTTTCACAAATTTACTTTTAATTCGATTTTAAAAATTCTACAACATCATTCTAACTTTAATTTGATAAAATAAAATTTTAAAAATCATTTTTAATCATATTAAACCCGTTATTCAATTATCCAATAAATTCCAATTTTAAAATCTTATTAACTCTATTATAATCTCGATATAACTTACATTCACTTTGGAAACCAATTTGAATCATATTAAATCAAATTTCAACTATTCACTCTATTTTCATATATTAAATTTCAATATCAAATTAATCATATCGAATTCGGAATTTAATTAGTCAAACATTTGTAATATTAAATTTTAACAAATTTTATTATTCTTGAATCACTATCCTTTGAGATATTCAAACGAACTTAAAAATTTAACTTTTGAAATGAATTAAAATTATAGAACAACCATTTCCATTATACGGTTATTCAATTCCCATTATTAAATTATTCAATAAATTCCAAATATTAAATTTAAACAATTTCGCTTATCCAATAATTCATTATCTTTTGAAATATTGAAATTGAACTTACAAGATTCAACTTTTAAAACCAATTCACAATTTAGAATACTATTTTCATTTTACAGTTATTCAATTATTCGATAAGTTTTAAATATTTAAACAATTTTCCCGTTCAATATTCAATATTTGATTTTAAATAGATTTTACTTATCAATCAATTACTCTATTATACCCAATGAATTCAACATTTATTATCCTATTCAACTTTTGATTTCAAAGGCATTCACTAAGTAGCTTTTATTTTTCATTACTTGGATAATTATTGTCGCAATTCATTCCAGTTATTATTATTCCAAACGAATTAATTTTTTTTTCTAACATTAAATCACGAAATCTTATTAAATTAGCTATTTTAATTACCGAAATTTTATGGGTCGTTACACTCTCCCCCACTCAAAACTTTTCGTCCCCGAAAAGGGAAAAGAAGGGAAAAGGAACTAAGTATAGAATTCAACATTAGATATATTTTATTCAAAGTTACCTACTTATAAAACAATGAAATTCCATCAATAAAGTCATACTACGCTTCCACTAAGTTACTCCGAACGGATTTCTAACTTTAAAAGTTAGTTATCAAAACAAGTTATAAAAAAAAATTAAAACTTGACAAATTTTCTAACACCCGGATTTACAGAAAATTTCGGCAGAGTCTCCTTTGCGCGGCTCGATCGGAAAAATAAATAAAAAAATGACAGTATATATATCACAAATATACATCTCATCAAGTGATGAGGCATCCCGTAGGGAAAAAGTGTAAAAGTACGGTATGTAATCCAAGATATGTACCTTATATATGGTTAGCGAGCATATACGGCTAATATAGCACGAAAGCGAGCTCCAAATGCGAAGCAAGCGCAATCCGCACCTACTAAACACTCAACAAACCATGAGAAACATGCATATATGAAAATAATATCAATATACATCATATAGAAACATAACAACTACATGTGCCAACATAGCAAATGCAACAAACAACAAATGCATCCAACAAATCAATTATCAACCAACTATCATCCAACAAATCCATAATCAATCAATATAAATTCACTTCTCATTAATATTTATTCACTTGGTTTTAAATTTTAATCACGGTTGATTCATTAACGTTGGATTTTACCAACATTCATTCTCAATTCAATTAGTTAACATTTACTAATTTATATTTACATTAGTTCACTTCCAATTTGAATCAAATTAAATTCTATTTAAATTCATTTAACTTCCAATTTGATTTCAATGACTTACAGCTTTCAATTTACACTTAATGAATTATATACAATCAACTAACAATCATATAACAACCAAATCATACCCAACATAACCAAATTATTAATTTTACATTCAATTTGGCTTATCTCTTATATATATATATATATATCCTGTTATATAATTTTAAAAGAATCATTTTATATTTGGCATCATAAATTTCCAATATTCTTTAATTAAGTTCGTAAGCCGTACATATATCATCCGTGAGCAAAATCAATCTAATCGCTTATTCGATCACACAATTTCACTTCCAACTAGTATCGTTCACCCGACTCTCTAGTGCGGACTCAGATTTGGTTTCTTGATTGGAAACTTTTACTCTCCTTGCATAGCCATATACTATGATAGAGAATTCCAGAATCAAATTAAAAATCCATATCTAGGGTTCGCCGTCGAAATCAAGTGAAAAATCCTTACTTGGATCGATATAAATCATCTCGAAATTTTGTGCTCGAACTTGGATCAAATTGTTATGCGAATAAAATAATATACGTACAATCTTACGTATTACCTTCCAATGGATTTCTATCCAATTTATCTATACTAAATTATTTTATTGACTTTTTTTTCCCACTTAATTACTCACAATCCATTATTCAGTTAGTATATTCATTTCTTTACATAGCATATTCTTTAACATTATCTTTTCTTAAACATCATATCAAAGAATTTGCTTACTCAAGTTCATTTTAAACATTCTATATAATTTAATTAAACTCAACTCCTTTCCCAATTGATTCTTAGCTATACCAAATTCTTTTGTTTACATTTACTTCAATTTCATAATTTTAGTTAATAACAAATTTATTTATGGAACATTTTATTAATCGGCACTTTAGTTTATTAATCATCCTATAAAAGTCTAACCTCTCATAAATAACTTTTCTTAGTTTACAGTTATCTTAAAGGTTACAAATTCAATTTTTTTTCAATCCCTTTGCAATTTGTATTTATTTTCTATAACCAATTTACAAAGATATAATACGATTCATTTATCTTCTTCTTAAGTTCACTTACTTGTTCCATTTATCCATTCATCATTTCATGTTATATTTAAGTATATAACATTTTTATCACAACCAAATTTTCATTTATATACATTTTAATTCCTTTTTGAGTTCTCCTTACTTATATATTTCAATTACTTTCAGGTTCTGTTTATTTATACAATATCTCATTACATATCCAAACATCATTTTAACTTTTAACATTTGGTAAGTCTTGTTATATGTTATCAGAATGTAATTTTGGTATTATACAAATTTATAGAATTTCATTTTTTACTTAATTAGAATGTTCACAAATTTAATTTGTTTAAATCCTCTTTACCTTTCAACTTTAAAGTTTTCCCAAAAAATAAGCTTAGATATCTTAATCCTCTTATTTTATAAATTTTTGGTTATTCACATTTCATTCAAATAATTTGAAAATTACTAATTAACATAACTTAGAAATTTAAATGCCCGATTCTTTTCAAATCGTTTGAAATAAACATATACACTTATATCCCTTTTTTTATATAACAAATCATACCTTTAGAGTTTAAACCAAAACCCATTTACCATAAATAATTTCGAAGAAAAGCAAAGCTTCTTAGAAGTCTCCCCCACTTTGAGACTCGAAAATGAACGTCGATGATGCTCCGCAGTCATCACCGAAATTATTTTCCAACGACATAAGAGAGGAGTACTGAATTGATTCCTTCTTAAAAATCCTTTAAAAATATTTCTCATAAATATATTTTCTGTAACGAGACGAATTTTGCCCGCTCGAAAATCGACATCCATACTTCAAATCGTATTCGAATGCCATAGATTCGACCGTTCAAATCCGATTCGCCGAAGCTTATAACAACATTAAGTAAACAACACAGCGGAATAAAAGAATAATACATTGATATACAGCTTTGATACAATATCTGATACAACAGATGATCCAATAGATACCAATATACATCAGAGATATGATACAATAAAATAGCAGCGGAAAAGAAAAATAGATAACATCTAGCAGCGGAACAATATAACTCTGAGATAGTCTTCAAAAGAGAACTCCGATAACTGCAACTCCATTTCCAAGAATCAATCCAGCAATAGCTCGAACCCCCAATAACGATTCACCTAGCATAAGCAAGTCTGGTCCGATCCAAAGACTGTACTAACTCCAGATAATCTACTACATCTGACTATCTGAAAAACCCAACTCTAGACTGCTCGTGTAGAAATATAATGAGCACCCAGAGTTTAGGAAAGAAACAATAAACTCCGGATCAGTCGTGGGACTGGTGTGAGCAACAAAAACAGTTTATCTTTTAAAACATTCAACAAAAGATTTTCAAAGTCAATTCGCAATGCTTTTAAAAATGAGACTACCATAAGGCCTCCCGCACACACACACAATGCAAACGCAGAATCGGAGGAGATTTCTCCTTATGATAGTCAAAGATGCTTAATACGCATTAAAAGAAACATTTGATATTATTACTAGTGCATAGTGTAGGAAAAATTCATTTCGAAAGTAGAATATAAATCTTAGCCAACATACGACCATTATCGTATGCCTACTATAGCTAACCATGTTCAATAGCAGGTTACCGCCACATTCCATGGCAGGTTATACAACTAATACTGTACAAGGTTCGTATTGTTTCTTTGGATTTCCAACGAATGATCAGGCCAAGGAACTTCCCATTGCCACATGAGAATGCCTCTGGATGGACATCCCCGAGAACCAAACCGGATCTCTACCAACACAAGGCCGGGTTACCCCTAACTGAGTAACAACTGACCGAATATGCCATCCCCCGGTCCTTTGGGACCTTTTCACCGAGCGCTCGCAATCAATTCACACAATCATAACAAAGTGTTTTCAACATGAGTAAGTATCTGGGCTCCATACCATGATACCACCCTTTTCCAGAAGGAAATGCACACATCCTAAAGGGCGCTACCCCTCATAACCTTGCTGCTTCTTTCCTGTTTTGACCATTCACGGGGTGTGAGGCTCGACGAAGTCACGTCCACAAAAACATACTTTATACAAAAGCCATGCTTTGGGTCAACAAATGATCATAGAAATGATCACCAGGATAGACGATCAAATAAACGATCCTATCACAAATAATCAACACAATGATCATTTACAGCAACACTCAGCATATCACATTACCAAATTGGGAATATATCGCTGGTAACATTCAACTACATAACCTCTGAGCTCGTACGTCTCATAGAAGGGTGTTAAGCTAAAAGAATAAATTCTTCGCCACCAACAGAAATATAATTGAAAGAAATCGGCTTTATATCTTAATTTGTAATGTCAGACATACAATCCATACAAGTTTGTTCCGGGCTCGAACAGAACCGAAGGCACTTCTTACGAAGCCCTTGCAATCCGGATATTCACAATCCTGATCGGATTTTCCATCACATATGGAGAACTCAATACCGTAGCTACTCGGTGCAGAGTCAATCGATAGGTCATCCTATCGCTCTCGCAAATACCCGATCTTCAACACCGGTCTTCAAATGCTATCCATAACGTCGAATCACATATTTGGAATGGGTTATACGACACAAAGGTCCTTTCCCGGTTAAACCGAATAGTAAGCACGATATTTCAAAAACAAATGGATAATGGGATTTCAATTAAGTCACAACTTAATAATTCAAAACTTTCTTTCAAATGGTTTAATCTAATTACCATTTCAATCTTTAAACAAAAAGATTCATTTTCACAACCTTTAACGGTTTAAACAATTTTCACATTTTAATCTTTTAAACAAAAGATTCATTCACAGATTTTTCCAAATCAATTTTCATTTCAATTTGATTAACTCGTTAAATCTTTAAATCAAAGATTTAACTTATAGCCTTCAAAACAAATTTCATTTCAATTTGATTTAAACAAATCATCAATTTAAATCTGTTAAAAATAAACAGATTTAATTCATAGCTTTCAAAAAGAATTCATTCATAACTTAGAAAAATCATTTCTCTATTCAATCTTGAAATTCCCCTAATTAACTGGAATCTCAGTTCTTATCTAAAAGTGTTTATCATTTGAAAACAACAGTTTTCATTTTGGAAATCTGATTCATTTATACGAGTTGAAATCCTTGGGTTAAATTCAAATTCCCAAAAATAATACTTTAAAAAAAAATGATTTAACTCCTAATGACTAGTATAATATCATTAATCCCTAGTTTCAAAATACAGAATTCAATTTGAATATAGAATTCAAATTTAATTTAAAGTATTTAAATTCCAACACTTAATCTAGTTATTCAAAATAAATTTCCATCTTTGAAATTCCCTTTTCAAAAGCTTTTCACTTTTAAACCCAATCCATTTCCAAAACATTTGAATTCAAATATTCAAATTTAAAACTATTTCAAAAATCTGTGACTTAATCGATTTCCTCGTGAAATCCATATTGGTGTGTGTATAAGTGTGGTCCAGGGGTTTAACACAATAGTGCAACAGCATTCAATCATCACAGATCAGAACATATAAATATAGTTGATAAGCGGTATAAACTATAACGCTTATCTTTTATTCACAGATCACAGATATATAAATATCACAGATAAATAAGTCACACAGCTCAAATCAAAACAAAGCATCACATATCAGGAGCATCAAACAATTCAACCATTCGATAAAACCCAAACATCCATTAGTAAATTTATTAATCAACTGATTAATTTAAATCAGATGTATTCCATATGAATAAATCATTAATTAACCCTTAATTAATAATTATTCTTAATTAATTATTCTCACTTAATTATAATGAGCAATTAATTTCTTAATTACTTATTTAATTAATTCAAATCATCACTCAGTTAATTACATTCAGTAATTATCTATTAATTACTTCCTGAAGTAATTTTATTTTACCAAATTATCAAGTGATTATTCTGAATTATACGTAAAAAATTTAATTCGAACTACTTAAGTTAACTCAATTAATTATGCCGAAAAATAAATTCCACAATTACTGCTATTAAGTAATTTTAATTAATAACCCCACAACTTATTATCATTAAATTAATTAATCCAATTTATTGTTAAAACTTAATCACATTAATTAATTATTTAAAACTATTAAATTTCTTTAATTCCCTTTTTAAAGAAACTTTCTTATATTAATCATTTTTTATTATAAATCGATTCACTATAGACAATTCATTCATTAAGGAAATAGAAGTTATTAAACTTCATTACTTAAAGTAAAGTTCAATCATATTTATAATTTAATTATTTTTCACAATATGTTTGGAACATTTTTGTTTTTCAAATTTCATTTTTTTAAATTTCTTTTCTTTTCTTTCCTTTCAACACTTAAGTTATAAAGCTTAATTTAATTTCAAAACCATTTCAAACTCAAATCTCTTTTATTAAATTGCTTCTTTTTTTTTCTCTCTTTTTTTTTTCTTTCTCTTTCTTTTAAAACTACCTGTAACAATTCTCAAGGCCTGTTCAACTCAGACTCGAGCAAACACCCCTGCGTTCTCACCGAAGCCACACGCGAGTAACTCGACAAATAACCCGAATATTTTTCCCGTGCAAAACATAACTCCACTGAAGTAAACTTCTTCTTCCCCCATACCCAAAAGCTCTGGTGCACGCGAGGTCACTGTGCATGTGCACAGTTGATTACGGCAGCGTCGCTTACCGATGACACTCCAAACCCATCCACGATCGCCCCACGACCTAGCTCCGACCCTCAATTCCTGATCACGAACCCAATATCGAAAAACGAGGAGATTTGCGCACCACCTGAAACAAAAGCCTCACCTTAAAATTCAGCAAACCCACCACACCGACCACCGTTCCATGTGAAACTTCGGCCACCGCTTCGCCTATCTCCCCTCTACCTCCCCACAAAACCACAATGCACTCGGTCAATCATTGGGAACGAATGAATCAAAGTATGAACCCTTGTCAAAACTAGGGTTAGAAATTAAAAACTCCTCCCCACCATCGCCACAGTCCTCTTCGCCACCTCCGGCCATTTTTCCTGGCGACTCCGTAGCCTTCTCCATCCCCGCGCAAATCCCCGAGCAACACGAATTGATGGATCACCGGAGTTTGATAGAAATTCAATTTTCAAGCAAAATCAAACCGCACTTAAACCCCTTGCTTAAAAATCACCAAACTCACTTTAAAAATCATGACTTCAAGCAAGGATTCAAGCTATATATTTGAATCAAGATTTTATTAAATTCGAAAATTTCAAAATTTTGAGTATCCTCTGTAAAAATTTAAATTTTTCTCCCTGCATACGTTTCTACTTCGTGAAATTATTTTTAGAATAAAGTTCTTACTTAAATACATCTTTTTGCTTTAAACATCAAAACTTGATAATGATTAGAAATGGAGGAATCGAATTGTTTCTATTTGTTTCATTCAAAAGAACAGGGAAGAAGAGCATCGCTCAGCACTGTCCAATACAATTACATATATACTCAGTGTCAAAACAAAGAAGATATCCAGGCATCCATATTAGACATGAGTTATACACTGATTATAATTAACTTAAGCTTTTATATTATGTTGTTTACTCACCTGTTCAAGAAGATGACACAGAGCTCCTCTGTTGAAACACTGTAGGCTTGCTGAGTTGATTTGTATTGTTGTTCCAGTTGAAGTTTTAAATTGAAGTTTGTTTCAGTTGAATGGTTTAAAATGATGTTTGCTTCAGACATTTTTTTCTCAGTGAAAAGGAACGAAAATGGGATGAAATGTTGATGTATATAAAAGGAAGTTTACAGGGTTTTGAAATATATTGTTTCAGCTGAGAGAAACTTGACAATATTTTGTACAAAAATGTGGATTCATAGCATGTTTGCATTAATGAGGCTGTACAAATCATACTTTCCCTCCTTTATTTCAGCTGCACAAAGCATGGAGACATTTTGTTTTGGTTTTGATTATTTAACAAGATCTCAGCTGATATGTATAAGGTAGTGTACTAAGGATCTTGGTATCAATTGCTATGTCTTGTTCATATCTAAATATATTATTCTCATTTTGTTTGTACAGGTTTACTGCCTAGGCTAATAAAATACATTATAGTGGCTGAGATATTTTATTTTGTACTTGTATTTTTATTTGCATACTTATATTTTTCTCAAGTATAGTTTAGTTTGAGAGGAAGAAGTATATGAGGTATGTATAGAGTTAAGTCTGGATAGTGAGCTGCTGTTTCTTTTTTTTTTCTTTGTTTGTTATTCTACTTGGTTTTGTTTACTTTGCTTTTTGTTTTGCCTGCATAACCTTTGAGTTTGCTTTTACAAGTGTTCATACTTGTCTTTGGTTTGTTCATGTTTATGTTGTATGTTTTACATTTTTTTTTTATGCCTTGCTTTATGTTTTATGTTCTTTTAGCTAGCTTTGTTTATTCTTGCATTTTTTTATTTACTTCTATTTTTAGTTTATATAATTATCATAAATTTTACTTTAAAAATTATTGTTTTATATTTCTCTATATACACATATATTTTATACAACTCAAATTATCATCATTTATCATTTAATCAATTTATTTATTTTTCCAAAATCATTTATTTAAGAATTTATCTAAAATTCAACATATACATATATATATTCTCATATATACACATATATGCAAATTTTCAAATCAATTTGACTTAATATATTTTATATTCGAGTCGGGGAAACTCGCTTCCATTTATAATTAATTTTATAAATTTTTATTCAAATTTCATTTAATTATCAATTTAAATCAAATTAAAATCTAGGGTCGTTACATTTTCCAACTAATATTACTATGTATTTCTTCAAAGCTTTGAAAACCATTTTAAAAGTCCCTGGGTCTTGAATTCAATATTTCTCAATTTAAATCTATTTTAATTTATAAGTCACATTTATACAATATTCTTATAGGATTTTACTTTCTTGAACTATTCCACAAGTTGTTTTATTATTGTTTATTTTTCAATAAGCCTTATTTATTAAAACCCAATATCCAATTAATGATAACAATCAATATTATCGTTTCCAACAACCAAATAAGCTAGATAGATCAAAATAAATTTTGAAATAAATTCTTTATATACAAAATATTATTAGGGCAAAACTATTTCATTTACCCAATTTCAAAACAATACTATGTCGAATTATTTTGTTCGAGTGTCTAGAGATCCCTATCAATGACGTTAATTACTCGTATTGACCAGAATCCATAAGCCACTCAACAAACCAACCGACACAATATAAAACATTTTATATCACTAACACATACGCTCTCTCATATATATATTCACTCAGCGACTCATCATAGGGTATTACTACCCTATTTATAAAGAGTCAGACCCCGCAAAGCTAAGGTTATCGTTAAACCAAAGCTCTGATACCAACTGTAACGACCCGCCATTTTGGACAGTTTAAACCGACGATCAAATACACATGTCGATTCCAAAACCATTCAAAAGGGCGGATGGTTATTGGGGTAAATAAGAAAAGAAGAGGAAAGAGAAATAAAAGAAAGGAAACAACACAGAATCTTGCAGCTCACGATAAAAATATAATAATCAAATAAACAGTTCATGAAGTTGTTTACTATACTTTGATCATTATTTATACAACATTTATCAGAGTTATACATATTCAACAGAACAAATAAAATAATGTAGCAGACAGCATGATGCAAGGATAATAATAGTAATAGTATACCAAATCTTCGTCTTCATCCTCCAGAATAGATCTTCAAAAATCTGAAACTCAGGACTGACCCGAGCGTAATGAAAAGACAAAACACTCGAGTCAGGACTAAAATATCCTTATGAAAGTTAAATCAATCGTAAATAAAAATGAGTGTAATGGCGTCAGAGATGTTTACGGGGTTTGACATCTCATATCCAGTGTCAACGTGCGTGTAATAACTCAAGAGATGTTACGGGATTTTCCATCTCTTAAGGATCCGTTAAACTATCTACTATGTAGTAATGTACGCTAAGTAGATAATGCCTATCAGTAATATAAAGTATCAAAATAGCGTTAAGGCGTTACCATAATCCCCCTTAACACATTTTTATAATGCCATAGTCTATACAGCACCGTAAGCCCCACCGTAAACTGGTGGTTATCAGAGGGTACCCCATAGGTATAACACAAAACATAACGTAGTGGTCGCGAATAGGATAATCAGTATGACAAGGTACATGAGGCGATACCAACTAGGATACTAGTAGTTGCATGATCCAGACTGATGTTGAGCATAGCCAGCAGCTACCCCAACACCGCGAAACAACACTCCCAAATCAAGGGGTGCATCCAAATCGAATCAAAAATGTAACAGATATGGTATCGAAGAAGTGTGTCCGCTAGAGATGGCGAACCTCAATGGCCCAGAGCGGCCCCTGTTTTAGTCATGTCAGGGGTCATGCAATATCGTTCTCTTTCTTCAGTCAACGCGTTCACCAAACCATCCACTTCATTCTGGATCAACACTCTGCGTATAATAGTTATTAAAGTGGTTTTCGGTATCGACAGAGAGTATGTCCATATCCGATCCCGGTCACTTCAATAACTACGTATTATTACACCGTTGGCTCTTTTACAGTTCAAACCAATTCATAATTGATATCAAAATATCATATTCGCTTCAAAATCAAATCCATTTCAATTTATAACTTCCCAATTCAAATCAATTTCAATTTCCATTCTACCGATTCGATTTCGATTTCAATTCAAATCAATGTCAACTTTGACTTCAAATTTATTCAATTTTATATTCACTTTCAATTAATACAATTTCAATTTATATCGGTTCAGAGCTGGATTTTCAAAATATCAATTTATAACACTTAACAAAATTATCCTTCAATATTCAAATTTAAATCCACATTTCAAATATGATTCAATTCCAAGCTCATTTCAAAATATCATTTTTATGTCACTTTTACTTAGTAATATTCAAAGCTCAAATTTAATGTTCAATCTTTAAAACAAATAAATTTCCGAAATTCAATCATATCCAAATTTTAAACCTCAAAGCCTCCACTTAAATTTATTCAACAATTTCTTTTAACCAAAATTTTATTTCAACATTCCAAACTCAATTTTTCGATAAATTCGATTTCTATAAATTGATTTCTATTTATAACTTTTAAATCGAAACATTTAAATAAATTTCAAATCGACGAATTTAAAAATTATTAATTTAGCCAATTCGGTGTCCGTATATAATTTTTTATCCTATGGCCAAGTAATTATTTATTTCAATTAATGTCAGCGATGAATATATATCACTTAAATCAATCATAGTGTCATATGTATGCATAACAGGTTATATATAAGCAAATAAACATCCAAACATTTAAATATCAACCAATAGCGTCCATCAAAATAAATCATCCAATAGACAATACAATTCATGGTAATTTCATAGTTATCAATGTCAGGTAATTTAATCGCAATTCAATTTTAATTTCAATTTAACTGTCAATTTAATTTTTCAACGGTGAATTCAAATGACCATTAAATTTTATCAAACAACGACAAATAAAATTCATAACACTTCATAATGTCAAATTTAACTAGCATAAAGATATTTAATGTGTTGTGAGCGTTATAAAACACTCACCTTGATTTCAATGCAGTTTCAGCGTTTTATTTCGAATAAAATTAAACGAGCGTTTAATTTTACCCGAAATTCAAACTAGCTCCAAACGACTCCATACCAGTTTCATTTCGAAGCTCTCGCCATCACGATCGCAACGCAAAAAGTCTCGTCTCAATCGGACCTCGTATGTGAGAGTTATACATTTTATAAGTTATCGACATTTGAATTTATAAAACAATTTATATTATATTTAAATGAATTCATACCCAAAAAAAATAAAGCCCAGCCCACTAACTCCATCTTCCCCAAACGAAGCGTGAAGCCATTTCCTGTGCACAAACTCACCATTGCCGTGCACCACCCTTCACTGCTAGACAACTCTGTTCAACGAACCGATAACGCTATCGATCCTCTCTTCTGAATCTCCACCTCCCCGTACCATCAACTTCGAGCTCGGCCCATCCTATCCAATCGCGACAACCACCCCCCTTGCCTTCGTACGCAACCAGGTCGCAACTCCCTAAATGCCGCCGAGCTCCATAAAAATCATGCCGATGATGCTATCTTCGTTGGTGAACTCGAATCAAGGCTCTGTTTCGCGAATCGAAGCCTACATCCTCAACAAATCCTAACCCTAGTTCACAACTCCCACATCCATCTTCATAAACCACGGCCGCACCCAGCTACGAGCATACCAGGTCGAAGCAAACGATGAAATAGGATTTTTAAAACTAGTCGGAGATTTTTTTTATCAAGTATTGAAGGAGAGATAATTTTTTTCTTTTGAAACTTGGATTTTCTTTACTGTGACATTTCATGTGCAGTTATTAAAAGGGAAGAAGAGGCAAATGCGTGTTTGAATGGGTCAAAGGTACGGTGAAAAGATGGGAAAGCAGCTGAAAGGGAGATTGACTAATTAAAATATTTATTTAAATTTTCAAAATACCACGATCTACGCAATTAAAAATCTCGAACCCCTATCAGGGCATGCCGCTAGGCGTTCATAGGGTTTACCCCGCGTTTCGGACATGATGGAATAGGTTTCGGAAGCTAATTCGATCGTATGTGCGAGTTACGGAAATAAACGATGAAATTTAAATTAAACCGATTAAACGATTTTCTAGGCGTTTTGGCTTGCCCCGGACAAACGGTAGATCCGATTGACACAAAATTTTAAATCTTGCAATAATATCACGTTACAGATCCGATGAAACTAGTTTCGTCGAAATCCGAGACTGTTTTAAAAATGGCTATTTTTAACTCGTCAATTAAATATTAAAATATTCAGTTTTCACAAATTTACTTTTAATTCGATTTTAAAATTTCTACAACATCATTCTAACTTTAATATGATAAATTAAATTTTACAAATCATTTTTAATCATATTAAACCCGTTATTCAATTATCCAATAAATTCCAATTTTAAAATCTTATTAACTCTATTATAATCTCGATATAACTTACATTCACTTTGGAAACCAATTTGAATCATATTAAATCAAATTTCAACTATTCACTCTATTTTCATATATTAAATTTCAATATCAAATTAATCATATCAAATTCGGAATTTAATTATTCAAACATTTGTAATATTAAATTTTAACAAATTTTATTATTCTTGAATCACTACCCTTTGAGATATTCAAACGAACTTAAAAATTTAACTTTTGAAACGAATTAAAATTATAGAACAACCATTTTCATTATACGGATATTCAATTCCCATTATTAAATTATTCAATAAATTCCAAATATTAAATTTAAACAATTTCGCTTATCCAATAATTCATTATCTTTTGAAATATTGAAATTGAACTTATAAGATTCAACTTTTAAAACCAATTCACAATTTAGAACACTATTTTCATTTTATAGTTATTCAATTATTCAATAAGTTTTAAATATTTAAACAATTTTCCCGTTCAATATTCAATATTTGATTTTAAATAGATTTTACTTATCAATCAATTACTCTATTATACCCAATGAATTCAACATTTATTATCCTATTCAACTTTTGATTTCAAAGGCATTCACTAAGTAGCTTTTATTTTTCATTACTTGGATAATTATTGTCGCAATTCATTCCAGTTATTATTGTTCCAAACGAATTACAAATTTTTTTTCTAACATTAAATCACGAAATCTTATTAAATTAGCTATTTTAATTATCGAAATTTTACAGGTCGTTACATTTTCTAACATTAAATACATGCTTGAAAATAAAAATTATCTTCTATCCTCACTATATCAAATTTCTACATGCGTCCTTGGCTACACCAACAAAGAATGGTACCTGAGTTGTCAAATTCTACGAAGTAAATGAAATGTGAAAAATGTATATGTACGTATATGTATCGATAAACAATGAAGTTAATATTTTTGTATTTTACAAATGTCTTTAAAAATAATTGCTGATAGACAATACATCAACCAAGAAATTATGGATACCTGTCAAATGGAACTGTTTTCGTGTGTAGATAGCCATTTTGTTTTTATACGCGAATAACCATAGGATATGTAACTAGGTGGTTAAGGATTTGAACCTTCGAAATAGAATTTTTTTGTAATTTTACAAATGTCCTACAAAACAATTGTCAACAAACGATATATTAACTAAAAAAATTATGGAAACTTATCAAATGACACAGTTTTCATGTGCAAATAGCCATAGAATAGAGACGGAAATGACCTATAAAACAATTGTTGAAAAACGATACATCAACTAAGAAATTATGGATACCATTCAAATGGCACTATTCTTTTGTGGCTAGGGTCTTAGACGGTTATGGGTACGAACCTCTAAGATAGAATTTTTTGTACTTTTACAAATGTCCAACAAAAAAATTGCCTACAAACGATACAACAACTGAGAAATTATGTATACCTATCAAATAGTGCTGTATTTGTATTTGAATAGCTATAGGCCAGGCTCCTAGATGGTTATGTGTTCGAACCTCCGAGATAGAATATCTTTATTATTTTTACAAACGTCTTATAAAACAACCACCGACAAACGTGCATCAACTGAGAAATTATGGATACTTGTCAAATTGCATTGTTTTTGTAGCAAATAGCCATTGTTTAAGTTTTTATACGATTCAAATATATGGAAATTTTCCTAATTTGCAATTTGGAATATATGGAAACTTTCCTAATTTGGAAATTTGAAATTTATGGAAACTTTTCTTAATTACAACCTTACCTTATTTAAAACTTTCCATATATCCACTAGAAGAAGACTATAAATTAAGCAATTGTCACATGGAGCTTATCATCCATACAACTCATAAAGAAAAACAAATTGTAATCCTAATTAACAAAATTAGGATTTTTTATTATTTTTTGTAATATCTGGTAATCTCTCTTATTTACTAAAAGTAATAAAGCTCATCTTCTCTAAACTAGAGTATACTATCACAATGATAATAGAACCACTATAAGTCTCATGTGGTCGCTTTTCCCTTTTATAGTTATTTACTATTGCTTTTGGAATAGTTGTAATCTGACTAGAGAACAGATCGATCTGTTTGTTTTACCGCACCATAGCATGATCCTATAATTAGGTTTTTCCATAGCATGGGATTGATCACCCTTCTGCAACTGGTATTGGAGCTTTCAGGATTGATGTTGCATAAAAGGTATTAGGTAGAAAGGCATGTGAAGATATTACATCAGAGATTAGTTCTGCACCAGTAGTTGCTCCGTATATTAGTGCTTCCTACGTGGCTTTAGGTTCACATTTATCGATAGAGAAGTGGAATAGAGAAGGAGATTTTGAGAAGTGGCAGTGAATGATGAAGGCAGTACAAGAAGAAATCGCATCCATGGCGTGGTTATGACTTAGAGGATTTAGGTCTAGCTATATCCGTTGTAAGAAAAAAAGAGATGGAAGAATGGGCCGATATTACCCTCCAACTTGCTATGGGTAAGAATGTTATTTCTGACATTTGTCAAAAAACTACCGCCAAAGGAATTTGGAAGAAATTGGAAGACTTATATATAAAGAAATATTTAACTAACCAATTGATCTTGTTGAAAACCTTTTCATCTATAAGGTGAAGAAAGGTTCTCCCATTAAAGCACATTTGAGTATATTTGATGACCTATTGATAACGATGAAGTCAGTTGATCTGAAGATTGACGAAGAACAGAAAGTTATGGTTCTGTTGAGTTCACTTCTAGAGCAGTTCATCATTTTCGTTAACAGCCTTATCTACGATAGAGAAGTGTTAACGTTGGTTGATGTGAAGACATATTTTCTTAGTGAGGAGTTGAGAGATCAGATGAAGAGTTTAGGTTTAGGAGATGGTGGTGGAGGAAGTGATAGTAGTTCAGGCTTGTTTGTTGAGATAGGAAGAACAGAGAAGAAGAAAAAGAATTTTAGGGGTCGTTCTAATTCGAAGAAGTCCCATTGGTGCTGTACATTTAAAGATGGAAAGTGTCATCATTGTAAGAAATAGATCATTAAAGAAGAGACTGTCCAGATTTGAAGAAGTGACTAAAGGTACTTCATCTAATGCGGTGGAGAACGAACATAGCAATATGTCGACAGTTGTTGTATCAGTGTTGTGGACCATTGGGTCCTTGATTTGAGATCTTCATTCTATATGACATCTAATAAGGATTATTTTTCTTCCTTTATCACTAATGAAGGAAGTTCCGTCCTTATGGGTAATTATGTTACATGTAGGTCCATGGAAGTTGGTTTAGTTCGCATTCGCAAGTTCGACGGGACTATTCACACTCTTTTATATATTCGCTATGCACCAGGTCTTCGAAAGTCTTTGATATCATTAGGGCAGCTAGCATCACTAGGATGTAAGATTACCATCGACAGAGATGGTTTTAAGGATTTTGGAGGTGCACTTATAGTAATAAAGGCTATAGAGTTCCAAAATCTTTATTTGCTGAAGGGTACCATTGCTCAAGAAGAATCATGTATTTGAGCTGATAACGCAACTAAAAACACTTAAGATTAGGTCATACTTCAGAGAAGAACTTGGAATTACTTCATAGGAAGAAGAAAATCAGAGGAGAAAGCATGAACAAATTGGATTTTTGCAAGGAGTATGATATGAGTAGGCAAACCAAAGTATCATTTGGTGCTAGTGAGCATACTTCTAGAAGGGTAATTGACTACGTCCATTCAGATGCTTGGGGACCAGTTTCTACAGCTTCCATTAAGAGATCTCACTACTTTGTATCTTTCATTAACGACCACTCATACAAGGCTTGGGCGTATGTAATGAAGGCTAAGTCGGAAGTGTTCAAATGGTTTAAGGAATGGTAAGCTCTCATCGAAAACCAAACTAGAAGGAAATTGAAGATTTTTCGATCCGACAACGACGACGAATATGTGTAGGTGGAGTTCCTTGGACACTGCAGATAGCATAGTACTAAAAGGTATTTTAATATACCTAGTGATTTAAAATCTAATGGGTTTGTTGAGAGGATGAATAGAACTCTACTAGAGAAGAATCGTGGCTTGAGATCGATTGTGGGCTTATCTAAAGGAGTTTGGGCTGAAGCTATACCGACTGTTGCTTACATCATTAATTGGATTCCGTATTCCGCCATTGGTGGGAAGTTTTCCAAAGAGCTATGTTGATAGAAGCCTACTATACTTACTTACTTTCGTATTTTTAGTTGCATTGTTTTTGTGCATAATGCATGATTTGATAAGTTGAAGCCGAGAGTTAACAAGTGTGTTTTGCTTGTTATACAGATGGAATAAAAGGATATCATATTTGGAATCCAACAACGAATTAGGTGACACACTCCAAACATGTTACCTTTGATGAGTCAGCCACGTTCAAACCATTGGAGGAGACATCAAATAGCTTAGTTGGAAGGAGACAAGTCTAAAGAGATGGAGATCATTCCCACATTTCAGCCAAAGAGTTGAGTTGATATTGTTGATGATAAAGAAAATGCATTCCAAGAACCATTATATAGTAGTCCATGTATTTTCTCTAACAGTGAGGGTGATGGTCATGTAGTTAGAGAAGATTCAGTTCAAGTTGGAGCTAAAAGAGTGGCAAACAATGTTGGAGCCGTTCATGCTAGTCAGCGAATTAGGAAGACATATGATAGATATGGAGATTGACAGTTTGCAAACCTTAGCCTCAGTGTCAGTTCGATTATGCTTTGCATGTGGTTCACGAAGAGCCATTTGAAATTGAAGGTGCTTTGAAGTCGGCGGATAGTTCGAAGTGGATTTGCACCATAGAGAATGAAATATTGTCGTTGCAGAAGAACAAGACAAGAGATCTGGTCCCATTACCTCAGGGAAATAGAGCCATATGTTGCATATGGATATTCAAAGTTAAAGACAATAGAAGATATAAGGCTAGATTGGTAGCAAAAGAGTTTTTATAGAAAATGGGTAAAGAGTACAATGAAATATTTGCTCCGGTTGTGTAGTATACATCTGTTAGGATTTTGTTAGCTATAATTATTGCTCACGATATAAAGGGGAGCACCTAGATGTGAAGATAGCTTTTGTACATGCAGACTTGGAAGAGATAATCTACATGAAACGACCATATGGATATGTAGTGGATAGTAAGTCGGATTGGATTTGCAAACTGAAGAAGTCACTGTATGGTCTGAAGCAGTCGCCGAGACAATGATATAAGAGGTTCAATTCTTTTACATTGAGCATCGGCTTTGATAGGAGCATAAAAGACGATTGTGTTTATTATAAACACTTAGAAAGTGGTGATTGGGCGTACTTACTCTTGTATGTAGATGATATGCTTATTGCTTTCAAGGATAAAGAAGAAATCAACCAATTGAAGATGAATTTGAAAGCAGAATTCGAAATGAAGGATCTTGGAGAAGCAAAGTAAATCTTAGGAATGGAAATCTTCAAAGAAAGAAATTTGGACTTTTGAGACTGATTCAAAAGGAGTTCGTATGGAAGGTGCTTGTACGCTTTAGCATAGATACTGCAAAGGCTATTTCGACATCCATGCCTTTGTATGTAAATCTTTTAGAAATATGATATCCCATTTCAGTTGAATACAAGACTTATATGGAGAGGTGCCCTATGAAGTGCAATTAGGAGCATGATGTACACCATGTCTGAGTCGAAACCTATCGGGAAGGTATTCATATTAAGGTGGAGCGTGCAATAGGAATTGACTGAGATAATTTGAATCAAGGTGGAGTGTTGAATTTTTTGTGCGATTCAAATATATGATTTTTTTTTCTAATTTACAATTCTAAATATATTGAAACTTTCCTACTTTGCAATTTGGAATATATGAAAACTTTCCTAATTTGCAAATTTGAAATTTATGGAAACATTCCTTAACTATAACCTTACCTTATTTAAAACTTTACACAACCCCAATTGGAGAAGACTATGGATAGTCATATGAAGTTTATCATCCATGCAACTCATAAAGAACAACAAATACTAAATTTAATTAATCAAATTAGGAATTTTTTTTATTATTCTCCCGTAATCTCTTTTGTTAATTTATTGAAAATAATAAAACTTCTTTTCCTAAAAGTGGACGTACACAATCACAGTGATAATGGAACTACTATAAATCTTTTGTGTTCGCTTTTCTTACAATTATTCACTATTGATTTTAGAGTAGCTGTGATATGATTTTAGAATTAATCGGTCTGTTTGTTTTACGGCATCATAGCTCGATCCTATAATTAGGTTTTTCCACTGCTAAGGATTAATTACCCTCTGCAATGCTAGGTCCTAGATGATTATGGGTTCGAGTCCATGAGATAGATCTTTTTTTGAGGCATTTCACTAGAAGGTCAAATTTTGCAGTCCAATTAGTTTCTAGAACACATATCAAAAAAATTAATTTCAAGGTCAAAGTAAGCAAAATAATTACTTTTAAAGACTAAGTAAGCATGCCAGTTACTTTCAAGGACATGATTTCATAGGTTTTTAGGCCTTAAAAACTAATTATTTTGCATTTTGTCTTTAAAAGTAATTATTTTAGTTGTGTGTCTTAGAAGCTAATTACACTTGCTAAAGAGGCCCTTGTGGCTAATTTCCATTTTTTTTTTCGTATTTTTACAAATGTCATATAAAACAATTGTCGACAAACGATACATCAACTAAAAAATTACGGATACCTGTCAATTGACATTGTTTTTGTGTGCCAATAATTATAAGCTTGGTCCTGGATGGTTATGAGTTGGAACCTCCGAGATAGAGTTCCTCCCCAATAGAATTTGACTCTTATTTTAAAGGGAAAAAAAATGGACGAGGCGGAAGAGGGAATTTCATCAGAAGTGTGGTATTTGACATTATTAACAGAATTTGAATTCTGAATATAGAATAAACGCTCACAAGTATAATCTGTGTTTACTTCTGCAGCTCAAGTAGCTCATACTAATATGAGAATAGTTCATTTTTTGCATCTCTAATCTGGTATTCTAAAATCGCACTTTTTCTCCGGAAAAAAGACTACCTTCGGCGACGACTTAACAAGTGAGCGTGTGTAGCATGAGGCATCGGTAATATTTTGCAGCAGTGATATTATTGTTTTAGGTGCTATATTTAGCATCTAACCGATGTTTTGTGGCTGTTTGTCGTCAGGGATATTGTCTTTTTTTTTTTTTTTTTTTTTTTTTTTTTTTTGTATTTTTAATATGAACACTGGTTCTAAATTCATGAGTATTGTATCATTATTAAAACTAAATTTTCTAGCGAGTAATTTATTTATTTTGGAATGATCGTCGCTTAATCACTATTTACAATTATAATGTTTACACTGCACGTTCTTGCTATAAATGTTAACCAGTAAGCTGCAGAAGCGTTTTTGTTTGCCTGGGATCAAGAGCCATTTCTAATACATGTAAAAACAAAAAGAAAAAAATAAAAACCAAATACATGTAAAATTGCTCAAATTTCTAATACTGAACATCTTTGTTTTCTTCCAATTTCTTACTCTTACAAATTCTCAGATCTTTCGAACACCATTAATTGCACAAAAGTCAACTAACTACTTTCTAATTTTAAATTGATGGCTAAACCTTAGAAATTTTAAGTTGTTAATATATGGTTTTAATTGCATCAGCGACCTATAATAAAACAAATAGTAGTGAAATGATTTTGTAAATGTCCTCTTACTATGTTGAGTATTGGGACTTTGTGGTTATGATTTTCATTGTGTTCGCCATTGATTTTAGTGGAGAAAACAAAGAGGAAAAAGGTGCACCATTTGATCTGAATGGAAACTGGATTATGAATTTGAATATTTTTGGTGTATATGAGCAATTGCAAGAAATGTATCATATGAGGTGAACAACAACACTGGAATAATAATTAAGGCATAAATTTTAACACAATGAACGTCTATCTCCCTCTACAACAATATGACTACTGGCCCTAGCCATGATCCTCCTCACCACCCTCAACGCAACCTTGATACAAAATCCCAACGGTCCACTCGCACATTCATCCCATCTCAACCCTAGACTTCTACTCCTCTCCCTCCTCCACATCCTCCTAAACCAATTCTGCTCTCGTGCCGCGATAATCGCCGCACTCTGCAGATACACGGAAGCCGCATGCTTCACCAAATGATTCTTGATCGAGATGGTCGAGGACGTAAAATCATTCGTGTTCCTATTCGTAGGAGAATACTCCGGATCGCTCAATATGTCCTTCAGACTTGTGTACCTCACGATGCTCGGGTGAAAGTGATGGTGATGCTCATCTCTTATCGATAGGTTGCTCGTCCACGACGGTGAATTTTGTAAACTATGTAATTCTGTTTCCATTACTTCAAACCATACATTTTTTTTTCTAACTTCAAACCCTTGTATTGGATTTGATTGTATGGTAGAGAATGTTAAGTGGAACTCATTCTATTAGGAGAAAAAATAGGGGGTTGATAGTAACTGCACAATGTCCACATAACACAATACAAATCTTCTTATTCAACTTCAAATACAATATTACATAATATATTACACAACACCGAAATATTTTTTCAGTGTTGTGCAAACAAACTCATGGACTTGGCCCATATCTGGAAGAGCCTTGGCCACGGTCTCCCTCTCAAGGCAGCGTTTTCGCCATGCATCCAGCTTTGGAAATTCCTTCTCGATGCTGAAGTTTCCATGCGACTCGTACAAAGAGAACCAAGGAGTGAACGCTACCAATGAAATATCAACAAAGCCAAATTCGTCTCCTTGGAAAAATTTCTTGTTTCCAAGCTCTCCTTCTAAGAGAGTTAGCGTGTTGATGAACTCTTCTTTTGCAGCTTTTCGACCTTCTCCTTCGAGTTTCCATATCTTTGATCCACAGTCAAATACCTGGTTTCAAGTTTCAACACAATAGCATTAATTTCAATCGTAGAAAACATGTTATGTTCATTTTGTTTATACTTCATACCTTCTTATCAATGAAGTCAGCCCAGAACCTGGCATGAGCTCTAGCGTAAGGGTCCTTAGGCAAAATTGGAGCCTGTTCACTCCAAAACTCGTCGATATACTGAACTATAATAGTGGACTCGTTGACGGGTTTGCCGTTGTGAATCAAGACAGGGAGTTTTTTGTAAATGGGATTTGTGGATAGAAGCAATTCACTCTTGTTTGAGAGTAGTCCAATCTCTTCTATGGTTTCGTACTCGACTCCTTTCTCTAGGAGTGCTATTCTGCATCTTGCTGCGAATGGACTTGCCCAGTAATCGATGAGAGCTACTTCCTCGTTGTTTTTGTTAATGGCCATGGAGTGGGATTGGTTTTCTTGTGTATATTTCTGTGATGTTTTTGTTGATATTTGTGCTTGCTTTGCATGGTTTAAATAGGTTCGGAATATGATAAGAATAATAGGTAGAGTTATGATCATACAAGTTATTGGTTGGTTATCAATATTCAAATTTTATACGATAACATTTGTCTATTTCTAATATGTATCCAGATAGATCAAATTATCAAAGTTGACTTTTTTGAACTATTGCAACTGTACTTTGAAATAATTAATTTGTTTTCTGACCACTCAACCATCTTCTGATAGTATAAGCATATTCAAATTGTGTACATATTAAACACAGTTATCAAATAAATGTAATCATATCTGAATGCAGAAGCAATTCATCATATACAAAACCATATTGTAAGATATGTATTTTAACTTCAACCTATAAAAACAAAGGCTATGTGCTTTTCCAATCTCTTTTATAACACCTATAAAAGTTTTACTTTCACCCTAAAAGAAAACTTATCTACTGTAACAAGACCTCTAAAACTTGATGCTTACAACAATAGTTCACTAATTGAAACGAGAATGGTGACAAAAAGGCACTAAACAGAGAGCATTAAACGAGTAAAATAACATAATGGAGTAGCAGATCATCCTACCACACTAATCACAATTATACAGTGAACCTGTAAATTTTTAACTAGGTCTTTAACAACAGCATACTCGGTTATTTTCAAAAACGTTCTCTTTCAGGTATCGATGTTATCTGCAATTTTGAAGCAGTAGAAAGTTGTGAATGGACACATTGATATTAGCTCCGTAAATAACTTCCCCTTGTACATTTTATGCTTAGTGACACTTACTGTTCACTTAAGCAAAGCGTGATAATTAAATACTATTATATGATTGGCTTGAAAATAAAATTTTATTTATTATTATTATTTTGCCATTTTTCAAATGGGTTGCCAGAGAGAAAATGGTGGAAAATTCTAGCCATTTCAACAAAAAAGACAATGAGAAGAAAGAAAAAAACCTTTGATGCTGAACAAAAGACAGAAAACAGGATTTTTTTTTCTTTTCCCTTTAGTTTTATGTGGTTGTAAACTTTTTGCAAATTGATCGTTTTCATCCTATCTCATGTTCCGTGCATTTGAAACTACATGTTGAAAATGTTGAAAACGTAAAAACAAAACTTGTTTTCAAACACTTCCTAAGCGTTTCTCGTGCATTTAACAATTAAGTAACACTTACACATTGCTTAAGTCATCAGATAAAATTATACCATTTTGGAAACTAAATCAAGAAGTCATTCATCAAATAAGAAAATAAACTACCTTCTAAATTGGATTCATTTATTATATGGAGCATATTTATACTCGAGGTGGCAGAGTAGTCTTGTAATCAATAACCTTAAAATTTTCAACAACTTGATCAATTTTAACGTGGTAGGGGGACTCAAACTCCAGACTGCATGTTAGGAGAGTAGTTACTATTACAGCGGCACAATACAGTTGTCTATTATATATATTATCATGTCTGGGATCCAATGCAAATGAACATTTTTAATTATCATATAATCATAAGTTAGTCTTCTAAATTTCACAATTCGAGAAGCGTTTGCTTTCTTAAGTTATTGAAAGAGTTTTCAAAACTGATAAGTTGCTGATATTTTTGTTGCTGAAGAAAAAATAATATACTTTGTTACATTGTCTCAGTCTCTGTATATACAGAGTTTTCAATATTTACAACGGTCACAGTAATTGTAAAATGATAATGGGCCTTTGGGCTTTGAATCTTTGTACCCGAACTGCTTTACAATGAGTTGATATTATATGATCTGGTTTAGCATTGGATGCCGTTCATACTCTATTAACCCCTTTGGAACTTAGCTAGGGCTTCCTTTTCCTCTTTCTCATCGCCGCCATCAACGATTCTTAGTTCTTCCTTCAATCTCAACTTTTTTTTACCGAAAGATCTTTAGTTAATACATCTGCTCGTTGATACGCTGCTGGGACATTTCTAACTTCAAGTTTCCCTTTGTTGATTTGCTCACGCACAAAATACAAGTCGATCTTCGATGTGTTTATTGTGTGAGTGAAGACTAGGGTTCGCTGATAGAGCAACGGTGCTGAGATTATCACACCAGATAATGGTTTTTTGATTTAGTTTATTTCGATTTCATAAAGCAGTGATTCGATCTATATGAGTTCGGCAGTCATGCTTGCAATGCATCGATGCTCTGCTTCAGTGCTAGATCTGGAGAAAGCGGCTTGCTTCTTTGAGCACCACGAGATTAGATTGTTGCCGAGATAAATGCAGTAGGCATAAGTTGATCTCCTGTTGTCTGGATCGGTAGCCCAGTAGCCATCAGCGTAAGCTTGTAAATTCAACTCTTTACATGATTTCAACAGTAGTCCATGATTAATCGTATCTCTCGGGTATCTTAGTATACACTTAACTGCTTTTCAATGTTCACTTAAAGGATTTTGCATGAATTGACAAACTTTATTGACATTGTAGCTTATTTATGGTCTAGTGATTGTGACATACTGCAATGCTCCAATTATACTTCTATATTGTTTGTCATTGACAATGTTTTCTCCCTTGTTCTTTGAAAGATGTAAATCACTTGTCATAGAGGTAGGAAGTGGTTTAGCTGAATCCATTTTTGCTCAATATCTCTGCAATATATTTTTTCTAGCGTAAAATTATTTCAGATGGGTTTCTTTTCATGTCTTCTATACCTAGAAAATAATGTAGGTCTTCCAAGTCTTTTATTGAAAATGTTTGATTTAGATGTTGGATAGTGTTGCTAATTTCTTCTTCATCACTTTCAGTAATTATAATATCATCAACATACACAAGTATGTATAGCACTTTGCCTTTGCTTGTTTTTAGATATAATGAGTTGTCAGACTTGGTTGCCTTGTAACCTAACTTAATTAATGTCTGCTTAAGTTTTTCATACCAAACTATGGAAGCTTGCATTAATCCATAAATGGCCTTATGCGGTTTACAAACAAGATGAGAATTTTGAAATATCTTTTTGGTTGTTCCATGTATACTTCCTCCTACAGATCTCCATTTACAAATGCATTGTTTGACATCTTGTTGTCTGATTTTCCATTGATTATGCAATGCCAATGTAAGAAAATTCTTATTGTGATTGGTTTGACTACTGGTGAGAAGGTTTTCTTGAAATCAAATCCACATCGCTGAGAGTACCATTTTGCCACAAATCTAGCCTTGTATTTATATTTTCTACCATCAGGATTTCTTTTAATCATATAGGTCCATTTGCTACCTATGATATTTTTATCATTAGGAGGATACACTAAGCTTCAAGTCTTATTTTTCATGAGAGCATTGTATTCTTCGTCCATTGCCATTTTCCAATGATTCTGTTTAATTGCCTCTTCACATATGGTAGGCTCTTTAATATTCAACTGCATTGCATATAGTTGGATTTAAAGATTCCATATTTACCCCTTGTCATCATATGATGTTTTGGTTTTGTAGGAGCTTTGACTGTTGTGAACATGAAGAACTACTCTTTGTATGTTCTGAATTACCATCTGGATTGAAATTATCTTGAGATGGCTGATTGAAGTGATCAATGGAGCCAGTTGAATTGTGACCTGGTCTGCTTTCGGACATAGTGTGTTGTGATCTTGGATTATGCTGAACCTCTTCATGCTTTTGCCCAGTATTCCAATCTGCATAAATAGGTGGTATGGATACTTTTGTATTATATATTTTGTGAGTAGTCTTGATTCCTTTCTCTACATGAGGAAAGAAATTTTCATTAAACATCACATGCCGGGAAATATAAATTCTTCCATCATTGCTAAGACATTTTTAACCTTTATGATTATTAGCATAACCCAAAGAAGTGCAAATACCATATCTAAGACTTAACTTATGTGAGTTATATGGTCTAAGATAAGGAAAACATAGACAACCAAAGGTCTTTAGATTTGAATAATCTGGTTTCATGTTGAATAGAACCTCTGCTGGACTTTTATCTTTCAACGCCTTAGTAGGTAGATTTATTAAGTAAACTGATGTATAAAATGCATCAGGCCAAAATTTCTTTGTGGACTACTTTGAGCTAAAAGAGTTAGTCAAGTTTCTACTATATGTCTATGTTTCCTTTCTATTAAACCATTTTGTTTAAAGGTGTGTGGACATGTGACCCTATGAACAATTCCTTTGTTTTGACAATATTCTTTTAGTGAATTAAAATCTGCAGCCCCCATTAGTTTGTATCATTTTAACTTCATGGTTACATTGTCTTTCAACTTGAGTAATAAATTGTATTACTTCTCTACCTGCTTCAGATATTGTTTTCAGAAAATATATCCATGTGAATCTTCAAAAAGCATCTATAAATGAAATATAATACCTGAAACCATAATCTAAACTTATTGGAGATGGTCCCCAAAGATCTGTAGCTACAAGCTTAAGTGGTTTGCAATAAATAATGGATGAATCTATTAATGGCAATTGGTGACTCTTACCTAACTAACAATTTGTGCAAATATAAGGAGTAGGAACATCAGTAAAAGAGATATTATTATTTCTTAACACTTATTTTACAACTTTAAAACTAGGATGTGAAAGAGTGGGCTATGCGGTAGGATCGTGTAATATGGAATAATGAAATAGTCTAGGTAGATAAAGTAGGTAAATGCAAGGAGACACCAGGATTTTATACTGGTTCGGACCTCTCGTCCTACGTCCAGTCCCTAAGCTTCTCTTAGGAATTTCACTAACTAACACCCTCACTTCACCCGGAGGAATAGGTTTACAACTTACCCGAACAACCGAACGGGATTTCTTGCCTCAACTACCAAAGAGGACTTCAACTCAATTACTAAAATACAATATTCGACTTGTTGTGTTCTTGTCAACACTAATGAGTCTAATGTAGTACAATATTCCTATAATCTTATCCTCGAGAATATGCAATGTGTTTGTGAAGATTTAGGAAATGTGAATTGCTATAAATCAAAAAGAATGTTATAAACAAAAACAATGATTCAAGCAATAGATTAATGAATGCTTTGAGAGTATCTAGAAAATATGAACAAGAGAATAGTTAGATTAAAGCAAGAGAATTCGGTAAATTAAATGATGTTATAATCATGTATTTATACTTGTAGAAAAGATGCATGTGTTGTCAAAGGTTGCAAACAAGAGATGCTTCCATTTCCATTGATGAAAGGTTGCAACTCTTGGGAGGAAGAAGGTGTCTTTTCAGAGAAAATTCGCAGGTTCAAATTCAGTCGACTGAGCAGGGAATTCAGTCAATTGAAAATATGAAGTAAAATTTTCGGGACCAAATTCAGTCGACTGTGTAGGAAATTCAGTCGACTGAAACTGTGCACAAATATGTTAAACTGTACAGATTCAGTCGACTGACTCAGGTTATTCAGTCGACTGAATTCTATTGTTAAACAAAAACAACAGTAGCTCATTTGGTTAGAGTACATGCCTTCCAAACTAGTGATCCGGGTTCGAGCCCCGCTTCATGCATTTTTTGGAAACTTGATTTTGATTAAAATATGCAAGCAAGTTTATTTGAATGTGAATGATGATTCTTGAGGAAAGATTTTAACAAAGTACTAAACTAGACTCTATATACATATTTGATGACTCTTGTTAAAATATATAACTATACAAATCATATATTGAGCCGATGAGTCTGGATGTTATCGTAGTCGTAGATTCATGAACTGTTGTGTATTGTCAGCAATCAAAACCTATGATCCAACATTCTCCCCCTTTTTGATGATGACAACTTCATTTGCTACTAATGAATTTTTAACAAGCTTTGTTGATCTTATCTCCCTCACTGAATATATTCCTGTAATTGTGCTTTAGGTTTCTCCCCCTGAATCTGTGCTATATATTCCTGTAAATAATTAATCTTTTCTCCCCCTTAATCTGTGCTTGCTTCTCCTCCTGAATCTATGCTATATATTCCTGTAAATAATTAATCTTTTCTCTCCCTTAATCTGTGCTTGCATGGTTTATTCCTGCAAATAGTGTTAGAGCAATATCTTTCTCCTCCTTAATCTGTGCTTGCATGGTTTATTGCTGCAAATAGTGTTAGAGCAATATCTTTCTCCCCCTTTGTCATCGACAAAAAGGAGAGTTTATATGATGATATAAAATATATTTTACATAAGTGTTAACATAGAGCAATATAAAACAAAATGACCACTACTTATAATGTGAGGTATCAGAAAAGAAAAAAAATTAACATTTAAAGCATGTGATACCCAAGGTTTTTATAATTTCCTAATTTTTAGGAAACCATACCCATTTGGGTGTGGTTGAACCTTTATAAATATAATTTTCATTATTAACTACCATATCAAAATAATCATCGATGTATTTTTCTTTATTTTTACAATTAATAGGAACCCAATACTTGGATAATTTTTATTCATGTTTCCTGTTAATGATTTTGTACTTCTAGAGAAATTATCAACATTATAGATCATAGTAGTATTTGAATTTCTATAAAAATTAGATTTAGGCTTTACTCGAAATTTAATACTAGTACTATCATTTTTACTATACATGAAAGCATATCTAGTACTATTTCTACGATCAGTTTTATTATATCATAAACCACTTTTATCATTGTGAGCTTTTGAATTCTTAACATAACCTAATCCCTTTTTATTTGAAGCGGGTTGAGAATTTTCAATAATCCTGGATAAATTTTCTCTCCCTTTATTAAAATTGGAAATATTTTTAGTAATGTCATCAAGCTTAGTTTTGAGACTAGTGTTATCTAACTCAACAATTTTAATTTTTGTTTTTAACTCATGATTTTCAGAAGCTAGAACATTATTCTTTTCTTTTTGAGCTTCTATTTCTTGACTTAATAGAGCGAGTTGAGAATTGTCGAAGAGTGAATCTTGAATTTTCTCAAGTTCTTCTTCTAATATTTTCTTCTCGTCTTTAAGCATATCTCTTTCGAATTCTGCTTTCTTTTGATTTTCCAGAGCTTCCTTATATTTTCTTTTGAGACTTTTTAAAGTGTCTAGAAGTTCTGAATTTATTTCTATCATATCATCAAAAGTTAGATCGCTAACCTCATTATCTTTTGCCATGAAGCATTTGTTTGTTTGCTCCTTTGATTTTTCTTTATTGCTCTTCCTCTTCTTATTGCCTTGACTAGATCTCTTTGTAGCCATTTATTCTAGGATGTTGTTACGATCTCTAGAAAACCAGGCTCTGATACCAATTGAAAGAGTGGGCTATGCGGTAGGATCGTGTAATATGGAATAATGAAATAGTCTAGGTAGATAAAGTAGGTAAATGCAAGGAGACACCAGGATTTTATACTGGTTCGGACCTCTCGTCCTACGTCCAGTCCCTAAGCTTCTCTTAGGAATTTCACTAACTAACACCCTCACTTCACCCGGAGGAATAGGTTTACAACTTACCCGAACAACCGAACGGGATTTCTTGCCTCAACTACCAAAGAGGACTTCAACTCAATTACTAAAATACAATATTCGACTTGTTGTGTTCTTGTCAACACTATTGAGTCTAATGTAGTACAGTATTCCTATAATCTTATCCTCGAGAGTATGCAATGTGTTTGTGAAGATTTAGGAAATGTGAATTGCTATGAATCAAAAAGAATGTTATAAACAAAAACAATGATTCAAGTAATAGATTAATGAATGCTTTGAGAGTATCTAGAAAATATGAACAAGAGAATAGTTAGATTAAAGCAAGAGAATTCGGTAAATTAAATGATGTTATAATCATGTATTTATACTTGTAGAAAAGATGCATATGTTGTCAAAGGTTGCAAACAAGAGATGCTTCCATTTCCATTGATGAAAGGTTGCAACTCTAGGGAGGAAGAAGGTGTCTTTTCAGAGAAAATTCGCAGGTTCAAATTCAGTCGACTGAGCAGGGAATTCAGTCAACTGAAAATATGAAGTAAAATTTTCGGGACCAAATTCAGTCGACTGTGCAGGAAATCCAGTCGACTGAAACTGTGCACAAATATGTTAAACTGTACATATTCAGTCGACTGACTCAGGTTATTCAGTCGACTGAATTCTATTGTTAAACAAAAACAACAGTAGCTCATTTGGTTAGAGTACATGCTTTCCAAATTAGTGATCCGGGTTCGAGCCCCGCTCCATGCATTTTTTGAAAACTTGATTTTGATTAAAATATGCAAGCAAGTTTATTTGAATGTGAATGATGATTCTTGAGGAAAGATTTTAACAAAGCACTAAACTAGACTCTATATACATATTTGATGACTCTTGTTAATATATATAACTATACAAACCATATATTGAGCCGATGAGTCTGGATGTTATCGTAGTCGTAGATTCATGAACTGTTGTGTATTGTCAGCAATCAAAACCTATGATCCAATAGGATGTCCCAGCTTACAATGCCACAAGTCAAATACACTTCTGTTATTAATACCGCAGTCAATATTGTTACATCAGTTGTCTTTATCGGCAACATTTTTTGAGTTTCCAAAGCTGAACTTGTATAACCCGTTGTGCAATCTACCCTATAATAATATATCTTGACTTAATAGATCACTAATTACACAAAATTTTGGATGAAACTCAAAGTATACATTGTTGTCGTTAGCAAATTATGATACACTTAAAAGATTCTTTTTAATATGTGGTACTCTCAAAAGATTATTGAGATATAATTGTCTTTTACCTTTAATATTGCCTCTTCCAACATGTGTTATACTTATGGCTTCACCATTACTGTCACGATCCAAATTCCAGAGTTCGAAAATCGACATCCGTACTCCACTGTACTTGAATGCCGCAGATTCAAACATTGAAATTCGAGTCGTGCCGGAGCTTATAACACATTAAGTATAACAACACAGCGGAAGAAAAGAATAAATATCATTGATATACAACATTCGATACAACAATGATACAATATGAATCAAATATCAGAGATACAAGATAACAATGCTACAGCGGAATAACAATATGATATAACAGCGGAACCAAAAACTCCAAACAACAACTCTAACTCCAAAGCACCAATCCAGAAATAGTTCGAACCACCATCACGTTTCACCTAGATGAGAAAGTCTGGTCCGAAAACGATTACCAAATCCTAGGCAGAAGGCAATCGAATCTACACCTACTATTGATTATCTGAAAAACCCAACTCTAGACTGACCGTGTGGGAAAATTGTGGGCACCCAGAGTTTAGGAAATGAACAATAAACTCCAGGTCAATCGTGGGACTGGTGTGAGCAAACGAAAACAGTTGGTCTTTTAAAACAAGCAACAAGAGAATTTAAAATAAATCCGCAATGTGTTAACCCGCCTTTTTACCAGGCCATGGACATGCGGGTTTAACTTAATCGGTTGCACGTTCGTCAAGGCTGGTGTACGATGGATTCAGCCGACTGGATGGATGGATGACGCAACGTGCTTAGGAGATGGAAATATGACTGGATAAAGATGGATCAACTATAATTTGGGTCTAGGAAATATGGTTCGGCATTGGCGATCATTCGGCATGGTAGGTCGACCGGCACGTTGGATCGTTCGGCATTGGTAGGTCGACCGGCACGTTGGATCGTTCGGCATTGGTAGGTCGCTCGACATCAGGGATCGTTCGGCATGGTAGGTCGTTCGGCAGGATGGATCGTTCGGCATCAGGGATCAATCGGCATTAGATGTATCGCTCGGTATCCTAGCAGCTTTCGGCATGAAGAGTTGTACTCGGCATAAGTGGATGCTCGACATAAGGCCATTCAGCTCTTTACAGGGCATTGAAGTACGCTCGGCCTTCCAAGGCTGTGCTTGGCATCGAAGGGGGTTCGGCAGACCAAAACTGTACGCGGCATAGGGTCGTCCAGCTTAATTCGCTCGGCACGATTGCTCCTTAAAGGATGTCAGCTTGCTCGGCTTAAGGTCGTCCAGCATCCAGGCGATGGTTCGGCATCCAGCATCCCACACAGCAAGCTTTTCATCCGGCATGTTCTTCATCTGGCATTCCATCTGCTCGGCATATCCTTTGCTCGGCATAACCTTTGCTCAACATGTCCTGTGCTCGGCAAAACCCTTCACACAGCAAGCCTTTCACTCGGCACCCATGCTTCACTCGGCATTCTAGCATTGTTCGGCCCGTCTCCTCCATTCAACAGAGAGATCCATCGACTTGGAAAGGAGGGCTCGGCGTGCCGACTGTTCGGCCTGTTCCACTCGGCATGCAGGGCGCGTCCTATCTGGACCGAGCTGTCTGGCCGTCTGGCCCAACAGGGAGGTCCAACCCACATTCGTCTATAAATAGGGAGGCAGGGGCACAGAGAAAGGGATCTTTTTTCTCCTTTGCTCTCTGACCTTCTATTTTCCTAAGGCTAAGGCTAGCCTATCACTTTGTAACTGTAATCGATTGTTACAACAATAAAAAAGAAATTACTGGAGTGGACGTAGGCCAGAGTTAGCCGAACCACTATAAAATCTATTGTTCTTTACTACTTTCGTTTTAATTTTAACTGTTCTTCATATTATTACTCTCTACACACACTCTATCTGTTATGAGTAACTGTTAATTGGTGCTTTCATTTACATTTGGGTGTTAGTGACCAATTTTGGCGCTAACACAATGCTTTTTAGAAAATGAAACTACCATAAGGCCTCCCACCACACACACAACGCAAACGCAGAATTGGAGGAGATTTCTCCTTATGATAGTCAAATATGCTTCATACGAGGAAATTTCTTTGACATTATTATTATAAGTGCAAAGTGTAGGAAAATCTTTCGAAAGTATAATATAAATCCTATCCAGCATCGACATTTCGAACTATGTCTACTATAGCTACCATCTAAACAGTGGTGACAACCATAAGTAAATGGCAGGTTCTACAACTGAAACCGTACAAGGCGCGTATTGAAGAATGGATTTCCAACAATGGTCAGGCTAAGGAACTTCCTACTGCCACATGGGTACGCTTCTGGCGGGAGTCGGGACGTCCCGAGAACCTAACCGGATCTCTACCAACACAAAGCCGAGTTACCTCTGTAACTAGGTAACTACTAGACGAGCGTGCCATCCCCCGGTCCTTTGGGACCTTTATCCGAGGTACCTCTAGTCCAACAACCACAAAGCAATCACAAAGTAATAGATCTGCAGTATCCACATGAGTGAAATATTTGGGCTCCATACCATGATACCACCCTTTTTCAGAAGGGAATGACAAACCCTAAAGGGCGCGACCCTCATAACCTTGCCGCATCTTTCCTGTTTCGACCATTTTCGGGGTGTGAGGTCCTGATGCAGTCTCGTCCACAAAGCTACGCTTTAAACAAAAGCCATGCTTTGATCACAAATGATCAACAAATGATCATCAACACACAGCAGCCAAATTTGGGAGTATATCATTGATAAATATCGACTACATAACCTCTGAGCTCGTACGTCTCAGAGAAGGGTGTTAAGCTAAGAGAATAAATTCTCCTCCACCAAGCAAAATGTATTAGATAGAGATCAGTTTAATATCTCAGAGTGTAGTGTCAGACATACAACCATACAAGTCTATTCCGGGTTCGACCAGAACGGAAGGCACTTCCGAAGAAGCCCTTGCAAATCCGGGTATCCACAATCCCGATCGAACTTCCCGTCACATAGGGAGAACTCTATACCGAAGCAACTCAGTGCAGAGTCAATCGACAGGTTATCCTATCGTTCTTGAAGACACCCGGTCTTCAACACTAGTCTTCAATGCAATCCATAACGTCGTATCACTATTCGAAATGGGTTATATGACACAAAGGTCCTCTCCCGGCTAAACCGAATAGTGAGCACAGTGTTTAAAAATATATGAATATGGGATTTCAGTTAAGTCATAGCTTATAAAACCCAAAACTTTTCTCCAAATGGTTAAACAAATTACCATTTCAAATCTTTAAACAAAAAGATTCATTTCACAAAGTTCACCTAGTTTCACAGAGGTCCATTTATAGATTTCAAAACAATTTCCATTTCAATTTGGATTAACTCAATTAAATCTTTAAATTACAGATTTAATTTATAGATTTCAAAAACACGTTTCCAAAGATTTATTCATAACTTGGAAAATTATCTTTCATTTCAAAACTTGAAATCTTTTTAACACAAATTGGAAGTTCATTTCTTATGTGAAAGCCTTTATTATTTGAAAACACATAGATTTCGTTTTCAGAAAAATCTAACTATATCTATACAAGTTAAAAAATTTGGGTTAATTTGAAATTCCCAAAACAACACTTTTAAAACGGTTTGAAAACCCATATAAACACATTTATAAGTTGAATAACCTTTTCAAACCATAGTTTCCAAATCATATAATTCAATTTCAAATATTGAATTCAAATTTTAATCAAGTTATTTAAATTTCAAAACTCAATTAAGTTATTCAAAATAACTTTTATTTTTGAAATTCATTTTCAAAGGCTTCCAATTCTAATTCCAAAACTATTTTAGATTTCAAAAATTCAATTTTAAGATTATTTCAAAAATCTGTGACTTAACCCATTTCCACGTGCAATCCATATTTGTGTGTGTATAAGTGTGGTCCAAGGGTTTTACCCAATAAAAGTGCCACAATATCAATCAGCACTGATTCAAATACAGCAATATATATGATAAGCAGTATAAACCATAACGCTTATATTTGATAAGCGGTACAAACTGTAACGCTATCTTTCATTCACAGATCGCAGGTATATATCACAGATAACAAATTACAGTAAACATAGCTCAAATCAAAACATAGCATCACAATCAGGGATATCAAACAATTCATTCATCCAATAGAATCCAAACATACATAAGTAAGGTCGGTTAATTATCTGATTAATACAAATCAGATTAATTACTTATGGATTACTAATCCTAGTTAATTAATTTATTACAATCATTTTCATAAATTATCAATTACTAATTAACAATTGATAATAAATTAATTAACCTTTAATTTTAATTCATCATCCTTTAATTATTAAATAATTATCCTTTAATTATTTAATTCACCATTTAATTAATTATTTTTAATTAATTAATTAACCCTTAATTAATTATCCTTCATTATTTTCACTAAGTAATTAGCTTTCATTTAATTACACAAAGTAATTATCTTTCATTTACTTTCATAAATAAATTAATCTTTAAATTGATTACCCTTAATTTACAATACATCAACTTTTAATAATTTACATTAATTTATTTAATTCATCATTTCATTAATCATCTTCCAATTAATCATATTAATTAGTTATCCTTAAATGAATTATTATTTGATCACTTGGTTAATTGACTTTTTAATCATAAATTAGTTACTTTTAATTAAGTAGTTATCTCCAAGCAATTAATTACCCTTGATTTCTTAATTAATTTATTAATTATTCTAATTAATGATTCATCCTTTAAATACTTTCATTAATTAATCTTTAAGTCATTATTTAATTAATCCCGATTCGTGTAATTATTTTACCTTAATTCTTAATGGATTAATAAAATTTAACAAATCACTTTGATTAAACAAATAACCCTTTAATTTAATTATATTGATAATTAATCACCTATCCTAATAATTAATTATTTAATCCTATTTGAAAGCATTAAAAATAGAATACGTAATATATATGTTACTTTAAAAACAAATCAATTTTGAATATTTAACTTAAAATTAAATTTTTGAAACTTTGTTTAAAACTCATTTAATTTTCATTTTAACTTCTAAAATATGATTAATAAATTTGAAAAATTTATTTAATTCATCATTAGTTCACCCCCCTATAGTTGTCAAACTTGTTTTAACATTTAAATAGCTTAAAATTTGTTAAATGATCAGCTAAAATAGCATTAAAATAAAACTTGCTGTAAAATTTACCCCCCCGAGCCACACTTCCTTTTCCACGAGCCAAACCCTTCAATTCACGAACTCCCCTTCGAGTTCTTCCCAGAGCGAACTGATTTCTTCCCTCTTTTTTTATTATTATTTTTAAACTTGTTTTGATTTAAAGGTTTAGAACCTGGTACGTTAAAAAAAATCCTACTCGAGTTCGACTTCGAACTACTAGTGAAAATCCTTCGAGTTCGACACTGGGCTTCCTCGAGCTAACATCTTCTTCCCCAAATTTCGTGACTCCACCTGATACGAGTGATCACTGGTGCACGTGCACACATAGATTTGCCGCCTCTAATCATCGATGCGATCACCACCGCATCCGATGACCACTGCAATTCAATCGAGCAACAATTTTTATGAAATTATTTATAAATCGAAATCGAACAGTTTTCGAGAAAAACAACTGGAATATCTCGATCGGTAATTCATTCACCGGCGACAAGAACAACCACCAAAGGCCACGCGACCCAAGCCAAACCCTTGCCATAGCCTCCGGCCTCGATCCCACCAACCCCCTTCAAGCTCGATCCACCACTGACGATGATATCCCCGATTCAACTTGGCCAATAAAACCGGGTCCAAAACCCTATATAGCCGACGTTCAGCCACCTCCGAAGCTTAAAATTTCACCTAATAATTTTCCTAGGTGCGCCGTCCTCCAAGCTAACTTCATGATCAAATCCGACCCCCAGTTCGACGACGATCACAGGAACTTTCCAGTTTTCTATTTTCTGTTCATCCCTAAATCTCTCTCGAAATACTAGCTTAAAAATTATGAAACGTTTTCCTAAAATCACTATCTTCGAGTATAAATTCAATTCTGAACCCAAATCATAAAATTTTGAAGATTTATTTTTTTGGGTGTTTAACAGTATTTACTGTAATTCACCACTTTGGGATAATTGGTAAATGCTTTCACTTGAATTCATTTTTAAATTTTAATTTAAGTCAATGCAAATAATTTCCTTCTAAAGCTCATTACCTAAACCCTTTTTTGATTCTGAGGTATATGAATTTTTTCTTGAATTTCATTAGTCTGTTACTTGAACAGAGTATTAACAACTTACACACAAGTATACACAGAATCAATCTACATAGATGTATACATGTAGACAATCATTCAACATAACTTGAAGCATTCAACATATATTAACCACATACAACAGATTAAAACATAAATTAAGTCAATCTGCTCACCTGAGTATGTGCAAACAGAGAAGAACAGAAGCATCCATTCTTGTGAGAAGCTGGAAACTTTTTTTTTCTTTTTTTTATTCCCTGCAACTTTGCTTTCAGATTGAAAACCTTTGCATTCTATTCTTTTGAACATATCTTATTTTAAATCTGGAATTTTGCTTGCTGTCTTCATTGCTCACTTGAAATTAATGAAAAAAAGATAGAGACTGGAATTGAAACAGAGAAGCAAAATACTTTGCCTTGATTGCCTCAGGAATTTCAGAGTGCATGCAGGAAGATTGAAGAATTGTAGGCTAAAGTTTTGAAAGATGAACTTGCATGCTGATTTTCCAGAATTCAGTTTGGTTTAGATTTTCTTTTTTTGATCTTGATGCTGCTCCAAAAACAGATTAAAGCTTTAAATTTGCTTCAGGTTGATTCAGATTTGTTTTGACCTGATCTTTGAATATGAATTGATCTTGCATGATTCAGTTCTAGTTTTTTTGCTTTGCTTCAAGTTGAAACTGAACACTTTGTTTTAGGTTTTCTTTTTGTTTTAAATTCTCAGTTTTGATTAAATACAGATGTTGAAGTTTTGAAAAGAAAACAAAACATCTTGCCACTTGTCAAAATTTGTGAATACTTGTAAATTGTATAAAGAAAAATCTTTACACTTGTTTAATTATTAAGGAAAAGGTTTACATTTGTTAACATAAATAAATTTGTGTCTAAATCCTTAACTTAAGTAAATTTATAATTTTATAATTTTGTTTTCAAACCCTTGTGTTAATAAATTTACACTTTTGTATCTTGTACTTTTATAACTTATCATATATTTATGTTTATATCTACACATTTTCTATAAATTATACTTATACAACTTATTAAAGAAAAAAATGATTTGAAAGTAAATTATATTTCAAACTATTATATCTTAAAATAAGTATTTATCCATATACATAAATAAATAAATATGTATACATATATATTGGGTTTTTTTTAAATAGCTTTTAGAAATTTACCATATTAAATTCAAATATAATTTCAAAATACATATTACATATGTATGTTATATATTTGAAAACAAATCTCTATTAATTTTAAAAGATAGAGTTTTTCTTTCAAACCCAATTTTATTTATTTATTTATTCTTAGGAATTTTCTGATTTATTCACAATTAAATTTAAAATTAATATATTATTCAAAATACTTATTTCTTATATATATTCCTTATTTTTAAATGCTTTTGAACCCTTAATTATTTATATTTTATAACTTCTATAACTTTTAAATAGCAATTCAAAAAATTATTTATTTAGCTTCAAAATATAGCTTCTCAATCAAAATATCTTTTTTAATATACTTTGGAAAACAAATCTTTATTAATTGAAAATATAATGTTTTCAAACCCAATTCTAATTCATGCACTTATTAATTTTAAATAGATATATATACCCATATATGTAAGTTTTAAAGCCTTCGTTTAAAATTATATAATTTATAAAGGAAAATGAATTGAAACCAATTTACAAATAATCATACACATATAATTCTTAATTAATAAAGCTTTTTTAAAAATCTAATTTATTTATTATATCATATTCCAAATACAATTCTTATTTTATCCCCAAATATTCAAATTAATTCTAAATCAATTCATAATTTAATCAAAATTTTATATTAATTTACCAAATTAATTCTTAATTAAATCTAGGAATCAAATTAATTACAAATTTAAATTTGTTTAAAAACAGGAATGTTACAATTACCCATTTGTATATTTTGCATACCGATGTAATCTCTATTGCCAAGATTTAGGTTTCAAATATTATTTGCAAGATGATTTGTTACACCTGAGTTTGGATACCAATCTTCACTGAACACATCCTCTAATCTGGTAAGACTGTTTGAAATTGATTGTCGATTTCCTAAACATTCTGACTGATTCTTTGCTTGCTGATTTAATTGGGCAACATTGACATTTGGCCTGGAGTTTCTTTGCATATTATAATTTTGTCTGTTACTATTGAATTCTTGATTAAACCTGAAGTAGCAATTGCTTGCAATATCCCCCGTTTTTTCACAAATTTAACATTTCACTCTATTATTCCATCTTCCCCCTTAGCCTCTTCCTCTTTGAGTTGAGCCACTCCTTTGATTCGGTAACAACCTCGATTTGGAGATTACCATAAATATTAAACTATAATGATGATTATAATTTAATATTGGGATTAATTAAATTAATAGGAAGAAAATGTTGTTTATTTTAATAAACAATGAATTTGGATTAATTTGAGCTATTGAAAATAAATAAATATGGAGAATAAGAAGAAATAATTATTCCTTGTTGAATAATTGATGAACTTGAGCAGAATAAAGTTTTTGCTTTATTTCGGGAATTTTGAGTATAGTTGTTTGACTATATTGGATTTAATATATTGATCATGACAATGTTGAGTTTATTGTCAATATTGCCGTCGTATTATTAAGACATAAGAAATAATAATAATTCTTAAGATTTAAATGATAAGCATGTGAAATAGAGTTTTTACTTTATTTTATGAATTTTTGAATGTATTTATTTGGATACATTCAATTAAATTTAATAATTTGTCCAATATTGTGTTATTTGCCAATATTGCCATTTTATTAATTAAAACTCAAGAGAATTGACTAAAATAATAATTAATCATAGTAATTATGATTAAAAATGATTAGAAAATATTTATTTGGTGTTAATCATGTAATTACATTTATTGGAGTGTAAAATATATTTATGTTTAACCAATTGTGACAAATTGCAATTTATTTTGCAAAAATACGAAAATTGGTTAAATTTGAACAATATTAATAAAAATAATAAAAAATGGTTAAAATTGTGTTTTTATCTTTTTATTTGGAATCTAGAAGTTGTAACGGTTCTAAAGCACCATAGTTTGTAAAAATCGGATTTAATATGTATAAGATATGGAGATTTAAAGAAACTACATAAATAAAATTACATAAATTAAAAAGCAATCATTTGCCTAAGTCCTAATGGGTTTTATTGTGGATTTGGATCCTTACCTAAGCCCAACTGACACTTCTGGGATTTTGTACGTACCTTTCTCCTCTTCTCCGTTCATTCCTTCTCCAGAAAACAAACAAACCTCCATTAAACATAACCATGGCCTCCTCTTTGTAAATTTTGCCCAAATCAAACCAAATCCTAGCTGAAATCAAAAGAACTTAAGTCTAAAATCAATAAAAATGTAATCTTCTAATCAATTCTCATCTCAAATCCATGTAAATTGTAGATTTCAGATATTGTAAGTGTTGTTTTGATGATTTTCTTCCATGCATGTCTTTTTTCAGCTCCTACAGGTAGTTTAGCAGTCACTACCAGCTGAAATACTCCATCTTGAAGCTCCAATCGACCTCCTCCTTCACTGTAAAGGTAAGTAAAACACTTACAGCAACTGTAAGCAAAGGAATTGCACTGCTTGAAAATATTTTGATGCTTAGTTTGATGTTTTAGGCATAAAAACTTTGATTTGAAAAGCTATATTTTGCTGAAACTGTCCATTACTCTTTTGATCATATCTGGCACATCCGGTCGGATTGACGCCATTCGTTTTTCAGATTGTACTACACTTGATCTAGTTTGTTCATGTCAAATTTCATCGATTTTTGAGTCCGTTTGGACCTCTGAATTTGCTGTGAAAGTTGCAAACCCGAGAGGGTTTTGCACAGAAAATATATTTTGTTGAATAGTAATTTTGGCATAACTTTAGTGTTTCAAATCGAAATTGGATAATTTTGGATGTTTCGGAAAGCTTATTTCATCGGCTACAACTTTTGTTTGTTGAGTTTTCTGCACTTTTGAGGTTATCTATGTCGAAATTGAACCTTTCTACTGCTAACCTGAGAGCAAAATCAAATATGCTCTGTTGTTGAGGCAGAAATGAAATCTTCCATAACTTTTTCGTTTTTAAGCGGAATTTGATAATTTTGAATGTTTCGGAAAGATTATTTCAGTCGCTACAACTTTCATTTGTTGTGTTTTTTGTGATTTTGATGTTTTCTATGCTAAAATTGCAAATGTTCCTCGCTGTCCTGTGTTTTGTTGCATGGACTAGTGTTGATTTTAAACTATTGAAAATGGTTTGCATCTATGAACATGTATATGCAATTTGTATCTCGGTAATATGATGTTAAACATTTCATTTTAAACATTTTAAAAGTATTATACTACAATTATTTTATATTTAACCTATATTTTATATATTTTAATCCCGTTTTCTCTTCTAAAATCTTTTATGTATAATTTTTGTTATTTTAATCAATTTTCATGAATGTTCGGACGTATATGAGAAAGTATATTAAACGATTTAGTAAAAACCGCAAGGTATGGGACTCGTGCGTAATTGCTTAATCGATTAAATACAAACTTGTACGATCGGAATGAATTCGAGGAATCTTTTGAGATCCTCCAAGATTGTTAACCACTATGTGGTACCTTGAGATTTATTTAGTGCATTTGTCCCATATTAGCAAGATTAGCTAATATGTGGAAGTAGTCCGAGAACTCCCGATTGGAGTATATTGATTATGGACTATCAAGATTGTAGTGCTCCCGCCGATGAAATGAGGCAAAACCATTTGTGGTTGATTATGATTTTATAATTTTGATTAGGTTTTCACTTGTCGATGAAATGAGACAAGTTTGAATTTATTTTTGGTTTATCGTAGCGGAATTGCTACGACTTGATTATTTACATTCGCTGATGAAATGAGGCATTGTGAGTGTATTGATTTATGATTTTTCCTAATGTGGAACCAACGAGTGATTAGTAAACCATTAGGTGATAACTCATGGTATGGGACGTGGTGTGATGACCCGGTACTTTGGCAAAAATTATTTTAATAAATATTTAATCTAATTAAATAAAATGTAAACTTATCATTAAAAAAAGGGACTTTTGGAAATATTTGCCATTGTTTATTTGGATTTGTATTTTGAAAGGGAATTTGATTTGTAAATTTAAATTAACTCTCTTAATAATGTTTAAATTTAAGCAAACCTATCAATATTGAATATGAATATAAAATATAGGATATAGATAAAAATATAAAATATATAAATGCAAATATAGGTTATAAATCAAATATTTGAAAGTTAAACTATAAATAAAAATAAAACTTAGAAGTTATTCTACCAACAACTTATACGATTTAAAATAAAACAAATCTTATAAATATTAAACACAAGTATAAAACAAATTTATGGTTATAAACATAAGTATATAAAGATAAGAAGACTATAATATTAATATAAGTACAAAATGAACAAGTAAATGAAGTACTTGATAATTTAAGATAAAATAGAAGTAAATATATATAAAATAAATCGATACTTTTGTAACATGAAATCAGACAAAGTATAAGTAATACCTGATACAAATATGTATATCAATTATTTAAGCCAAAAACAAATGTTTCCAAATAAAGCATCTTCATTTATATGACAAACATCTACCTGCAAAATGCGTAAACTAAAACTTGAAACTATATGTTTATAAAATTAAAAGATAAAACAAGACCAAACATCCTTTCACAAAATATCTTCATTTACAAGCCAAAGGCCTAACTACAAAGTGAACATTTGCATACAAAATATCTGCATGAACAAAATTGGATGATACGCATGTAAACCAAATTGGAAACATATATACTTACCCCTATCATCTCTGCCTCCATACATAAAAATATCTCTGACCAAAACAAAAGAATACTAAACCACATAACACCTCCCCTGTATAATCTGTGCCTTCTCTATATATATACATCATATTATCTTGTTCGAAAAAAAAATATAAACAACTTAAAAAGCTAGCCTTGCCTGAAAGAAGAAAGGAAAGTAAAACATCATCTTATATCTTCAAGTAAGTTCAACCAGCAGAGAGGTTTCCAGAGTTTCAAAATTTACAGCCTTTCAAAACAAAAATTGCTTTCTGTTTCAACAAAACTTAAGGTGAGTAAACAAATTATCTCTTCATCTAAGTTGAATTAAATATGTGTGTATGTTCTATGATTAATAGGGTGCTTTGCTTGGATATTTCTTACAGTTTTAACTCTGTATATATATGCCTGAGTTGTGTACTTCTTCTTTCTCTGTTTTGGTTACAGGTTGGAAACTAGTAAGGAAATTTCAATTTTTACTCCATCTGATCATTTTTAGATTTCGAGTTTAAACAAAACTAGTTTGTTTCCACCTGAATGAAGATTTTAAAATGGTTTCGAGTTATATGGTGATATATAGTATTTAAAAGTTTTACTTTTGCAGGGAAACTCAAATATATGGAAATTTTGAATATAATGAATCATTGATTCAAGTATATAATCTGGATTGTTGTTCGAAAACATGATTTTTAAAACAAAATTTTTGATTTTACATGGACTATATCAACAGCAGTTGTAGTTAAACAGAAATTGCTTTTTCTACCAATTTCCAACGATCGGGAAATTACTTTGTGTTGAAACTTTACATGAAGCAAGCTTAGTAATCAATCATGTCAGAAAAAATGTTAAACAATTTTTCTAATGAGGGTGATGTTGTATCGAAGCAATTATAGGGTTTAGCAGTCATTTTAGTTGCGCTCGGAAATGAGGTGTTTCCTCCACCTCTGGTGAATCGAGCTGTGTGGTATTGTAGGAGTGGGTAGTACGAGGGTTCGACGTGGTGAGGCCGGAGTTACATCACCTCTGGTGATCGACGTGGGGAAGGCGAAACGATTTGTTTTTGTGGGATTGAGTTCAGGTTCAAACGAAAGGCTCGATTTTAGTTCTTGAGTTTTGGCATCATAGTGATCCTTGCCTTTGATTGAAGGGGGGTTTTGTGACCTGCTGGTGATGGTGGAGTTCTCCAGAGCGGCGGTGAAGAGGCGTGCACGTGCACAGCCACGTTTGGGAATCTGATATTGTTCGTGGCGATTCAAAGAGGTCTCGTGCGTTTGTGATTCTGGTTCGAGATTGGCGTGGGTGTGTCAGCGAGTGCGTGGATATGTATAACTGCTGTTGTGTTTTAAACTTAACAAAAAAATAAGAAGAAGAAGAAAAGGAACAGGAAGAAAAAAAAAGATGAGGAAAGAGAGACGCGGGGAAAAGTTGGGGAGAATGCGAGATTTTCTGGGCTTAGATGGTGCCTGCCTCGGGTATGATGGTTTGCCTGAGTTCTTTAAGTATTTTGTTATATAAAGTTAACATTAATTAAGTAAATAATGTTTGGTTAGTTTTAAGTTAATATTTGATTTGAAGTTTATTAAAAGAAAAGTTTGTAAAAGTAATTAATATAAGGAAACTAAAAATGTAAATTAATTTATACTTGTAGTTAAATAAATAACTTTAATTAAATTTGTAATTAGAAATTGATTTTGTGTTTCAATCAATTTTCAAACTTAAGAATCTTAATTAATTACTTAAAGTTAATTAATAATAAATGATTGTTAACTTAAGTGATTAATTAAGGAATAAAGGATTAATTAATTGATAATAAATGATTAATTAAAATAATTTGTGATAATTAAATAAGTAATTAAGTTAATAATTAGCATCTAATAAATGGGTAATTAAGTCTTATTAATTAACTGGGTTTAAGGGTATTTAAGGGATGGATTAACCAATTGAAACAAATTTGTAATTAATTAAATGTAATCTCTAGCAGACTAATGAAATATAACTACTTGATGAGATTTAGTGAAGTAATTCACAATTACAGGATATAATAAATTAAAAGGAATTCCTTATTGGGAAGTATTAAAAAGGTAATTACTCGGGTAAGTAGTTACAGAGGGTAATTACTATTTATGAGAAATTGGATCTGATTTATGGATGCAATTAATTAAGTTTAATTGATTAATTTGGGATAAACATTCATGGAGTTTGGTTAAGTATAATTACTTAATGAAAGTAATTAGATAATAATGATAATCTTAATGTAATTAAAGAATAAATAACCACGGGGATTAATTAAAATGAATGATTATGGCATGGTAAATCAATTGGGTTGAAATTAATAAGCAGGACTCAAAGGTAATTGGTTCGAGATGGTGTGGTTGACTTATCTTGCTTATGTATGATTAAATGATAATTAAATGCCCTGAATTGATTGAAAACCCTGATATGAAATGTTTTGTGATATGTTGTGTTTGGGTGGGCAATGATAATGTGGTTATTTATCAATGAGGAATTGCTAAGTAAAGGTGCCATCTTTTATTTAAAATGGAATTGCATTTCACTTGGATAATATGTGTTAAGATGAACTGAAATCGAAGAGACCGGAGTCGAGTATTAGTTATACCCGAAACCACATCGATTCCTTATAAATTGATACGTAAATCAATAGGGTGTAATGGAATGATTTAAATGAATTGGACCATATAATATAAGTTCTAGCACTTAGAAATTGCTTTGTTAAATAAGTGATGTCTATAACAATTTGTGAAGTTGTAAATTGATATAAATTTGAGTTGTATACTTTTGTATTCCATGCCGGATGGGTTTACTCACGCTGGTTTCCAGCCTGACCCGGGTGTTACTTTGATGTAATGCTCGGGTCAGACCGAGTATTACAGATTTTCAGGTAGCTACGTTCTGGAGCTCAGGAGGCGAGCTGAATGGCAATAGCGTATAGAGTATTTCCGCTGTATTTATATCATTGTTAATCCGAGACATGATAATTTTATATATTCAGTGACTGTATATGGGTGAAACTCTGATGTATATTAAATGTAATCGACAGATACAGTATTCTTTTGTAAACTATTATTATTTATTATTATATTTTATCCGCTGCGAATGTGAGATGTTGATGATTCTGATTTTCTTCTTCTATCTCTTTCTTCTTTTCCATAACTATCTGGAAATTTCGGCTTCGAAAACTCCGGGTCGTTACAGTGGTATCAGAGCTGAAGGTTAAGCGAGAACCTTGGCTCTGGTGGGTGTACTCATTAAGGATAGGGTCAAGGGTACCCAAGAATGAGTTGAGTTTATATACATATGAGAGGGCATACTTGTTATTTCCTAATATAAGGATTTTGAATGATTTTATATAAGATTATATTTTGATATATAAAGCAATATTTCTTTCTAATAAATATTAAGGTAATTGGTTGTTAATTTATTAGAATTAAATCAAGAAGTAATATAATACAACCAAACTGAAATTAAATAAAGCTAAGTTCGAAATGGATTCAAACTAAAATTGGAATCTTGAATTAGAGAAGTATTTCAGAATAAGATGATAGCATCCTATTGTTGTTAAAAATCTTTAAATGTAAATCGGATTTGTTTAAAAGAATGAGAAATAAAGTGTGGTAATATATCCATTATTGAGATAAAAGAAAAATCAAATGTTAATTTGAAATTAAGGATAAGGGATCATTTTGAGCTGAAATTTGAATAGTTAAATTTGTAGATTAAAATTGTTTAAGAATTGGTTTCAAACTGGAAGATAAAATTGAGTGATAAATTAAACTTTCAAAAATAGAATTGTGTTGAATTCTTAGTTGAACCTTGAAATACATAAGTAAAGATAATTTAAAATGGAATTTTGAGAATTTAACTCGAATTTACATAATTCGAAATAGTTTAAATTCAAGATTGAAATTGAATTAGTTCAAAATTGAATTTGGTTTGAATTAATTGGATTGGTGATTGAAGACATATAGGACTAAGAATTTAAAAGGGTAAAATTGGATTATATTGAAATGATTTGAATTTGTAATGGGTTCAATGGATAATAATACAAATTGATTGGAATAATATGAAATTAAAATTAAAATCGAACAGGATTAGAATCAACTAGAATTTGATTTAAATTGGGGAAGGAATCAAGATTGATTCAACTTGAATTGGGAATAAATTTTAACGGAAAATTGAAGTTATTCAAGTTAGAATTGAGTCAACTAAATGGGAATTAGTTGGGGAAGTGAACAGTTTGACTCTTGACTATTTTCAATATAAATTGTTTTCATATAAACTTATTTTCTAAGCTGTTAAATATATACAACCTTTCTATTTAAAGCTAACTTATTTTATAATTGTTTACCATTATTTTTGGAGCTATTTAACCATTTTTCAACTGTTTCCTAAATTAAGTACTATTTTACAGCTATTTCACAAACTAATTTCTATTTTACAACTATTTTGCAATTATCTAAAATTTCTGAAACTATTTAGCTATTTCTCAACTATTTTACAATTAGTTAACTATTTTATAGCTATTTTGCAAACTAATAATTATTTTTCAACTACTTATCTATTTTTGAAATTTTCAAGCTATTTTCCAAATATAAACTGGTCGGAGTTCAAACTGTTATGGATTTAATACCCAACTGAGATAAGAATTGAAGTGATAATCCAAATGGGGATTAAGGCAATTGTAAATAAGTGAAGGGGAATTTAAGGAAATGTGAATAGAAAGGAAATTGATTTGGCTAATAATAAATGGAAATAAATACGTAGGATGTACGTATACTATTCTATTCGCATAGTGATTTGATCCAGATTCGAGAACAGAATTTTGAGATAATTTATCGATCCGAGTTGGGATTTTTCACTCGATTTTCGATGGCAAACCTGGATATGGATTGTTGATTGGTTTTGAATATTCTCTATCATAGTTATGGCTATGTAAGGAGAATGACAGTTTCTAATCAAGAAACCAGATCTGAGTCCGCATTAGGAAGTCGGGTGGACGATACTAGTTCGGAAGTGAAATTGTGTGATCGAGTGAGCGATCAGATTGGTGTAGCGTACGAATGATAAGTGTATATCGTACGGATTTGAATAAAATTGATATTGGAAAGAGAAGTCAAATTTGAATATTTGATTTTGAATAGATGAAGCTATATATCTTTGTTATATGAGATAAAACTTCCCTTGATAAATCTATAGCCAGAAGAAAATATTTTTGAAAGTGTTTGAAGTATAAAAGGGTTTTATACAAGTTGAAATAATCCAAAGTTTTTAAAATTATATATATCTGTATATATATAAAGGATCTTATGAGGAATTCGGAAAAAGGTTTTGGGAACATTTGGATTTGGAAAGGCTTTTGGTTTTTGGGTAAAATCAATATGAGAATTTGGAGAGCCTAGTTTGAGAATTATTGATTTTTGGAATAATCAATTTTGTATAAATGAGCTTTGTATGAGATCATACTAGGCGTATGATTTGAAGATACTATATGTAAATAGTATAAAATGTTTTGATGATGGCTCTGGGGAAAAAGGCGCTCCCTTGAAATGAACTTCTCAGGAGTGCCACCGGATGGTGCTGCCTTGAGCCCCGGGGGGTTCTAAAGTTGATCCTGTGAGGAGTCCGGACAAAACTAGTTCGTGAGGATTATTGGGTAGCGGAAGTCGAGGGCGCTGATGCCTACAGAGGCATTTGGGTTATGCTGTGACGACAGTGTAACTCGATGTCGCTGCGATCTACTGTGGGGACCATAGCGAAATTCGTGTGGAGGATGAGTGCCAACAGTCTACACTTGATTTTGTCGGAAAGGCAACGCAACATCGATAGACTGCGATCTATGGTCTAGTGGAGTGGAGAAGTTTCATTTTTGGTAACGAAATTCGATGGCGTTGATGCCTACAGTTATATGGGTTTTTGCTATGATAGCTACGTAACCCCAGTTGTAGCTGCGATCTGTCGTCGGTTCCATGGTGTAATCGAGGGGCGCGGAGGCCTAAAGTTATCTATGGATTTTGTCGGGATGACAACGTAACCATCGGGTTAACTGCGACCATGGATGGGAGTGATGATTTCCAGAGCATTCTCACCAAAGATATTTCCTCTATTTTCAAAAAACTGTTTTCTATATTTCCAATAAAATTATTTTCCAAATATTTTCAATGGATGTTGAAAACGAGTTTACCAAGTACTTATAAATTTTCAGTCATACGCCTGATCAACGTATGATTGAATTTCTGTGAGAACAATGATGGACCGTTTGAGACGTCGAGTTATAAGAAGTATTTTTATTAGAAAGCTATTCTAATAGTATTAACGGAATTTAAAAGCATTTCTAAAATTTTTAAATTGAGGTGTTGGAATTTTGAAAGATGAAAGAAAATCCAAACTGGAATTATAAAAATAAATTTGAAATCGGGAAAGTTTAATGAAGTGATTTTGTAATAAAATCAAACATTGATTTAAAAGTTAGAAGTAAGCTAATTAGCTAAAAAATTATTCAATAAAATATGTTAACAAAGTTTAATTCGGTTGAATGAAAATGGATTGTAAGTTAATAATGAAGTTTGGAAATGAATTCGAATTGTAAATAGAATTCGACTTGGATTCGATAATAAATTAAATAAGTAGAGATACTATAAAAACAAAAATAAAATAGAGTGGGATCGAAGTAGCGATGGGATGAATTGCAAATAAAATTCGAGTGTAATATGAATAATACCTAATGGTAGTGAATTATAATAATCATGGTTTGGATTGCAAACAAAACCCAAGTGAAGAGAAATAAATTGAGAATGGCTTGGTATAAGAAAAATAAATTCACAAATGAAGTAAGTGAAATTAAAAATATAAAATGGGTTAATGGAATTAAATAATAAATGGGTGAAGCCTGATTGAATAAAAACTAAATCAAAGTTTTAGTTGATATTGAGTTAATAGGATGGAAGGGTATTAAATAAAAGGTTTGGGTTAAATTTATTTTTGGAAAATGGATATTTTTATAAGCATTTTAATAAATCTAGCTTCGTTCCTTTTCGAGGACGAAAAGATTCAAAGGGGGGAGGAATGTGATGACCCGGTACTTTGGCAAAAAATATTTTAATAAATATTTAATCTAATTAAATAAAATGTAACCTTATCATAAAAAAAGGGACTTTTGGAAATATTTGCCATGGTTTATTTGGATTTGTATTTTGAAAGGGAATTTGATTTGTAAATTTAAATTAACTCTCTTAATAATGTTTAAATTTAAGCAATTCTATCAATATTTAATATGAATATAAAATATAGGATATAGATAGAAATATAAAATATATAAATGAAAATATAGGTTATAAATCAAATATTTGAAAGTTAAACTATAAATAAAAATAAAACTTAGAAGTTATTCTAACAACAACTTATACGATTTAAAATAAAACAAATCTTATAAATATTAAACACAAGTATACAACAAATTTATGGTTATAAACATAAGTATATAAAGATACGAAGACTATAATATTAATATAAGTACAAAATGAACAAGTAAATGAAGTACTTGATAATTTAAGATAAAATAGAAGTAAATATATATAAAATAAATTGATACTTTTGTAACATGAAATCAGACAAAGTATAAGTAATACCTAATACAAATATGTATATCAATTATTTAAGCCAAAAACAAATGTTTCCAAATAAAACATCTTCATTTATATGACAAACATCTACCTGCAAAATGCGTAAACTAAAACTTGAAACTATATGTTCATAAAATTAAAAGATAAAACAAGACCAAACATCCTTTCACAAAATATCTTCATTTACAAGCCAAAGGCCTAACTACAAAGTGAACATTTGCATACAAAATATCTGCATGAACAAAATTGGATGATATGCATGTAAACCAATTTGGAAACATATATACTTACCCCTATCATCTCTGCCTCCATACATAAAAATATCTCTGACCAAAACAAAAGAATACTAAACCACATAACACCTCCCCTGTACAATTTGTGCCTTCTCTATATATATACATCATATTATCTTGTTCGAAAAAAATATATAAACAACTTAAAAAGCTAGCCTTGCCTGAAAGAAGAAAGGAAAGTAAAACATCATCTTATATCTTCAAGTAAGTTCAACAAGTAGAGAGGTTTCCTGAGTTTCAAATTTTACAGCCTTTCAAAACAAAAATTGCTTTCTGTTTCAACAAAACTTAAGGTGAGTAAACAAATTATCTCATCATCTAACTTGAATTAAATATGTGTGTATGTTCTATGATTAATAGGGTGCTTTGCTTGGATATTTCTTACAGTTTTAACTCTGTATATATATGCTTGAGTTGTGTACTTCTTCTTTCTCTGTTTTGGTTACAGGTTGGAAACTAATAAGGAAATTTCAATTTTTACTCCATCTGATCATTTTTAGATTTCGAGTTTAAACAAAACTAGTTTGTTTCCACCTGAATGAAGATTTTAAAATGGTTTCAAGCTATATGGTGATATATAGTATTTAAAATTTTTATTTTTACAGGGAAACTCAAATATATGGAAATTTTGAATATAATGAATCATTGATTCAAGTATATAATGTGGATTGTTGTTCGAAAACATGATTTTTAAAACAAAAATTATGGTTTTACATGGACTATATCAACAGCAGTTGTAGTTAAACAAAAATTGCTTTTTCTACCAATTTCCAGCGATCGGGAAATTACTTCGTGTTGAAACTTTGCATGAAGCAAGCTTAGTAATCAATCATGTCAGGAAAAATGTTAAACAATTTTTCTAATGAGGGTGATGTTGTATCGAAGCAATTATAGGGTTTAGCAGTCATTTTAGTTGCACTCGGAAATGAGGTGTTTCCTCCTCCTCTGGTGAATCGAGTTGTGTGGTATTGTAGGAGTGGGTAGCACGAGGGTTCGGCATGGTGAGGCCGGAGTTACATCACATTTGGTGATCGACGCGGGGAAGACGAAACGATTTGTTTTTGTGGGTTTGAGTTCACGTTCAAACGAAAGGCTCGATTTTAGTTCTCGAGTTTTGGCATCATAGTGATCCTTTCCTTTGAGTGAAGGGGGGTTTTATGACCTGCTGGTGATGGTGGAGTTCGCCAGAGCGGCGGTGAAGAGGCGTGCACGTGCACAGCCACGTTTGGGAATCTGATATTGTTCGTGGTGATTCGAAGAGGTCTCGCACGTTTGTGATTCTGGTTCGAGATTGGCGTGGGTGTGTCAGTGAGTGCGTGGGTATGTATAACTGCTGTTGTGTTTTAAACTTAACAAAAAAAAATAAGAAGAAGAAGAAAAGGAACAGGAAGAAAAAAAAAGATGAGGAAAGAGTGACGCGGGGAAAAGTTGGGGAGAATGCGAGATTTTCTGGGCTTAGATGGTGCCTGCCTCGGGTATGATGATTTGCCTGAGTTCTTTAAGTATTTTGTTATATAAAGTTAACATTAATTAAGTAAATAATGTTTGGTTAGTTTTAAGTTAATATTTGATTTGAAGTTTATTAAAAGAAAAGTTTGTAAAAGTAATTAATATAAGGAAATTAAAAATGTAAATTAATTTATACTTGTAGTTAAATAAATAACTTTAATTAAATTTGTAATTAGAAATTGATTTTGCGTTTCAATCAATTTTCAAACTTAAGAATCTTAATTAATTACTTAAAGTTAATTAATAATAAATGGTAGTTAACTTAAGTGATTAATTAAGGAACAAATGATTAATTAATTGATAATAAATGATTAATTAAAATAATTTGCGATAATTAAATAAGTAATTAAGTTAACAATTAGCATCTAATAAATGGGTAATTAAGTCTTATTAATTAACTGGGTTTAAGGGTATTTAAGGGATGAATTAACCAATTGAAACAAATTTGTAATTAATTAAATGTAATCTCTAGCAGACTAATTAAATATAACTACTTGATGAGATTTAGTGAATTAATTCACAATTACAGGATATAATAAATTAAAAGGAATTCCTTAATGGAAAGTATTAAAAAGGTAATTACTTGGGTAAGTAGTTACGGAGGGTAATTACTATTTACGAGAAATTGAGTCTGATTTATGGATGCAATTAATTAAGTTTAATTGATTAATTTGGGATAAACATTCATGGAGTTTGGTTAAGTATAATTACTTAATGAAAGTAATTAGATAATAATGATAATCTTAATGTAATTAAAGAATAATTAATCACGGGGATTAATTAAAATGAATGATTATGGCATGGTAAATCAATTGGGTCGAAATGATAAGCAGGACTCAAAGGTAATTGGTTCGAGATGGTGTGGTTGACTTATCTTGCTTATGTATGATTAAATGATAATTAAATGCCCTGAATTGATTGAAAACCCTGATATGAAATGTTTTGTGATATGTTGTGTTTGGGTGGGCAATGATAATGTGGTTATTTATCAATGAGGAATTGCTAAGTAAAGGTGCCATCTTTTATTTAAAATGGAATTGCATTTCACTTGGATAATATGTGTTAAGATGAACTGAAATCGAAGACACCGGAGTCGAGTATTAGTTATACCCGAAACCACATCGATTCCTTATAAATTGATACGTAAATCAATAGGGTGTAATGGAATGATTTAAATGAATTGGACCATATAATATAAGTTCTAGCACTTAGAAATTGCTTTGTTAAATAAGTGATGTCTATAACAATTTGTGAAGTTGTAAATTGATATAAATTTGAGTTGTATACTTTTGTATTCCATGCCGGATGGGTTTACTCACGCTGGTTTCCAGCCTGACCCGGGTGTTACTTTGATGTAATGCTCGGGTCAGACCGAGTATTACAGATTTTCAGGTAGCTACGTTCTGGAGCTCAGGAGGCGAGCTGGATGGCAATAGCGTATAGAGTATTTCCGCTGTATTTATATCATTGTTAATCCGAGACATGATAATTTTATATATTCGGTGACTGTATATGGGTGAAACTTTGATGTATATTAAATGTAATCGACAGATACAGTATTCTTTTGTAAACTATTATTATTTATTATTATATTTTATCCGTTGCGAATGTGAGATGTTGATGATTCTGATTTTTTTCTTCTATCTCTTTCTTCTTTTCCATAACTATCTGGAAATTTCGGCTTCGAAAACTCCGAGTCGTTACACGTGGGTTATACCCTTATGGGTTCCTAGTCTCGATGTTGATACACATTCAAGATTGGACTAGTACTATGAGGCCACGAGTTTATTGGGGAATCAAGATTTGAAATTATACCCCTAATCATGAATTTACTATTACTCGGGTCTTTGACGTCACCGATTGGGATTGATTAAATTATAGGCTACGTAGTCGTCAAGATTGTCAAGATTTATCTGGATGACATGATCCCGATCATCATGATTGTTGGTACCAAAGTATAGTACTAGTGGAGATTCAAAAGCACGTGCAAAATTATCTTTTGATTCTTTATGATTTTTCGGGATTTGATGATTTCTATAGCCTTGTATATGAATAAGGCGATATTATTTTGTGGTCCATGATTATTTAGATCGTTTCATGACTTATTGGAGATTTATGAGATTTCATGATTTCATGGATGTTTATTAATAATTTACTTAACTTAATCACATTTCCCCTTACGCATGACATTAGAATATTAGCTTGACACCTCCCTTGATTATCATTGAACCTTTCATTTATTCTGTTGGGTACAACAGAATGAATGCTTCCCTTTACTTATTATCCTAGAGTTCCTTATCTACTGATGAGTTTAGTTGCCTGACCCGTATGTTTTTTTCACTCGGGTCAGACCAAGTTGCAGGTTAGCTTGGATTTCTTTTGCCTCTAGTTCAGCTTGATACTTTTTGTGGGACATATATATGTATATTTTGGCTAGCTAGTCGTCGTCTTTTGGGACTACTCCTTTATGATCACTTGTATATTTTTGGGATGTATATTTTGACACTTAGCTACCTAGTAGTTACTCTTGTATGATGTATTATATGGATATGTATGGTGACGGTTATGTATGTATATGACTGATCTGGGTATGCTTTTCTGTGACTTTGATTATTCCGCATATTATATTACATTGTTTCTGAAATGCTATATAGCCACCGTAGTGTCAATAGTTATGCACTAGACGTGTCAACCACACATGAGGTAATGGAAAAAAAAATTTGACACATACTTGACATGTTTAGTTCATAGCTATTGTATGCTATGTTGGTTGCTCCTATCCAGCCTTATTCTCTGCGTTAGTAGACAGAATTACTCGTTAATTCCCTTTGCTAACGTGGGTCTCGGGATGGGGGGTTACAAGTTGGTATCTGAGCATCATTTCAGAAAATAATGTAATACACACAGAAAAGCACACGAGATACCATACATTCAGTATTATACATCTATATATATCATCCCATAAATCACAACCCGTTTCACCTTAACATATCTTTGTCTTTACCCATGATTCAAGTGTGTCCCTTTCGATTTCTTTGGGGTAAATAGAAAGGAAACGTCTAGGAATGTATATTTTATTCCGTAGTATTCCTTAATTTTCGCATTCGAATTTCTTATGAATATATATATTTACCCTGTGAATAATCCTAGCTTATCTTTTCTTTCAGCTATGTCTGGACGTGGTAGAGGACGTTCTTCAGCGGCGGGACCGTCCAGTGGTTCCCGTCCTGAAGGCGTATACATGTCTACCGACCAGATTCTAGAGCTTGTGCGGAGCATTCAGCCTCCCACTTCTGGTTCTTCTTCTGCTTCGCAGAAGTCTGCCTTCGCACGTATGTGCAGTGACTTTACTCATTTCGGTGGCAAGCCCTTCAAAGGCACCGAGTCTGTTATTGAGGTCGAAGCTTGGCTCAGTTCTTGTGAGTGTATTTTTACCCGTATGGAGATTTCTAGCCGCCTTCGGGTTCTTGTAGCATCTAGTATGTTGCAAGAACGAGCCCTTCATTGGTATGATCTTCTGATTTCTGAGGTTAATGAGTCCTCACTTGAGTGGGATCAGTTCCATGAGCGGTTCGAGCTCAAGTTTATCCCTGATTCAGAGAGAGTTATTCTAGCTCGACGTTGCCTTGAGCTTAAGCAAGGAAAGCTATCTGTTTCCGAGTATGTTGCCTCTTTCGAAAGTCTTTCAAAGTATGGTCTTGAGCACATTTCCACTCCTTACAAGAAGAATCTTATGTTCGTTTCCGGGCTCAAGAAGTATTTGAAGAAGGCCCTTATGCTTCGTCTTGAGCTTTCTTTTGAGAAGCTTGTTGATACGGCCCTTCGTCTTGAAGTGTTCGAGAAGGAAAAATATAGTGATGATGATACGAGTGTTCGGGCCAACCCGAACAAGAAGAAGTTCTTTGGCAAGCCTAAGTCTTTTCCTTCTAAGAAGAAGAAGAAGTATAGTGGTTCCTCTTCTCAGTCTCAGCCAGCTCTTTCAGCTAAATCATTTGCTTGTTTCAATTGTGGCTCCCCTGATCATCATGTCAGAGAATGTCCCAAACCCAAAGGGTGCCTCTATTGCAAGAAAGAGGGACATTTAGTTGCTTCTTGCCCCAAGAAGGGGAAAGGACCTCGTCAGGGACAGCTTAATGTTGCATCTGCTTTCGGTGATTCTTCTCAGCCTAAAGGTACATCCTCGTCTATTTTGGAAGGTTCTATTTTATTTCATGATCATTATATTAGAGTGCTCTTCGATACGGGTACGTCCCACTCATTCATATCGGAGGAACTCGTTGATGCTTTACAGTTGGATGTGTCTTGCTTACTTACTTCATTGCGGATTGCTAATCCTATTGGAGGATCGCTACTTTTAGCTTATATTGTGATGATGTTGAGATTTTGATATGTGGTTACTCCTTCCATGCAAATCTGCACGTGATTCCTTTCCTTGGTTTCGATATGATTCTCGGTATGGACTGGCTAGTTCGATACAATGCCAGGATTCTTTGCATGGAGCGAGTTCTTTATCTTCGACATCCTGATTGTCCTGATCAACTATCTCTCTCGCTTCGTGATTTTGATTGTGACTCTGTGGCTTTCCTTATTTGCTCTCGGTTCTCATGACATTGATGGGATATATCTCTTATTCCAGTTGTTTACGACTTTGCTGATTTATTTGAGCCTGTTTCTGGTTTGCCTCCTAAGCGATCTATCGAATTTCGTATTGATCTTATTCCAGGTGCTCAGCCTGTTAGTCGTCCTCCTACGAGGATGTCTGCACGGGAAAATGTGGAACTCAAAAAGGAACTCCTTGAGCTTGAAGCTAAGCATTTCATTCGTTCTAGTTCTTCACCGTGGGGTGCCACAGTTGTATTCGTGAGGAAGTCCGATGGGACTCTTAGGCTTTGTGTTGACTATCGCAAGCTTAACGAATTAACCATCAAGAATCGTTATCCCTTGCCTCGAATTGATGACATGTTTTATCAATTAAGTGGTGCTAAGGTCTTCTCACAATTAGACCTTGCCACTGGTTTTCATCAGCTCCGAGTCGCGGAAGATAGTATTCCTCTCACCGCATTCCGCACTCACTATGGTTCTTATGAGTGGCTCGTCATGCCGTTCAGATTGACGAACGCACCTGCCTACTTTGTCGATCTTATGAATCGAGTATTCCGGGAATATCTCGACAAGTTCGTGCTTGTTTTCATTGATGATACTCTTGTATATTCAAAATCCAAAGCGGACCATGCTCGACATCTTATAATTTTTTTGAGTACTCTTCGACAACATCAACTCAAAGAAAAACTTTCTAAATGTCACTTTGGGGAGAAGCAAGTGAAGTTCTTAGGTCAAGTTGTATCTTCAGAGGGTATATCAGTTGATCCCTTTAAGATAGAGGCTATTCAGAATTGGAAAAGGCCTGAGAATGTTCAAGAGATTCATTCTTTTCTGGGTTTAGCGGGTTATTACCGCCGCTTTATCAAAGACTTTTCCCGTATTTTGCTTCCATCGACTAGCCTTACGAGAAAAGGTGTTCGATTTATTTGGTCCGATAAGTGTGAGGCTTCTTTTCAACGATTGAAAGAGCGTCTCACTAATGCTCCTATTCTTGTGGTTCCTTATGGAACCAAGATCTTATCATTTATACCGATGCCAGCCTTAGTGGTCTTGGCGCAGTTCTGATGCAGAAAGATCGGGTAGTTGCTTATGCTTCGAGACAGTTACGTTCGAACGAGATTCGGTATGCTACCCACGACCTTGAGCTTGCTGCCATTGTCTTCGCTTTGAAGATTTGGCGTCATTATCTTTTGGGAGAGCACTTCGTCCTTTACACCGATCACAAATCTCTTAAGTATCTCTTCTCACAGAAGGATTTGAATATGAGGCAACAGCGATGGTTAGAGTTTCTCGCCTCATATGATTTTGATATTGAGTATACCCCTGGTAAGGGTAATCGAGTTTCAGATGCGCTTAGTCGCAAGCATTCGGCTGTGGTTTCTATGATGTTAGCCGAACGGGATGTTCTATTGACCCTATCTTCTTGTGATATTTGTGATCGAGCTCCATCGTCTGATTCTCCTGCTTTATTGTTTAGTCCGGACGATCATCCATCTCTTTTAGATTGTATTTCAGAGGCTCAGAGGCGTGATGATAGTTCTATGCGTCTCATTCAGTCTTGCTCAACTGAGTCCCGTGATGAGGAGTTGCGGGATTATTTGATTGATTCTTACGGTTGCCTTCGGTTGAGGAACCGTATTGTTGTGCCTTCTGATTCAGCACTTAGGCGTGACATACTTGATGATTGTCATCGCTCTAAGTATACCATTCATCCGGGTAGTAGTAAGATGTATGCGGATATGCGTCGTCTTTACTATTGGGAGGGCATGAAGCGTGATGTTGCGAGTTATGTGAGAAAGTGCCCAACCTGTCAGCTTGTTAAGGCCAAGCATCAGCGGCCATCTGGTCTTCTTCAGCCTCTTGAAGTTCCACTGTAGAAGTGGGACCAAGTTTTGATGGATTTTATCGACGGCCTACCTTGTTCGAGGTCGGGTCATTCTAGTATCTGGGTCGTTGTTGATCGTCTTACGAAGTCTGCTCATTTTATCCCTATTAAATCTAATAGGAATGCCCCACTCTTGGCAAAGCTTTACATAAAGGAAATTGTATGGTTACATGATGTTCCTTCTTCGATTGTTTGTGATCGAGATCCATTATTCACTAGTCATTTCTGGACGAGTTTTCTGCAAGCTTTGGGTACAAAGCTTAATCTTTCGACTGCTTATCATCCTCAATCTGACGGTCAAACGGAGAGGGTGAATCGTATTCTTGAGGATCTCCTTCGAGCTTGTATTCTTGATTTTGGTGGTTCATGGGAGGACCACATTCCATTGGTAGAATTCTCTTATAATAACAGCTTTCAATCTAGTATTGGCATGGCGCCGTTTGAGGCTCTTTATGGCAGACCGTGCCGTTCTCCATCTTGTTGGCTAGAATCTGGCAAGAAGCTTATTCTTGGACCGGATTCAATTCGTGATTCCTCAGAGAAGATTTTTCTTATTAGACAGAGAATGAAAGAGGCTCAGAGCCGTCAGAAATCCTACGCGGACAACCGTAGGAGGCCTCTTGAGTTCACTATTGGTGATCATGTCTTTATCCATGTTTCTCCGATGAAGGGAGTGGTGCGCTTTAGCTCTACGGGGAAATTGGCTCCTCGCTTTATAAGACCATTTCCGATTATTGAGCGCATCAGTCCAGTTGCTTATCGTTTGTCACTTCCGTCTCACTTATCCGGTATTCATGACTTCTTCAATGTTTCTCAGTTGAGGAAGTGTCTTCGAGATTCTGACTCTATCATTGATCCATCCGAGTAGCTTGAGCTTGAGATCTCACCGAGCTTATCTACCTTTCAACAGCCTATTCGAGTACTTGGTACAGAGGTAAAGCGCCTTCGAAACAAGAATGTGCCCCTTGTCAAGATTCAATGGTCCAAAAATCCCAATGATTGCACTTGGAAAACCGAAGAATCTATCGAGCGTTCTTTTCCGGGTTTTTTTTTTGGTGATGGTGAGAATTTATTATCTCAAGCTATTTCTTGTTTCTTTCGCTTGAATCATTGAATTGTTATAGATTTTTCCCTTAGAAATTGCGTGGACACAATTTTATTAAGGGGGAAGGTTTGTAACAACCTCGGTTTGGAGATTACCGTAAATATTAAATTATAACGATGCTTATAATTTAATATTGGGATTAATTAAATTAATTGGAAGAAAATGTTGTTTATTTTAATAAACAATGAATTTGGATTAGTTTGAGCTATTGAAAATAAATAAATATGGAGAATAAGAAGAAATAATTATTCCTTGTTGAATAATTGATGAACTTGAGTAGAATAAAGTTTTTGCTTTATTTCGGGAATTTTTGAGTATAGTTGTTTGACTATATTGGATTTAATATATTGATCATGACAATATTGAGTTTATTGTCAATATTGCCGTTGTATTATTAAAACATAAAAATAACAATAATTCTTAAGATTTAAATGATAAGCATGTGAAATAGAGTTTTTACTTTATTTTATGAATTTTTGAATGTATTGATTTGGATACATTCAATTAAATTTAATAATTTGTCCAATATTGTGTTATTTGTCAATATTGCCATTTTATTAATTAAAACTCAAGAGAATTGATTAATAAAATAATTAATCATAGTAATTATGATTGAAAATGATAAGAAAATATGTATTTGGTGTTAATCATGTAATTACATTTATTGGAGTGTAAAATATATTTATGTTTAACCAATTGTGACAAATTGCAATTTATTTTGCAAAAATACGAAAATTGGTTAAATTGGAACAATATTAATAAAAATAATAATAAAATGGTTAAAATTGTGTTTTTATCTTTTTATTTGGAATCTGGAAGTTGTAACGGTTCTAACGCACCATAGTTTTAAAAATCGGATTTAATATGTATAAGATATGGAGATTTAAGGAAATTACATAAATAAAATTACATAAATTAAAAAGCAAACATTTGCCTAAGTCCAAATGGGTTTTATTGTGGATTTGGATCCTTACCAAAGCCCAATTGACACTTCTGGAATTTTATACGTACCTTTCTCCTCTTCTCCGTTCATTCCTTCTCCAGAAAACAAACAAACCTCCAGTAAACATAACCATGGCCTCCTCTTTGTAAATCTCGCCCAAATCAAACCAAATCCTAGCTGAAATCAAAAGAATTTAAGTCTAAAATCAATAAAAAAGGTAGTCTTCTAACCAATTCTCGTCTCAAATCCATGGGAATTGTAGATTTCAGATATTGTAAGTGTTGTTTTGATGAATTTCTTCCATGCATGTCTTTTTTTAGCTCCTACAGGTAGTTTAGCGGCCACTACCAGCTGAAATATTCCATCTTGAAGCTCCAATCGACCTCCTCCTTCATTGTAAAGGTAAGTAAAACACTTAAAACAACTGTAAGCAAAGGAATTGCGCCGCTTGAAAATATTTTGATGCTTAGTTTGATGTTTTAGGCATAAAAACTTTGATTTGAAAAACTATATTTTTCTGAAACTGTCCATTGCTCTTTTGATCATATCTGGCTCATCCGGTGTCGGATTGATGCCATTCTTTTTTTAGATTGTACTGCACTTGATCTTGTTTGTTCATGTCAAATTTCATCGATTTATGAGTCCGTTTGGACCTCTGAATTTGCTGTGAAAGTTGCAAACCTGAGAGGGTTTTGCACAGAAAATATATTTCGTTGAATAGTAATTTTGGCATAACTTTTGTGTTTCAAATCGAAATTGGATAATTTTAGATGTTTCGGAAATTTTATTTCATTGGCTACAAGTTTTGTTTGTTGAGTTTTCTATACTTTTAAGGTTAGCTATGTCAAAATTGAACCTTTCTACTGCTAACCCGAGAGCAAAATCAAACATGCTCTGTTGTTGAGGCAGAAATGAAATCTTCCATAACTTTTTCGTTTTTAAGCAGAATTTGATAATTTTGAATGTTTCGGAAAGCTTATTTCAGTGGCTACAACTTTATTTTGTTGTTTTTTTTTGTGATTTTGATGTTTGCTATGCTAAAATTGCAAATGTTCCTCGCTGTCCTGTGTTTTGTTGCATGGACTAGTGTTGATTTTAAACTATTGAAAATGGTTTGCATCTATGAACATGTATATGCAATTTGTATCTCGGTAATATGATGTTAAACATTTCATTTTAAACATTTTAAAAGTATTATACTACAATTATTTTATATTTAACCTATATTTTATATATTTTAATCCCGTTTTCTCTTTTAAAATCTTTTATGTATAATTTTTGTTATTTTAATCAATTTTCATGAATGTTCGGACGTATATGAGAAAGTATATTAAACGATTTAGTAAAAACCGCAAGGTATGGGACTCGTGCGTAATTGCTTTATCGATTAAATACAAATTTGTACAATTGAAATGAATTCGAGGAATCTTTTGAGATCCTCCAAGATTGTTAACCACTATGTGGTACCTTGAGATTTATTTAGAGCATTTGTCCCATATTAGCAAGATTAGCTAATATGTGGAAGTAGTCCGAGAACTCCCGTTTGGAGTATATTGATTATGGACTATCAAGATTGTACTGCTCCCGCCGATGAAATGAGGCAAAACCAATTATGGTTGATTATGATTTTATAATTTTGATCAGGTTTTCACTTGTCGATGAAATGAGACAAGTTTGAATTTATTTTTGGTTTATCGTAGAGGAATTGCTACGACTTGATTATTTACATTCGCCGATGAAATGAGGCATTGTGAGTGTATTGATTTATGATTTTTCCTAATGTGGAACCAACGAGTGATTAGTAAACCATTAGGTGATAACTCATGGTATGGGACGTGGGTTATACCCTTATGAGTTCCTAGTCTCGATGTTGATACACCTTCAAGATTGGACTAGTACTATGAGGCCACGAGTTTATTAGGGAATCAAGATTTGAAATTATACCCCAAATCATGAATTTACTATTACTCGGGTCTTTGACGTCACCGATTGGGATTGATTAAATTATAGGCTACGTAGTCATCCAGATTGTCAAGATTTATCTAGATGACATGATCCCGATCATCACGATTGTTGGTACCAAAGTATAGTACTAGTGGAGATTCAAAAGCACGTGCAAAATTATCCTTTATGCTTTATGATTTTTCGGGATTTGATGATTTCTATAGCCTTATATATGAATAAGGCGATATTATTTTGTGGTCCATGATTATTTAGATCGTTTCATGATTTGTTGGAGATTTATGAGATTTCATGATTTCATGGATGTTTATTAATAATTTACTTAACTTAATCACATTTCCCCTTACGCATGACATTAGAATATTAGCTTGACACCTCCCTTGATTATCATTGAACCTTTCAATTATTCTGTTGGGTACAACAGAATGAATGCTTTCCTTTACTTATTATCCTAGAGTTCCTTATCTACTGATGAGTTTAGTTGCCTGACCCGTGTGTTTTTTTTCACTCGGGTCAGACCGAGTTGTAGGTTAGCTTGGATTTCTTTTGCCTCTAGTTCAGCTTGATACTTTTTGTGGGACACATATATGTATATTTTGGCTAGCTAGTCTTCGTCTTTTGGGACTAATTCTTTATGATCACTTGTATATTTTTGGGATGTATATTTTGACACTTATCTACCTAGTAGTTACTCTTGTATGATGTATTATATGGATATGTATGGTGACGGTTATGTATGTATATGACCGATCTGGGTTTGCTTTTCCGTGGCTTTGATTATTCCGCATATTATATTACATTGTTTCTGAAATGCTATATAGCCACCGTAGTGTCAATAGTTATGCACTAGACGTGTCAACCACACATGAGGTAATGGAAAAAAAATTTTGACACATACTTGACATGTTTAGTTCATAGCTATTGTATGCTATGTTGGTCGCTTCTATCCAGCCTTATTCTCTACGTTAGTAGACAGAATTACTCATTAATTCCCTTTACTAACATGGGCCTCGGGGTGGGGCGTTACAAATTCTGATATTCTTGTCTACTGCCTTGATCATTTTTGTTATAAGAGTTCCTTTCTTGATTCTTGTTTGTTGAATTGAATGCATAGTTGATTGAATAATCAGTTGATGTAGTTTTTCTCTGTTCCTTCCTTCATGAGCAAGAAGGGTTGAATAAACATACTACATGTCTGGTAAAGTTTCCTTTGATGAGATTATGGCAATTAGTGACTCATCCTTTTTTATCTAGACCATCTATTATCTTGAGAATTTTCTCAGTTTCATAGACTTTATGGCCTGCAGTCTCTAATAAATCACAATATGTTTTAATATTAGTTAGATATTCCCTCATGGACATATTATCCTTTCTAAGATTTTGCAGTGACCTCTTATAATGCATTATACTAGCAGCTGACTATGAGTTAAAAATTCTCTCTACAGTATTCCATATTTCAAATGATGATTTGCATCCAACAACTTGAGATAAAAGACTTACACTAATAGATGATAATAGAAAAGAGGAATATAATCTCTCTTTCCTATGATACATTATGTATTCTACATTGTTTATTAATCCTCCCTCTTTGTTTGCAGTCACCTTAGGTGGAATGGTAGCAGTTCCATCTCAAGGCCATATCCCCTGATGGCAGTCTCAACTTGATATTTCCACATTAGAAAATTGTTTTCATCAAGATGTATGGAGATAATTTGATTCTTGGGTTTTATGAGAGAAATAATGGTGGTTTCAATGGGGGATGTGGTAGATGAAGCCTCATCTTCATTTGACATAATGAATCTTTGAATATCTTAATTATGATTCTTGGCAGGACAAGTTGAAATTCTGTAATACATTGAGTTTCATGTTGCAGCGGGATCGGTGGTGAAATTGAGTAGTAAGATGATGAGTAAAGGATCATGAACTCTTCTCTGATGAACTTGCAGTGAGCAGTTAAATTTCAGAATGATGAATATCTGCTGACTGAATCTTTGGCGAGGCACACTTAACAAGAATTGATCAAGAAATTGGTTTCTTGAACAATCAATAGTGAAAAACATAGGATATCAATATTCTCAATGATGAAATAAATGCTGAGGAGAATATACAACCAACAATTCCACGTGATGATGGAGTTACTGTAGTGGTGGTTGCTTTCAGCTGATGATGTCGTTTGGCTATGGCTCTGATACCATGAAAGAGTTTTTAAAATTGATAAGTTGCTGATATTTTTATTGCTGAAGAAAAAATAGTACATTTTATTACATTGTCTTAGTTTCTTTATATACAGAATTTTCAATATTTACAACAGTCGCAGTAATTATAAAATAAATAGTGGGCCTTTGGGCTTTGAATCTTTATACCCGAACTGCATTACAATAAGTTATATTATATGATCTGGTTTAGCATTGGATGTCGTTCATAATCTATCAGTTATATCATCATCAAATAATATAAGTCCAATCTATATACTGTTTTGATTTCATTTACTTAATTCTTTTTCATTTTAGATTCATAAGGATTTTCCAGGAAGTTTATACTATATTCATTTTGACTAGTTTTGGACGGTTCTAACTTTTTCTTTCAATTATACCCCTACTAATCATTTTGCAAAATTAATCTTCACAAAACTAGAAAATAAATATAAATGTTACATGTAATATTATTTTAATGGAAAACTCTTTATAATCGGTGTATGTTTAACTTTCAAGTATGTATTGGTTGGCTATAACAACACTTCAAATTAACCAATCAAAACCGCTACAATCATTTACGGTTAAAATCGGTACTTTCAAAACCTCTCGTAACCGATACTAAGAAACTCTCAAGTGGAGCCTTAAGTTTCCTTTTGGTATTGCCATATTTTTAAATATTTGTTTTACCAACGGTTCCATCAAATCAATTAGGATTATTCTAAAGCCGATGAACACTGAATTTTGAAGCTGGTGGCACCTTTCAAGATTTGAAGCATTTGTGTATGCATTAAAATTTCACAGTGGCTAGGCAACCTATGCTCAATGCACACCTGCTTTACTTGAATATGTGAGTTATATGACTACGCATCAAAAATTAATCAACAAATTATTTTCAACGCATCCAAGAATGTATTCTGTTATACGCAAATGGCTGGGCATTCGGTGTGTAACTTGCAAATCAAAGAGTAGGAAAGCAAAATAATAATTTTTTTCGATCTTACTAATATGTTTCCCCTTGTTCCCATCATGTAATATGTATTATTCTCCCTTAGTATTACTAATACGTTTTCTCAAATTTCAATCCAAAGAACATGATTTGCTCTCCTCTCTTTCTACTATTGATATTTTCGCTTGTTTTCTCGTATTTTCAAATATCGAGATTCTAAGATTATCTATCATTTAACTAAGTCATCGAGTGTGACGACCACCCTACACCTTTGATACATGGAATACATAGAATGCACTATGGAGGTACCCGACCGGTGCAAGACTGTAACCAATAATGAAAAGTAGAGAAAAATCCGGATGCAGAACCTATAAAACATCTCACAGCACAGAGATAAAATATAATATAAAAATATAGATGTAAAACAAGCGAGATAGTGATATAATCAAATAAACCATAATTAAGAACATCAAAGTGCATCGGGTTCATCAATTATACAAAGATTAAAATAAAAGGTTTATACGTCCGATAACTCCAAAATAAACTCTATAAATGTCACTCAAAATACAAGTACTAACATAACTCCACAGTACTTCACAATGGAATATAAGTGATAGTAAGCTCCAAGGTATGATATATGAAATCGTAGCCTCCTGCTCATACTCCGTACAGCTCCATGCTCTATCCAGACTTATTATCCCTAATCTAATCATTTAGAAGTACCCTAGGAAATAAGAAGCAAAACATAAAAGCTCAAGTCAGACAATAGTCTGGTGTAAGCAGTACATCATATCGAAATACTATAAAAAATCAATATAGTAAAACATAGACAATGAGTATGAATAATCATATCTGACATGTCTCTACATCCAACAAGTTAGCACATAACACTATATATATACACACTACACTATCATCATTATCATAGGGATATACTACGCTAAGTATAGCATGGGTAACGGGGGTACCTACCAAAAAATACCCACATCACAAGGCATCCATAATAGACAAAAATAAGCCAACCAACAACGATAGCAATCAGAGCAATCCATAGCAAGCACACCCAATAATAACTGTTACGAAGGTCTCACTTCGCACATGCCCTCACCAAGGTCTTACGTCACCTGACCACCACCTAGGTCTCATATCACCCAATCATCACCCGACCATTACTAAGACCTCAAATCATCAACAAGATTCCACACCATTCTCACCATCACCAAGGCATTGCATCATCACTGAGATGCCTTCAGATACCTAAAACCTTTTACGACCATCACCAAGGTCAGCGACACACCACGTTGTAATTCGATTCGACGCTCGATCACATACCATCACCGAAGTACTGCCATTACCAAGGTAGGCTAGACCATCAACAAGGTCTAAGGTACAAAATGAGCATCCTTACATACCCTTGCTCCATGAAACTCCTATCCCACCTAGAGTTATTAGTTCTTTCTTCTGTAAATTACCCGACACTAGGACACATTACATCCATTCGCATCGTTCCACCTTGTCGAACGTGCCACCTTCGAACATCACCAAGTCCATATACATTTCTCACCCAGAGCAGTCAACTAAAATGATTCATCCATCGATCCATCAAAGTCCGGAACATGTCTCGACGGCTAACTTCGTCTGTAGTGTCATCTTGTTGAAGTTCCGAAGTCATTTTATTCGAAGTGTCACCCCGCCTCCCATTTCGTAGATTATTTCCATATTATGCCCTAATGTAACAATTGAATGTCGAATAATGAATGAACCCCCTGGCACACTTCCCAAGGCACCCCTAAGAACCTTGGCTTTGCCACGCAGTTCATTCTTGCCATGCCCAAAGTTTGTAATTAAACCCCGTACTCCACCACCATCGATCCAACCTACAACCGAGCCAAGTAAAACACACGACCCCGAGCCAACCCAATACCCGAACGAAGCCACACGCCCAGAACCAAACTCCATCCTAGACCTGCCACTGAACCTCCATCCTCGACCGGCCATCGAACCGCCATCCTTGATTAGCCGCCAGATCGCCATTCTCAATTGGTCACCGAACTGCCCCTACCACCGAACCGAGTATCTTGTTCGATCATCGAGCTGGTCCCATCACCGAACAAATCTCCATGCTTGACCATCAAACCACCACCCATCGAAATGAGTTTCTTGCTCGGTTGCTGATCCAATCCTTCTACTAAGCCAAAACCTAGCCCAAACCAACGAATGTTGAACCAATCATGTCGAACAAAAACCCTATAGTTTTATCGTTCACACAAACAGAATAAACACACAAATCACATTCAACATCCAAACATTTGAACACATATAATAGCAATTCATCATGAAATTACATTAATAATATAGCCTACAACATACAAACACAGTTATACTCCCAAACAACGTGATTAAGACACTATAAATATTTCAAAATTCTTTTTACTTCAGATTTGGCTTAGAAAACAGCTTAAAACACCAATCTAACTTTAAAGATAAGTTTAAAATATATCAAAATATGTTGATACACATACAATAAGGTGAAAGATGATAAATCACTCGCCAAAGACCCAAAATGTAAAGATTTGAAGGCAAATCAAGGAAAATCTGAAGATTCCAAACAAGATCCGGTTTTTCTTTCCCAAAGATATAGATTTAAAGCTCTCTAATGAGTCCTTTTACTTATCTATAGTTTGGACAAGATCTGGATGTGAAAGGAGTTCGGGTGAGTGGAATAATGGAGGTTGAGACTTGAATGGGATATTGTAGGAACAAAAAATTTGGGGGACGATGACTCTTCTATTTATAGGCAAAACCCCAAGCACCCACCGAAAGGTCTAGACCACCCCCCAAATCGATGCCGTCGAGCCGAATGCTCTCGAACCAAGCTCCTATAGAATAGAAATCCCCGTTTGGTCTTCCTTACCGAAGCGACCCCAAACTGCTTAGCACCAACCAGAACCAATCTCAAAACAACCGTATCTCTTAGCTAAAAATCCAAATCGCTATTATTACCACTGTACAAAAAGTGAAACCATCATATCTTTTCAATGGAAGTGGTCTCGGATGTTAATTCGGTTTCATTTAAAAGTTAGATTTGAAGCTCTTTAATGAACCCCCTTGCTTATCTATAGTTTGGATGAGATTTTGATAAGAAAGGAGATTGGGTGAAGAGTGGAATAAAGAAAGTTGATGTAATAACCTGGAATTTAATCACTTTATATATGAGTATTTATTATATTTTTACATAATTAATTGGTGATTTTATAACTCAAATAAACCTCTTTTAAATAATAACTAATGATGGTGAAGTTATTTTTTAATTTATTTTACAAAAATAATTAGTTTGAAGAAAAATAAAAAATGTGAATGAAAATCGATTTTCGGATTTTCGACTTTTAATCGTCTAAATGTTATTAAAAAACGTTGTGTGCACTAAGATAAATGCGCACACACACTCTTATATAATGATATATGGCATAGTAAAGGATAAAAATATGTTAGATATTTACTTAAAGTTAAAAAGATAATGCTGACTTTTCTTTTTAAAATTTTAGAATAAAAGAGAAAGAAAAGGGAACAAAGGTAATGTTGACTTTTCTTTTTAAAACTTTAAAACAAAATAAAATGAAAAGAGAAAAAAAGTAAGGTCAATTTTACAACTCATCCAAGTACAAATATAAGAAGTGAAGTGATGGATGGAAAGGTGGGGTGATGGTGGCATAAGGGATAAGGAAGGGGAAGGGGTGAGAGAAGGGTGATGTGGCACTTTAATCTGGAGGGTATGACCTAAGGGTAAAAGGGTAATTCTCTCATTTTATTTTATATAAAACACTTATTCCTTTTTCCACTCTCATTTTCATTTTCACCTATTCGTTTTTCTAAAACTCCTCTCTCCTTTCCATAAGCTCCATCTCCTTTTTAATGGCTTCCTTAAAGCTTTAAAATTAAAAAGTCCCTTTTTTGCCTATTTTCAAACTTTAAAACTAAGCTAAATGTACTCTTTCTCCTTCTACAACTCCTCTCATCCAAAAACAAGTGCAAATTCACACTCTCAAGCCCTAGGTCGAGCCCATTAACCAAGGTCGAACCCAATTTTAACATTCCAACTTTTAAAAATAAAGTTTTGATAATGGAAAAGTAGATCTGGGTATTGGGCCAAGTGGTAGTAGTTTTGGTTTGAAAATACGTTTGATTTTGGTGAGTAAAGCTCATATTTTTAAGCAAAGTTTAAAACTTTGTTTGTGATGCTAAATTTTATTGCTTATTGTTAAATGTTTGGTTGAAAGGTAGTGCTGTAGTATTTACATATTTATGCTCATATGTATTGGTGTTATGGTTCTTTGAAATGAAGTCGGAAAGTCGAATAGTGGTGTGAAAGTAATGAGCTTTACTTGTTATATGTTTGATATGACATTTGTTGAAGTGTATGGACTTACGGTATGGAAATTATATGTTGTTTGGAAAATAACATTTGAATTTGGTTGTTTTGCGACATCGTGATCCCATAGTTTTGAACTTATTTACTTATTTATTTTCTAGGAAAAATGTTTTATAAAGTTTTAAAACTTTTACCTTTAATTTCCAAAAATTCATACAAAGTTAAAAGGTTATTTAATTTATAAAAGGTAAGGGTTTAAAGGGGCATTTGGTATTTAAAACTTGTTTTGAAGTTATAGCATCCATAGCCATAGTCGCTATAATTGCTGTTCGAAAAAATGAACACTTTTTGTAAATTAAAAATGTTTTAATTTTAAGTAATTTTTTAAAAAGTATTTCAAATGTACTACAATTAAAAAATGGTAATTTTTACTAATTAATTAAGTGAGGGATTAATGATTATTAAGTTAATTAAGTAAAGATATTTAGTACTTAATTATTAATTTAATAAAGGCAATTAGCACTTAATCATTAATTATGTAAGATAATTATAATTAATTAATTAACCAAGGATTAATTAATTATTAATTAAGGAAATTTAATTATTGGTTTAATTATTATTTAAGAAAGGGTTAATTATCGGCTGTTAATTAATTTAGGTTTAATTTTTAATTAATTATTAATCAAATAGTGTTTAATTATATCTTAATTAATAATTAAGTTAAAATTTAATTAAGATTTAATTATGATATAATTAAGATTAAATTATTATTAATTAAAGTTTATTTTTGTTATTTTATTTCCAAGGATCGGTTTGTTTAAAAGCAACTTTCTTTAATAAGCGAATCAATTTAAAATAAAGGGTTCTATTTGTCTATGCCATTAAGTAACCAAACAAATATGAATAAGTTATACTAAAACATTGACACGTATTATTGAAAGTAAGTCATTTTGTATTTTGCACTAAAAGTCGATGAGTAGGCTTTCCTCTATTTGTGAGATCTAGAACATGATTTTCTGGATGAGGGATAGAGAAGTCGAAATGTCGAAAACAGGATGAATATAAGAGAGTTAATTTTGATAAATGGGTCATGATAAATTAAGTATATGGATGATATTTCATCATATACATAATACCAAATTCCACAGTATGGAACCTGTCTCTATCCTAAGAAGTAAGAATGTGCGTTGAGTCGAGGTTAGTTTGTAACTTGTCCGACTGTATTCTCAATCAAGGATAGTACTGTTTAAAATTAAAAAGTGGGGATAAGTTTAAGATGTCTTATTATCATATGTAAATCTATACACATGCCAGATAGTGGATTTATCCCCTTTCGATGACTTGATCCATTTTTAACTCTGGAAATATCTATGAGAACCACGAGAATTATATGATATAGTTATCTTTTTTGAAGCTATACTGTATACATAAACTCGTTGTGCTCTTCTAGGGCAAATGATAAGGAGATCTATCCACTTAAATGATTAGAGGGTGATCCCCACTTTTATGAATTGTCTGTTTATTTTCGAAAGACCCGGAGTTGAGTTTACCGAAAATTATTGAATGTTGGTTTGAAGAGACCAAGATCGGATTAGTACGAATTATCTGAAAACCACTTCGAATCAACTCAAGCGTTCGAATTGGAAGCATGTTAAAGATGATAGAACCGAAGACCGAGCTCTTTGAAGTGCAAGGGATACTTGCTAGTAATCTTGACGGTGATTCCAAAATAGATGTAGTAGAAGTGGTGCCTTTAGTTTGTTTATGTCCTAAACAACTTGTATGGACGAATGTTGGTACTGCATTACTAACTGGAGGGCAGTGTTATCATTCCAAGTGTGATTGTTATATAAAAGGTAAAATATAGCCTTAAGCCTCAACAACAAAGAATGACTAAAACACGGGATATACGGTAGGACTACCTGGGTTACACCCATTAGGGTATTGTCATCACCAGTCCAAATATATACATTTATGGATTTTGTTCTACATGAGAGCTCTTAGGAAAGGTTGCAAAGCAACGGGGGTAATGAAATATTCGATACTATCTAGTAAGGGGTAGGTCGGCCCAATGTTGGAAGGGGGTTTGTAAAGGTAAGAAATTTTCGACTCACGAAAGTCGACATTAATACGTCCACTGTATCAACTGCCGATCAGTCGAATGCCGGAAAACCAAACCATTAGGGTTAAAGAAGAGGTAGAAGATAGAAGAAGAAAGAAAGAAGAAGCAACAGAAACAATATCAGAATCTCAAAATCGCAGAGGAACAACATATAATAGATAAATGAATATTTTTAAAACAAAGAACTATATCAGTTACTACATTACATCACATTACATTACATTATCAGAGTTTACAACAACAAACATCGGAAAAGAAATACTATATACTAGTTGATACGCCATGCCATCCAGCCTGCCTCCAGATCTCTACAGCAACTCCTGAATTCCAGAATAACCTGATAACCTAACTCTAGACCGCTCATGTGGAAAATGATGGTCACCCAGAGTTTAGGAAGGAAATAATAAACTCCAGGTCAGTCATGGGACTGGTGTGAGAATTTAAAACAGTTTATCTTTTTTTTTAAAAAAACCAACAAAGAAATATTTTTAAAATAGAGAGAACTTAAAAAATTATTCTTCAAAACAAACAAAGAAATATTTTTAAAGTCAATTCGCAATGCTTTTAGAAAATGTAACTACCATAAGGCCTCCCGCCACACACACAATGCAAACGCAGAACTTGGAGGAGATTTCTCCTTATGATAGTCAAAGATGCTTACTACGCAGAGAATTTCTTTGATATTATTACTATAAGTGCAAAATGTGGAAAACCATTTCGAAAGTAGAATATAAATCTTAGCCAGCATAGGTACCATTATATTATGCCTACTACAGCTACCTCCTGAGGAGGCATGTTATACAATTTGAAATCTTAAAGGGTTCGTATTGTTTCTTTGGATTTTCAACAAATGGTTAGGCCAAGGAACTTCCCATTGCCACGTGGAAACACCTCTGGAAAAGACGCCCTGAGAACCTAACCGGATCTCTGCTAACACAAGGCCGGGTTACCCCTAGCTGGGTAACAACTGACAAGAATATGCCACCCCCCGGTCGTAACCGACCTAAATCCCGGGATTCACCAACAACCACAAAACAATAAGTTTGCAGCAATAACATAGGTTAAGTATCAGGGCTCCATACCATAATACCACCTCTATCCAGAAGGAAATGACATACACTATGGGGGCGCTGTCCCCAAATAACCTTGCCGCATCTTTCCTGTTTTAACCATTTTCGGGGTGTGAGGTCTGACGAAGTCTCGTCCAAAAAGCTACGCATTATACAAAAGCCACTCTTTGATCAACAAATGCTCAACAACACTTTGTCTGCCACATTACCAATTTGGGAATATGTCACTAGTAACCATCAATTAGATAACCTCTGAGCCCATAGGTCTCAGAGAAGGGTGTTAAGCTAAGAGAATAAATTCTCCGCCAACAACATAAATATATTTGATAGAAACCAGCTTTACATCTCAAATTGTAATGTCAGACACACATCCATATAAGTCCATTCTGGGTCCGAACAAAACCGAAGGCACTTCCAAAGAACCCTTGCAATCCGGATATTCACTAATCACGACCGGACTTCCCATCACAAAGGGTGATAAAATCTCTATATCAGAGATCAGCCGATGCAGAAACATTCGACGGTAATCCTTCCATTTTCGAAAATACCCGGTCTTCAACACCGGTCTTCAAATGCTATCCATTACGACATATCATGGAATGGGATTTATGACACAAAGGTCCTCTCCCGGCTAAACCGAATAACGAGCGCTTATTTTCAAAAATAAGTGTAGCATTCAAATTCAAGAAAATCACAACAAATACCCATTTAAAGGTAAATACTGATAGTCGGTTATTTAACTATCAAAGCAAACCAACAAATATTCAGCACCAAAACAATCACTAGGCCCTTTTTATTAATCTTCCATAAATTAAATAACTTGCCAAATATTCACTTCAACTTATCTTTAAAAAGATATATTCTCTAAACCATTTCAATTTCTACATTGGAAAACATTTCCATATACTTATTCATTTTCATTTCAAAATGGTTCATTAAACCAATTAAATAAATTCTTACTGATTTACTTCAAATTTACGTTCCAAATCCGTAAATTTATTTCCATACTTCAAAAATAAATCAACATTTATTTTCAAACAAAATTCCCTTTCCTTTATAAATTCCATGTGAATTTAAATTTTCAAATATCCATTGATATACGATTTTCAAATCGACTTCAAATATTCACTTTCAATTTATCTTTAAAAGATATAATCTCAAAACTTTTCACTTCATATTGGAAAACATTTCCATACTTATTTAATAATAAGTAATTCACAAATCCTTTTATTTTCAATACTTAGAAAATATTCAATATACTTAAAACACGATTAAGTATATATTTCATTCTTTAAGGAAAATATTCTCTTAAATGCATTCATTTGTGTCAAAACAAATGTTGCGTAAAACATCGTTACGACAACCCAAAATCACTAGTATAGGGATTCGAAATTAAGATAGATATATAAATCCCAATACTATACAAAAACATTTCCTTTCGGAAATCATTTACTATAACAACAGTGTTATAGTCCACCTTTTCCTTATTTCACGAAAACATCTATTTCAACAATGAATGTTGAAATCTATGGTTTCGATCCTTAACACATTTTAAAACAACTTCAAATCGTTTTAATTCTATTTAAAAGATCACTTCCTCAAAACATTTCTTTAATATATTATTCACTATCCAAAATCGTGAATATACTTCGTTAACCAAATTCAACGTTTCTACACATTTTATTTTAAAGGATTATCTACTGTCCCAAAATCGTGAATATACTCCTTTAATAAGCTAAAAAAAATTAACTTATCAAATTCAATCAAACTTGAATTTATAAATCAATGTTTATAAATTCACATTTATATATTATAAAAACTTCAAGTTACAAATCACTTTATTAACAAATTCTATCCATATCCCATCTAAATGCCAAAATCCAATTTATAAGTTAATTACTTATAAATCTTTTATTTTACCAAATCTGTTCATTTTATAACTTCACAATTTATAAATCTATAAATTTCATTCACTTATGAAATCCATTTATACTTCATTTTAACACTTATGAAAACTCGTTTTATAATTCCAAATTTTTATTTATAAATATCAATTTTATAATTCTTTTATATACACCATTTATAATAATTCAAAAAAATCCCAATTGAAACCATTTTACAAATAAATCAACTACTTATTTCAAAAATCACATTTCGGTTATATTTCACAAAAATCATAATTTTTATAACATAAAAATTATAACGTTTATTTATTTAAAATAAATCAATTCCAAAATTCAATAAAATGTATACTTTCAAAAATCACTTGAAAATCCTTTTAAATTCAAAGTCGTTACTTTAACATTTTTAAAACTCCAAAAATAGGCCTAATGCTGCAACAGCACCAAATATAACAATCACGGCATCCAAACATCATATATCAATATGATAACAGAAAATATCTCAAATATCTATAAATAAATCTATACATGTGAGGAATCCAGTTGGATCCCTCCAACCTGTTTCTCTGCATCCACAGATGTTAGCACAATACCAATTCCGTACCAATAGGGATATCGCGGTATATGGGTTCATATAAAATATTATCCACTATTATGCAGCGTAATAGGGTCTCATCCTCTATATAATGTGGGAAAATAAACTTCAAGCACATATATAATACTAATTCCACTTCAAGATGGAATATCGCGATATATGTGTTTAATAAATAACATCTGCTTAATATACGGCGTATAGGGTCTATTTCAAAACAATAGATAATAATTTATCATTCAATCACACAATCAAGCAATTTTAAATCTAACTATATAAAATTTAAATCGAAACAATTTCGACTGAGTGAAAAGTTCTCACCTTATTTTCAATAATAGTTCCAGCGTTTTATTTCGAATAAAATTAAACGCGCGTTTAATTTTACCTAAAATTTTCACTAGCTCCAATCAACTCCAATCCAGCTCCATCGCGTAGTGCTCGTCAATATGAAGCCAACGCAATTCGTTTCGCGCGTTATCGACCTCGTATGAAAAAGTTATTGCGTTTTAAAGTTTACACGGTTTATAATATAACAATTCACAACTTTTATTATTATTTTTAAACCTAAGTTCATCCTGGCCGCACGTTGTAGTTGATGAAATCACGGCCGCACGTTGTATTCTTCTCCCTCTCCAGTAAACACTCGCAACCGAACCCAATGCCGCCATCAATTCGTGAATTTTCGCATCGCCATCCTTCATCTATTCGTCGATCGGGCACAACCATCTCGAAGCTCCATCACGTCTCCACCTTCGGCCGCAACATCAGGGAGCTCGGTCGGCCCCCCTGCACGCAAAACGAGGACGAACGTGTGACTTTGAATGCCAATTTCTATCGATCCATTCGCCCATATTCGATCACAGCCGTATGGATTTAAAGATATCATCGAGCTCTACAAGTTTCATTTAGGAATCGAAGGCTAAAAGTGTTTTGGATCGAGAGAGATTAAGAGGGGAAGAAGGAAAAGTTTTGGCCATTGATTTTTTTAGTGGCGGCCTGACCTAATAGGTTTAGGGTTTTGTGAAATAATGAAAATTGGAGGGCCTTTTATAGAAAATTTTCAAACACTATTCACCCGAAATTTTTCCGAACTCCAAACGAAGCGTGACGCCTGGCATTTATAATGTTTTACCCTCATTCCGAATGCAATGGAATATATACCAGGAGACAATTCGATCAAATTTGGAAGATAAGTTTTTGAATCGAATTATTTAAATTTAAAATTCACTTGAATCGATTTCTACGCGTTTTAGCTTACCCTGGACAAACCGTAAATCCGATTGACACGAAATTTGAAACCATACAATAATATAACATTACGGATCCGATGAAACTGGTTTTGTCGAAATCCGAGACTGTTTGAAAATGTATATTTTAACTCGTCAATTAAATATTAAAATATTCAATTTCTACAAATTAACTTTTAATTCAATTTTAAAAGTTCTATAACATCATTCTAATTCCAAATATGATTTAATACAACTTTACAAATCAATTTTAATCACATTAGACCCAATTTCCAATTATTTCTGTAATTTCAAATATTAAATTATCGATTTAATTATCCAATTAAACCTTTATATTCAAAATAAAATTTATTCGACTTACTAATTTTACTTGTTAATATTTTAAAATCAATTAAATATACGAATTTCAAATGACAGAAATTCTGAGTCGTTACAGGGTTCATGTGAGGTCTTAATTAAAATTTTATAGAGGTGTACTGTTGTAACACCCTATATTTTTAGTGACATTATTTACGGAATTTAATTAGTTATATTAAATTAAATACTGTAAGATGATTAGTAGATTGAGATTTGTGATTCAAATAAGGAGTAGTCGTGCCATGTTAATGAGTAGCTAATGAACCAAAGAATTATAGTATTAGAAAATAAGGGAGGGAAAAATAGGAAAATGATTAAGCTTATACCCTAAACCCTTAGTGATTTACTTCCATATGGTCATTCCATTTTTAAAAGCAAAAAATTTTAAGTTTAAGGTCGGCCACCATTATCAATCTCAAGAGAAGATAAAGCTAGGATTCAAGGGAAGAATCAAATCAGTTAATCAAGATCGAATCTCACATCCTTAATGAAAAAGTTAAGGTGAATAATGACTACATCACATCTTTCTTAATTATTTTTGGTTTCAAGGAAAAATATGTATTATTTGCATGAATATTCCATGTTTTGAATGATTAAGTGATCATATATGCTTGTTGATGATTATGCTTAATCATGTAGATTTTATGATATGTTTCCATGTGAAAACCTATTTATTGACATCTAAATATCTTGAAATTTTAGATATAGATTGGAAATAATATTTAAAGATGAGTTTCAATTTTCATATTTTCTGAATTAATGTGGATTCTATATTAATTTCTAGTTAAGAAAATGATTTATTAGGTTATAAATTATTTAAGGCTAAATAATTAATTATTTGGGTTTGAAATTTATATATATTAGAAAACATATTAAACAGGATTTTCTGAAAATTTTGTAGAATTTACCTACGTGTTTTGATGAATATATAAAATTATTTAAGGTATAAGACTTAGCTGTATAATATATTTAATTAAGGAGAAGGGGTACTTTGTAAAAAATAAAATTATTATTTGTTTCTAAAAATATTGGCAGCATTTTTGATAAAGGCATTTAGCAACCAATGAAATGTGATAAATAATAGCAGGTCGGTTGAAAAGTGCTTTTCTTTAAAGTTAAAAACAAAAATAACATGTTTTTAGTATGTTCCGCTGCTTTTGGTACAAGGAGTTCCGACTATGACGTTTCACCACCATGCTTTCGAAACCAATACGCATGGTATCAAGTTACTTGGTACGTAGCGTATTAGATAAAGGAAGAAGGTACATAGTCGAAACGTTGGGTACCGAAGAGGTTGGAGTATGCCTCTGTTTTAAATTAAAATTGCGCCTGCTTTGCTTTTGAAAGGATGGCTTTTGACTCGGTTGGCTTTCGACTGTGTCAAATGTTTTTAAAGAAAAGGTTTCAAACAGGTTGCGCTCTTTTTTTTTAGTAATGTTTTCGAAGGGGCTGAAACCCTGAGCTGCCGCCTTTCTACTTTCAAAGTCAATAATTTCAAAAGGTATACTTAGCTTTTAAAATTAGTCACTTCTCCAATGCTTTCGAAAGGGTGATTTCGACACCATCACTTCTTTACTTGGGATGTTTTTGAAAGGTTGGCTTTCAACTTAAATGAGTTTATAAGCCCTTTTGTTCTATTGAAGTATAACCCAAAGGTTTCAAAATAGAAAGCTTAAATGGTTTCGAAAGGTGTTTTTTTGCATATTTTAAATTGAACCCAAATGCTTTCGAAGGGTTTGTGTTTATAAGGTCTAATGCTTTGAAAGGTTTTAAAGAAAGGTTTTTAAGGGGTGGTTCCCAAATGGGTTCGAAGGAGTCGAAAGGATCGTTTTTCTGACTATATCGAAAGGGTTAAAAGGGAAGGTTTTTTTCAAAGGTTTCTAAAGGCAATATTTAAAGGTTTTAAGATGTGATGTCTAATGTTTATGGCTTTTAAAAGAAAGGCATTTCAAGGGTTTTAAAAGGTTTTAAGTATGGTTTCGAAAGGTTTTAAGTATGGTTTCGAAAGAAAGGTTTTGGCCTTTGGGCCTAGATAAACGAAGGGTTTTTACTTAGTTTTGAAAAGGGCACTTTCAATGGATTCGAAAGGAGTACTTTCAAAGATTTAAATGTTTTCATCAACTAAAGTTTGAGTAAAATATATATAACATAGCAAGGTGATTTTGGGCAAAGCATAGAGCAAAATTATTTCCTTGTTTAAGTTTGATTTAAAAGGTTTTAAATCAATTTTAGATGAAAATGTTTTCAAGGAAAGTCTTAGGAAGATATCCCTAAGTAAAAATGACTCAGATATTAAAATACCAGATGGTACTAGTATAGGGTCGCGTCCTATACATTAGCTATTGGCCCCAGCTAATTGAGTCCAAAATTCTAGTGTGTATGGCTTTAATATAGGTATGACTAAAATTATGATTACACATAGAAGAGAATATATGTTTGTATACATATATGTTATTGGTGAGCCCGCAAAACCATTAGGATCAGAAGACTCTGGGAGATGTTAAGTTAAGGACAGACCGTCCAAAAGAGAAGTATTTAACAGATAGTTAAGGAAAGACCGTCCAGAAGAGGTGTGTCTAACAAATATTAGATTATTTTGTTATTTTGTCTGGTAGGCCCGAGTCAGCCAAAGGTTAATGGTCAGCCAAACAAAACTACAGTGTTCGGGCAGATAATCAATTTATCAGCTGATATGTAAGTTTAGATATGATGCTTTATAGTTTTAATCGGTTTTGGTTGGAGGATTTGGATTTGCAAAAGATACGTTTTACAAGGATATTAGTGAAAGGAAACTCGTTCCGTTAAGCGGCGTGGTCTCACTTAATATCGTATATCCGAGATGTATATATTATTCACACTAGGCTTTATGTCTGACTCAAAGTATATGTTTTTCCCCTTAAACTCACTGGTGCATAAAATTGATTTGATTACACTGAGGGTTGAGGTTTTACAGGTTTTTAGTTGGTCGACGAACAAGGCTACTGGAGATGAGCAGGTGGCTGGTGGATAGCTATTTAGGAGTTGTTGTCTTGTTTTATTTTCCGCTATGTTGTATCTAAGACAGTTATTGTAACGATCCATATTTTTAACTAGTTTTAATTTTTGAACTTAAGATGGTTATTGGGTAAAATGGTTAGAAATGGATATTTATTAATGTAAATTATTGGATAATTGATGTGTTTAAATTTAATATTAGAAATTATTTGGAAAATTAAATTATGTACTAAGTATGAATGAAGATTTTTAACATATAAAATTGGATGTAAGTTGATAATTAGAAATTTTATATTATGATTGACGAGTAAAAATAGCCATTTTGGCTGCTGTCTCAGATTTCGACAAAACAAGTGTCATCGGATCCGTAATAATGAATTATTGTAGGATTTCAAATTTTGTAGCAATTGGACCATTCGTTTGGCCGTGCGCGCTTGAAACGTGTAGAAATTTAATTTCAAAATTAATTAAATGATCAACTTTGAAAAGCTATTTTGTGATATTCCGGAATTTCAAACCCAATTTAAAGATGAAAATCTTTGTAATAAATTAATTTAAATTGATAAATTTGTTATTTTAAACAATAACAATAAATGAATTGTAAATATGCATTGATTCTAATTAAAATTAATATATACCTAAGGGTAATGAATGTGTTAAAATTGTATTCTTATCAAATTTGATTTTGAATTGAATTTAAAAATTTAATTTGAGTTTGAATTATTGAATTAAAAGATTCTAAAATAGGTAAATTATATTCTAAATTTTACTATGAGTTTAGAAGAATATTTTCATGATTTTATTTAAGATATAACATTTGTTTTATATTTATTTCTTTAAGGAAAATTGATTTTTATGAATTAAAAATGGATTTAAATAAGGAAAATCAATTAAGAAAACATTTTAAAATTCTTTTTGCATGAAGATAGCACTTGTTTACATTTTAATCATACTAATAAACATGTGTTTAAGAATTAGCTAGGTATAGTGACATGTGTCATAATTTAAATTTATTTCCTTTAAATTTTTATAAAAACAAAATTTTTATATAAAAGGCCATTTCTTATGCTTTATCTAAATTTGCTCATTTCTCATTTTTCTTAAGCAAGAAATTTTTTACATTCCTCATTAATAAAATCTGAAAATTCTTCAATCTTTCAACTTCAACCAAAAATTAATCAAACTCAAACTTCATTTCAAAATCTAAAATCTGCAAAGCAAATTCCAGAATAAAATCTGCATTCAAATCACTTTTGAAAACTGCGATCAAGGTTCCTACAATCTGCAGAATTTATGAAACAAATCTCAAGTTCTTCTATCACTGACTGATTCAAGGATTTGAAGCATCATCAAGCAGAATAATTCAATCAAGAAAATTTCAAGAAAAAGGGAAAATCTGCAGTTCTTCATTTTGCCAGAAGCTTAAGTTCCTAGCAACAAATCAAGTGAGTAAATTTTTAAATCTTAAAAAAAAATTAAGTAAAATATGTTTTCATGTGTATTTTGATCTGGTAGATGTTGCATGAATCTATTTTTGTAAAATCTTTGTTTATATGTTTAAAATTATCTATGCATGTTAAATATTACAGATGTTCTCTGTATCTTCAAAGTTCAGAGAAAGTTTTAAAACAAAGCCTTCAAATTTATATGCAGTAAATCATTGTTAAGTTGGTATCTTCAATGCAGGTGTTTGATTCAACATGAACTAAGAATTAAAAATGATATTCAAAAGGGAAAACTGTTTAAAATCTGCATAATCAGTACAATACAGTAAACAAATTTTTACATCATGAAAATCATGTTTGAATCTTGTTGAATTAAGTTCACAGCCTAAATCTACTATGTATAACATGAATTTTAAGATAAAAATCAAAATCTTTAATTTGAATTTGAAGGAGAATTTTGTGGTAAACCGAAATTGGGATTTTTAGCAAATTCTTGATACTGCATTTATTTTAGATTTTGAAATTTGTATTGAAGTTGTGTTAATGGTTGGTTAACATGAGAAAAATAATGGATGGAATAATTTTTCAACAGAGCTTTGGGAATTTAGATTTTTAGGGTTTTATAATCTGTGTTTTTCGAACTTGAGGAATTCGAAAGTGTGAATCATGGGATTGATCGAGTTGCGATCGACTTGGGGTGATGATGCGTCAGGGTCATGGGAAGTAGTGGCCGGAATCTGGAAGCGTTCGGTGGTTGGCATGTCGTGGACGATGGGTTTTTTTGGTGGATGCAGTTTGGGTCTGATGGGTTCGAGCAACCTTTTTTCAATCGAGCTCGTGTGAGTGGGGTTTGGGGATTGGAGTTGAGTCGTTAGCCGAAATGGAGTTTGCGCGTGGCATCGTAGGTGGCGGCGGCGGCGGCGTCGGAGCAACGTGCATGTGCACGGGGTGATGGCCTGTGTCAGTGGGTTTTGGTTTGAGTGCGTGTAGGCTTCGACTCGAAGCAGCACTCGCGTATTTGGGTTCGTGGCTCGCGTGAGTACTCGGAGGTGAGTTTGCTGTTGCTCGTGTAGGGGTTTGGGAAAAAGGGTGAGCTTTCCAGGTTCCATGTTTTTGGGTTAGTTGATTTTCTTAAGCTAAGATGAAGAAGGAAAGGAAATGGGGATTAGTTTGTGTTGTCTTGAGTTTGAACGAGACAAAAACATAGGAAAATGAAGTTGAAACTTTATAACTTGTTTTAAAAATTTAAAATTGTTTTAAGTTTGAACTTTGAATTTTTTTTATTTCAACTACCTATGGAATGTTAAATATATTTTTTATATACAAGGTATTTCATATTTTGTTGGTTGAGATTTTTAAATGATTTTACATCCCTTTAAATTTAATTTTTAAAAAGGGTAATTAATTTTTAACAAATTGAAATGTTTTAAATATGTAATAGTTTTTAATAATTAATGAAATTATTTGGGTTTTTAAAAATTAACTAAGTTTTTAAACTAAAGTTTGCTTTAATTAATTAGTAATTAAGGTTGAAATTAATTAATCAATTTAGATTAATCAATGTGTTAAGATTTAATTAATTACTTATGGATTATTGAATGGATAATTAAGGATTAAATTAAATAATAATTAATAGATAATTAATTAATTAATTAAAGATTAATTAATAAGTGATTAATAACTAATTAATTAAGTGACTAATGATTAATTGATTAGTAATTAATTAATTTAAATAATTGATTAAGAGTTAATTAATAAAGTAATTAAACATTTATTAATTTATAATCAATAGTTATTTAATTAATGGTTAATATTTAATTAATTAAATAATTAAGGTTAATTAATTTATAATTACTTAAGTAATTAAGATAAATTAATTTAAATTTTGTGATTAATTGAGAAATTAATAAGGTTAATTAATTTTAAATTAAGGGTTAATTAATAACCAATTAAGGGATGATAATTTTAAATTAGGTTTTAATTAATGAATAATTATAGTAATGAATTAATAGTTAAATAAAGGATTGTTAACTAATTAAAGATTAATTAATTTATAATGAGGATAATTAAGAAGTGATTAATTAATTAAATGATTATGATTAATTAATTAATGTTTGGTTAAGCAAGATTAAGTGATCAATTCTTATGTGATTAATTTAAATTAATTTAAATTAATTATATGAATTAAAAAAGTGCTTGCTTATGGATGATTGTTTGGAATATCTGAATATGGTTGATATCTGTTGAATGATAGTTGAGATATTCTATGATGAGATAGTGTATATCTGTGATAGATATTGGTTATTATCTGTGGATAATGCTGTGTGGAATCAATGTTTAAATTTGAATTGAATTGTTTAAATTGTTTAAACAACTTGGCCTTTAAGACACGTTTGGATTTCGATGAGACTGGGATCGAAAATCAAATTTGATTTTCCGAAAACCACATCGATCCAAGTTAAACGTTAGGTCGTGACATCTCAAGTGAGGATTGAGATGGAATTTTAGAATGCAAGGGTTATTGTCGTTAACTCTGAGGGTGATTCCAAAATGAGTGTAACGAAATAGTGCCTTCGGTTTTGTTCGAACCGGAACGAACTTGTATGGATTGAATGCTTTCAAAACATCGTCAGGTGGACGATGAGCATTCTAAGAGACGTGTTCTCTAAAGGTAATCGTAGCCTCAAGCCTCATCAACCGGGAATGGCTAAAACAGGGGAGGTGCAGCAAGGCTTCGTGGGTAGCCCCCACTTGAGAGTGAGATTTACCCTTCCACTTCCTTACCTTTCGTTCCCCCTTCTTTATTTTTTTTAATCATAGATTCAATTCGAAAAAAAAGACTACCATTCTATTAAAAAAAGGGCGATGTCGATCTAGGCGAGCTCATGAGACACTAGAGCAAGCGATGTGTGTGGACGCAAGGCGCGAGGAGGCAGTCGAGCTTAGACATGGGTCATTGATGCTGGATGAGGGAGCGGAGCATAGGTTCCATGGGTTGGCGAGCGTGGAGTTCTCACGTAGGTGGAGCGTCCAGAGGGAGTTCAAGTTCGAGTGCTTCAGTTAAGTTGATTTCAATCGGCAAAAAAAAAAGAAAAAAAAGGGTAGTTGAAAGTTGCTCGAGAAGGAAGGTTCTACGTGCGTGCATACTGGGAAGAAGAGTTCGGCGCTAATGACGCGATTAGAGTAAGTAATTAATGTTTAATTTAATTGATTAATTCATATTTAAGTTAACTTAAATATAAAGATGTTAACGAAATTGTATCTCTCTCGTACGAGGTCGTATTGGCGCGCGATCATTCATATTGGAATCTTGTCGAAGTCGTCTACAGCGTAGAGTGGATCTGGGATTTATTTGAAGCTGAATATTTTAGTTTCAAATAGAAAGGTGATTGTTTTATACGCTCATGATTAAATAAAATATTTTTATGATAGTTGAATTGAAATTCTGAAATGATTGGAACTGATTGGTTTTTGCTTGATAAATTTAATTGACATTTAAATTGACATCTAAACTATCTGGTAGAAATTGAATTGACAATTAAATTAAAATTAGAATTTAACGGCTAGTAAAATACCCGATATTGATAATTATGAAATTGTTGTAAATTCATTGATTGCTTGGATGATTGATTGTGATGGACGCGATTAGTTGATAATTTGGACGTTTACTTATTTTTATATATAATGTTATCATCCGGCATATTATTTACAGTGTATCAAACTGTAAATTGAATTATTTCGAATAAATTAAGAAATATGTTGAAATGATATATACATATGGCATTTATTTTGGATTCAAATGATATATATCCATCCTAGAATTAAATTTAAATAATTGATTCACTTAGCCATAGAATAGAGAATTATATACGGATATCGGATTGGTTAAATTAAACGATTTTCAAAATTTTAGTTTGGAATTATTTAAATGATTTGGTTTTTATAAAAAAAAATTGAATTTAAGGAAATCGAATTATTTTCAAATTGGAACTCAGAATGTTGAAATTTAAATTTGAAATAGGAATGTTTTATATAATCAAAGTTGAGATTTTTAAGTTATAATCGAAATATGATGTGAATTTCAGAAAATTGAGTTGTTTTAAAATATTGGACTTCTATTCGAGCTTTGAATATTTCTCATTATAAAGTGATATAAAATAATGTTTTGAAATCGAGCTTGAAATTTTATTATACTTGAAGATTTGGATTTTAAATTGAATATTGAAGGAAAATTTGATTTAAGTATTTTGAATCGATATTTTGGAAATCGACCTCATAACTGATATAAATCGAAACGGTTTAAATTTGGAGTTGAAACTAATTTGGAATTGGAAATTAAATCAATTTGGAATTGGAATTTTAAATTAATTAGAATTGGAGTTAGCATTGAAATTAATTTGGAATCGAAGTAAAATTCGACTTGAAATCGGAATTGAATCAATTAAATCGAAATGGAAATTGGAACTGATTTGCATCGTAAAATTTGGAAAGTGAACTGGTTTGACTTTGAAATTATTTTTTAGATGAATATTTTAGTATAAACGTTTCAAAAATCTATATTCATTAAATATTCAAATTATTTTTATTTTCCAAACTATTTTACTATATAAAGCATTTTTAATACTGAAATTATTTTCTATTAAACTATTTAAACTACTTAGCTATTTTAAGCTATTTTAACTATTTTCTAGAAATTAAAACTGGTCAAAAAGCAGGAATGTTTATATTTAAATCTTAGATTTTAAATCGAATTGGGTTAAAGTGAATTATAACCAAAATTGTAATTCGAATCAAGTTTTGAAGTGAAATCAATATATCGAATTGAATTAACATTTTGATGTAAAATATGATTTGCAAAGAGAATATGATGATTTCGAAATGGATTTGATTTTTGAAATGAGTGCGATATTTTAATATCAAGTACGATTGTTTCAAAATGTAAAAGAACCAACCAGTGTGTAGAATGATGTTCAGTTGTTAAGAGACCGGGGCCTCTTATTGGCATACTCTCTGCCAATTTTGGAACCACTTTGATAACCGTGTACGCGGTGGATGATATCCAGAATGTAGTGGTTGAACTGACGACATTTACTGGAATGAAATAAGAGAACGTTGATGGATAGCTTTGACACTCATGTCATAATTAAAATGACTAAAACGGGAGCCTATGTATAGCCCATGAGGTTAGCTACCTCTAGCGACGTTGATCCCACGTATTACTATTGTGATTTCATGTTTAATGGGTACACCTTTTGTTGGTTGGATTGATTGTCGCGGCCGGCCACGGATGGGTTACGACTAGCCAAAAAGGATAAACTGATGTAATCCTACCTAGGGCATTGCCTCACGTGCCATGTCATATTTATCCCTATGCAAGCCTATTATGACTTTGGTTTTGAACCTGTATAATGTGTTAAGGGGGATAATGTAAAGCCTTAATGCTATTTTGATATTTATTTTACTGGTAGACAGTATCTATTATAACGTATACTATTATATATAAATAGTTTAACGGATCCTTAGGAGATGGAAAATCCCATTACATCTCTTAAGTTACTGCACTCATATTTGTGATATTGATTTGACTTACATAAGAGTATTTTTATCCCTGATTTGAGTGTTTTGGCTTTTCATTACGCTCGGGTCGGTCCTAAGTTTTTCGACGTATTGAAGACTATTCTCTAGAGGACGGAGACATAGTTTTGGTATATTACTATTGTTATTATCCCCTGCGTCATGCTATTATGTTGTATTGAATATTTTCCCCTGATATATATATATATATATAACTCTGGTAAATGTGTATAGATTAAAATCAAATGTATTATAAACAGCTTCATTAACTTTTTATTTGATTGTTATATTTTATCATTTCTGCTGTGAGATTCTATGTTTTGTTTTCTTCTTCTCTTCTTATTTTTCTTATTTAACCCCATTGGTCATCTACGCTCCGGATTGTTTAAGTCGTACTTGTGTTGATTATTGTCGATTTAAACCTTTTGAAATGTGGGTCGTCACAGTAGGTATCAGGGCAAAGGTTTAGCGATAATCTTGAATTTGTAGGGTTTGACTCATTAGAGATAGGGCAGTGATACCCTATAATGAGTCTGTTTGAATGTATATATATTGAGAGAGCATGCTTGTTAGTGTTATAAATTGTTTTATGTTGTGTTTACTTATCCGTTGAGTTGTTTATGAATTCTAGTCGATGCGCGAGACGCCGTGTTATCGATAGGGATTTCTAAATACTTAAACGAGGCAAGTCGACATAATATTGTTTTAAAATCGGGGAAATAAAATAATTTTACCTAAACTATATTATATATAAAAAATGATACATTTTTAGTGAAATTGTTGTTAAGAGATGATAATATTTAATTATCATCAATTATTGGTTTAAAATAAAAATAAAAAATAAAACAAATACTTAATGAATTTTATTTTAGGAAGAATTTGATAATTAAACTGAATTGAAATAAAAGTAAAATAAGAATTGATTAAAATGACCAAGTTGTAAATTAATGAAATATCTTAGTAACAAGGTAAGGAAATTTGTATAAGTATATTTATAATATTTCTTATATATAGAAATGATTTTAAAAATTAAGAATTTTAGAATTTATAATCCTTTTGTTTTCAAAATTGTTTTTCAATTCCTTAAAAATTAATAATAGCATTATTTGAAAATGTTTTGACTAGAAAACATTTTGAAGCATTTAACTCACTTGTTTGCTGGGAAATAATTCTAGGGATGACTACAACATCGCTAGTGTTCATTTTTGAGTTTCTGAGTGAGAATTGCTACCAAAAGAAATTTATTTTCGATTAAACAAGTTTTGACTGTGAAGAAAAATATATTCTGAGTGTGATTTAATAAGTATATGAAAATAGTTTTGAACTTAAAATTGAAAATAGTATATAAGAAATAAGTTTGTAACTTATAAAATTTGAATAGAAAAAAATAAGTTATAACTTGTAGATTTGAACAGGGAAGTAAAAAAAATTTAAATGGTTAAACATTTTAATTAAGCAGGTAAAAGAAATTTGAATTCGAGAAATGAAATTAGATAATTGACTTAAGAAATGTTAAATTAATTGAGTTAGTGTAATGAAGTAACCAATATATAGTTAATCATGAAAGCTTAAACAAGAATAAACTGCATTTGAAATGAAGTAGAAAAATAACGAAATGAAATTTTAAGAAGTTAATTTGTATAACTTATAGATTTGAGAATTAGTAAGCTAAAAACAAATTTAATTTTGTTGAATATGAATGATAAGAAAATTTTACTTGAATAGATTTAAATAAAATGAGAAATGGATTAGCATAAAATGAAGTTTAACTTAATATTAAATAAAATTGAATTAGATAGTAAGTGAAACTAGATAAATTGGTAATGTGAATTAATTTCATTTAAGCTATAAAAATGAATTAATAAAATGAATATGAACTTGAATTTTTAAAATCAAATGTAATTTATGTGTAAAGAAAAAAAAATTAATGTGAGTAATTGGATTTAATTTAAAATTTGTTGAAAATAAGTTAAATACCAATGAAATGGGTTTTAATAAATTGTATGTTAGCTAATTGCATATGAAATAAGTTAATGAAACAAATTAAAGGACGGAAGCAACTTAAGAAAATTGAATGAAATAAACCGTGGAATGTTTTTGTTAGTATGAATTGAGTTATAAAATATAATTTACTTTAGCAAATTAATAAAATGAATTTGAATAAATAAAGTAGATCAATGAGGTAATAATAACTTAAGATGTGAAGTAATAATAATAAATGTGATTGTGTTGTATAAATTATTTATAATGGATTTAGATGGTTTGTAAATGATGTTAGTATAAAAACGGTGAGAGATTAAACTAAGTGGAAACAAAATTTAACTTAAGCATAGTTACATGGAATAATCTTATAAATGATTCACAAATGAATTTATATGAAATAAGTTAAACAAAAAAATGAAACAATTAGGATTTCTCAAATTGAATTAAATAAAATTGAATATAATGAATTTGTAACAAATATTAATAAATTGAAAGAAATCAATGGAATGAAAACTAATTAAATGTGGATGAAACGAATGTAAATAATTAAAAAAGTTGATTGGATGTAAATACATTTAATTGTAATCAATCAAATGTGAATGCAACGAATATTGGTTGATTGAAGAAAAATGGATTGAAACTAAATTAGTTGAATGTAAATCAATTAAAAGCAAATAAATTGAATATATATCTATTGTATGATTAACGAAATGAATATTAATAAGTGAGTTTGAATCAATTTAAAATATATGGAATGTGGTATGGAATTAAATTACAAAAGGGTAATTAATTATATGAATTATTGAAATGAGATAATGGAAGTGGAAAAAAATGAATGTAACGATAAACGAGTGTAAATTAATAGGATATGAATTCATTAATGTTGATAAGTGCATGCAAATCAATGGAAGTAAATAAATTGAATGAAAAATCAATTGAATGTGAATCTAACTGAATAAAAGTTGGATACAAATAAATTGAAATGAATCAGTTAAAATGTTAATGAAGTGAATGTTAATAAGAAATGAAAGAAATAAATTAAAAATTGGCATTGGATAATGTAAACTCACATGATTATGAACTAAATTGGATTAATTGGATGGATATTGATGGTTGAATGGTTCCTTTTATTGCAAACCATTGTTATTACCATTTTGATTGCATATGGTTGTTGTATGTTGTGTATTTGTGCTTCTATTTATTGTTTGGATTCAAAAATTCAGGTTATATGGTTGTATTTGACATATATATATGCTTCTATGCCATTATATGCAACTAATATCTTAAATTTAGTTGAGATAGGTGCAAACGAAGATCGTTTGGGGGCGTATACGTGGATTTGTATGCTTTTGCTTGCTTAATAAGCTCGTCTTATAAATAATAAGGTACGTATCTCGGATTACATACCGCGATTTTATATTTTTGCCCTTCGAGATGCCTCGTCATTTAGATGAGATGTATATTTGATATCCTTTTTGTATATTTGTGATATATATTGATATTGTAAATTTTCCGATCGAGCCGCGCAATGGAGACTCTGTCGAAATTTTTCGTAAATCCAGGAGATAGAATTTTTTTGGGGTTTTAGAAGATTTATTACATGTTTTTATATATAAATTATATTTTGTGTAAAACCGATACCGGAGTAGCGTAGTAGGAGCGTAGTAATAGTTCTATAAATAAGATATTTATGTTCATAAGTTAATTATTCTGGGAAAATATTTGTATGTCAAATTCTGTACTTAATGCCCTTTTCGAGAACGTAATTTTTTAAGTGGGGGAGTATGTAGAGATCAGTATTTTTCACTAGATTAAACTTTGAATTTAAAATGGTTATGGGATAAAATGGTGAGAAATAGATATAAATGATTATTAATGTAAGTTATTCGATAATTAAAGTGTTTAAATTTAATATTGGAAATTATTTGGATAATTGAATTCTGTATTAAGTATGAAGGAAGATTTTTAACATATAAAATTGGATGTAAGTGAATAATTAGTAATTTGGAAGTTTTATATTATAATTAAAGGGTAAAAATAACCATTTTGGCCACTATCTCGGATTTCAACTGTGACGACCCGAAATTTTTGAGCAATTAAAATTGGCATATTTAATAAATTTTAAATATTTAAAAGTTAATTTTGAGTTGAATTCAAATATCATTATTCGTTTGTTGAATTTAAATAATTTGAAATTGGATGAAATGTTGAATCTAGAATTTTAAGCCTACTAAAAATAATTTGAAAGCTTATAAAAGTTATATTGATAATACCAAGGATAATAGAAGTTTTAAATTTGAATGTAACGATGATTTGTTCAGTTTTAAAAATATATCGCTTAAATTGATAAAAACAGCCTTTCGAGGCACAGTCTCGGAATTCGACGAAACCAGTTCCATTGGGTCCGTAATATTGAATTATTACCAGATTTCAAATTTCGTATTGATCGGAGTTGTTGTGTGAGCATACCCTACATAAACGCGTTGAAATTTACAATGAAAATTCAATTTAAATTTTATATGTATATTATCACATAAGCAACCTCACCAGCCAAAATCTTTCCTGAGCAAGCCGACTTCCTTTCATATCCGTGTCCCTTATTTTAACAACAGCATGCAACCTTTTTGGTTAAAGATAGAATCGAGCTCCTTCTTTCAAAAAAGAAATCAAAATTCAAAAAAGAAGAATGGCAGATGCCTGAAACCCTTTTCCTTCTTAACGAATTATTTTCGTTCTCCTTTCTATTAAGTCCCCCGTGTTCCTCTTTTCCAATTCAAAGTCACGCTTCCTCTCAAAGATGTAAATCTCGTTCGAAAAATAATAATAATAAGGAGCGTGAGCATCTGAATCGTGACCGAGGGGTTCGCATAAATCAGGGCAGTAGCCATGGGGATCCACGTTTGAGATCGCGACCGAGCAAGGCTAGGGCTTGAAGAAGCACAGAGGCTCGCATGGAGAAATGGGGGGGATTTGGGATTCGAGTTCGAAGTCGTTGACTTAGGGTTTCTGCGCGGCGCTTGGGTTTTGGGAAGAGGCATGCGGTGCATCTCGAAGTCGCGACATTGGAAGAGGACAGTGCGTTCTAGCCCTAGGGTTTCGGCGAATTGGGAGTGTACGCGATTGCGTGAAGGGAGGTTGCGCGTGGGTTAGGTATGACTTCTTCTTTTTATTCGAACTATTTTTTTTAAAACAACATTTTTACAGAAAGATAAATAGCATTTTTTTTAATTTAAGTAAATATATATACAGAGGAAATATATATATATATATATATACATTACTGTGAGCATAAACCATTTCTATTTTTAATATATATTTATGTAGTTAGGTTAGGAAATTTATTTCAATAAGGTATATGATAATTCTGTTTTAATAGATAGGTTAATGGAAAATTTTATTTTAGAATTTAATAAATATGTATATATATGTAGATATATAATGTTTAAACAGAAATTATATGTACCTATATGGTTATGAAAAAAATGTATTTTGGTGATTAATCTATTTAATAAACCTATTTAATTATTTCAGCCACTAAAATATTTTATTAGAAGCAAATTTGTTTAAAATTTTAATTATTAGTTTAAAACAAAACTATTAGTTTAGATTAAATTAATAAATGACAATTGATTTTTTGATTAGTTTGAATATTAATAAAATCACATAATATTTATTCAAGGTTTGAAATCTGAAAAGAAACAAGCTGTTCAGGGATGGACTGCAAAACAAGTGCAAAGTTGAGTTAATTTCACTCAGCCGAATTATAATTTAAATTTAATTGGTTAAATTTAAATAATTGATTGATTGATTTGCTTTGGTGTGTTATAGTATATATAGTAATATATATTACACCTTGGAATGATTGAGTCCCCACATTATATAGCGAAAATATTTTATATTGTGCTAATGTCTGTGGATGTAGGAAAAACAGGCTGGAGGGATCCAATTGGATCCCTCAACATTTATTTAAATTATTTTACCCTCTGTTGTGATTGTTTGATATTCTATGATGAATTATTTTGGAATATTGAATGCTATGGTTCGATTGGATATAATTGGGTATAATGAATTACCAAAAATATATAAATTGGATTTAGGAAAGAAAATAAAGGAAGTGAATTTGTAAGTAAAATAATTTTAGAAGTTTGAATAAATTTAAGAATAAATTGGAAAAGTAATAAAGTGACTTTAACATTCTAATAAATAAATCTTGAGTATAGAAAGGGAAATTTTGAATAATAAGAAGATGAATGAATTTGAAACTTCAGTATTATTATTTTTAAAGAACAAAAATTTATTTCAAATTTAAGATTTTAATTTTTGAAAAGAATAAAGAAGAAATTGGGAAAATCTGAAATATGTATATTTCAGTTAAAAGATTTAAAATCAAACGGAAAATAATAATAATAATAATAATAAAGTCCATAATTAACGAACTTTGAAATGAATTAAGAAAGTAAAGATATTTATTTCAAATGGAGTAAATTGGAAATCAATTTGGAAAATTGATTTAAGTAATTGAGATTGGAAATTCTCCCTGAATAACCAAGTACGTTTTCAAATTAAATTTTTAAATATAAGTTAAAGGATTTAAAGTTGTCTTAAAAAGTAAGTTTTGGGAAATTTATTATTTCTAATATTTAAATTCTAAAGTAAGTATTTTCTTAAATCTATTATATTAGTAATTATTTAAATAGTGACTTATTATTTTGTTTTAAAAAAAAGCGAAAACCTAGTTCTATATTTTTATAAAGTAACCTTATTTTCAAATATTCATATAGTATGTATTTTTAACAAACTCTTGTGGTAGTTTTAACTTAAATGTTTTAAAGTATAGTCATAGTAAAGTGTTTTAAATTATTTTAGAAATCTAGTTTTGTGCCTGGTGATTACAGTGGAGATAGAAATATTTGGAGAAGTTTATTCTAAAAAAGAAAGAATGGTTTGAAACTATTTTCAAAGGGTTGAAAATAGAAATATAACTTGTAAAGATATTTTTGAGGCTAATAAATAATTTGGGAAATTATTTATTGTTCGATGGATGTTTGTGAATATTAATTGATAGTTAAATAACCGACTATCAATATTAGACAAATGCGTTGATCGTTTCGAAGAGACCGGGATCGAGATTTATTTCTCGAAAGCCACTTCGATCCGGTTTGTACGTTTAGTGAAAACGAGTTTGGATTTGAAGATGGAGCAGTGAAGTGCAAGGGCTAGTCACTACTAATCCTGAGGATATTTCCAAAATGGATGTAGTAGGAGTAGTGTCTTCGGTTCCGTTCGAACCCGGGACGGACTTGTATGGATGAATGCTTTCGGGATATCGTCAGGTGGACGATGGGCATTCTAAGGGATATGTTCTGAAAAGGTAATGCTTAGCCTCGAGCCTTATCAAATGGGAATGACTGAAAATCAGGGGTTATGCAAGGCTAGGTGGGTAGCACCCAAGCAAGGTGAGGTCATCCCTGCCTAGATGTCCTTTTTTATTTCGGCTTAGTGGGCGGTTGTTGATCCCAACCGTGGGGTGATCTCACTCGGGATTATCCAGTAAGGGGTAGTCCCGGTCTTGTGTTGCAGTGGAGCGGGCGTACTCCTCGGTACTGTGATCTAGGCCACGTACTGTGACAGGTGGTACCCAGTGCCTAGTCATTAGTTGGAAATCCATTCTCCCTACGAGCCTTGTATGAGTTTTGTTTGTATTACCCACTCTGTGGCTAGTAGCTGGAATTTAATCATGTGACAATTTCGGATATTTTATAAGTATTTGTATATAGACCCTATTATAATACCAGAGGATTTATATAAAAATTGTTTTAGCTATCGTAAGGTAAAACCTCGACATGTTTATTTGTGGCGTGGTCTTACGAGATGCTTTTGTTTTCAAAGGATTTTTGAAACTTTAATAATCAATTGGGTGTGATTTTCTCACGCTGGTATTCCAGACTGACTCGGGTGTTATTTAACTGTAATGCTCGGGTCAGACCGAGTATTATAGGATGTAGGATTTGATGCTGTGGAGCTCAGGAGACGAGCTGGATGACGATGCGTATTTTCGTACATGTTTTATATATATATTCCGCTGTGTTGAGTAGCTGTGTATCCAGTTGTATTTTATTGATGTTGTTGAGATGTACTCTGATGATGATGTATGTATAAATAGATATAGTTTTCTTTTGTGTAAAGATCTGTTATTATATGCTATATTTTATTCCGCTGCGATGGTAAGATTATGTTGTTGATTTTCTGTTTTCTTCTTCTACCTCTTCTTCTTTAACCCAAATGGTTCGTATTTCTGTACAACTTGAGTTGACTAGGTAGAATAGTGTTGACTTTAGGGGTACAGATTTGCGAGCTGTTACACTAGGTATTAGAGCTTAGGTTGGTGACAACCTAGGCTTTGGTGGGGAAATTACCCATTGAACAGAGTCAATGGTACTCTATAATGGGTTGAGTGTATTAATAGATATGAGAGCGTACTTATTAGTGAATATAAAATTGTTTTTATACTGTGTTGACTTATCGGTAGAGTGTTTATGAATTCTGGTCGGTACGGGAAGTACAACCATATCGATAGGGGATTCTAAACTCTTAAACGAGATAAACCGACACAACATTGTTTTTAAAAGTGGATAAATGAAATAATTTTACCTAAAACTATATTTTGATATAAAAGGAATAATTTTTTGAAATTATTATCTATATATTTGGTTGATTGGTTGTGGATACTATAATTAAATAAGAATCTAAAATTTAATCTAAAATTTGAAATGGTTATAACCAAATAAATTCCATGAGTATAAAGTATACAAAAGGGAATAACTAATTTAAACTAAACCAGAATTTAAATCTCGAAAGTTTTGGAAAGGATTTTAAATGTAATGAAAATAAATGTTTGGAAATTTAAAATCCTGAGAAAGTTTGAAATGTTTGCTAAGGTGTTTGAAGGAAATAATGGAATATTGTATTGGGAAATATTTTTGAATGAAAACTGTTTGAAGTGAATGTGGGGAAATAAGGAAGCACTGAACTCACTTCAGTCGCTGGAAAATAATCCTGATGATGCTAGCCACATCATTAGAATTCATTTTCGAGTTTCTAAAGTGATGGATTGCTACCATGTGTGTGAGTATGATATTTGTTGGACATGTTTGAAATACAAGTGATTTTAGAAGTTTCAAAAAGGAAATTGGTTTGGTGAAAACATATTGTTTTAAAAAAAATCTGGAAGTTTGATTTGATATACCAAGTAGGTGTGAGTAGATTATTATTTCAAGATGGTTTTGAAATAAAAACCGGGCAATTGAATTCTGTAAAATTCTATTGAAATAATGTGAAGGCTAAAATGGATCAACTATTGAACTTATTAAGGGAAGTTGATATTAATAAGGAAAAAATGAAAATTTTAATCTTGGAATTAAATTTTGACTTGAGTATATGGAAGTAAATAGAAAATTTGAATTTAACTTGGGATAAGTTAAATAAATTGAACCTAGAATTAAATTTAAATGTAAAATAACTTTGTATTTGTGGGTCATGGTGTAATGAATTATACCCATAAGCTATTAAGTAATATACTTATAATATGAAATTGTGGATTTAAAATTTGTAAAGAATTAAATTGGAAGAAAATTTGTACCCTTAAAAATTCAGTGAAACATATATATATATATATATATACACACACACACATACATACATACATACATACATACATATATATATATATAATTTGAAATACAAATATAAAGGATGTGGATGAACTTAAGTCAGTAAATAAATTTTGAACTTGTATATGGGAAATTAAAATTTGACTGAATTGGATTTAACTTAAATTAAATAGAAAGAAGCTTGAAGGTGAATTTAGCGTAAACTAAATTAAATGGAAAATTGTACCGGCAAGGATGAAATTTTGGGTGGTTTGTTGAGGAAATTTTGGAAAGAAAAATAAAAACCCAGTTCTGGTATAGAATTTAGTTTTGGCAATAAAAGTTGAGATTGAAAGAAAATATAATTTAGTTGAAATGACATTGAATAATTCTCACTCAACTAAACCCAAGATATTGTTAAAACTAAATGTAACGTAAGCTAAATTAAATAAAAATAATGTTGGAATGAATAAAATTTGGGAAGCTTGTAAATAAAATGTTGAAAGGTAAAATGAAACCCAGTTCTTGTTTAGAATAATTGAAATGACATTATTAATAGATTCAAAATGAATTGGGAAAGTGAGTTAAAATCTAATATAGATTAAGTCAGTAAACAAATTTAATTAAAGTTAAATCAAGTAAAGTATATGTTAACTTAGTCGCGTTAAATATACAAGTGAATTATAAAGGTGTTTATAAAGTGAATTGATTTCCAACTTTACTTTACTTGCTTGAATTAGTAAACGATCAAGTAACTAGTTGGATTACAATTTGTAAATGGATGGGAATTAAGAATCGAATTTAAAAGAAATTGATATATAAGAAATGGGAATAATTGTAAAATTGAAATTGAACTAACTTAGGCATATTGGAAACTGATTTGTGGTAAGCTTCATAAGAGGACTTAAAATAAAACTTGTTTAGATAATAAATTGTAATGCAAGTGAGAGAATTTTAATTACTATTTGTGATGAAATATGAATGTAGGAGTTATAATTAATCCAAAATAGAATGTTTATATAAACTTAAGTTGGATAATGGATTTGAAAAGAGAGAATCGGGATTTGATTTAAAAATTGTAATGAATTAGAGTTTGTTTGGTTTGTGGTTAATTCCCATGAAATAATATTGGTATAGTTCAGTTAGAATAAAAATTTAACTGGTTATAAGCTTAAGAAAAGGTTATTTGTTTGAATAACCACAATTTGCATAGAAATTAGTGGTTTGTTTTATACGGAAGTGTATGAATCAAGAAGTAAATGGAATTGGTTTTTGAATAAATTGAAATGGATTGAAATCCAATTCAGAGGGTTGTATGTAAATGCAAGTTGATCATAAAAGAAAGGTAAATGAATCAAATTAAGATAGTTAAAGCATATGTCACTCCTATTGAAGAGAATATGAATTGAAAATAACAAACTTACATGTAATCATTTGTGTGAAATAAAATGGAATTTGGAATTTGAGAAAAAAAAACCTTGTATATGTATAAAGTATGATTTAGGTATAAATTATGCAAATTGTAGTTTGGGTTATGAAATTGTTATGTTCGGCTTAGATTAATATTGGAAAGGTTGTTAAAAATGTTCATATTATTGAAAACTCATATGTTTGCTGAGTGAGTACAAGTATGGGAGGCTATGGATAGAGTTGGAGTGCGTATGTGCGATACTATTTAGCTGTTTACTTTAAAAATGCTAATAAGGTACGCCTACGCAATAAAAATAGGAAATATGAAATGTTTTTGATTTTTCCGATAGGGTGGGTCGATGTATATATATTTATATCTCTTGTCAAATTGCAAAAGCTCCTCCGTACAAAGGAGACTCTGCCAAAAAAATTCAGAAATTTCGGGAGTTAGAAAATTTTTAAAATTTTGGAAATTTTTTTAACGACAAAACGATTTCAAACTGAAAATTGAAATAAACTAGTAAATGAAACTAACTAAAATAATGACATGAATTAGTTATAAATGGAAAATAAAATTCGAATATTAAGAGTTTAAGATAAATTGAATTCATATGATAATGAAAGAATCAATTTGAATAGAAATAGGTATAAACTAAAGTGGTAAGGTGAAAATAAATAAAGAAGCATATAAAATGCTTATACTAACTTAAGAAAAGAATGGTGAATTCTTAATTAGAAATTGATATTACAAATATATTCTAAGTTAATATTTGAATGAGTAAATATGGACATTTTGAAAGGAAGTCGATAAAATGTTTTTAGAATGCTGTGATTGATATTAGTACTAAGCAGGATATGCAGGTATTATAAAGAGAGAAGATAATTGATTTTGATTTCAGAAAGATAAATTTGAAATGCTCGACAAAAAGGTATGTGTTTAAATTTTTGTGAAATTTGATTGGGTTTTTGGATCTAGCCACTTGGCTTTTTGTTTTCTTTTGGAATTTGGGAGGCCGTAGGGCCATTTTGTAGTTGTACCGAGCTAGCCGCGCAAAGGAGACGCTGGCAAAAAAATTCGAAAATTTAGAGAGTTAGAAAATTTTTGAGAAACTTTGAAAATTTTAAACTTGGTTTTGAATTATAATTTGAATAGTTAAATAAGTAAAGTTATTTGGGAACTATAGAAAAGCTTGGAAATTTAATAAGAATAATAATGGGTCTTTTATAAAAAGATAGTTGGTAAGATGTTGAATTGTTAGAAACATATTGGTTTTGGGAAAAGTAAACGGGTATTGGACCATTCTTCCTAATTAGTAATTTCGGGGACGAAATTCTTTTAAGGGGGAAGGAATGCAACGACCCGAATTTTTTGAGCATTTAAAATTGGAATATTTAATAAATTTTAAATATTTAAAAGTTAATTTTGACTTGAATTCAAATATCATTATTCGTTTATTGAGTTTAAATAATTTGAAATTGGATGAAATGTTGAATCTAGAATTTTAAGCCTATTAAAAATAATTTGAAAGCTTATAAAATTTATATTGATAATACTAAGGATAATAGAAGTTTTAAATTTGAATGTAACGTTATTTGTTCAGTTTTAAAAATATATCGCTTAAATTGAATTTAAAAACAGCCTTCTGAGGCACAGTCTCGGAATTCGACGAAACCAGTTCCATTAGGTCCGTAATATTGAATTATTACCGGATTTCAATTTTCGTATTGATCGGAGTTGTTGTGTGAGCATACTCTACATAAACGCGTTGAAATTTACAATGAAAATTCAATTTAACTTTTATATGTATACTATCACATAAGCAACCTCACCAGCCTAAATCTTTCCTGAGCAAGTCGACTTCCTTTCATATCCATGTCCCCTCTTTTAACAACAATACACAACCTTTTTGTTTAAAGATAGAATCGAGTTCCTTCTTTCAAAACAGAAATCAAAATTCAGAAAAGAAGAATGGCGAATGCCTGAAACCCTTTTCCTTCTTAACGAATAATTTCGTTCTCCTTTCTTTTAAGTCCCCCGTTTTCCTCTTTTCCTATTCAAAGTCACGCTTCCTCTCCAAGATGTAAATCTCGTTCGAAAAAAAATAAGGCGCACGAGCATCTGAATCGTGACCGAGGGGTTCGCATAAATTGGGGCAGTAGCCATGGGGATCCACATTTGAGATCGCGACCGAGCAAGGCTAGGGCTTGAAGAAGCACGGAGGCTCGCGTGGAGAAATGGCGGGAATTTGGGATTCAAGTTCGAAGTCGTTGACTTAGGGTTGCTGCGCGGCGCTTGCGTTTTGGGAAGAGGAAGGCGGCGCATCTCGAAGTCGCAACATTGGAAGAGGACGGTGTGTTCTAACCCTAGGGTTTCGGCGAATTGGGAGTGTACGCGATTGCGTGAAGGGAGGTTGCGCGTGGGTTAGGTATGACTTCTTCTTTTTATTCGAACTGTTTTTTTTAGAACAACATTTTTACAGAAAGATAAATAGAATTTTTTTAATTTAAGTAAATATATATACAGAGGAATATATATATGCATTACTGTGAGGATAAACCATTTCTATTTTTAATACATATTTATATAGTTAGGTTAGGAAATTTATTTCAATAAGGTATACGATAATTCTGTTTTAATAGATAGGTTAATGGAAAATTTTATTTTAGAATTTAATAAATATGTATATATAAGGTTTAAATAGAAATTATATGTACCTATATGATTATGAAAAAAAATGTATTATGGTGATTAATCTATTTAATAAACCTATTTAATTATTTCAGCCACTAAAATATTTTATTAGAAGAAAATTTGTTTAAAATTTAATTGTTAGTTTAAAACAAAACTAGTAGTATAGATTAAATTAATAAATGACAATTGATTTTTCGATTAGTTTGAATATTAATAAAATCACATAATATTTATTCAAGGTTTGAAATCTGAAAAGAAACAAGCTGTTCAGGGATGGACTGCAAAACAAATGCAAAGGTGAGTTAATCTCACTCAGCCGAATTATAATTTAAATTTAATTGGTTAAATTTAAATAATTGATTGATTGATTTGCTTTGGTGTGTTATAGTATATATAGTAATATATATTACACCTTGGAATGATTGAGTCCCCGCATTATGTAGCGAAAATATTTTATATTGTGCTAATGTCCGTGGATGCAGGAAAAACAGGTTGAAGGGATCCAACTGGATCCCTCAATATTTATTTAAATTATTTAATACCCTCTGTTGTGATTATTTGATATTCTATGATGAATTATGTTGGAATATTGAATGCTATGGTTCGATTGGATATAATTGGGTATACTGAATTACCAAAAATATATAAATTGGATTTTGGAAAAAATAAAGAAAGTGAATTTGTAAGTAAAATAATTTTGGAAGTTTGAATAAATTTAAGAATGAATTGGAAAAGTAATAAAGTGACTTTAACATTCTAATAAATAAATCTTGAGTATAGAAAGGGAAATTTTGAATAATTAGAAGATTAATGAATTTGAAACTTCAGTATTATTATTTTTAAAGAACAAAACGTTTATTTCAAATTTAAGATTTTAATTTTTGAAAAGAATAAAGAAGAAATTGGGAAAAGCTGAAATACGTATATTTCAGTTAAAAGATTTAAAATCAAACGGAAAATAACAATAATAATAATAAAGTCCATAATTAACGAACTTTGAAATGAATTAAGACAGTAAAGATATTTATTTCAAATGGAGTAAATTGGAAATCAATTTGGAAAATTGATTTAAGTAATTGAGATTGGAAATTCTCCCTGAATTACCGAGTACGTTTTCAAAGTAAATTTTTAAATATAAGTTAAAGGTTTTAAAGTTGTCTTAAAAAGTAAGTTTTGAGAAATTTATTATTTCAAATATTTGAATTCTAAAGTAAGTATTTTCTCAAATCTATTATAGTAGTAATTATTTAAAAAGTGACTTATTATTTTGTTTTAAAAAAAGTGAAAACCTAGTTTTATATTTTTATAAAGTAACCTTAATTTCAAATATTCATATAGTATGTATTTTTAACAAACTCTTATAGTATTTTTAACTTAAATGTTTTAAAGTATATTTCATAGTAAAGTGTTTTAAATTATTTTAGAAATCTAGTTTTGTGCTTGGTGACTTCAGTGGAGATAGAAATATTTGGAGAAGTTTATACTGAAAAAGAAAGAATGGTTTGAAACTATTTTCATAGGGTTGAAAATAGAAATATATCTTGTGAAGAAATTTTTGAGGCTAATAAATAATTTGGAAAATTATTTATTGTTTGATGGATGTTTGTGAATATTAATTGATAGTTAAATAACCGACTATCAATATTGGACAAATGCGTTGATCGTTTCGAAGAGACCGGTATCGAGATTTATTTCTCGATAACCACTTCGATCCGGTTTGTACATTTCGTGAAAACGAGTTTGGATTCGAAGATGGAGCAGTGAAGTGCAAGGGCAAGTCGCTACTAATCCTGAGGATATTTCCAAAATGGATGTAGTAGGAGTAGTGCCTTCGGTTCCGTTCGAACCCGGGACGGACTTGTATGGATGAATGCTTTCGGGACATCATCAGGTAAAAAATGGGCATTCTAAGGGATATGTTATGAAAAGGTAACGCTTAGCCTCAAGCCTCATCAAATGGGTATGACTGAAAATCAGGGGTTATGCAGCAAGGCTAGGTGGGTAGCACCCAAGCAGGGTGTGGCCATCCCTGCCTAGATGTCCCTTTTTATTTCGGCTTAGTGGGCGGTTGCTGATCCCAACCGCGGGGTGATCTCACTCGGGATTATCCAATAAGGAGTAGTCCCGGTCTTGTGTTGCAGGGGAGCGGGCGTACTCCTCGGTACTGTGATCTAGGCCACGTACTGTGACAGGTGGTACCCAGTGCCTAGTCATTAGTTGGAAATCCATTCTCCCTACGAGCCTTGTATGAGTTTTGTTTGTATTACCCACTCTGTGACTAGTAGCTGGAATTTAATCATGTGACAATTTCGGATATTTTATAAGTATTTGTATATAGACCCTATTATAATACCAGAGGATTTATATAATAATTGTTTTAGCTATCGTAAGGTAAAAACTCGACATGTTTATTTGTGGCGTGGTCTTACGAGATGCTTTTGTTTTCAAAGGATTTTTGAAACTTTAATAATCAATTGGGTGTTATTTTCTCACACTGGTATTCCAGATTGACTCGTGTGTTATTTAACTGTAATGCTCGTGTCAGACCGAGTATTATAGGATACAGGATTTGATGCTGTGGAGCTCAGGAGACGAGCTGGACGACGATGCGTATTTTCATACATATTATATAGATATTCCGCTGTGTTGAGTAGCTATGTATCCAGTTGTATGTTATTGATGTTGTTGAGATGTACTCTGATGATGATGTATGTATAAATAGATATAGTTTTCTTTTGTGTAAAGATCTGTTATTATACATTATATTTTATTCCTCTGCGATGGTAAGATTCTGTTGTTGATTTTCTATTTTCTTCTTCTACCCCTTCTTCTTTAACCCAAATGGTTCGTATTTCTGTACAACTTGAGTTGATTAGGTGGAATAGTGTTGACTCAAGGGGTACGGATTTGCCAGATGTTGCATCAATGAAACCAATTTCAACGGATCCGTAATAGTGAATTATATTAGGATTTCAAGTTTCGTAGCGATCAGACTTGTCGTTTGGCCATGCGAGCTTGAAACGCATAGAAATTTAATTAAATAATCGACTTCGAAAAGCTATCTTCCACATACGATCGAACTAGGCCTCGAGACTAGCTCCATTGCGTTCGGAATAAGGGTAGAACATTAAAAACGTCAGGCATCATGCTTCATTTAGACTTCGCGATTTCGCGGTCCAATCGAATCAAATATTTTCTTATTATAATATAGTATTAAAAAATATCTTAACACTCTTACCCACTCACACATTTCAGCAGCCTATTTTCATTCCGCTTCCTTGTCTTCTGTTCCTCCTTCTTTCTTTTTTAATCAAAGATTCAATTCAGAAAAAAAAGGCTGCCGTTCTATAAAAAAATAACGATGTCGATCTAGGCATGCTCGTGAGATACCATAGCAGGCGGTGGGTGTGGACGCGAGGCATGAGGGGGCAGTCGAGCACAGGCATGGGTCGCCGATGCTGGATGAGAGTACGGAGCGTGGGCTGCTTAGGTTGGCGAGCGTGTTATTCACACGTATGTGGAGCGACCAGTGGGAGTTCATGTTCGAGGGTTTCGGCGAGGTTGATTTCGATTGGCAAAAAAAAGAAAAAAAAGAGAGTCGAGAGTTGCTGGAGAAGGAAGGTTCTATGTGCGTGCATACTAGGAAGAAGAGTTTGGCGCAAATGATGTGATAAGGGTTAGTAATTAAAGTTTAATTTAATTGATTACTTCATATTTAAGTTAATTTAAATATAAAGATGCAATTGATATTGTATCTCTCTCGTATGAGGTCGTATCGGTGCGTGATCAGTTACGCTGGAATCGTGTCGAAGTCGTCTATAATGTGGAGTGGATCTGGGATTTATTTGAAGCTGAATATTTTAGTTTCAAATAGAAAGGTGAGTGTTTTATGCGCTAACGATTGAATAAAATATTTTTATGATAGTTGAATTAAAATTCTAAAATAATTGGAATTGATTAATTTTTTGGTTGATAAATTTAATTAACATTTGAATTGACATCTAAATTATCTAATAGAATTTGAATTGATAGTTAAATTGAAATTAGAATTTAACTGCTAGTAAAATACCCGATATTTATAATTATGAAATTGTTGTGAATTTCATTGATTGTTTGGATGATTGGTTGTGATGTATGTGCTGGTTGATAATTTGGATGTTTGCTAACTTTTATATATAATATTATCATCCTGTATATTATTATAGTATATAAAACTATAAATTGAATTATTACGAATAAATTAAGAAATAGGTTGAAATGATATATAAGTATGGCATTTATTTTGGATTTAAATGGTATATAACCATCCCTAGAATTAAATTTAAATAACTGGTTCACTTTTCCATCGGATAGAAAATTATATACGGACACCGGATTGGTTAAATTAAATGATTTTCAAAATTTTAATTTGGAATTATTTAAATGATTTGGTTTTAAGAAAAAACTGAACTTATGGAAATCAAATTATTTTTGAATTGGAACTCGAAATGTTGAAATTCAAATTTGAAATAGGAATGTTTTAAATAATTGAAGTTGAGATTTTTAAGTTATAATCGAAATATGATGTGAATTTCAGAAAATTAAGTTGTTTTTAAAGATTGGACTTTTATTTGAGCTTTGAATATTTCTAAGTATAAGGTGATATAAAATGATATTTTGAAATTGAGCGTGAAATTTAATTATACTTGAAGATTCGGATTTTAAATTTAATATTGAAGAAAAATTTGATTTATGTGTTTTGAACCTATATTTTGGAAATCGAACTCGTAATTGATATAAATCGAAACGGTTGAAATTTGGAGTTTAAATTAATTCGGAATTGGAATTCGAATTAATTTTGAATTGGAATTTTAAATTAATTTGGAATTGGAGTTGAAATTAATTTGGAGTTAGCATTGAAATTAATTTGAAATCGAAGTAAAATTCGACTGGAAATCGAAATGGAAATTGGAACTGATTTGAATTGTAAAATTTGCAAAGTGAACTGGTTTTCCTTTGAAATTATTTTTAAATGAATATTTTAATATAAATGGTTTAAAAACCTATATTCTTTAAATATTAAAATTATTTTGATTTTCCAGACTATTTTACTATATGAACTATTTTTTATACCCAAATTATTTTCTATTACACTATTTTAACTACATAGCTATTTTAAACTATTTTAACTATTTTCTAAAAATTCAAACAAGTCAAAAGGGTGAAATTTTCATGTTTAAATCTTAGATTTAAAAGTGAATTACAACCAAAATTCTAATTCTAATCAAGTTTTGAAGTGAAATTGATATATCTAATTGAATTAACATTTTGAAGTAATATATGATTTGTGAAGCGGCTATGATGATTTCGAAATGGATTTGGTTTTTGAAATGAATATGATATTTTGATATCAAGTATGAATTGTTTCGAAATGTAAAAGAACCAACTGGTGTGTGAAATGACGTTTGGTTGTTAAAGAGATCGGGGCCACTTATTATCATACTCTCTGCCAATATTGGAACCACTTTGACAACCGTGTACGCGGTAGATGATATCCAGAATATAGTGGTTAAATTGATGACGTTTACTGGAATGAAGTAAGAGAACGATGATGAATAGCTTTGACATTCATGTCATAATTAAAATGACTAAAACAGAAGCCTATGTATGGCCAATGAGGTTAGCTACCTCTAGCGACGTTGATCTCTCGTATTACTATTGTGATTTCGTGTTCGATGGGTGCACCTTTTGTTAGTTGGATTGGTTGTCACGGTCGGCCTCGGATGGGTTACAACTTGCCAGAAAGGATAAACTAGTAAAATCCTACATTGGGCATTGCCTGACGTGCCTTGTCATATTTTGGTTTTGAACCTATATAAATGTGTCAAGAGGGATAAGATAAAGCCTTAATGCTATTTTAATATTTATTTTACTGATAGACATTATCTATTATAGCGTATACTAATATATATAATTATTTTAACGGATCCTTAGGAGATGGAAAATCATGTAACATCTCTTAAGTTATTGCACTCATATTTGTGATACTGATTTGACTTACATAAGAGTATTTTAGTTCAAACTCGTGTTTTTGTCTTTTTATTACGCTCGAGTCGGTCCTAAGTTTTTCAGCGTATTGAAGACTATTCTCTAGAGGATGAAGACAGAGTTTTAGTATATTACTGTTATCATTATCCCTTGCATCATGCTATTCTGCTGTATTGATTATTTATCCCTGATGTATATATATAACTCTAATAAATATGTATAGGTTAAAATCAAATGTATATTAAACAACTTCATGAATTGTTTATTTGATTATTATATTTTATCATTTCCACTATGAAATTATGTGTTTCATTTTCTTCTTCTCTTCTTATTTTTCTTATTTAACCCCATTGATTATCTATGTTCCGGATTGTTTAAGTCGGACTTGTGTGGATTTTGGTCGATTTAAACATTCTAAAATATGGGTTGTCACAGTTATGTCTATGTAGTACTCTGTTCAACCAAGGAGGCACCATTATATGTCGCTCTTAGAGTATTTACGTAATAATTATATTTTATCTGAACCTAGGAATGATTATGGGATTATGTAATTTGAATGTGAAACATGTGTTTATAAATGTAATGGAAAATGTTGTTTTGAAAACTGTGATTTCTTTTACATTCATGAGCTTCTGATCTTATGGACACTATTAACATTATCGTATTTGGTCATCGAAAGTTAATACTATGTATGATTGTAGCATCTATAGTGCTTAGCTTCGGGCCTCCAGATACTGGATGTTTCAACTGTGGTAGACGACACCCCAGCAGTCGTATCATTGTATGAAATCTCTAATACGCGTCGTTCGAATGTAGTAGTGCCCAATTATGCTGGAACATGATATGTAAGCATTCTAGCTATATTTATAATTTACTTTGAACCCTAGATGTATTTATAATATCATTGGATTTTCTATAAAATGATTTGTTTATTGTAAGGTAAAAACCTGTCCATGTTTATGTGTGGCGTGGTCTTACGAGATACTTTTATTCTAAAGAGTTTTATAAATATAAAAATTCAATTTTTTGGAGTTACTCACACCAGACCCATGTCTGACCTGGAGGGATTTTTTCTTTCCGTAAAACTCTTAGGTACTTAAATTTGTAAGAGTAGCCAAGCAATCCAGGTTCTCACGGATGCATTTGGAGGAGCATGGGTTGGGTGGCTTCGGCATTAGCAATTAATCTATTTATTTTCGTGGTGTATGTATATTTTGTATCAGCATTTTGGGGACAGGTAGATATAACTTTCCCTGGCTATAGTTAGTGTCGGTAACGACTTTGATGTGTCATTTTGGAAGTGATCTATGTTTTTTCCTTCTTTTCTTTCTTTCTTCTAACCCAAACGGCTTGTCTTTCGGATACCCAGATGATCGGCATATGAATATTGTGAATGTATTTAGTGTCATCCTTAGGAATAAGAAAATGGATCGTTACACGTGGTATCAAAGCATAGTTTGAGTGAACACCTAGGCCTTGGTTAGGGTTAATTCGTTAGAGATATGGTAAGTGACACATTATAATGAGTTTGAAGTCTTATATATACAAGAGCGTATTTGTTAATGCTATAAAAACATATTGCGTTAATTGGTTTATTGAGTTGTTTATGAATTCTTGTCGAATCGTGGAATGTCACGATGTTGATAGTGATTTCTAAACACTTGAACAAGGCAAACAAACATGATATTGATTTTTGAAAATTTGGTAATTGAAATATTTTAACTAGGATTATATATTTCATATGTATAAAGAAATAATTTTCAAAAAACTACATAGTTATAGTTACAGTGTGCTAATGACGATATTTCTTTATTATCATTATGTTTAGATTTGTTATGCTCGGATAGTCGATGAGCATTGATTGTTGTTTGTTGATTGTTAATGTGTGCTCAGCATATTTAGGAGCATTTATCACATTAATTTGTAAAAGAATCCTTTGTGAATTAAGTTTCACAGTTTGATTATAAGATATTCAGAGAAAATGTAAAGTTAAAAGCAAACTTATAATAAAAGTCATTTAATATAATCTAACGACAAGATGAGACATCAAGAGGATAAATAGTTGTGGAAAATTTATTATAACAAAATAAATGTTATTATAATATAAGATGATTTGAAGATACATTTTATATGAAAACCGTATATATAAAATGATGTATATGATTTATAAATGGTGTTTTTTTAGTAAGAGTACTTGAGAATTTGAATCCCAATATGGGTTCACATTGATTTCAAAAATATTTTGAGAAAAGTAATGGTAGTATTACTTTGAAATAATTGTAAGTATATATATTTCAAAGAAAATTATTAATAAAGATGCATCTTCTTTAGGGAAATTAGGGCAAAATATCCCCATTAGTTTTGTGTTAATCTGAATAATCTCCTAAGTGACGATCGAATATTTGACTAGGTGAACATTTTTTGCACTTAGTACATTATTCTCTTTATCGTTGTGTTATCGAAATGATTTCGAATCCGAATGAACCCAAAGCAATTGTAAGTGAATAAATGTTTAAAGTTATTTTATAGAAATATATGAAGTACGATTTCAGAAGGGATTTTGGAAAAAAATGGGTATTTATTTCTTAAGTTTCCTAAAAGAGAACTGGTTTCAGAATAATAAGGTATTTTGAAGAAAAAAATGTGATAAATGAAAATTTTAAATTCTTAGGTAGAAAAGAGATGATTTAACTCAAATTTTTTAATGGGTTAAATTGGATAGGAAGGTTTTAGTAGGCAATGGTTTATAAAAACTTTAGTTTTGTTTAGAACATCTAAGTCTCGTAAACTATCTGATGTTATTGGGCCAACTAGATAAACATCTTTACCCTAGAAATGTCTAAGAAAAGTAGATTCCAGTATTGAGTTGGATACCAGCATCTTACTTTTCGTAGCTACTTACTGGACTAGATAGGTAAAGAGGTCGAAGTGGTCGACTCGGTTTTAAGACCCATATTTTGTTTGGGGCTCCATTTGAACTTTGAAAAGTTAAATGAAATTGGTATTTTCATTTGTACTCTTAGGGTATAGAAGAGTATTATACAAGTAAATAATAGTGGAGTAAGTTTTATTTTAATGTTTTATGAAGTTGTTTCTTTATAAAACATTTATAAGATTATGTGAAAATTTATGAAATAATTCATAAATAATTTGAGTTTTGAAGGAAATACTACAAATAAAAGTGAAAGTGATTTAGAAAAGGAATAGTGTAACTGAGTAACCAATCAAATTAAGTATGTATTTTATACGTAGATCATTTTATTCACATGATTTTGATCTAGGATTCGAGTATATAACTTGATTTTTATCAACGGATGCTTAATTTGGATGCTTGATATGATACTAAGATTTCTGTCATAGTATATGGCTATGCAAGGATTTCTAATCGATGAACCTGATCGGAGTTCGCAATAGGAAGGTTGAGTGAGTGATACTAGTTCGAAAGTAAAGTTTGTGTAGCCGAGCAAGGGATCGGAACAAATATTTCTGTACAAATGATTTATGTACATCATGCATGCTTAAGTATATTTGTATACTTGTTATATGACTTTAGAAAGTCGAGAACCTAATAAAAAATTATAAATCTTGTTTGTTAGTCATTTAATATTTTGAATGATGTTAAGTGTTAGCTTATTCCGTTATGGAATTCGATTTGATTGACAATGTGATTTTATAGACAACGGTTATAAAGTTGATGTTTATTAGGACTTAAATCTTGGTGTTATTGTAAATATATTTTGAAAGATTTTTGAGAAAGAAATAATAATATGATTATTTTGAAAACTTGGATGAAGTATTATTATTTCAGAGTATTTGAAAAAGGTTTTTATGAAGTGATTTTTTGAGTATTTTTGGTTGTGACTGAAGTGGGGCGATTGAGAATTTTTCGATTTCGAAGATTTGCCAAGTATATTTATTCTCGCTAGTGGTTGTTTTAGGAGGAACCAGAACACCACTGTTGCTCTGTGTTGTTTTGATTCTACAGATATACCATGCTTCGGTAGAGGAGTCCCCTCCTTGTCGTAATTGATTTTGGTTTTGATTTATGTCTCTATAGAGGAATTGGGAAATATATTTTGAATATGAATCCCGGCATTTAGCTCTGAATTTATCTTTTGGGAAAGATTGAATTCTTATTATTTTACAGTAGAGTATTTTTTGCACTTTTGTTACATATGGTTGATATAGTGTTGATGTTGCTATTGCCTATGATAAAAATAGCTTGTGTATTCTTTTTATCAACACGGTTCTTTTGGATTATGAATACATGATAGTATGGGGGAAGCTTATCCCGAGTTCATGCTATGATGCTTGTTTTCTTGTTGTATGGATTGTGTATGCACTAATTGTGATCCAGTTGCTTAGTGTACATCCTTTGTATAGATTCCATGATATATATGTATATATAATATTTCCTTTTGATTTATCTTTTGGGTATTAAATAACTTTATATATGAGTATTTAATATATTTTTAAATAATTAATTAGTGGATTTTATAACTTAAATAAACCTCTTTCAAATAATAGCTAATGATGGTGAAGTTATTTTGGAATTTGGTTTACAAAAATAATTAGTTTGCAGAAAGATTGAAAATGTGACCGAAATCATATTTTGGATTTTCGACTTTTCATCGTATCTGAAATGTTGTGTAAACAAGGATAACTAAACACACACACACACTTATATAATGATATATGATATGGTTAAGGTTTTACTTAAAATTAAAATGGTAATGTTGACTTTTCTTTTTAATTAAAATAATAATAATAATAATAATAATAATAATAATAATAATAAGAGAACAAAGGTAATGTCATATCTTACAACTTATCCTACTACATGTTAGGAAATCAATTCCATGGTTTCGATGATAACAACTGTACAATGAAAATCGAATATGCGTATATATCTCTATTTATAGGTAATTGATAAAGTAACATCACCAAAGATACAAGAACAAGACTCAAAAGAAATATCACAATGCCACAAGTCGATAGAATTGGAAGAGGAATGACACAAGCACAGAAAAAGCAACATGCACAAATCCAGACGTCTGGGTGCACTAACCGGACGTCAGATTGATTATTCTGGTTCGAAACTCAGAAAGAATCAGACGTCTGGTTAATAAACTCAGACGTCTGAAATGCAATCATATACAAAAAATATATGAAGGCCAGACGTTTGAAACATTTTCTAGACGTCTGATTTTGAACTCGGCTGTGAAGCGACCTTAGTGCACTTACTAAAAGATACAACTACACAAAGGATCTCTCTACCACTATAAATGGAATCGGGAATTCAAGAGAAGATCTCACCTTACTCAGTTACGCTCTTAGCTCTTATACTCTGATTTATATCTGATCTCTTGCAATCAAATACCTGTATTTAACACTTCCATATATCAGAACTCCTCATCCAATATTCTCTAGATAGATATATATTGCAAGCATTTGTACTTAATAGTCAACATCCGTGTTATAGAATACATTTTTGACAAAGAAACTCTGCTATTGTAAAACTGTTCCTCCGGGTCAAGTGAGGGTTAGTCGGTGAAAGGAAATTCTGAAGAGGAGCTTCGGGACTGGACATAGGGCGGGAGGTCTGAACCAGTATAAAATCCTGGTGTGATTATTTTCATTTACTTTGCTATTATCATCTATCAAGTTATAATAGATATATCATATAGTTAGTTGTTTATACTTGCATATATATTCTACACGATCCACTCACATAGACTTTCAGTTGGTATCAGAGCAAGGTTTTGATCAAAGAACAGTAACACATTTTTGAATCATTGTAATAATGCAAGTATTTTTCAAGAAGGACAATCCACAGCACGACCCCCAATTTTTAATGGATCTGACTATGCATATTGGTCAACACGTATGAGAAATTTTATGGAAGCTAATGGTCTAGAAATTTGGTCAGCCACACAAGATAAATATGAATGCACCTACTACTGCTATGAACACATGGACCGATGCACAAAAGACCTTAGCATCAAACAATGCTAAAGCTATGAATGTTTTATTTTGCTCTCTAGACAAAAATGAATTTTCACGTGTCATGTTATGCACTACCGCATGATATTTGGCCTAACTTACAAATTACACACGAAGGTACAACAAAGGTCAAACAAACTAAGATTTGAATTTTGCAAAACCAATTTTCTTCATTAAAAATGAAGCAAAATGAAAGTATTATTGACATGTATTCTAGATTCAAACTATCCAACATGATCTTATGGCATTAGGAGTTAAATTTACTGATTTTGATTTAGTTTCTCGAATACTCAACCCTTTAACATCAGATTGGGAAAGGAAGGTATTAGCTATTGAATAAGCTAATAATCTCTCTACTCTCAAAGTTGAAGAATTGATAGGAAATTTAATGTCCTATGAAGCTAATTTGCAGGCACGAAAAGAACTAAATTCAAAGAAAAAGAACATAGCATTCCCAGCAACAAAAAATGATGACTCTGATTTAGATGAAGAAGTGATAGTCTTCATTGCCAAGTTGAAAGATGACCAAATTCCAAAAAGAAGGGAAGTCCAACACAACAAACATGTCTCAAATCAAGTGCTATGAATGTGATCAATACGGACATATGAAGAAGGATTGCCCTAAACACAATAATGTCAAAAAGAAGAACAAAATTGAAAAATTCAAAAAGAAGAAGGCATTCAAAGTAACCATGGATGATTCGGACTCTTCATCTTATGAAAGTGATAGCGATAGTGACGAAGAACAGGCAAATGTGTGTTTTATGGCACAAACTGAAGAGGTATGTCGTAAACCTAGCTATGAAAAACTTTTAGAACTTAGCATGGAATTAGATGATAAATTTAGACAAATTAAAAGGTTGAACAAAGAATATATAGTCAAAATAAATAGATTAGAACTTGAGGTAGGAATGTTGAAAGATGAAAAAGTTATTTTACAAGAAGAACTTGAAATATCTTAAGAAGAAATCAAAAATAGTTTGATAGAAGTGAGGATATTACTATAGTGAAGGAAATCTGTTAAAAGGAAATGTTGATTTTAAAAATAGTATTGAAGTATTGAAAATTGAAAATATAAATAAAATAAAAATTAGATAAAATTACCAATAGTGTGTCAAAATTTAATAAAGGTAAACAAGATTTGGAAAATCTTATCAAAACTTCAAAACCATCAGGCAATAAAAATGGAATAGGATTTAAAAATTCTTCTAAACAAAAAGAAAATGATGCTAAAAATATTAGTTATATAAAAACTAGAAGTTTACCTAAGTCTAAATTGAATACCAAAAATATGAAAATTTGGATTCCTAAAACAAAAAATAATTTGATTAGACAAAAGCATACTAATAATTACTTAGAGAATGTAGTCTATAATAAAAATTATATTTATAAAGGTACCAAACCATCTTGGGTATGGCTACCCTCCCCTAATAATTAGGATCCTAACAAAATATATGGGTGCCAATTAAAACACCTTTTATTTTGCAGGTACCCAAAATAAAAAATAAGGAGAAATGGATACATTGATGATGGAATGGTAACCTTTGGAGATAATTCAAAAGGATATGTCGTGGGCATTGAAGAAGTCATCAATTCCGGTATATCTAACTCTCCTATTATTACAAATGTTTTATTAGTAGAAAATCTAAAACACAACTTACTGAGTATCAGTCAATTATGTGATAAAGGCTTTCAAATAAATTTTGAAAAGGATAGATGTAATATTTTAGATAATAACAAACAACTTATTTTTGAAGGTTTTAGAAACAAAAATATTTATGTATTAAACATGAATATAAATAAAAATTCAAATTTATGTTTAACCGTAAAACATGATGATCCATGGTTATGGCATAAACGATTTTGTCATATCAATTTTAAGAATATTAATAAATTGGAAAAATATGAACTAGTTAGAGGTTTTCCTAAAACAAATTACAAAGTAAAAATTTATGTGACGATTGTCAAATTGGAAAACTAAAGAAAAGCTCTTTTAAATCTAAAAATAATATTTCTACAAAAAAACCATTAGAATTATTACATTTAGATTTATCTAGACCAACACAAATACGATCTATAAATCACAACAAATATGTTTTCGTCATAGTTGATGAGTTCTCAAGATATACGTGGACATTGTTTTTAAAAAACATAAAAGTAACACTTTTGGTATGTTTAAGATATTTGCTAAAAGGATTAAAACAAAAATGAACCTAAAAATTAAAAATATACTAAGTGATCATGGAGGAGAATTCGAAAACGATCTTTTTACTAATTTTTGTAATAAGAAAGGAATAACTCATAATTTTTCTTTTCCTCGCATACCTCAACGGAATGGTGTTGTGGAAAGGAAAAATCGTGCATTACAAGTATGTGCATGAACATTACTAAGTAGTAGTGGTCTACTAAAACACTTTTGGGCTGAAACTATTGCCACAGCTTGTTATCTATTAAATCGAGTAACCATACGTCCTATGACAAAACAAACTTGTTTTGAAATATTTTTTGGTAAAAAACCTAAAGTATCATACTTTAAAACTTTCGGTTCGAAATGTTTTATACTAAATACAAAAGATAACTTAGGAAAATTTGACCCAAAGGCCGATGAAGGTGTCTTTGTTGGATATTCGGATCGTAGCAAAGTATATAGAATATTTAATAAACGAAATACTACCATTGAAGAAAGTTTACATGTTTCTTTTGGTGAAAATCTTTTTAACCGTAATACTAACGATGAAGAAGAAATTATCACACTAACAGATTCAACAAATTCCATTAGTAATGAAAAAATATGCAAAATAATACGTTGATATCATCTCCTAGAATTCTTAAGAATCATCCAAAAGATAATATCGTTGGAGATCTTAATTCTAGAGTAACTAGAAATCAACTCAATTTAAATAAGCCATATAGCATTTGTGTTAAATTTTGAACCAAAATATTATAAAGAATCTTCAAATGATAATTTTTGGATAATAGCTATGCAAGAAGAATTAAATCAATTTGAACGTAATAACGTGTGGGAATTAGTACCAAGACCTGAAGATCAATCGGTTATAGGAACAAAATGGGTATTTAAAACAAAGCGGACAAGAATGGAAATATTGTTAGAAATAAAGCATGTTTAGTTGTTCAAGGATATAATCAACAAGAAGGTATCGATTACGATGAAACCGTTGCTCCAGTAGCAAGATTAGAGGCCATTCGTACATTGCTAGCCTTTGCAACTTATAACAATTTTAAACTATTTCAAATGGATGTCAAAAGTGCATTTTTATATGGTTTTATCAAATAAAATGTATATGTAGAACAACCTCCATTATTTTTTCACGAAAAATATCCGGATCGTGTTTTTAAGTTACACAAAGCATTATATGGATTAAAAAAGCTCCACAAGCATGGTATGAACGTCTTAAAAATCATTTAATTTCATCGGGTTTTCAAATAGGAAAAATAGATACAACTTTGTTTATCAAAAGAGAAAATAATGATATTTTAGTTGTGCAAATCTATGTTGATGATATCATCTTCGGTTCAACTAACGAAAATCTATGTAACCAATTTTCAAATATTATGAAAAATGAATTTGAAATGTCACACGTGGGAGAATTAAATTTCTTATTAGGTTTACAAATAAAACAACTTGAAAATAGAATTTTTATTCACCAAGAAAAATGTTGTGAAGATTTATTACGTCGCTTTGAAATGGATAAAACCTCAAGCAAATCAAAACCAATGAGTACCACTGTTCACTTAGAAAAAGATGAAAACGGAAAAGATTTTGATGAAAAGTTATATCGTAGCATGATTAGTTCTTTACTTTATTTAACGGCTAATCGACCTGATATTATGACGAGTGTATGTCTTTGTGCTCGATTTCAAGAAAAACCAAAAGAATCACATCTAAGAGCTGTTAAGCGTATTTTATGTTATCTATCAAGTACTAGAGAGTATGGTTTGTTTTACCCTAAAGGATCATCGTTTGAACTTGTTTCATATAGCGATGCGGATTTCGGTGGATGTAGAACAGATCATAAGAGTACTAGTGGAACTTGTCACTTTATCGGGCAATCTTTAGTTTCATGGTTTAGCAAAAAGCAAAATTGTGTTTCTTTATCTACTTGCGAAGCCGAATACATCTTCGTAGCTCTAGCATGTGCACAAGTGATATACATGGAACAAACACCAATGGATTTCGGTAAAATTATCAATAAATCTTCAATATATTGTGATAACACAAGTGCTATTAATTTATCAGAAAACCCTGTTAATCACTCACGAACCAAGCATATAGATATACTCCATCATTTTCTACGAGACAATGTTGAAAAAGGAACTATTTCATTAGAAAACGTAAATACCGAAAATCAAGTAGCCGACATCTTTGCAAAACCATTAAATGAACAAACTTTCATTAGACTTCGATGAAGTTTAGGTACTTGCTCACTTCATGACCTTCTTCTTTGAAAATTAGTACTTCATTTAAGGCTAAGTTTAGTCATCTACTTTACTACCACAAATTATACTTATTAATTTATGAACTTTTAATTTTTTAAACAGCTAGTTTGTCTAGATAATGTTTTCAGCTTATATATATACATAGTTACAAAAAAATTATATACAAACGATTTATATTTTTTTAAACAAAATATAGCTATGTCTTCTTGGGAATCTTATATATCCATCTCCATCTCAACACCATCGACGGACAGCTCGGTTGACATGCACAACGGCTTCCTATGCCCACACCAAAGCAGGAGCAACGAATATGTGGTCCTCGTATCATGCAGGTTTTACTCTCGACAACAAGAAGACCAAAAGATCTCCCTTTGTCTCTCCTAACACAAAGGAGAAAATTGATGAAATTCATCATTATCAAAAACAACAGATAGATCTTCAACGAGAACTATATTTCGAACAAAAAGTTACGGCACGTCGCTTAAGCTTTTTGGAGCAAGTAGCGATGAAGTTTTTTTCGTCACGGAAGAAAGATATCCATGAACCACTACCAAAATCATGTAGTTCTTTGGATCCCTCCTCTTCATATCGTACTCCTTCGGACCCTTCACCTAGACGATATTCTGGCACTCCGAGAACCCATGAACGTGGAAATATATGGTCTTCACATAAACCATGGACGGATGACAAATCAGGAAATGACAAAACTCCATCACCTTCTAAATAATTTATATTTGTTATTATATGTATCTATGCTTATTTTATTTCACAATAAACAAATAACTTATAGATGTTCGAGAAATAAGCAAAAACAACGATTTTATGCTAGTTTTAGCCACACTGCTTATTTCAGACGTCTGAGTATGGCCTTTAAACGTCTGACACAATGATATTCGTCTAAAAATAAAGCACTGTGCATATGTCAAACGTCTGAAATACCCCCCAGATGTCTGAAATTTTGCTATGTCTTCTCCAAATAAAAATCAGAGCAATTCAGACATCTGAAATAAGATCCATACGTCTGCCCTACTTCTCTGCCTCAAAAATTTTCAAAAACCAGACGTCTGATTTTTATACCCAGACGTCTGATAAAACTCTCTGCTTCTCCAATTTAACAAATTCAATCAAACAGACGTCTAAATCAAAAACCAGACGTCTAATTTTATCTTTTGCACAAAATTTAGGCCAAACCAGACGTCTAATTTCAAATCTAGACGTGTGATTCCCAATCGACCACTTAAATTAACGCAGGTAACGTTATTTTTTCTTTCATCTCCAAAATAATTATAACTTACGATTTTCTCAGAGACGATTTTCTTTCTAAAATCAACATATTTTAAGCAAAATATAATCATAATGCCTGCTTGCACTAAGAACCCCAAAATATCAAAACGAAAACAAGACCAACCTACCTCATCTTCAAATCCTCAGGTGTGCTCCGATGATCAAATCGAAAGGTGGATGAACAAAGCGCCATATTCCATCAAAAGGTATAACGATATTCAAAAGAAAAAACTCCACGTAGGCTCATTCTATAATCTCCTTAAGTTCCCTATGTATGATTTAGATGAGCTATGTCAAAATGCTGGCTTAGAAACCCTAATTTCTTTTACTCCTAATGATGTCTAAATAGACCAATTAGCCATCTTTTTATTCTATGCAAATCTAGACAGTACATCAATGTGGAACACTGAAAATGAGGATAACTGGCTCTGGTCTAGCGTGTATGGAAACACAATTAGATTAACACCAGGCATAATAGGTCGACCCCTTGGATGCTCTGACATAGGGGAAGATCTATACAACATTCCGGATATGCGCTTCAAGCCACGGAACAGTATAACTCATCAAATTTGGGAGGACGAAATGCCAAAATTTGCTTCCAAATTTCTACGTCCAAAAGCTCGACTCCTAACTCGAATGATAATTAATACAATCATTCCACGAATGGAAAGTCAAGAACAAATCACTGAATTAGAGCACATAGCCCTATATGCTCTATTTAGTGGAACAAGAATATATTAGGCCAAATTCATCTTCGATGAGCTAAAGCATTTTTGGACTCGATCAAGGCCGTCAATTATTTACCCAACTTATATTATGAGACTTCTTCGTGCAAGTAATATTCCATCCTACCTGTCGACACTCGAAGAAATCTCGCCTAAATATGCTTCCACCAAATTCTTCTCCCTAATGCATCTAACCGAAATCCCTCCAGAATTCATGTCCTTCGAAGATTGGATGCACAATCGTCAATCTAGAAGAGATGAGTGTAACAGTACGGAATTTTCGACTTTCGAAAATCCGACATCGACACTCACTTTATCGACTGCCGAGAAATCGAAGGTCAAAAACCGGAATGTTATGGGTTTTAAAAAGAATTTAAGAAAAGAAAAGTAGAAAAGAAGAAGAAGAGAAGAAGAAAGAAAATTTAGATAGGGAAAAGAAGATAGAAAATTTTAAAATAGAAAGAAAAGAGAAGAGAAAGGAAAAAGAAAAACAGAAGAAAATAGGACGGAATAGAAAACAACAGAACAACAACAGAATCTCACAATTCGCAGCGGAACAACATATAATAATAAATGAATAATCTTTAAACAAAGAACTATATCAGTTATTACATTTCATTTCATTACATCATATCATATCATCAGAGTGTACAACATCATACAACAACAAACAGTGCAGCGGAAAAAGAAATACTATATAAGTAATATGCCATGCCATCCATCTTGCCTCCAGCAACTCCAGAATATCCAGAATATCCTGATAAACCTAACTCTTGACTGCCCGTGTGGAAATTGGTGGGCACCCAGAGTTTAGGAAGGAAAACAATAAACTCCAAGTCAGTCATGTGACTGGTGTGAGAACTCAAAACAGTTTATTTACTTTAAAATCAAAATAGAGGAATATTTTTAAATTCAATTCGCAATGCTTTTAAAAATGAGACTACCATAAGGCCTCCCGCACACACACACAATGCAAACGCAGAATCGGAGGAGATTTCTCCTTATGATAGTCAAAGATGCTTGATACGCATTTAAAATAACATTTGATATTATTATTAGTGTATAGTGTAGGAAAAATATTTCGGAAGTAGAATATAAATCTTAGCCAGCATAGACATTTCGAACTATGCCTACTATAGCTACCATCCAAACAGTGGTGACCACCATAAGTGAATGGCAGGTTCTACAACTAATACCGTACAAGTTTCGTATTGGGAATTGGATTTCCAACAAATGGTCAGGCCAAGGAACTTCCCATTGCCACTGAGAATGCCTCTGGATGGACATCCCCGAGAACCAAACCGGATCTCAACCAACACAAGGCCGGGTTACTCCTAACTGAGCAACAACTGACCAAATATGCCATCCCCCGGTCCTTTGGGACCTTTTTCCGAGAGCGCTCTCTAATCAATTCACACAATCATAACAAAGTGTTTTCAACATGAGTAAGTATCTGGGCTCCATACCATGATACCACCCTTTTCCAGAAGGAAATGGACACATCCTAAAGGGTGCTACCCCTCATAACCTTGCTGCTTCTTTCCTGTTTTGACCATTTCCGGGATGTGAGGCTCGACGAATTCACGTCCACAAAAACATACTTTATACAAAAGCCATGCTTTGGGTCAATAAATGATCAACACAATGATCACTAAGATAGACGATCAAATAAATGATCCTATCACAATAATCAACACAATGATCATTTCAGCATCACTCAGCATGTCACATTACCAAACTGGGAATATATCGCTGATAACTTCAACTATATAACCTTTGAGCACATACGTCTCAAAGAAGGGTGTTAAGCAAAGAATAAATTCTCAGCCACCAACAGAAATATATTTGAAAGAAATCGGCTTTATATCTCAACTTGTAATGTCAGGCATACAATCCATACAAGTCTGTTCCGGGCTCGAACAAAACCGAAGGCACTTACAAAGAAGTCCTTGCAATCCGTATATTCACAATCCTGATCGGATTTCCCATCACTTAGGGAGTTTCTATACCGGCGCGACTCGGTGCAGAAACAATCGATAGGTCATCCTATCGCTCTCGCAAATACCGGTCTTCAACACCGATCTTCAATGCAATTTCACAACGACGTATCACATATTCGGAGTGGGTTATACGACCCCATGGTCCTTTCCCGGTTAACCCGAATAGTGAGCGCTTATTCAAAAATAAGTGTGCATTCAAATTCAATCAAATCACATCAAATACCCATTCAAAGGGAAATATTGATAGTCGGTTATTGAACTATCACTGGATATGCACACATCACCAGATTCCAAATAATTTTCCAAATTATTTATTTTCCAAAATATCTTTACTATATATATAGTTTCAACACTTCAAAAATAAATCAATATTTATTTTTAACCAATTTCACTTTTCACATATAAATTCCATAATGAATTTGTATTTCAAAATATTCGTGCATATACGATTTCAATAATTCATTTCAATTTATCTTTAAAAAGATAAATTCTAATTTTTCACTTCATATTGGAAAACATTTCCATACTTATTTATTCATAAGTAATTCACAAATCTTTTTATTTTCAACACTTAGAAAATATTCAATATACTTAAATCGAATTAAGTATATATTTCATTCTATTAAGGAAATCATTCACTTAAACATATTTATTTGGGCCAAAACGAATGTTACATAAAACATCGTTACGACAACCCAAAATCACTAGTATAGGGATTCGAAATTAAAATAGATATATAAATCCCAATACTATACAAAAACATTTCCTTTCGGAAATCATTTACTATAACAACAGTGTTATAGTCCATCATCTCCTTTCATTTCTCGAAACATCTATTTCAACAATAAATGTTGAAATCTATGGTTTCGAATCTCAACATGTTTAAAAACATCGTTAGATTGTTTTAATTCTATTTAAAACATTCACATTCTAAACAATTTCTTTAACGTGTTATTCACTGTTCAAAAACGTGAATAAACTACGTTAACAAACTTCATCATTTCTATTCACTTTAACTTAAAGGATTATTCACTGTCTAAAACGTGAATATAACTCCATTTATAAGTTATAACAATTAACTTATCAAAATAAGTCGTTTGCGGATTTATAAAACAACGTTTATAAATTCCATTTCTATTTATTTATAAAAACTTCTTTTTTATAAATTCCTTTACTAACATATTTCAGTTTATAACTCAATTATAAACTAAATGTTTATATTATAAGTTAAATACTTATAAAACGATTATTTTATAAAATCGTTCTTTAAACTTCATAATTATAAATCTTATAACTTATAAGATTCATTTATTTAACCAAATCTATTCTTCAATTAACTTCACAAATTTATAAATCTTACTATTTATAGATTTCATTTATAACTTCACAGTTTATAACTCTATAAATTTCATTCATTTATGAAATTCATTTTCACTACATTCAAACACTTATAAAAACTTGTTTTATAATGTCAATTTTTCAATTTATAAATATCCATTTATAAATCTCTTAATATAAATCAGTTTATATTATTATTCTAAAACGTCTTTAAATTCTTTTATAATTTCATCATTTCGATTTATAAAATAATCAAATTTTATAAATCCTATATTTAAACTTTTATCATATATTCAAAAATCCAATCTAAATTATTTTATAAAATCATTAGTTCATATTTCTCAAAAATCGACTTTTAATCGTATTTCTAAAAATCAGCCCTTTTTAACTATATTTCACAAAAAAAAACCATAATTTTTATAACTTTAAAAATTATGACGTTTATTTATTTATAATGGATCAATTCCAAAAATATTTTTATATTTCAAAAATCACTTTGAAAATCATTTTAAAATCCCAAAATCTGGGTCCAATGATGCTACACACCAAATAGTCAATCACGACAACAACGATATCATATATCGATATGATAATCCATCAAATATCAAAATATCTGAAATAAAATAAATACTGTTGAGGAATCCAGTTGGATCCCTCCAACCTGTTTCCTGCATCCAAAAACATTAGCACAATACCAATTTCGCTCCAGTACGAAATTATCGCGGTATATGTTCTTATTAAATATTATCCGCTTACTAACGGCGTAATAGGGTCTCATCCGCTAAACAAATAAATGCGGGAAATCAACAACTGCAATATATACATATGCCAATATATATATATTGATATTATATATAATACCAATTTCACTGTTTATGAAATATTCGCGGTATATGTTTATATTAAATAACATCCGCTTACTAACGGCACATAATGTCTATTTTAACAATCAATAATTTACAGCCATCATTCAAACATGCATTCAAATATTTTAAATCTAACTATTTAAAATAAAATCGAAATCTATTCGATTGAGTGAGAAATTCTCACCTTGATTTTAAATTCCGTTTCAGCTTTTATTTCGAATAAAATTAAACGCGCGTTTAATTTTACCCGAAATTCTCACTAACTCCAAACGACTCCAAACCAACTCCATCGCGTAGTGCTCGTCCATACGATCCCAACGCAACTGGATTTGCATTTTTTCGACCTCGTATGAAAAAGATACGTATTTTACAAGTTCGTACACGATTTATATAACTTAAATACAACATAACTTAAATATTTATAACCTACATCTATCATCCACCATCCACTCCAGATCCAACGGCCTAAACTTTTCATCTCCCTCACGTCTTCATCACGCACGCACATGTACAGGTAATGGACGCACAAAGTAACCCATTAGCCTAAATTAGGTTTTCATATTCCGATCACCCCGTTCCACTAAACTCCATCACAACCCCACCATTCGAACCGCCTCGACTAGAGCTACACTCGGCCCAAGGCACAATGAACTCGGCCCCCATCTGCGCATGAAATTGCGTGCGCAACCGTAGAGCTTCTAGCTCGATTTGCCGCCAATCCGAAGCTCCAAACACGATCATAGCCGTTGATATTGTAGATCTTGATGTACTCTACATCTTTCTAGTTGAAAGATTCTTGTAAATGTTGATGGATGAAGAGAAAAGAGGAGAAGAAGTTGGGAATGCTTCAGCCGTTCATGGTTAGGGCCGGCTAGGGTTTTGTGTTATATTATTTTTTTTTTTTTAATGAAGGGTGTGGGTCTCCTTTTATAGAAAAAGCTAGCGTAAACACTATTCATCCCGGGAATTCCGAACTCCGATTTAGGCGCCGTAACCAGCGTACCTAGGGTTTATCCCGCGTTCCGGACACAATGGAACAGGTTTCGGAAGCTAATTCGGAAGTATGTGCGAGTTATGGCTGAAAACGCTCAATTTAAATTAAACCGATTTAAGTCGATTTTTAGGCGTTTTAATTTGTACCGGACAAACGGTAAATCCAATTGACTTGAAATTTGAAACCTTACAATAATATCACATTACGGATCCGATGAAACTGGTTTCGTCGAAATCCGAGACTTTTTGAAAAATGGCTATTTTGACTCGCCAAATTTAAATTAAAAATAATTCGATGCGTTTCGAGCTGCCACGATCAAACGATAGCTCCGATTGACACGAAAATTGAAATCCGGTAATAACTAACTATTACGGATCCAATGAAACTGGTTTCGTTCAATTCTGAGACTGTTTAAAAATTGGCTATTTTACAGTCGATTATTAAATATTAAAATATTCAATTTTCACAGATTAACTTTTAATTCTATTTTAAAAGTTCTAAAATATTTCTATAACTCCATTATGATTAAATAAAATTTTCCAAATTATTTTAAATCATTTTTAACTCAATTTTTTTATTATTTCCATAATTTAACATATTAAATTATCGATTAAATTATTCAATTAAATCCAAAAAATCAAATAAAAATTTATTTGACTTATAAATTCACTTATAAATATTTAAAATTAATTAAATATTCAAATTTAAATTTATAAAAATTCTGGGTCGTTACAATCTTTCCCCCTTAAAAGAATTTCGTCCTCGAAATTACAAGTAAGAAAGGTTACAAAATCTATTAACTTTCCAAAATCCATAGTTAAACTTCTTACAAATCTTTACTAAGTTTTCAAATCATACTTAGTTATCTTTTCAAAAACAAACTATTATTTGTTTAACTTTCAATTCCAAAACAAAGTTAAAGTTTTCAAAATTTTCCCATTTTTTTCTCAAATTTTTCTAACGCCTTAAATTTTCGGAAAAATTCGCCATAGTCTCCTTTGCGCGGCTCGATCCGAAAAAAAAATGACAGTATATATATCACAAATATACATCTCATCAAGTAATGAGGCATCCCGCAGGGAAAAAAGTATAAAAGTACGATATTTAATCCGAGATATGTACCTTATATTTTATTAGCGAGCATATACGGCTAATATAGCGCTAAAGCGAACTCCAAATGCGAAGCAAACGCGATCCGCACCTACTAAACTCAACAAACAACATGAGAACATGCACATATGCAAATAATCTCAATATACTACATATATCTCATAATAACTATATATGTCACATAGCAAATGCAACAATAGAAATATATATTCAACCATCAACCAACTAACATTCAACAAATTCATTCATATTCTCATTAATACTTAATGAATTGGTTTTCACTCTAAATCATATTTGATTTATCAACATTGGATTTTATCAACATTCATTCTCAATTTAATTAGTTATCATTTACTAATTTAAATCCAATTCACATTCAATTCTATTCAAATTTATTTACTTTCCATTTGAATTCAATTACATAGCTTTTAATTTCATTAATACTTAATGAATTATATGCAACCAATCAACAATCATATAACAACCAATATATATCAGTTACAACCAAATTCCTTTGCTTATATTCATTCTCATTCAATTTATTCAACTTCCAATAACATTAGATTTTAATGAATCCACACTTATATTCATTATTTTATTTAATCTATTATTTTCATTCAATCGATTAACATTCAATTCATTTATTCAATTCAATTACAAAGTTGAATTTCATTTACATAACTTAAGTTATATTCCATTTATACATCCTTTATTTACAACTCATATTTTATATAGTTTCACTTCTTATATATATAAGTTTATTTCACAATTGTAAATCACTTTAATTATAATTTCAATTCTTATAATTCTTTTGCTTATACAATTATTCTTTTATTTAGATTATCCAAACAACCTAACAATCAACTTACATACACTTAATAATTCTGAAAAATTATTCCTTTACATATAAAAATATAATCAAGGCAAAATCATTCCATTTACCCAATTTAAAAACAATATTATGTCGAATTGTTCTATTCAAGTGTTTAGAAACCCCTTCGGCTCAGTTTCGAGGCTGTGCTGACGAAAGTTCATATGCCACTCAATAAATCAATCATCACAATATAAAACAATTTTATATTCACTAACAAATACGCTCTCACATCTATTATTACACTCAAACTCATTCTAGAGTACTGCTGACTCTATCTCTAATGAATTAATACCCAACAGAACCATGGTTGTCGCTTAACCATCAGCTCTGATACCAAATGTAACAGTACGGAATTTTCGACTTTCGAAAATCCGACATCGACACTCACTTTATCGACTGCCGAGAAATCGAAGGTCAAAAACCGGAATGTTATGGGTTTTAAAAAGAATTTAAGAAAAGAAAAGTAGAAAAGAAGAAGAAGAGAAGAAGAAAGAAAATTTAGATAGGGAAAAGAAGATAGAAAATTTTAAAATAGAAAGAAAAGAGAAGAGAAAGGAAAAAGAAAAACAGAAGAAAATAGGACGGAATAGAAAACAACAGAACAACAACAGAATCTCACAATTCGCAGCGGAACAACATATAATAATAAATGAATAATCATTAAACAAAGAACTATATCAGTTATTACATTTCATTTCATTACATCATATCATATCATCAGAGTGTACAACATCATACAACAACAAACAGTGCAGCGGAAAAAGAAATACTATATAAGTAATATGCCATGCCATCCATCTTGCCTCCAGCAACTCCAGAATATCCAGAATATCCTGATAAACCTAACTCTTGACTGCCCGTGTGGAAATTGGTGGGCACCCAGAGTTTAGGAAGGAAAACAATAAACTCCAAGTCAGTCATGTGACTGGTGTGAGAACTCAAAACAGTTTATTTACTTTAAAATCAAAATAGAGGAATATTTTTAAATTCAATTCGCAATGCTTTTAAAAATGAGACTACCATAAGGCCTCCCGCACACACACACAATGCAAACGCAGAATCGGAGGAGATTTCTCCTTATGATAGTCAAAGATGCTTGATACGCATTTAAAATAACATTTGATATTATTATTAGTGTATAGTGTAGGAAAAATATTTCGGAAGTAGAATATAAATCTTAGCCAGCATAGACATTTCGAACTATGCCTACTATAGCTACCATCCAAACAGTGGTGACCACCATAAGTGAATGGCAGGTTCTACAACTAATACCGTACAAGTTTCGTATTGGGAATTGGATTTCCAACAAATGGTCAGGCCAAGGAACTTCCCATTGCCACTGAGAATGCCTCTGGATGGACATCCCCGAGAACCAAACCGGATCTCAACCAACACAAGGCCGGGTTACTCCTAACTGAGCAACAACTGACCGAATATGCCATCCCCCGGTCCTTTGGGACCTTTTTCCGAGAGCGCTCTCTAATCAATTCACACAATCATAACAAAGTGTTTTCAACATGAGTAAGTATCTGGGCTCCATACCATGATACCACCCTTTTCCAGAAGGAAATGGACACATCCTAAAGGGTGCTACCCCTCATAACCTTGCTGCTTCTTTCCTGTTTTGACCATTTCCGGGATGTGAGGCTCGACGAATTCACGTCCACAAAAACATACTTTATACAAAAGCCATGCTTTGGGTCAATAAATGATCAACACAATGATCACTAAGATAGACGATCAAATAAATGATCCTATCACAATAATCAACACAATGATCATTTCAGCATCACTCAGCATGTCACATTACCAAACTGGGAATATATCGCTGATAACTTCAACTATATAACCTTTGAGCACATACGTCTCAAAGAAGGGTGTTAAGCAAAGAATAAATTCTCAGCCACCAACAGAAATATATTTGAAAGAAATCGGCTTTATATCTCAACTTGTAATGTCAGGCATACAATCCATACAAGTCTGTTCCGGGCTCGAACAAAACCGAAGGCACTTACAAAGAAGTCCTTGCAATCCGTATATTCACAATCCTGATCGGATTTCCCATCACTTAGGGAGTTTCTATACCGGCGCGACTCGGTGCAGAAACAATCGATAGGTCATCCTATCGCTCTCGCAAATACCGGTCTTCAACACCGATCTTCAATGCAATTTCACAACGACGTATCACATATTCGGAGTGGGTTATACGACCCCATGGTCCTTTCCCGGTTAACCCGAATAGTGAGCGCTTATTCAAAAATAAGTGTGCATTCAAATTCAATCAAATCACATCAAATACCCATTCAAAGGGAAATATTGATAGTCGGTTATTGAACTATCACTGGATATGCACACATCACCAGATTCCAAATAATTTTCCAAATTATTTATTTTCCAAAATATCTTTACTATATATATAGTTTCAACACTTCAAAAATAAATCAATATTTATTTTTAACCAATTTCACTTTTCACATATAAATTCCATAATGAATTTGTATTTCAAAATATTCGTGCATATACGATTTCAATAATTCATTTCAATTTATCTTTAAAAAGATAAATTCTAATTTTTCACTTCATATTGGAAAACATTTCCATACTTATTTATTCATAAGTAATTCACAAATCTTTTTATTTTCAACACTTAGAAAATATTCAATATACTTAAATCGAATTAAGTATATATTTCATTCTATTAAGGAAATCATTCACTTAAACATATTTATTTGGGCCAAAACGAATGTTACGTAAAACATCGTTACGACAACCCAAAATCACTAGTATAGGCTTTCGAAATTAAAATAGATATATAAATCCCAATACTATACAAAAACATTTCCTTTCGGAAATCATTTACTATAACAACAGTGTTATAGTCCATCATCTCCTTTCATTTCTCGAAACATCTATTTCAACAATAAATGTTGAAATCTATGGTTTCGAATCTCAACATGTTTAAAAACATCGTTAGATTGTTTTAATTCTATTTAAAACATTCACATTCTAAACAATTTCTTTAACGTGTTATTCACTGTTCAAAAACGTGAATAAACTACGTTAACAAACTTCATCATTTCTATTCACTTTAACTTAAAGGATTATTCACTGTCTAAAACGTGAATATAACTCCATTTATAAGTTATAACAATTAACTTATCAAAATAAGTCGTTTGCGGATTTATAAAACAACGTTTATAAATTCCATTTCTATTTATTTATAAAAACTTCTTTTTTATAAATTCCTTTACTAACATATTTCAGTTTATAACTCAATTATAAACTAAATGTTTATATTATAAGTTAAATACTTATAAAACGATTATTTTATAAAGTCGTTCTTTAAACTTCATAATTATAAATCTTATAACTTATAAGATTCATTTATTTAACCAAATCTATTCTTCAATTAACTTCACAAATTTATAAATCTTACTATTTATAGATTTCATTTATAACTTCACAGTTTATAACTCTATAAATTTCATTCATTTATGAAATTCATTTTCACTACATTCAAACACTTATAAAAATTTGTTTTATAATGTCAATTTTTCAATTTATAAATATCCATTTATAAATCTCTTAATATAAATCAGTTTATATTATTATTCTAAAACGTCTTTAAATTCTTTTATAATTTCATCATTTCGATTTATAAAATAATCAAATTTTATAAATCCTATATTTAAACTTTTATCATATATTCAAAAATCCAATCTAAATTATTTTATAAAATCATTAGTTCATATTTCTCAAAAATCGACTTTTAATCGTATTTCTAAAAATCAGCCCTTTTTAACTATATTTCACAAAAAAAACCATAATTTTTATAACTTTAAAAATTATGACGTTTATTTATTTATAATGGATCAATTCCAAAAATATTTTTATATTTCAAAAATCACTTTGAAAATCATTTTAAAATCCCAAAATCTGGGTCCAATGATGCTACACACCAAATAGTCAATCACGACAACAACGATATCATATATCGATATGATAATCCATCAAATATCAAAATATCTGAAATAAAATAAATACTGTTGAGGAATCCAGTTGGATCCCTCCAACCTGTTTCCTGCATCCAAAAACATTAGCACAATACCAATTTTGCTCCAGTACGAAATTATCGCGGTATATGTTCTTATTAAATATTATCCGCTTACTAACGGCGTAATAGGGTCTCATCCGCTAAACAAATAAATGCGGGAAATCAACAACTGCAATATATACATATGCCAATATATATATATTGATATTATATATAATACCAATTTCACTGTTTATGAAATATTCGCGGTATATGTTTATATTAAATAACATCCGCTTACTAACGGCACATAATGTCTATTTTAACAATCAATAATTTACAGTCATCATTCAAACATGCATTCAAATATTTTAAATCTAACTATTTAAAATAAAATCGAAATCTATTCGATTGAGTGAGAAATTCTCACCTTGATTTTAAATTCCGTTTCAGCTTTTATTTCGAATAAAATTAAACGCGCGTTTAATTTTACCCGAAATTCTCACTAACTCCAAACGACTCCAAACCAACTCCATCGCGTAGTGCTCGTCCATACGATCCCAACGCAACTGGATTTGCATTTTTTCGACCTCGTATGAAAAAGATACGTATTTTACAAGTTCGTACACGATTTATATAACTTAAATACAACATAACTTAAATATTTATAACCTACATCTATCATCCACCATCCACTCCAGATCCAACGGCCTAAACTTTTCATCTCCCTCACGTCTTCATCACGCACGCACATGTACAGGTAATGGACGCACAAAGTAACCCATTAGCCTAAATTAGGTTTTCATATTCCGATCACCCCGTTCCACTAAACTCCATCACAACCCCACCATTCGAACCGCCTCGACTAGAGCTACACTCGGCCCAAGGCACAATGAACTCGGCCCCCATCTGCGCATGAAATTGCGTGCGCAACCGTAGAGCTTCTAGCTCGATTTGCCGCCAATCCGAAGCTCCAAACACGATCATAGCCGTTGATATTGTAGATCTTGATGTACTCTACATCTTTCTAGTTGAAAGATTCTTGTAAATGTTGATGGATGAAGAGAAAAGAGGAGAAGAAGTTGGGAATGCTTCAGCCGTTCATGGTTAGGGCCGGCTAGGGTTTTGTGTTATATTATTTTTTTTTTTTTTAAATGAAGGGTGTGGGTCTCCTTTTATAGAAAAAGCTAGCGTAAACACTATTCATCCCGGGAATTCCGAACTCCGATTTAGGCGCCGTAACCAGCGTACCTAGGGTTTATCCCGCGTTCCGGACACAATGGAACAGGTTTCGGAAGCTAATTCGGAAGTATGTGCGAGTTATGGCTGAAAACGCTCAATTTAAATTAAACCGATTTAAGTCGATTTTTAGGCGTTTTAATTTGTACCGGACAAACGGTAAATCCAATTGACTTGAAATTTGAAACCCTACAATAATATCACATTATGGATCCGATGAAACTGGTTTCGTCGAAATCCGAGACTTTTTGAAAAATGGCTATTTTGACTCGCCAAATTTAAATTAAAAATAATTCGATGCGTTTCGAGCTGCCACGATCAAACGATAGCTCCGATTGACACGAAAATTGAAATCCGGTAATAACTAACTATTACGGATCCAATGAAACTGGTTTCGTTCAATTCTGAGACTGTTCAAAAATTGGCTATTTTACAGTCGATTATTAAATATTAAAATATTCAATTTTCACAGATTAACTTTTAATTCGATTTTAAAAGTTCTAAAATATTTCTATAACTCCAGTATGATTAAATAAAATTTTCCAAATTATTTTAAATCATTTTTAACTCAATTTTTTTTATTATTTCCATAATTTAACATATTAAATTATCGATTAAATTATTCAATTAAATCCAAAAATTCAAATAAAAATTTATTTGACTTATAAATTCACTTATAAATATTTAAAATTAATTAAATATTCAAATTTAAATTTATAAAAATTCTGGGTCGTTACAATGAGCCTCCTCCTCAACCACACATTGATCCATCCCAAAAGGAGGAACATCGAGAAGTCACTCCTCCTCCTCCCACACCATTTGATTATCTGGGACAGGATGAAATTATGGAGACTCGAACGGATACAAATCCAAACGCAAGTGTTCGAGATCTCACTCTTTGAAACCAACAAATTCTATCTCAAAATCAAAAACTTTTGGCTAAGCGAATTGATAACTTCGAAACATCATTTGCTACACGCTTAGCCATAGTTGAAGAATCCCTTTCCACTGTCTTGTCGGTTCTTAAAAAAGTACTACAACGGGTTCATGGTCCAACACCACCTTCTAAAGATTGGCCAACCCCAGTACCTTCTCCTCCCGCAAAACATTCCAAACTCTCTGAGGATGAACCTCTCGGCATCTCATACAAAGGCTACCACTTATGAAAAATAAGAAGCAAAGGAAGATGACCAAAATAAAGCTTCTCCAAAGGAAACATAGATTTTAGGAATCGTAGTTTTTAGATTTTTTGACTTTCAATTTTGTATAAATCTATGTTTGTAATCACACTTCAAGTTATTAATGAAACTTTCTTTTTGTTTGACGATTGGCTTCAAGTTTATAATTCTTTTTGATAATGCCCAAGGGGGAGAAATATAAGAAAATTTATAACACGTTAATAATAAGCATATATTCAGGGGGAAATTTATAATCTATATATAAGTACGTTGAATAGTTGTCATCATTAAAAAGGGGGAGATTGTTAGGAAATCAATTCTATGATTTCGATGATAACAACTATACAATGGAAATCGAATATGCGTATATATCTCTATTTGCAGGTAATTGATAAAGTAATATCACCAAAGAGACAAGAACAAGACTCAAAGAAATATCACAAGGCCACAAGTCAATAGAATTGGAAGAGGAATGACACAGGCATAGAAAAAGCAACATGGATAAATCCAGACGTCTGATTGATTACTCTAGTTCGAAACTCAGAAAGAATCAGACGTCTGGTTAATGAACTCAGACGTCTGAAATGTAACCATATACAAAAAATATATGAAGGCCAGGCGTCTGATACATTTTCCAAACGTCTGATTTTGAACTCGGCTGTGTACATTCAAAGTACAACTGTCACATTTGAAAAGACACGTTCGCTCCTCTTCACTACAACTCTTCATCACCATGAGAAGCGACCTTAGAGCACTTACTAATAGATACAACTACACAAAGGATCTCTCTACCACTATAAATGGAATTAGGAATTCAAGAGAAGATCTTACCATACTCACTTATGCTCTTAACTCTTATACTCTGATTTATATCTGATCTCTAGCAATCAAATACCTGTATTTAACACTTTCATATATTCAGAACTCCTCATTCAATATTCTCTAGATAGATATATATTGGAAGCATTTGTACTTAATATTCAACATCCGTGTTATAGAACACATTTTTGACAAAGAAACTCTGCTATTGTAAACTTGTTCCTTTGGGTCAAGTGAGGGTTAGTCGGTGAAAAGAAATTCCGAAGAGGAGCTTCGGGACTGGACGTAGGACGGGAGGTTCGAACTAGTATAAAATCTTGGTGTGATTATTTTCATTTACTTTGCTATTATCATCTATCAAGTTATAGTAGATATATCATACAGTTAGTTGCTTATACTTGCATATATATTCTACACGATCCACTCACATAGACTTTCAATGCAAATATAAGGAGTGATGGATGGAAATGAGGGGTGATGATGGCGTGAGCAATAAGGAAGGGGAAAGAGTGAGAGAAGGGTAATGTGTCACTTTAATGTGGAGGGTAAGTGACCTAAGGGTAAAAGGGTAATTCTCTTATTTCCTTTATATAAAACACTTCTCCCTTTTTCCACTCTCATTTTCATTTTCACTTATTCATTTTTTCAAAACTCCACTCTCCTTTCAAAAAGCTTCATCTCCTTTTCAATGGCTTCCTTAAAGCTTTAAAATTTAATAATCCTTCTTTTACCCATTTTCAAACTTTAAAACTAAGCTAAATATACTCTTTTTCCCTCTAAACTCCTCTCATCCAAAAACAAGTCCAAACTCACCCTATCAAGCCCTAGGCCGAGCCCACCTAACCAAGGCCGATCCCATATTTCTCATTTCAAGTTTTAAAAATCAAGTTTATACAAAAGAAAAGTAGATCCAGGTGTTGGGCTAAGTGGTAGTAATTTTGGTTTGAAAATTCGTTTTATTTTGGTGAACAAAGCTCACATTTTTAAACAAAGTTTTAAACTTTATTTGTGCTGCTAAATTTTGTTAATTGTTGGTTAATATTTGGTTGAAAAGTAGTGTTGTTGTATTTACTTATTTGCACTCATATGTAATGTTGTTATTGACTTTGAAATGAAGTCGGAAAGTCGAGTAATAGTGTGAAAGTAATGAGCTTTACTTGTTATATGTTTGATATGATATTTGTTTAAGTGTATGGACTTATGATATGGATGTTGTATGTTGTTTGGAAATTAAGGCTTGAATTTGGTTGTTTTGGAACATCGAGATTCCTAAATTTTAAACTTGTTTACTTATTTATTTTCTAGGAAAAAGGTTTTATAAAGTTTTCAAACTTTTACCTTTACTTTCCAAAATTTTATACAAAGTTTGTAAAGTTATTTAATTTATAAAAGGTAAGGGTTTATAGGGGAATTTGGTATATAAAACTAGTTTTGAAGTTATGGTATTCATAGCGATCTCCATATGGATGTAGTTCATAGAAAGAACACTTTTTGTAAATTAAAAGTATTTTCATGTTAAGTAAGTATGAAGAAGCAATTCAAACATATTATAAGTACAAAACGGTAACTATTACTTATTAATAAGTAAGGATTTAATAATTACTAAATTAATTAGTTAAGTAAAGATAATTAGTAGTTAATAATTAATTTGGTAAAGGCAATTAGCCCTTAATTATTGATTAAGTAAGATAATTATAATTAGTTAATTAAGGGCTATTTAATTAGTAATTAAGGAAATGTTAATTATTTAACTAATTATTATTTAAGAAAATTTTAATTATTGACTTCTAATTAATTAAGTTTTTATTTTTAATTAATTATTAATCAAATATGGTTTACTTATTTCTTAATTTCTAATAAGTTAAGATTTAATTAGGATTAATTAGGATTTTAATTAAGATTAAATTATTATTAGATAAATGTTTTATTTTTAATTATTTTATTTCTAAGGATCAGGATCGGTTTGTTTAAAAGCAACTTTCTTTTATAAGTGAATGGGTTTAAAAATAAGGGATTCTTTTTGTTTGTTCCATTAGGTGGCTAAACAAATATGAATAGGTTATACTAAAATGTTGACATGTTTTATTGAAAGTAAGTCGTCTTTGTAACGATCCGTAAATTTTAGTGAATTTATTTATTTAATAAATTGAATTTTTATGAATTTTTAAATATTTAATATTTTGAAATATAAATTTGATATTTAGAATACATCTGTTTAAAAATAGCAAATGGTAAATTTTCATCAGAAAATATAGAAGTTTATTTTCTTGTGTAACTTTATTTAAATTTAAATCAGTTAATATTTGGTGAAATCACTTCAAAAAGTCCTCTCATGTCCTCTCATGGTGTCCTTCCCCCTTGTCCTTACGTTCCTTTCCCATCTCCTTCCATCCCTCCTGCTCCTTCCATCCCTGGCTGTCCTATCGTTGACATTCTATCGCTTCCTCCTCCTCATTTGCCTCCTCCTCCATTGCCTGATGATTCAATTCCTGCTCCTCTTCCTTCTCCTCTGCCAGGACCTCTTATATCTTCCCTTTCTCCAGATCACTTTCCTTCCCATGGGTCCTCCTTTCCTTCCGCTCCTTCTGCTTCCTGGTCATCTCTTTTCAGTTCGAAACCTAGGAATGCTGGTTTTTATGTTCCAACTCATTTTGATGTTTCCTACTCTGGCTCTCCCATAGATCCTCCTTAGGAAGTTTTGAATGAAGGTATTAAAGCTTGGTCGGATTGCTTGGTTGGTTCCTTTTTGGCTGGTAATGTGAACTACATGGCTGTTAAATCTCATTTACAAAAATCATGGAAGCTTAAAGGATCATATGAAATATTCTTTGATAAACAAAATTATTGCTTTAAATTTGCCTATGAGGAAGAAAAAAATCTTATTCTAAGGAGAGATCCCATGTTTATTAAGGGATATATGTTTATCATCTCTAAATGGAACCCGATCCTTTCATCAGCTCAGGCAGCTGTTAGGTCTGTTCCAATTTGGATCCATTTCTATAGAATACCAATAATGCTATGGTCTCTGCTTGGCATTAATTGTATTGCTTGTCACCTTGGAAGGCTCATATGCTATGATGAGAATACAGAAAGAATGAAAAGATTTAAATATGCTAGGTGTTTAATAGAAGTGTCGCCTGACAAAGAATTGCCTGATTTTCTAGCAGTAGGGATGATTCTTTTCCTAATATTATGATTGAATACTCCTGGAAACCACTTATTTGTGTTACATGTAAAGTCTTTGGTCATGCCACTAAACAATGTGAGAGGAATAAAGAGATACAAGTTGAAGGAGAAGTTGAGGACTCTAGTAATAAAAATGTAACAGTTGATGATGGATCCAAGGAAGATAAAGATATGCAAAATGATAAAGGTAAAAGAGGCTTTCTTGTAAGAGGCAAAAAGAGAATTAAAACTGGGCAAAAGTTATGGAGGAAAGTGAATAAGGAGACAAGTAATAATAATAAGGTGACTTCTATATAGGAAGATAATCAATCTGAAGAGGTTCAATTAAGTAAACATAATGAAGATGTTATTGACCAAAATGTTTTGGGTCAGATTGAAGTTATGTCTGAGACTAGTCTGGATCCTAACAAAAATGGAAATAAGGATACTAATAGTGTTACTTCGAGTCAGCAAGTGGTTTTACATGTGTATGCTTCGATCCTGTAGATGATATTTCTTTATCGGATATGGGTAATTCTATGAATAAGTCTGGTGATCTCTAAGGGAAACTATGAGTCCTGATAAAGTGAGTGTTATTTCAGGAAGTGTGATCTCAATGCAACCTGATTGTGAAATGGTTACTACATATAATGCTCTTTATGTGCTTCAGCAGATTAATGAGGATGATGATGTTTTTCAACATCTTTCCAGTAATTCTTTAGACATGCACAATGACAATCTAAAATACTGACATGCACAGCTTCTCTATTGCTGAGATTTTGCCATCTCATATTTCACCTCTTAATCAACATCAATTAACCTCTGATTCTATGCAAGCTTCTTCATATTCCTCCCTCTCTCTTCCAAATCAAATATTCAATGACTTAATTAAATCTTCTTCTTCGGTTATATCAGCTTTGCAACAGTCTCCCTCCACTTTATTTCCTGATTCCTCCTCCAAAAGGAAAAAAGCTAGACCTAAGAAATCCTCTCATAACTCAACTATTGATCTAGACAATGGGATCAATTTCTCTATTGATCAAACTGCTTTGACTGTATAGCCTCTTAATAATCTTGCAAATACTTCATCTGGGGTTAAAACTAGAGCTTCTTCTATATTATCATCAAAATGACTGGAAAAATAGGTTTTTGGAATATTAAGGGTGCCAACTCCATGGCCAAGCAATTAGAAATCTCTAATCTTATTTCTTATCACAAAATTGATCTTATGCAAATTGCAGAAACAAAACTCAATCATATTATAACAATCAGTGTTGCCTCCATTATAAAACATGGCTGGAGCTCTATCCACAATCCCTCTCAAGCCTTATTTGGTAGACTATTAATCTTATGGAATCCTTCAGTTTTTTCCCTTTCCACCATAACTGTCCGTAGGCAATTCATTCACTTTGAGATCATTCACATCCCCTCTTCTACTTCTTTCTATCTTATTACTGTTTATGTAGATAATAATGTTGCTCATAAGCAATCTTTCCTTGACATCCTTCCCTCACTTCAATAGTCCAGTTCACCGTGGCTATGCCTTGGTGATTGGAATTTTATGCAGTTGTCTACTGAGAAAAGTGGTGGAGTTCCACTGACTTGCAGTCAGACTAGACCTCTCAATAATGCTATTTATGCTTCTAACCTTCTTCCCACCTCTGTTAGAGGTGCTTTTTACACATGGAACAACTCTAGTAAAACAGGAAAAAGGACATATTGTAAACTTGATAGAGCATATATGAATTTTTCCTCTGTAATCAAATGGCCTAATCTTATCACCATAATCCCTCTCCCATCTTTATCCGACCACTCCCCTCTCATTATTGACTGGGGCAAGGACATTGTGAGAAGGCGCTCTTCATTTTCATTTTTTAGTAATTGGTCTAAGCACCCTAATTTTTTAAATATTGTTTCTGAAAGATGGAAATTTCATACATTTGGCAACCCTATGTTTATTTTGCAGGCTAAACTTAAGAATATTAAGGTTATTTTGAAGAAGTGGGCTCAGCAAACTTTTGGTAATCTGGCTAATCTGTCAGTTCTTGGAACTTCTCTTTTAAAGGACCTTTCTAAAGCTTTAGTTGAAGAAAATTTTATGGCTAAGCAAAAATCAAAACATGAATGACATGTGAATGGTGATAAAAATACATCCATTTTTCACGAAACTTTAAAGATTCAACAGGCTTCTGAAAATATATCTTCCATCCTTAATATGCATGATTTGCCTTGTGTTACTAAAGACTCTGTGACACCCCACCTCTATACCCACGCTAGCCAAGAACACTACGATGTAGTGCTGTCAACTAGCGCGAAGAATAAGGCTGTTGAGGAGCGGCCATCAATAGTTAGGCCTTACACTAGTATTGGTTATCTCGATAGGAGTGGTATATATATATATATATTCTTTTGTTTTTCTTCTCTGATTTATTTCCTCCCATCGACATACCCCAATTCCAGTATAAAACGAACTACGATGGTTCATAATAGTTTAGGACAAAATATAAACTGAGAACACAGATAAAATAAATGCGGAACACAGATAAAACAGAGTGTCTCATATATACAATAACTAATGCCAATTACAAGACATATGACACGGTACATATGATACAACTACAACAGTCGACTCAAGAAGTTACATATACAAGTACATTAACGTATATAATATACATGAATACATGTTTTCCTATACAATTTTACAGACTGCTACAAATGACGACAACTACTCCAAAAGATATGAAAGAACTTCATAGCTCTAGCAGCAACCCAAAGCTAAAAATCTACAACCTGTAAATAATCGGTCTGACCCGAGTATTAAATTCAAAAGAAAATAATACTCGGGTCATTCAAATTCAAACTCAGTTATTAGTGCACAGAAGCAATAATAATTAAATAATATATAGACGACAGTCACAATAAATCTCGTTTATCCGATAGTTGAATAAAGAAATCGGATAACGATAAATATAACACGTAGCAGTGTTAAACAACAAGTCAGCAAATTCAACCAAATCAGAATGAAATTCAGAATATTGAATTGAATAAACGAAATAGTTCAAACCATTGAAATATCAATTAAAATATTAAGACGAGTAGGGCTGCAGTACATGCACGCGTGTAGTGCCTCACCACTACAGCACATGAACTACGCAAAAGATTAATCAATCAAAACAAAATAGAATATCACAAAACCATACCGTGTGGCTGCAGTTCACGCTTGCGTGCACTGCCTTGCCACTATAACGAGAATGTACCCAAAAGATCAACGAACCAAAATCAATGAAGGTTCAAATACCAATGAAATCAAGGCAGTGTGGCTGCAGTACACACGTACATACATGTGCACTGCCTCGCCAACTCAAGTGCACAAGGTCAAATCAAAATCAGATTCAACACAAGTACAAATAGCCTCGAAACTAAACGATCGAGCAACGACAACGTAAGTGCCGAACTCAACTGAAATTAGGAAAAACAAATCCAATTGCATCAATGCGATGCAAATCACAAAGCGAAACTGCATATAAAATGAAACTGCAGTCACTAATGAATACAAAGGCAAACTGCAACAAATACTGCAGTCACCACAAGTATCACACATGAAAACAACTTAATGTAGCCACTAACCCAAATGCAACAGGGTTTTAAATGAAGGGCAACAAGTATTGCATCAGTGAACAACTCAACAAATGCATATACAAGAATGCAAACAATAAATAAAGACAGAGGTAAAGCTAATGTTACATGCACTCGAGCTCAAGCCAATATATCCCAAATGCAACTGCACAACTGAAACGCAAATTATATCAAACAGTGACAATGTGCATTATCCCAAAACTATCGAGCTATAACAATGAACCAAATAGTGAATGTTCAAACAGTAATGCATCAGATATGAATGATCATATTCATGTGCAACATGAAAACAACCTGATATGTAGACAAAGATTGCAGTGAAGACTGCAGACATAAATGCTCAACCCAAAGGACAAGCTATGCAACATAAAGAAGATGCAAAGCCATATGCATTGAAAACAGGGACAATACTCAAGTCATACTAGATTCATAAGATCCAAACACGCGACAGTTTCAAATATTGTCGACAAAAAGATGGTGCTGCTGCATGTAACATAATACAAGGGCAGTGACCTCGTACAATGACGACCAGGCAGCTAACTTATATGCAACAGAAAATTCAAAGAAGCAATTTCCAATTAGAATCAAAGTGGCCGAGGCTATCACGTGTGTATATATAAACAGTAAAACAATGTCAATACGACAGTGATTCAATTTTTACAAAAATCACGTGTATCTAGACCACCAAGCAATCAGGTGCAAGGCACAGTAAAACGCGGTGGCTAAGTGAAAGTGAGAATACCATGTTTTAACAAATAGGTGAAACATGAAGCAGTTCGATATCACTGCACATAACATCTACAACATGAAGTGCCATCAAGATATTCAAGCTACAGGTCAAAGGCAAGGTCAACTCAAGGCATATACAACGACTAGCAACAATTCGAAGGAATGCCGAGGTCAACGAGTCAAAACGAGTTCAAAATCATGAAACAGCAGTCTCAAGTCTAGACAGTACCAAACTCAAATTATTTTCGCCAAATCAGGTTTGCAAATAAGGTCAGGCAAGTATAAACCGAACAAGTCCCTCACATGAATGCCCAAGCGCAATGACAGTGTCGCAGTCACAATGGCCAATATCAAGCAACAGGTAGAAAATAATATAAGTGAAGAAACATTAGGTTGCCAACCTAAAATCATGTCTATGATTAAAAAAAATGTTTTTGCCGAAAAATAATCCAATCAACATCATCACAAGCCAAAGTCAACAATAAAGGAATCGTACATTTCAAATTCGATACCGTGATAACCAAAACAATTAGAAATCGATCCAAGTCAGAAAGCACGAAATCTCAAGTTCAAAATCGCTAGAGTTTTTTGAATTAGATGTGAGTGAGGGGATCACTCACCTTTGCTATCGGAGTACTAACGATCGACCTAGCAGTTGAAGTCGGCGCATTTGATTCCATGAAGACCTAGTTTCAATTTGTGGACGAACGGAGAAGAGGGACGAACGAGAAATCGAGCAGCCATTTATTTTCTTTCGTTCAATATTAGGGTTGGGTTTTGAAAATGAAAAGGGTAAAGAGGGGGGGACGGTTATTATGCTTTGTTACCCATCACGGCAACAAAAGAAATGGGCCAAAACGATTTTTAAAGCCCAATAAAATTCTTAAACAAATTTATGAAAAGAAATATTAATTTCAAATTTAAAAACTTCAATTGGTAATTATCGAAAATATTAATCATTTAAATGTCGATTATAAACATACACGAAATACCGGGTTGTTACAGACTCTATTCAGGCTGCTTTCCTGGAATACTTTCATTCGAATCTGGATAATACTCAAATTACATCTGTCACTCTGGAACAATTCTCTCAGATTCATCTCCCTACCATTTCTAATGACATGGGGAATGATTTAATCAACGAAATATATGATGATGAAATTAAACAGGCAATTTTTGGAATGAATTCTAATAGCTCACCGGGTCCTGATGGTTTTAATGCTCATTTCTTCAAAGCTACTTGGGCAATAATTGGTAGTGATGTGATCAAAGCCATTAAGAAATTCTTCGAGCATAGTAAATTAGTCACTGGAATAAATGCAACCAAGCTTGCTTTGATTCCTAAAATTGTTCAACCTTCGTCTGTTAATCAGTACAGACCCTTTGCATGTTGTAATGTGATTTACAAATGCATCTTTAGAATTTTGGCTGCTAGAATGAAGATCTCTCTGGCTGGTTTGATTTCTTCTAATCAAAGTGTTTTTCTTCCAATAAGAGATATTACTGATAATATTTTACTCTCCACTGAACTTATGAAGGGTTACAATAGGAATATCATCACATCTAGATGTGTTCTTAAATTAGACATTCAAAAAGCTTATGACTCTGTTCAATGGAAATCTATCATTTACATTCTTCATAAGATGAATTTTCCTATCCCTTTCCTTTGTTGGATATACACTTGTGTGTCTACTGTTAATTATTCCCTAAGTGTTAATGGTTCCATTTTTGGCTACTTTGGTGCAAATCAGGGTATTAGACAGGGTGACACTGTTTCACCCTATATTTTTGTGTGTGTCATGGAACTATTTACTTCTCTCATTTCAGCGGCTATGTCTAATAAGCTTTTGGATTATTACCCTTAATGCAAGAATTGTATTTCTTCTCTGCTTTTTGCTGATGACCTGCTTCTTTTCACAAAATCTAATACTAAGTCTATTAATGGGGTTCTAGATGTTCTATCTAGTTTTCAGATTTTGTCTGGTCTATCCATTAATAGAAGTAAGTCCAGAATTAATATTGCAGGCCTGTTTGAACATGATAAGGGGATCTTGTATGCCATGTCAGGGCTGCCTCGATTCAATGACAATGAATTTTATCCAGGAGCTCCTCTGTGTACTTCTAAAATAAGGACATTTCAATGTTTACAATTGTTTGAAAAAATTACTTCTAAGTTATCTAGCTAAATAGTTCAAAATTTTCTATGGCAGGTAGGTTAGTGATTGTTAAATCTGTAGCTGTCTCCATGTGTGTTTATTATGCCAGAATCTTCATCCTTCCTGCCTAGCTTATTAGCATGATCAACTCTGCTTTGAATCATTTTTTATGGCATGCTAACCGTTATTCTAAGAAATTGATCCCTATTGCATTTAGGCATATAGGCTACTCTTATGATAAGGGTGGGCTTGGAATTATGAATATTAAAAGATGGAACTTTGCTGCGCTTTCTTCTAGAGTTGAAAAATTATTGAGAAAAGACACAAATTTATGGGCTTCTTGGTGTAGATCATATCTTATCAAAGATGGTAATTTCTGGGCTGTCTCCCCTCTATCCGATTGTAGTTGGTCCTGGAGGAACATTTTGAGAAGTAGAGATGTGTTCCTTCCTATTGTTCAGCTGGGTATGAAAGACACTGACAGGATCTCCTTTTGGTGTGATCCTTGGTCTGCTAAAGGTGTAATCCTAGTTAATATTATTGATTACGAGACTAGAGTTATTTCTGGAGTACATGACAAAGCTTTTGTTGAAAGATATTGGTCCGAAGGAACTATTACCTTACCTTATTGCAGTTCTTCTATGGTTAGAGCTGCTTGGAATGTTATACAAAGTAAGAAATATAACACCAGCAATGATCAGGTTATATAGAATGAAAAGTCACATTCGATTAAATCTGTTTACATTGTTCTTGATTCTACCATTATTTATCCATTATTTCCTTAGTATTCTAGAATCTAGAACTCTCAATCTATCCCTAAGGAAAATTTGTTCATGTCAAAAGTTTTGAAGAATGGCATTCTTTCTCTTCAAAAACTTAAAGCCTTTCGGGTAATACATACTGATACATGTTTTTTGTGTGGTATTGGTGTGGAGACTGTGTCACATTTGTATTTTGAATGTGACTATTCTTTCTACATTTGGAATAGAATTTTACATCACTATGGCTTGCATAATCCTAGGCGTGTGTCATCTTTGGAATGGTACGGTATTTTCAATGCTACTAGATGGAAGAATGAAAGAGGAAAATTGATGTTAAGAATCCTTAAGAAGACTATATATCTCATTTGGATGGAGAGGAACATTAGAGTGTTTAAAGGTCAAACCACCTCTAAACATGTAATGGTCCTTTCAATAATTGGATCCATGTATCAATATTTTTCCTTATGTATTGATTACTTTATTTTGGTTTGTGTTTGTTGTATTGTTTTGTAACAATTCATGGTTTTTCAATATAATGGTAGGGGTCCATTCGACCCCGCTGGCTTTGCCAAAAAAATATATTTGGTGAAATGCTTTCCAAACCTGAAGATTTTTACATAATAAATTTCTAAATCATCTTCTGAGTGAGACATCATCTTTCGTTTCGTCAAATTTTGACTGCTATTGCTCCGTTTATCTTATTTCTGGCAAATTTCAGCATTTTCGGTACCGATTATCGACTTTTGATGGGATGTCGTGCCACAGATATCTGTATACCATTCTGATCATCTTGTCGTGCTGATCTCCGTAGCTTATTTATTTTTGTATTTTGAGGTCCGATATACGACAAAGTGATTTAACAATTCAATGTAACGACACCATAAATTGTGACTTTTAACTTCCCTGAAACGTGCAGCGGGACCGCAATAATGATTTGCTTTAATCTTTCATATGAATTGTAGAGTGTGACCATTGCCATTCATTCAACCTTTATATATATATGTGTGTGTGTATTAGTTTCTTTCCTCTATTCACCAGCATAAACTGGTACGTTTGCATTCAATTCTTTGAACTGTTCATTTCCATTCCTATATTCCATTATTCATATCAACATTGCTCGTATCATCTCCTTCCTTCTTTTAGCTGATTCATTTTAAAACTTAAGAAATAATATATATATATATATATAAATATATATAAAAATATAAATATATATATATATATATATAATACACAAATTATATATGGGTTCGAGAATTGCCCGTTGTTCTTCCCAAATCGGTGTTATCAAATTGTACCTCTCCACTCTCTTCACCGACCATCACACTCCCTCCGCCCTTACCTTCCCTCGACCTGACTCTATTTCCACCACCTTATGTCGCATCGGGCCTCTGCTTCTTCCACCTCTTCTCCTTCATCCCACCTGGCCACAATCCCCTGTAGCCAGCCGAGCATCCAAGGCCTGTAAGTACAACCCCTCCATTAAGTTATATATATTATACTGTTACTTTATATAAGTGTTTACTGGCTTAGTCTATATATTAGTTTATATTATATAAGTTTAGTTTATAAAGTTTTATATACGTTTTATATATAGGCTTCTATGTGTAATATAATCAGTAGTGTATATATATTATATATATTTGCTACAGCAGTACTATTAACAGTCTACTAATAATATTTTGGGTACATACTGTTTAAAATTTATATAAATATATATTATCTTTCATATAAGTGATGTGAGCTTTTACTGTGTATTGTAAGTGTTATATACTAAGTATGTATTCTAAGTTATATTTGTTGATGTATGTAAGTTGTTTGTAATATTCTGAGTTATATTTGTTGTGTGTTATATTTTTAAATTTTTAGCTTCTGTATGTTTTAGTATATAAAGTTACATATGTTTTTTTATTTTACTGCAAATATATATATATATATATATATATATATATAGTTACATAAGTTTCTAGTTAAGCTTTTGATTTTAGTTATATATATATGCTTTATAAATACAGATTCGTATGTAGGATATATATTGATTTTATTTTGCTGATTTTATATTTGTTTATATATATATAGTAGTCCGTAGGTTATAATCTATGTATTCCAAAGATTGCATATTACTAATGTAGGTTATATATATAGTAATCTGGGCTTTTAAAAAGAAATGGTATTATATGTTATGGGATTATGTGAATAAGTTGATATGAGTCTAGTTTATATATATGGGTATAATATGTAAATATATATATAGTTGTAGTTTGAAGGAATGTAAGTTATAGATTGGTTTATATATGTATATATAATATATTTATATTTTAAAATATATGTGTTTACAATTTGCAGTTATACACTTTGATATGTGTACTGTCAGGTTGCAGTTGTATAATAAAGGTAGTATTTTCTATTAAGGGGTTGATTTCTAAACAATATAGATTTATAAATATATATAGTTATCTACTTATATATATAACTAAACTAAGATTTTTTTATAATATGTTCACATATATAGTTCGCTTATACCATTTATCTGCATCAATCTAGTTTCAATTTGTTTCATCAGTACCAAGTCATAAGCTTCGTTTTCATCAATCTATAGCTTACCTTGATTTATTTCCATCGATTTCAGCTATAATTCGCTTTGCCTTGCTCGTGTCTGTATCCATGTGCATGTTTGCCATTATCCCTATTGTCGTTGTCTCCATAGCCTCGAAAGATGAGAAATCACTCACGATTAACCTTTTTATGTTTATTAAATTTGATTTCAATTGAAATGACAATTGAAAGCTGCAGTTAATTATTTAAATTGTTATATACGATATCCATTTATATGTAATTGTTCACCTGTGGGATATGACACCATACCCTGTTATTTATATATTATTTAATCACCAATGAAATATGTCTTTTATTATTATTTTTATATCTGTTATCACTCTGCAAGTTCCCTGCTAGTATAGAATTCCCTATGGGTTGAAATGATACATACCCGAATGATCTGTAGGATAGAAGAAAATCGTTATAGGTTGAAATGATAAACCCAAGCGATTTTCATTGAAATGAATTTAGGATTGCAGGTTGAAATGGTATATATCCGTATATATTTAAATTTCGGATTGAAATGATAAATATCTGTATCATTTGACCATAGGATAAAAAATTATATACAGACACCATTGGTTCATATATAAATATTTTGAAAATGATCTTTATGGTTTTGAAAGGAAATATATGTGGTTTTCTTTAATATTGAAAATATTTTATATATAAATAAGTTTAATATAAAGTAGATTTAATAATAATCTTTAATTTAATAAAGTTTGATTTAATTTATATATAATATGCATACATATTTATTTAAAATTTCATATAAAAATAGATTTTTATAACGATTTTATAAGTTAAGGTTGGGAAGATAAATTCGAAATTTATTTGAAATTATTTTTAATTAAGAATTTATTTAATTAAAACGATTTGAAACTATTAAATTTGAAATTTAAAGATATGATTTTATAACTTGATTTTGATTTAAGTAATTTAAAGAATATTTCACATTTAAATAAATTAAAGGAAATATTTAGTAAAATGTAATTTAAGGTTATTTAAATAATATTGAATTTATTAAGTGAATATTTCAAGACTAAATAATAACGAAGTTAAATAAATGTAACAACCCGCAAATTTTACGATTGAATATTTAAATATTTTATCGTTAGTCGGATTTTAGTCTGAAAAGTTACTTTTTTCATACGGTCGAATTAGGACTCGGAACCACTTCCATTGGGTTCAAAACACCGTTTGCGATCTTTTTGAGTATAAACTTTGATATGTTTGGAGTTAGTGGAATTTTGTCACTTTTTCACTTTGGGCTTTGGGTTTGGTTTAGCCCATTAGCCTAAACTATTTACTCTAACTCAACCCCCTTCCCTTCATAAGTTCACTTTCATTTCCTAACACTCAAGCTTCATCAAAAATGGAGGAAGGAATGGGAAATTAAAACTCCAAGCTCAAGTTCATTTGCAAATCCAACATCTAACTCCGAATTCAAAGAGAAGCCATTGATTCTTCCTTGCTTTCAAGCTTCTTCTTCATTCATCTTGTGTAAAGGTGAGATTTTTATCTTACATCTTTGTCTATAACTATCTTTGATTGTTAGGTATGAATTCCTTACACTTATTCATGTGCATTTGCCTTTGGTTTGGATTGAATTGGTGAAAATCCCAATTTTTAGTGTTTTGGGTTCAAATCTTTAAAAATCCAATCTTTGATGTTTGAACACGTTTTTGTTGATGAATCGAGGAGCCAATAGGACCGGGTAGCCGATAGGCGTAATCCCCTAGCGTTTGTGCTCGATAGATTGCAAATTGAGTGAGTTTTGAGCTTCAAACCCCTTAGGTCGCTCGGCCTGCACCATATAAACCCCTCGGCCTGCAACTAGCTCGTACGCCGCTTAGGACGCTCGGCCTTAGGTCGTAACCCATAGGTCGCTAGGTCGCTCGGCCCTCTTTACTTCCTTAGGTCGTTCGGCTTGCATTCCCTCGGCCTGCAGTTAGGTCGCTCGGCCTTCTCATACGCCTTAGGTCGTTAGGTCGCAACCCCCTTAGGTCGCACGGTTCTGTTTACTCCTTAGGTCGCTAGGTCACTCGGCCTACTCTCCTTCTACCCCTTAGGTCGTTTCGTGTTAGACCGCTCACCTCCTTAAGCCATTACCTCCTTAGATCGCGTACCCCTTGGGCTGCACCACCTAGGCCGCATGCTACCTCCCTAAGGCACTACTACCTTAGGTCGCCGACCTCCTTAGGTCGCTCGGCTTGTGAACTGTTAGGTCACGCCACACCTTAGGTCGCGCCATTTCTTAAGTCGGATGCAGTTAGATCGTGCCACCCTTTAAGTCGCCTCTGCTTTAAGCCGCATGCTATTTCCCATGTCGCTGATCTCTTAGGTCGTACGCCATGTAGTCGCGTACGTTGAGCCGCTGATTTCTTGTGTTGACTTATGATAAGTCGTAAGTCGTGGGTATTAATTCGCAAGGGTATTTCCACTTTGATGGATTTGGAATCGAATTCTTTGGATTTTATTCACGTCTTCGAATGTGAATTTTTGTAATTTATTGTTTCTACAATCATTTTTGTGATTTTTCACTTTATCTCACTCGTACGAGAAATCTAATTAAACGGCTTCGTAAAACAAGTGGTATGAAACGCTTGCGTTTACTTTGTCGGTTAATTCTTGGACTTGTTCGATTGAATCTCTTGTGACAATTTTTGAGTGGAGATCTACAATTTGTTCGTAAATATTTAAGTTAAGCTAGCGGTTATGAGACATGAAGCTCTTATATATTTACTAGCTTATTGTAATTGACACTTCTTGATGATCGTTGATGATCAAAAAATTTGTGATTTAGACTAGCAAATGTGCGATATCTCTTTGTCTACGAGGGAGACTAAACCCCGTTTCTGTGGAGCTTCGGCTCAATTTGGTGGGGTAGCGACCCATGGTCTTTGGGCCGTTTTGTGGAGCTTCGGCTCAAAATTAATGGTTAGCAACCATGGAATAGCGTTCCATTTTTGATACACGTGTTGGTGAGTTTTCATGCTCCCGTTTTGTGATAGGCCTCCCCCTTTTTGTGATTTCTGGATTTCCATTGATGATTTTCTAGAATTTGTGTTTCACCGATTTCCATGATTTACATTGATATGTGTTGTCAATATTTGTGCATTGGTGAATTTGTGTGTCATTAACTTTTGTGATTGGCATCGATATTATTGTCAATATTCATGGTTTTGGTGAATGAAAATATAGAGTATGACATTTCTTTTGATCTTTGAGAAGATTCTTGTGATATTGATTAATCTTTTGTTGATTTTCAATTACTTACTTATCACAGCATGGTATTGTGATTATTATATGTTTTGTCATATCTCTTATTCTATATCATTTCATCTAATATTTATAGCTAACTGATCCGTTTATTATTTTCTTATTAAATAATACTCGGGTCAGACCGAGATGTTACAGGTGCTTCTGCTTGATTTCACATCGGGGATAACTACCCTGACTTTTGGCTAACTACTTAGATTAGTAGTTTTTGTTGTATACATTCGAGTTATAGACTCATTGATGTATCCATATTCTTTTGTGTAGCACTTGTAGCTATTCTTTTGTGGTATTGTGGATCTTGTTTAACCACTACTCTGATGTACACTTTCATGTGTTATATTCGTATCTTTTTCCGCCTTTGTGATATGGATATCTTTGACTGATTTGTGTTATGCTTATTTCTGTGTTTGTTTCCGAAGAATATATATAGCCACTGTGTAATAGCTTTGAGTTTGTATCGGTGTGTCGGATTTCCTCGTGCATGTTGTACTATCCGATATATCGGTGCTTGCACAAAGTAATTACACGGATGGTCGCTCCTCAACAGCCTTATTCTCCACGCTAGTTGACGGCATTACACCGTAGTGTCCTTGGCTAGAGTGGGTATAGAGGTGGGGCGTCATAGCTTGGTATCAGAGCCAAACTTTGAAACAATGTAGAATAATCTAGCAAGGATCATCGTCCTAAGTCCTTCTTAGGAGTCGTGCTTTAGGATTTGATTCGAGTCTTTGTACCGATTCATCCTATTTTCTTTATGATTCCTTTTTTATCTATCAAGATTGCTTGATATTCATTTGGTGAATAACCTTATCCTTCTTCTTTCTTTCTTTCGAAAAGGAAGAGAAATGGTTAGACCAGGCCGTCCCAGCGTCGGTCAATCTAGAGCTACTCCCTAAGATGGAGTATTTATGTCTTCCTAGCAGCTTCTTGATCTCGTAAGGAATGCTCAGGTAGCCGGTTCAAATCCGGAGTCTACTCACCCTAGGTCTGGATTTGCACGTTTGTGCAGTGATTATACCAATTTGGGTGGGAAGCCATTCAAAGGTTCTGAAACTATATTGAAGTCCAGGCTTGGCTGAGAGCGTGCGATCGAATCTTTTCTCGCATGAATCTTATTGACCTTCATCGATTCCAAGTGGCTTCTAGCATGCTCTAAGAGCATTAGATTGGTATGAGCTTCTTATGTTCGAAATAGTTGAAGCGGATCTTACTTGGGAGAAATTCCGGGAACGCTTCGAATTAAAATTTGTGCCAGAAGCTGAGAAGGTGACTTTGGCTCGCCGTTTCATTGACGTTGTTCAAGGTGAATCCTCTGTGACAGACCATGTCGCATCATTCGAGTCGCTTTCTAAATATGGTGTCGAGTACATAAACACCCCATCGAAGAAGAACCAAAGATTTGTCTATAGCTTGAATAAAAATCTCAAGAAGCCATTACTTCTAAAATTAGAAGTTTCTTTTGATCAACTCGTTGATATCGCTCTTCGACTTGAAGAGGCAGATAAGGAGAGTGACGTTGAAGTTATGGGTGCCAAACCAAACTTCAACAACGAGAAAAAGCCTAATAAGTTCAAAGGTCCTCATCCCAATAAGAAAGGGAAGCAATCGACTTCGGTAGCAAAGACTCCTACCTCTAGTAATGGGCAATGCTACAATTGTGGTTCCAAGGACCATTATGCAAACAAGTGTTCAAAGTCCCGAGCTTGTCGCTATTGCAAAAGCCTGGATCATTATTTATCTTCTTGTCCCAAACTTCAAGGTAGGAGGGAGGGAAAGCTTAATGTTGCTCAAGCCCCTGGCAACACATCTCGTGGTCAAGGTATTTCTCATTCTATCCTTGATGGCATTATTTTATTTCGTGATCATCCTATTCGAGTTCTTTTTGATACGGGTGCGTCCCATTCTTTTATTTCAAAAGAACTTGTTGATACTTTTTCTTTGAATGTTATGTGTTTAATGACTTCTTTGAGAATTGCGAATCTGGTTGGTGGATACGCAACAATCAGTTTATTGTGTAAAGACGTCGAGATTATTTTGTGTGATTTTTCTTTCCGAGCCGATTTGTATGTTATGCGCTACTTAGGCTTTGGAATGATTTTGGGAATGGATTGGCTTAACCGATATGAAGCTCAAATCCTATGTCCTGAGCGGACTATTCATCTTCGACATTCTCAATCTGTTAAGCAGATTTCTATTGATCTTAAATATTCGGATTCCAGCTTGTTTGCATCTTTATATTCTTTGAATCCTCATGATGACGATAATGACGATGAGGAAGATATTATTTCTCTTATTCACGTTGTTCGTGAATTTTCCGACGTATTTGAGCCCGTTTTAGGATTACCACCTAAGCGAGCAGTTGAGTTCAGAATTAATCTCATCCCTGAAGCTCAACCTATTACTTGTCCTCCTTATCGTATGTCTAATAAAGAAAATAAGGAGATGCGCAAACAATTGTCCGAATTGGAGACGAAGCAATTTATTCGCTCTAGTTCCTCGCTTTGGGGAGCTTCGGCTATTTTTGTGAAGAAATCCAATGGTACACTTAGGCTTTGCGTTGACTACCGCAAGCTTAATGATCTTACTATCAAGAATAAATATCCTTTACCTCGGATTGATGATCAATTCGATCAACTTAGTGGTGCTAGTCTTTTCACAATTAGACTTAGCTACCGGCTTTCATCAGCTTCGTATTGCAGAGGATAGCATTCCTTTGACATCGTTCCGTACTCGTTATGGATCTTATGAATGGCTTGTTATGCCATTTGGTTTAACAAATGCTCCAACTTATTTCGTTGACTTATGAATCGAGTTTTTCAAAGACTTCCTCGATCGGTTTGTTCTCATCTTTATTGATGGTATTCTTGTGTATTCTAAAACCAAGGAGGAGCATGAAAAACATCTTCAGATTGTGTTGGAAACTCTTAGGAGCAATCAATTGAAGGCAAAATTTTATAAATGCCACTTTTGGCAATCTCGTGTGAAGTTTTTCGGTCATATTATTTCCGAACCCGGAATTTCCATGGATCCTTCAAAGATTGAAGCGATTCAAAATTGAAAGAAACCGAAGAGTGTGACGGAGATCCGTAGCTTCCTTGGATTGACGGGTAATATCGCTTTATAAAGGACTTTTCAAAAATTTCCGTGCCTCTTACTAGTTTGACAAAGAAAGGTGTTAAATACATTTGGTTGGACAAATGTGAAGCTTCTTTTCAGAAATTAGAAAAACTCGTTTCTGATGCTCCTATTCTTGTGATTCCCAAGGGAAATCAAGATTTTATTGTTTATACGATGCTAGTCGCGTTGGTTTGGGTGTCGTTCTTACGCAAAGAGAACGTGTTAGTGCTTTTGCTTCTAGGCGATTAAAGCCAGCCGAGACTACCTATGCCACTCGTGATTTAGAGCTCGCGGCTATTGTTTTCGCCCTTCGTATATGGCGTCATTATCTTTTGGGAGAGAAATTTGTCCCCTATACCGATCATAAATCTTTGAAGTATTTATTTTCTCAAAAGTAACTAAATTTGCGTCAACGACATTGGCTCGAATTTCTTGCAGCTTATAATCTTGATATTCTTTGTACCCCCGGAAAGGGAAATCGTGTTGCTGATGCACTTAGTCGTAAGCAACAAGCGGTTGTTTCTATGATGATATCGAATGGAATGAACTCGAAATTCTATCCACTTGTGAAATTCGAGATCGTATTTCCGATTTATGTTCATCTCTTATTTTATGTAGCCTGAGGCTCATCCTTCTCTTTTAGACCGCATTAGTGAAGCTCGAAAGTTAGATCTCGAATTGGCTTTCTTGGCCAAAATTTTAGGGATAAAATTGATATTGAAAGTTTGAAAGACTTCGATATTGATTCTCGTGGCGGCATTCGAAAATTTGATAGACTTATCGTGCCTAATATTAGTAATCTTCGTAAAGACATTTTAGAAGATTCTCATCGTTCTAAATTTACCATTCATCCTGGTAGTAGTAAAATGTACGCGGATATGAAGCGACTTTATTATTGGGAGGGAATGAAATCCGATATTGCTAACTTTGTTAAGTGTTGCATAACTTGCCAACTCATTACGGCCGAACACCAAAGGCCCGGTGGGTTTTTGCAACCTTTAGAAATTCCAATTTGGAAGTGGGACCAAATTTCCATGGATTTTATAGATGGCCTTCCCCGTTCTCGTTCGGGTCATGATAGCTTATGGGTGATAGTCGATAGACTTACTAAATCCACCCATTTTATTCCCGTTCGGTCCAATCGAACCGTTCCTCTCTTGGCCAAACTCTTTATTAAAGAAATTGTAAAATTGCGTGGAGTTCCTTCTTTTATTGTTGGTGATCGTGATCCATTATTTACTAGTGGGTTTTGGAAGAGTCTTCAAAAAGCTTTGGGAACGAAGCTTAATTTTAGCACCGCTTATCATCCTCAGTCCGATGGACAAACTGAGCATGTGAATCAAACTCTTCAAGACCTTGTTCATGCATGTGTTCTTGATTTTGATGGAAGTTGGGAAGATCATATTTCTCTTGTTGAGTTTTCCTATAATAATAGCTTCCAACCTAGTATTGGTATGGCACCTTTCGAGACACTCTACGGAAGACCATGCCGATCTCCTTCTTGTTGGCTTGAGGCCGGTGAGAAGCTGGTTTTAGGTCCAAATTTTATTCGTGATTCCACAAAAAAGATTGATCTTATCCGTCATAGGATGAAAGAAGCCCAAAGTAGACAAAAATCCTATGCCGATAACCGGAGAAGGAATTTAGAATTTTCTGTGGGAGATCTTGTGTTTATCCGTGTTTCACCTATGAAGGGTGTTGTACGTTTCAGTCGATCGGGAAAGTTAGCACCTCGATATATTGGTCCATTTCCCACCACTGAACGTATTGGTTCCGTGGCTTATCGCCTTTTACTACCGGCTCAGTTTTCTGCTATTCATGACGTGTTTCACGTTTCTCAATTACGGAAATGCCTTCGAGATTCCGATTCTATTCTTGAGCCCGGTGTTGTGGAGGAAACTGAAGTTTCACCTTATTTAACTTATGAGCAACATCCTATTCGTATTATTGCTTCGGAGGTCAAGCGCCTTCGAAATAAAGATGTTCCGCTTGTTAAAGTCCAATGGTCCTCAAATCCTAAGGATTGCTCTTGGGAATCTAGAGAGTTCATCGAGCGAACACATCCGGACTTACTTTCTCGTGCTCCATGAGGTGAATTTCTTATTTCAAATTCCTTTTGTGTTGATATGCTTTCATGGTTGTTACCTCGTATTTTCTTCTTAAATATTGCGAGGACGCAATTTCTTTAAGGAGGGGAGTCTGTAACAACCGGCAAATTTTACGATTGAATATTTAAATATTTTATCGCTAGTCGGATTTTAGTCCGAAAAGTTACTTTTTGCATACGGTCGAATTAGGACTCGAAACCACTTCCATTGGGTTCAAAACACCGTTTGCGATCTTTTTGAGTATAAACTTTGATATGTTTGGAGTTAGTGGAATTTTGTCACTTTTTCACTTTGGGCTTTAGGTTTGGTTTAGCCCATTAGCCTAAACTATTTACTCTAACTCAACCCCCTTCCCTTCATAACTTCACTTTCATTTCCTAACACTCAAGCTTCATAAAAAATGGAGGAAGGAATGGGAAATTAAAACTCCAAGCTCAAGTTCATTTGCAAATCCAACATCTAACTCCAAATTCAAAGAGAAGTCATTGATTCTTCCTTGCTTTCAAGCTTCTTCTTCATTGATCTTGTCTAAAGGTGAGATTTTTATCTCACATCTTTGTCTATAACTATCTTTGATTGTTAGGTATGAATTCCTTACACTTATTCATGTGCATTTGCCTTTGGTTTGGATTGAATTGGTGAAAATCCCAATTTTTAGTGTTTTGGGTTCAAATCTTTAAGAATCCAATCTTTGATGTTTGAACACATTTTTGCTGATGAATCGAGGAGCCAATAGGACCGGGTAGCCGATAGGCGTAATCCTCTAGCGTTCGTGCTCGATAGATTGCAAATTGAGTGAGTTTTGAGCTTCAAACCCTTTAGGACGCTCGGCCTGCACCATATAAACCCCTCGGCTTGCAGCTAGCTCGCACTCCCCTTAGGTCGCTCGGCCTTAGGTCGTAACCCATAGGTCGCTAGGTCGCTCGGCCCTCTTTACTTCCTTAGGTCGTTTGGCTTGCATTCCCTTGGCCTGCACTTAGGTCGCTCGTGTTAGGTCGCTCGGCCACCTTCGCAACTTAGGTCGCTCGGCCATCTCATACGCCTTAGGTCATTAGGTCGCAACCCCCTTAGGTCGCATGGTCTTGTTTACTCCTTAGGTCGCTAGGTCGCTCGGCCTACTCTCCTTCTACCCCTTAGGTCGTTTCGTGTTAGGCCGCTCACCTCCTTAAGCCGTTACCTCCTTAGGTCGCGTACCCCTTGGGTCGCACCACCTAGGCCGCATGCTACCTCCCTAAGACGCTACTACCTTAGGTTGCTGACCTCCTTAGGTCGCTCGGCTTGTGCACTGTTAGGTCGCGCCACACCTTAGGTTGCGCCATTCCTTAGGTCGCATGCAGTTAGGCCACGCCACCCTTTAAGTCGCCCCTGCTTTAAGCCGCATGCTATTTCCCATGTCGCTGCTCTCTTAGGTCGTACGCCGTGTAGTCGCGTACGTTGAGCCGCTGATTTCTTGTGTTGACTTATGATAAGTCGTAAGTCGTGGCTATTAAGTCGCAAGGGTATTTCCACTTTGATGGATTTGGAATCAAATTCTTTGGATTTTATTTACGTCTTCGAATGTGAATTTTTGTGATTTATTGTTTCTACAATCATTTTTGTGATTTGTCACTTTATCTCACTCGTACGAGAAATCTAATTAAACGGCTTCGTAAAACAAGTGGTATGAAACGCTTGCGTTTACTTCGTCGGTTAATTCTTGGACTTGTTCGATTGAATCTCTTGTGACAATTTTTGAGTGGAGATCTACAATTTATTCGTAAATATTTAAGTTAAGCTACTGGTTATGGGACATGAAGCTAAGCTTATATATTTACAAGCTTATTGTAATTGACACTTCTTGATGATCGTTGATGATCACTTTTGTGATTTAGACTAGCAAATGTGCGATGTCTCTTTGTCTACGAGGGAGACTAAACTCCGTTTCTATGGAGCTTCAGCTCAATTTGGTGGCGTAGCGACCCATGGTCTTCAGGCCGTTTCGTGGAGTTTCGGCTCAAAGTTAATGGTTAGCAACCATGGAATAGCGTTCCATTTTGTGATACACGTGTTGGTGAGTTTTCATGCTCCCGTTTTATGATAGGCCTCCCCCTTTTTGTGATTTCTGGATTTCCATTGATGATTTTCTAGAATTTGCATTTCATCGATTTTCGTGATTTACATTGATATGTGTTATCAATATTTGTGCATTGGTGAATTTGTGTGTCATGAATATTTATGATTGGCATTGATATTATTGTCAATATTCATGGTTTTGGTGAATGAAAATATAGAGTATGACATTTCTTTTGATCTTTGAGAAGATTCTTGTGATATTGATTAATCTCTTGTTGATTTTCAGTTACTTACTTATCACAGCATGGTATTGTGATTATTATATGTTTTGTCATATCTCTTATTCTATATCATTTCATCTGGTATTTTTAGCTAGACTGATCTGTTTATTATTTTCTTATTAAATAATACTCTGGTCAGACCGAGATGTTACAGGTGCTTCTGCTTGATTTCACATCAAGGATTATCACCCTGACTTTTGGCAAACTACTTAGATTAGTAGTTTTTGTTGTATACATTCGAGTTATAGACTCATTGATGTATCCATATTCTTTTGTGTAGCACTTGTAGCTATTCTTTTGTGGTATTGTGGATCTTGTTTGACCACTACTCTGATGTACACTTTCATGTGTTATATTCATATCTTTTTCCGCCTTTGTGATATGGATATCTGTGACTGATTTGTGTTATGCTTATTTCTATGTTTGTTTCCGAAGAATATATATAGCCACCGTGTAATAGCTTTGAGTTTGTATCGGTCTGTCGGATTTCCTCATGCATGTTGTACTATCTGACATATCGGTGCTCGCACAAAGTAATTACACGGATGGTCGCTCCTCAACAGCCTTATTCTCCATGCTAGTTGACGGCATTACACCGTAGTGTCCTTGGCTAGAGTGGGTATAGAGGTGGGGCGTCACAATCAAGATCTATATGAAACTGTTAAATTCAGTTTTGAAAATGTTGAATATTAAAGCTTTGAAATATATTAATAACTTGAAAGGAATTCCAACCAATTGAATTTATGTAAATGTTATGACTTGGTTATAAGCTTAATATGAGAAAACCAACGTAAATGTTTAATTATGTAATGAAATGGTATAATAAATGGTAATTGAATAAAATTAGAGTTATTGTAAAATTTATTGTAAATAATGAACATATAAATGTATTTAAAGGTTAATGGTAACAATTGTTATAAGTTACCTATTTGTTTAGTTCATAAAATTTAATTAGAAATCAATTGCAGTTAATTAACTTAATTAGTGCAGTTAGTATAGGTTGGATTGAAAATTTGAAGAATGTTAATTCAATAAGATGTAACCAATGTAAATTCTATTCACAATATGGTAATTGATTGAATAAAAATATCAAACGACCCTAACTCGACCTTCGAAAATCGGCACCAAATACATCACCCGTATTCAAATATTGCAGATTCAAATGTCGAATCTGGTTCGCCGAAGCTTATAACACATTAAGTACAACAACACAGTGGAAGGGAAATGAATAAATTTTATTGATACACAATAGATACAACATCTGATACAAACGAATATCAATATCCGATCCAAAATACAAAACAGCTGAACAACGGCAGCGGAAATTAGCACCAAATGGTCTTCCAAAAGAACACAATCATTGCATCTCCAATTTCCAAAGCTCTAAACTCAAGCTCGAGCCACCATCATGCATAAGTTATGGCAAACTCGATCCAAATGCGATTGCCAAAATCCAAAGATTGAAAGCTATTGAATCTACATCTACTATCCGACTATCTGAAAACCTAACTCTAGGCCGTCCGTATGGAAAATTGTGGGCATCCAAAGTTTAGAAAGGGAACAATAAACTCTAGGTCAGTCATAAGACTGGTGTAAGAAAATGAAAATAGTTTTATTTGAATAAAAACAAACAAAAAGAATTTAAAAGAAATTCGCTATACTTTTTCGAAAATGAAACTACCATAAGGCCTCCCCGCACACACACAATGCAAGCGCACAATTGGAGGAGATTTCTCCTTATGATAGTCAAACATGCTAGATACATGAAAATCCTTTTGATATTATTATTAGTGCATAGTGCAGAAAACATTTCGAAAGTATAATATTAATCTTAGCCAGCATACCACATCTCGTCATGCCTACTATAGCTACCATGTTCAATAGCAGGTTACCACCGCATTCCATGGCAGGTTATACAACTAAAACCATACAGGGCGCACATTTTTTCTTTGTATTTTTAACAAATGGTCAGGCTAAGGAACTTCCAATGCCACATGGCTAAGCCTCTGGAGGGATGCCCCGAGAACCAAACCAACTCTCTGCCAACACAAGGCCAGGTTACCTCTGTAACTAGGTACGAGTATATCATCCCTCGGTCGTCACTGACCTTTATCCGAGAGCTCTCAACACCAACAACCACAAAGCAAAGCAACAACCATATAAGTTAAATATCTGAGCTCCATACCGTATTATCACTTTTTATCCATAAGGAAATGGACATAACCTAAAGGGCGCGACCCTCGTAACCTTGCCGCATCATTCCTTCTTCGACCATTTTCGGGATGTGAGGCTCGATGAGGTATCATCCACAAAGCAACGCTTTTAAAGAAAGCCATGCTTTGATCAACAAATGATCAGCAACACTCAGCATGCCACATTACCAAATTGGGAATGTATCACTAACCATCAACTACATAATCTCTGAGCTCGTACGTTTCAGAGAATGGTACTAAGCTAAGAGAATAAATTCTCCGCCACCAAATAGAAATGTATTGATAGAAACCAGCTTTACATCTCAAAGTGTAACATTAGACATACATCCATACAAGTCCGTTCAAGGTTCGAACGGAACCGAAGGCACTCCCAAAGAAGCCCTTGCAATCCAGGTATCCAAAATCCCGATCGGACTCCCCATCATATACGGAGATATCTATACCGTAGCTACTCAGTGCAGAGTCATTCGGCAGGTAATCCATTAATTCTCGAAAATACCTGGTCTTCACCACCGGTCTTCAAATGCTATCCATTTTGTCGTATCATTATTCGGAATGGGTTTTATGACATAAAGTCCTCTCCCTGAAAAACCGAATAATGAGCGCTTAATTTTAAAAACATATGGATATATGGGAACTTAGTTAAGTCAAACCTTTAGCCCAAAACCTTTTCTTCTCATGGTTTAAACAAATTTCTACTTTAATCTTTTTAAAACAAAAGATTCACCTTTTTAAAATCCACTTCAATTTGAAACCAAAGTTCACCAGTCTTTCACAAAGATTCGTTTATAGCTTTCAAAACAATTCCATTTCAAACTTGGAATCTTTTCAACAAAAACTGGAAGTTCTTTCGTTATATGAAAGCCGTTATCATTTGGAAACAAATGCTTTTCATTTCGGAAAAATCCGATCAAATATGCATAAGTTATAGCCTTTAAGGTATAAACTTGGGTTAAATTTAAATTCCCAAAATAATACTTTTAAAATGGTTTGAAATCCACATATATTGTTGTATAACTTGTATACCCTTTCAAACCATAGATTCCAAAATAATTTCAAAACTTAAACAGGATATATTCTATTAAAACTATATTCAATTTCAAATTTCCTTTTCAAAAGCTTTTCATATCTAACCCAATTCCATTTCCCAAATCATTTTTGATTCAAAATTCAGTCTTTAAAACCATTTTACAATATTAAATTCAAATATCTTTGACTTAACCAATTTCCTTGTGTAATACATATTTTTGTGTGTGTGGTGTAGTCCTGGGGTTTTACACACAACCATACAATATCATCAATCATCACAAATCCAAGCACAGCAATATCGATAAGCTTTATAATCCTATAACGCTTATCTTCATTCACAGATTCGTAGATAAATAATATAAATTCATCACAGATAAATAAATTACGTTCATCGCAGCTCAAATCAAAATAATTCATATCACAAAGCATCACACATCAGGGATATCAAAGCATTCCGTACAATCCAAGCATCCATAAGTAAGATCAATTAGTCTTCTAATTAACTCAAACCGGATAAATTACTTATGAATAAATTACTATTCTTGGTTAATTAACATTAATTAATAACAAACCATTTTGATTAATTATCCTTTAATTATTTATTAATTAACCTTTAATAATAATTAATCCATTAGTTAATCTTAATTGATAAATAAATCAACCTTTAATCATTAAATAATTAACCTTTAATTATTTAATTATTCTTTTAATTAATTTTTCTTAATTAATTAATTAACACTTAATTAGTTACCATTTAATAAATTATCCTTAATTAATTACAATAAGTGATTATCCCCAATCAATTTCATTAATTAATTAACCTTTAATTAATTATCCTTAAATAAATTACCTTAATTAATTAATCACACTAATTAATTACCCTTTAATATAATTATTGTTTAATCATTTGATTTATCAACCTTTAATCATTAATTAATTACTTTTATTTAATTTCATTAAGTAATCATCTTCAAGTAATTAATTACCCTTAATTATAAATACTTTAATTAATTACGTTAACTATTCCTTAATTTAATCTCAATAATTAATTAGCCTTAAGAGTAATTAGCTTTAATTTAATTACATAAAGTAATTATCTTTAAAATCAATTACACAAAATAATTGGCTTTACTTAATTACACAACGTAATTATCTTTTAAATCAATTACACAAAGTAATTAGCTTTAATTTAATTACACAAAGTAATTATCTTTTAAATCAATTACACAAAGTAATTAGCTTTAATTTAATTACACAAAGTAATCATTCATTAATTAATTTTAAAAACATTTAATCTTTAAACCTTTAATCTTTGAAACAAAATTATTATTAATCCATAAATTAGCTTAAGACTTTAAACTCAATTTAAAACATCATCCTCTTTAAATTAATTTCTTAATTAAGCTTAAACTTAATTAAATTTAAAATAATTTACTTTAATCCTAATTCCAAAACTAAATTAAAATATTTATTATTCCATAAGAATAAATCAGAAAAGGTTTAAAACTTGATTTAATTAAAATTTGAATAAAAACTTGTTTTATTTCAAAATCTAAAACTTGATATTATACCAAACACTCAAACCCGAGTCAAATACTGGAATTCCCGAGCCTATCTTTGAGTTTTTCCCTCACCTCTCTCGTCTTCAAGTCAACATACATATAACATCGAGTTGAATATCCTTCTTCCTCAATCATCACAAATTGCCTAGACATACACACATACGCGTGCACGATGCACGCTGTTCTGGTCACCTCCGATCCTCACCGAGACCACTCACAAGTCGTCGATGATCACCTCACCCCAGACAACCACCCAGCATCTTGAAACAACGACGAACTTGTATTCGAACAACTCACCACAACCTGGACCCAAAACTGGATCACCAAAAACTGGCTTGCTCCGTCGCCTTAGGCCACAAGAAACGTCGAGACTCTAGCCAAAGCTTCGCCTACCACCCTTGTTTCGATCGCCACCGGTGCGATCAACTTCGATGCGACGACAAGACGACAGCAACACAAAATCCGACCGTGATTAAAATATGGGCCAAAACCCTAGATCGACCTTGTCTGCCTTCCACTATGATCAGTAATTCCATCGAAACATTTTTCTCAAACTCTCTGACCTCCCAGCTACCATCACCATTAATCACGATCCACAAATCAATGTCAATCACCAGTGATTGGCAAAAATGCAAATCTCGTTCAACATACAATTTTTCACGGTTTACAAAACTAAAAATTATGAAAAGATTCTCTAAAATCATCATTTTCTAAGTCAAAACTGGTTATGTAATCGAATTATGAAATTAAACATTTGATTTTCCTGTTTTTCAAAGCTTCATTGTAATTATATTATTTTTGAAATGATTACTGAGTATTCCCATTTTCAATTATTCTTAAAAATGAAATTCCATTGTTATCTTCATTTTCTTTTTAGTAATCATAGTCTCAATTTATTCTAGTAGGAGCAATTTCATTTTTGTTCCAGTGGCTTTGAGCCAGAGATTTAACAGAGCGGTATATAATATATATACATACATATATATATATATATATATATATATATATATATATATAAACATACACATACACACAGACATGCATACACACAGAACAGTACATTTCAAAGCATTTTTCACAACAACTTGAAGTATTCATCACAACATCAAATATACAAACAGATTCAAACATCTAAAAGGTATTTAGCTCACTTGGAAGAAATTAAACAGAGGAACGGGCGTGATTTCGAATCTGGAACCTGATGTATTTGAAACTGAGATGCTTTGATCTTGAAGGTTGTTTTGGTTGCTTGATCATTGTTGAAACAAGTTGAAGTTGTTTTGAAAAAATTTAACTTGCATGCTTCAGATTTTGAAAACTAGGAATGAATCTTTGAATTGCTTGAAGCTTTAACTCAGATTGACTTTGTTTGATTTTGTTTTGTTTAAATTTGCTCAGGTTTTGATCTGAAACCTGGAACTTTTTTTTAACTGAGTTGAATCTATACTTTGCTTGTTGATTTTTGAGTTTGATCATTACTTGCTTTTGATCTAAAATGATCAGATCTTTGTTTTGATTATATTTTAATTTGATTTGTTTTCAATTTCATGGTTTGCTTGGGTTACCAGGTTTTTTTTTCCTTTTTGAATAATGAAGATAGAAGAAAATAAGAAGGAAGGATATAAAGTGATATATAAACTTATTTACATTTTCATCTATATTTTTGAAAATCAAAAGACACTTGTAATTCGTGTTGAAACACTTGTTTAATTTATGTTTAAGATGGTGACATTTGCAAATCTTTTGTTAAAATGCTTACATATGTTTAAATGCATGATCTTGTTACTTTACAAATGTCATTTACAATAATTTTATGTTTAAAACCCTTTATTAATTAATTTATGAATTACATGTATTATTAAAATATATGTTTATAAATTTTTTTGTTATATCTTTATTTATACTTATATAATTTTTTTAAAGATTAATGAATTTAAAACTAATTATAAATAAACACACATATATATTATAAAATATGGAATTTAGCTTTAAACAACTTTTGAAAATTTACTACATTGATTTTAAAGTATAACTTTCATATATATATATATATATATATATGTATATATATATCATATATTATAATTAGAAAACAAATTAATTTAAAATTATAGAGTTTTTCAAATCCAAATTAATTTCCAAGATATTTTTATTTGGAATTTCAAATCCAAAATTCTATTTACAATCTATATAGAATGAACACATATTTTATTTATTTGGAAAAATTCAAATTCATGTTTCAAATTATAATCTATTTATATAAACAAACAGGCACATATCTTATTTAATTTGAAATTTTTTAAATTTATTCACAATTTTATCCAAAATTTTATATAACTTATTAAATTAAATTTGACTCAAAATTGGAATCGTTACAGTTCCCCCGCTTTAAGAAAATTTCGTCCCCGAAATTGGTTAGACAGTGAGACAACAATGAAGAGATGAACACATAGAGAAATGGTTCACTGGATTAAACTGAACATTTATTCTACATTTGGCTTACCAAATCAGAATATCATCAAAAAATATATGAGAATGAACTCGTTCGATACTTTATGAAATGCTTGGGTAATTAGGTCTACGAAATATGCAGGGGCATTGATTAGTTCGAAGGATACCTAACCGTTCGTAGAATGTATCGAAACCCCAAGGAATAGACAAACAGATACAATTTAATTCAGTTTCATATTTTGTTAATTAATTCATTTCAATTTCAAATTTAAAATTTAAAATTTACTAAAGTTAAAATTGAAAAGCTGATAGGAAACTGATGAAGAGATTATGAAATAGGACTCTTTTTTTACAACGATTCGTAGGGCCATCACCACACCTAAGCTTCTTCTTGGAGATGCCAGGAAATCACCAAAGAATTGAAATCAAATGATGATCAAAGAGATTGATAGAAAAAGTTGTTCCTTGTTGTATAGGATATTGACCATTTGTAGTGGTACTCCCCTGTCCCTACCTCGTCCTTTTCTTCCACTCAAAATTACTATCAGTGGATAGTAAGAGAATTTACTGAGGCATATAGATGGATATCTTAGGGATATACTCATTCTAGGGCATTTACAACCCTATCTCTAATGAGTCACCTAATGTGTTATACTCCTGAGCTAAATTTCTTACTCAACCTTCAGCTCTGATACCAATTCTAACGACCCTGACTCGACCTTCGAAAATCGGCGCCAAATATATCACTCGTATTCGAATGCCATATATTCAAACGTCGAATCTACTTCGTTGGAGCTTATAACACATTAAGTACAACAACACAGCGGAAGAGAAATGAATAACTTTTATGATACACAATAGATACAACATCTGATATAAATGAATATCAATATCAGAGCCAAAATACACAACAACAGAACAACAGCAGCGGAAATATAGCACCTCATCCAAAAGAACACAATAACTGCATCTCTAATTACCAAAGCTCTAAACTTCAAGCTCGAACCACCATCATGCTGAAGTTGTAGCAAAATCGATTCAAATGCGATTGCCAAAATCTAAAGACTGAGTGCCATTGAATCTACAACTACTATCCGACTATCTGAAAACCTAACTCTAGGCTGCCCGTGTAGAAAATTGTGGGTACCCAAAGTTTAGAAAGGGAACAATAAACTCCAGGTCAGTCATGTGACTGGTGTGAGCAAATGAAAATAGTTTTATTTGAATAAAAACAAAAAAAAGAACTTAAAAGAAATTCGCTATGCCTTTTGGAAAATGAAACTACCATAAGGCCTTCCCGCACACACCCAATGCAAGCGCACAATTGGAGGAGATTTCTCCTTATGATAGTCAAACATGCTTTATATGCGAAAATCCTTTTGATATTATTATTAGTGCATCGTGCAGAAAACATTTCGAAATTATAATATTAATCTTAGCCAGCATACCACATTTCGTCTATGCCTACTGTAGCTGCCATGTTCAATAGCAGGTTACCACCACATTCCATGGTAGGTTATACAACTAAAACCGTACAGTGCACGTATTGTTTCTTTGGATTTCCAACAAATGGTCAGGCTAAGGAACTTCCTACGCCACAAGGGTACGCCTCTGGAGGGACGCCCTGAGACCAAACCAGCTCTCTGCCAACACAAGATCGGGTTACCTCTGTAACTAGGTAACTATTAACACGAGTATGTCATCCTTCGGTCGTCACTGACTTTCATCTGAGAGCTCTCAACACCAACCACCGCAAAGCAAAGCAACAACCACATAAGTTAAATATCTGGGCTCCATATCATGATACCACTTTTTATCCAGAAGGAAATGGACATGCCCTAAAGGGCGCGACCCTCGTAACCTTGTTGCATCATTCCTGTTTCGACCATTTTAAAGGTGTGAGGTTCGACGAGGTCTCGTCCACAAAGCTATGCTTTTCACAAAAACCATGCTTTGATCAACAAATGATCAGCAGCACTCATCATGCCACATTACCAAATTGGGAATGTGTCACTAGTAATCATCAACTACATAACCTCTGAGCTCATATGTCTCAAAGAAGGGTGTTAAGCTAAGAGAATAAATTATGTGCCACCAAATATAAATGTATTTGATAGAAACCAGCTTTACATCTCAAAGTGCAACATCAGACATACATCCTACAAGTCCGTTTCGGGTTCGAACGGAACCAAAGGCACTTTTCAAAGAAGCCCTTACAATCCGGATATCCACAATCCCGATCGGACTCCCCATCACATAAGGAGATCTCTATACCGTAGCTACTCAGTTCAAAGTCATTCGACGGGTAATCCTTTCATTCTCGTAAATACCCGTTCTTCGCGACCAGCCTTCAAATGCTATCCATTTCATTATATTATTATTCGGAAATGGTTTTATGACATAAAGACCTCTCTCGGCTAAACCGAATAATGAGCGCTTAATTTTAAAAACATATAGATATATGGGATCTTAGTTAAGTCATACCTTTAGCCCAAAACCTTTTCTTCAAATGGTTTAAACAAATTTCCACTTTAATCTTTTTAGAACAAAAGATTCACCTTTAAAAAATCCACTTCAATTTGAAACCAAGGTTCACCAGTCTTTCACAAAGATTCATTCATGGCTTTCAAAACAATTCCATTTCAACCTTGAAATCTTTCCAACACAAACTAGAAGTTCTTTCGTTATATAAAAGCCGTTATCATTTGGAAACAAATGCTTTTCGTTTCGGAAAAATCCGATCAAATATGCACAAGTAATAGCCTTTAAAGAATAAACTTGGGTTAAACTTAAATTCCCAAAATAATACTTTTAAAATGATTTAGAAGCCATATATATTATTGTATAACTTGTATACCCTTTCAAACCATAGTTTCCAAAATAATTACAAAAATTAACAAGATATATTCTTTTCAAACTAAATTCAATTTTAAATTTTCTTTTCAAAAGCTTCTCATATCCAACCCCATTCCATTTCCAAAATCATTTGGGATTCAAAATTCAATCTTTAAAACCATTTCATAATAATAAATCCAAATATCTGTGACTAAACCATTTTCCTCGTGCAATCCATATTTGTGTGTGTGTTGTATTCTAGGGGTTTACACACAACAATACAATATCATCAATCATCACAAATCCAAGCACAGCAATATCGATAAGCGGTATAATCCTATAATGCTTATCTTCATTCACAAATTCACAGATAAATAACATAAATTCATCACAGATAAATAAATTACATTCATCACAGCTCAAATCAAAATAATTCATATCACAAAGCATCGCACATCAAGGATATCAAACAATTCAAAGCATTCCATACAATCCAAATATCCATAAGTATGATCAATTAGTCATCTGATTAATTAAACCTAATTAATTACTTATGAATTAATTTCAAACCATTTTGATTAATTATCCTTTAATTATTTATTAATTAACCTTTAATATAAATTAATCAACCTTTAATCGTTAATTAATATTAATTAATAAATAAATCAACCTTTAATCATCAAATAATTAACCTTTAATTATTTAATTATTCTTTTGATTAATTTTCCTTAATTAATTATTTAACCCTCAATTAATTAACATTTAATTAATTATCCTTATTTAATTACAATAAGTGATTATCCCTAATCAATTTCATTAATTAATTAACCTATAATTAATGATCCTCAAATTAATTACCTTAATTAATTAATCACATTAATTAATTATCCTTTAATTAATTATTATTTAATCACTTGATTTATCAACCTTTAATCATTAATTAATTACTTTTAATTACTTTCATTAAGTAATCATCTTTAAGTAATTAATTACCCTAAATTAATAAATACTTTACTTAATTACATTAATTATTCTTTAATTTAATCTCAATAATTAATTAGCCTTAAGAGTAATTAGCTTTAATTTAATTACACAAAGTAATTATCTTTCAAATCAGTTACACAAAGTAATTAGCTTTCAAATTAATTACACAAAGAAATTAGCTTTAATTTAATTACACAAAGTAATTGTCTTTTAAATCAATTACACAAAGTAATTAACTTTAATTTAATTACACAAGTAATTATTCATTAATTAATTTAAAAACATTTAATCTTTAAACCTTTAATCTTTGAAACAAAATTATTATTAATCCATAAATTAGCTTAAGACTTTAAAGTTAGATAACAATTTAAAACATCATTCTCTTTAAATTAATTTCTTAATTAAGCTTAAACTTAATTAACTTTAAAATAATTTACTTTAATCCTAATCCCAAAAATAAATTAAAACATTTATTATTCCACAATAATAAATTAGAAAAGGTTTAAAACTTGATTTAATTAAAATTTGAATAAAAACTTGTTTTATTTTAAAATCTAAAACATGATATTATACCAAACACTCAAACCCGAACCAATTACTGGCATTTCCTAGCCCATCTTCGAGTTTTTCCCTCACCTCTCTCATCTTCGAGTCGACACGTGTATAACTTCGAGTTCAACCTCGAGGAATATCCTTCTTCCTCAATCTTCACAAATTGCCCAGACATACACACATACGTGTGCACGATGCATGTCGTTCTGGTCACCTATATTCCTCATCGAGACCACTCACAAGTCGTCATTGATCACCTCAACCCATACAACCATCCAGAATCTCGAAACAACGATGAACTTGTAATCAAACAACTCGCCACAACCTAGATCCAAAACTAGATCACTAAAAACTGCCTCGCTCTATCGCCTCGGGCCACCAGAAACATCGAGACTCCGGCCAAAGCTTCGCCTACCGCCCTTATTTCGATCGCCACTGGTGCGATCGACTTCAATGCGACGACGAGACGACAACAACACAAAATCTATCTGTGAATAAAATATAGGCTAAAACCCTAGATCAACCTCATCTGCCTTCCACGATGATCAGTGATTCCATCGAACATTTTTCTCAAACTCTCTGACCTCCCAGCTACCTTCACTCATTAATCACGATCCACAATTCATCATCGATCACCAGAGAATGGAAAAAATGCAAATCTCGTTCAGCATACAATTTCTCACGATTTATAAAACTAAAAATTATGAAATGATTCTCTAAATAATCATTTTCTAAGTCAAAACTGGTTATGTAATCGAATTATGAAATTAAAACATTTGATTTTCCTGTTTTTCAAAACTCCACTATAATTATATTGTTTTTGAAATGATCACTGAGAATTTCCATTTTCATTTATTCTTAAAAATGAAATTCCATGTTATATTCATTTTCTTTTTAGTAATCATAGTCTACAATTGATTCTAGTAAGAGCAATTTCATTTCTGTTCCAGTGGCTTTGAGCCAGAGTTTAAGAGAGCAGTACATATATATAGATATACATACACACAGACATGCATACACACAGAACAATACAGTTCAAAGTATTTTTCACAACAACTTGAAGTATTCATCTCAACATCAAATATATAAACAGATTCAAACAACTGAAAGGTAGTTTGCTCACTTGAAGAAATTAAATAGAGGAACATGCTTGATTTTGAATCTGGAACCTGATGTATTTGAAACTGAGATGCTTTGATCTTGAAGATTGATTTGGTTGCTTGATCATTGTTGAAACAAGTTGAAGTTATATTGGGAAAAAATTAACATGCATGCTTCAGATTTTGAAAAATGGGAATGAATCTTTGAATTGCTTGAAGCTTTAACTCAGATTGACTTTTTTTAATCTTGTTTTGTTTAAATTTGCTCAGGTTTTGATTTGAAACCTGGAATATATCTTTTTAACTGAGTTGAATCTATACTTTGCATGCTGATTTTTGAGTTTGATCATTACTTGCTTTTGATATGAAATGATCAGATCTTTGTTTTGATTATATTTTAATTTGATTTGTTTTCATTTTCCTGGTTTGCTATGAGTTACTAGGCTTGTTTTTTCTTTTGAATAATGAAGAAAGAAGAAAATGAGAAGGAAGGATATAGAGTGATATATAAACTTATTTATATTTTTATCTATATCTTTTAAAATCAAAAGACACTTGTAATTCATGTTGAAACACTTGTTTAACTGATGTTTAAGATGGTGACATTTGTAAATCTTTTGTTTAAATGCTTACATATGTTTAAATGCATGATCTTGTTACTTTACAAATGTCATCTACAATAGTTCTATGTTTAAAACCCTTTATTAATTAATTTATGGATTACATGTATTATTAAAATATATGTTTATAAAATTTTTGTATTATATCTTTATTTATACTTATATAATTTTTAAAAGAATAATGAATTTAAAACTAATTATAAATAAACATACATATGTATATTATAAAATATGAAATTTAGCTTTAAAGAAACTTTTGAAAATTTACTATATTGATTTTAAAGTATAACTTTCATATATATATATATATATATATATATATATATATGTTATAATTAGAAAACAAATTAACTTAAAATTATAGAGTTTTTCAAATCCAAATTTATTTCCACGATATTTTTATTTGGAATTTCAAATCCAAAATTCTATTTACGATCTATATAGAATGAACACACATTTTATTTATTTGGAAAAATTCAAATTCAAGTTTTAAATTATAATATATATATATATATATAAATAAACAGGCACATATCTTATTTAACTTGAAATTTTTAAATTAATTCACAATTTAATCCAAGATTTTGTATAAATTATCAAATTAAATTTGACTCGAAACTGGGATCGATACAAAATAATTGAAATTCAAGTTTGAGTAATTTATTGGATTTTAGCTGTAATAAATGGACTTATGGTAAATTAAATGAAATCAAATATTACGTTTATTTAAATTTAGATGAAATTGGAAAATATTAATGTGCTAAGATATAAACCAATGTAATTGTACTAATAAGATGATAATTGATTGAATAACAAACTTAAAAAAAATTAATAGATGGATTTATTGAAATTTAAACTTATAATCACTGAAATATTTGAAATTGAAATCAAATACTATAATTTATGCAACACTGGATATTGAACTGGTATACAAGTTTGTTAAAAAGATTCTAAATTACTAAGTAATCCAAGATGATAGAAATTATAAATTATAGAATCTGAATTGAAAAAGTGATTTAATTATTTAATATTGATTTATTTAGTTAACTGAAAAATTGTCATTTTGGCAACTGTCTTGGTTTTTGATGAAAACGGTTTCATCGAATACGTAATGGTGAACTATTGTAGGATTTTAAGTTTTGTAGCGATCGGACTTGTCGTTTGATCGTACGAACTCGAAATGCTAGAAATCAATTTAATTAAAATCAATTGAGATCAATTTGAAATAAGATGATTTTAACATAACTTCTTCATATGATGAAAATAGACCTGGAATCTATTCCATTGAGTTTAAAAATATTGAAAACATCTGTTTTGATATACGGTTCGACCCATTTTCGTTCTGGAAGCAGAACGGGATTTCCGGGTTGTTTATCGTTCCATTCCAAATCAATCGGGTCCACTAATTTCTATTTTTTCTGATCTGCATATAAATACCTCTTTATAAACCCCAATTATTTATCATTTCCCATTAACGGTATGTACAATTCTTTCTGCTTCTCATTCCAATGGTAGACAAATAAATTCTCCGTTCAATTTCAAATCAAAATTCAAACTCTTCAAACTAAATCGAATTATATATCAATTTGAAGCTCTCGTTGAGCGCATCTCAGATCTGTAGTTCGTTTTCCAATTTGAACCACTGTTTTTCCATAAATAATAGAACAAATCGCGGCCGTTCATTGAGTCGCGATCAACTTTGCCTGATCGTCGATTTGATGGTACAGTATTGTGGAGAGGGCTGAGGGGAGTTCATCGATGGGTTTTTTTCGCGAATTGATGGTTGGATGTAGCTAAATAATTCAAGTAGGGTTTCAATTCAAGATAGCGGAGGCTGTGAAAATGCATGGCTGTGGTCGACGTCGAGCGCGGGTGCCTGCCCGTGGTGAGGAGTAGGCGACAACGGCAAGTCTGGGTTGGCCGCGATAGCCAGCGATGGTGACGCGTCGTATTCTAGCGGCGCTAAGGTTTCTGTGTTGGTCGATCGAGTTCCTGTGCGTGGAAGAGGAATGACGTGGCGGGTGACGTGTAGGGTTAGTTATTTTTTTTGTTTTTTTTAAAATTTTATCTTATAACTTCTAATTCGTATAACTTTCACATATGAAATCAGATTCACAGGCGGTTTCTTGCATTGGGATCGTATTGAAATTCTGGACATTTAGATGTTGATTTGGATGAATTCGGAGACTGTTTGAATTTTGGGCTTAAATTAGATTTAAATTCGAAGGTGAGTATTTTAACCCTCTTACAACTTTTAAAACTTCTTATGTTTGTTAAACTAAATTTATGATGTGATTGAAAATTTATTTAAGGCTGTTTGATATATTTTAATCGTCATCTTAGTTAATCTGAATTTATTTTCGAATTAAATCATTATTTAGTTTATTACTGAAGTTAAATTTCCGGTTAGATACCTTTTATTGATTTTCAATTATCTATTGATGTTTATTGATGAATTTGGATTATGGTTGAGATGGATGATTGATTGTGGATATTGGATGAATGAAAGTTGTATTTTATATCGTTATAATACTGCAAGTTCACTATGGCTTAAAATGATACATGCCCGAACGATCTTATATATTAGTGAAAAATCATTATGGGTTGAAATGATAAATCCATGCGGTTTTCATTGATTTGAAAATGTTGATTTTGGTACTGGTTGAAATGACATATACCCATGTAATTTCTTGAATTTGGATTTTATATGGAACTGAATTATTTGAAGGGTTTAAGTTAATCCAAACTTCGGATTTGTTTAATTAGATGATTCATTTCGAATTATTTGAAACCTTTTAAATAAATATATTCACATTATACACTTGATAGGAGATGAAAAATCTCGTAATATCTCTGAAGCCATTGCATTCATATTTTTATTTTAGATTGATTAGACTTACATAAGATCTTTTAGTTCTGACTCGAGTGTTTTGTTTTCATTATGCTCGGGTCAGTCTAAGCTTTTTTTTCCAGTGTATTGAGGACCATTTTATTTTCTAGAGGACGAAGACAAAGATTCAGTATATTATTACTATTTATTATAATTATTCAACACATCATGTATTCTGCTGCATTATGTGTTTATTCCTACTGTATGTACAACTCTGATTTGAATTGTAAAAGTGTAATCACATGTTATTTGTAAAACAGCTTCATGAACTATTTATTGATTATTATATTTTGTTATTCCACTGCGAGATTTTGTGTTTTATCTTTCCTTATTTTTTGTTATTTTCTTATTTACCCATTAACAATCCTCAATTTTGAATGATTTGAATTAGACATGTGTCGTTTATTGTCAATTTAAACCGTCCCAAAAGGTGGGTCCCAAGTTTAGACATACCTTAGCCTGTCGGGGTTAACTCACTAGAGATAAGGTAGTAATACCCCAGAATAAGTTTTCTGAGTGTATATACGGAAGCACGTATTTTTTAATATTGTAAAAAATGTTAATTTAAATTTTGAAATGAAATTATTTTTCCTAATATTATATGATATATATAATGGAATAAATTTTTATAACCAACATAGTTATTTGTAATGTGTTTGATTTATGAAATGGTAATGTTTAGTTATTACCATTTATTATTGATTAGTTGAGTTTTTGTCAGTTTATAAACATTGGCTAACTATTATTTATTGAATTAATGGACTAAACACTAGTTAAATAATAGTGTATTAAAGAGAATAAGATGAATAATTATGATATTTGTTTATGAAATTGAAATGTTGTTGTGAATTTTATTGTTTGTTGACTGGTAGTTTCAACTATTGAAATAAAATAGAATATCAAGATATTTTGGATAATCGAAACCTTTTGAATTAATTTATGAGTTGAAACTTAGAAATGGTGTTGAATTATGCAGTTGAATTTTATAACCTTAATTTGAAAGCCAGTGGAACAAGGCTTAATTTGTTATAGCTAAGTTTAGTAAATGAATAGAATCCTGGTATACATTCTTGGCATGTAATGTAATAATATACAAGTGTGAATGTTAAGCCTTGGGATGTTTAAATTGAAACAATGATTAAGGAAATGTTGTAAATGAGGTTAAATTGGAAAAATATGTTTATAAATTTAATTAACATTTATGAAATATGTCATAAATAAATTGAAAGGAAAAGGTGAAACTAAATGGGATAAGAAAATGTGAATTAAAAGTGAAATGATTATAAATAAAGCCATGACTTATAAATTGTTATGAAATAAATGAATGTGCAATAAATGGTTATAAATAAAGTTGTGATAACCTTAAACTTGAATAATGTCTTGTAAAAAGGAATTAAGCTTTTATAAATTCGTTATAAACTTAAGAAAATTCCTTATGAAATGTTTTGCAGATAAATGCAGTATTAAATGAGAAAATTAAATGTGAAATTTGAATGTAATTTAAACCGAAGAGAAATATATGCAATCGTATGAGAATGAATATATTAATATTTTTCATTAAATAGAGAAATCCCGTGAAACAAATATTAAATTATTTAGTGATATTTGTGTTAACCAATGAGATTAAAAATGAATTTAATTGAAATGCAATTGTGATGAAACAAATTGGAATAATTACATAAGTTGTATATATATATATATATATATATATATTATTTTATTCACAAAACTAATTTGATCCGAATTGGAGTACACAAGTTCTATGTGAATTTCACCGCTTTGTGTTAGGATTTTTCATTCGATTCTTGATGGCAAATATTTGATATGGATTTTAGGTTTGGTTATACAATTCTCTATCATAATATATGGCTATGCAAGGAGAATGATGGTTTCTAGTCGAGAAACCTTATCGAAGTCCGCATTAGAGAAGTCAAATGAAAAATACTAGTTCGAAAGCGTACTTGGGTAATCGAGCAAGCGATCGAATGTGCGCGAAATGATGACATATATACATCTTATGTTCTAATATTATTGATATGCTTTGACGTTGAAAGTGAAAGTTGTTGGGTTGGACATCTTTGTAATTTAAATTGGAATTTTCCTTGTACGCAAACTACTATTGATTTAAAACCATTTTTACAAAACTATTTTTCTTTTATTTTTCTTATACAAACTATCTTATTCTACTTTATTTACCAAACTATTTTACAAACTATTTTATTTCCAAACTATTTACACAATCATTTTATCTACAAAACTATTTTACAAACTATTTTATGTACAAACTATTTTACAAAACCATTTTATATACAAAACTGTTTCAAAAAACTATTTTATTTACAAAAATATTTTACAAACAACTTTATTTACAAACTATTTTATACAACCATTTTATATACAAAAATACTAAACTATTCTAAATTCAAAACCTTTTATAAAGCAAAGATGTTCAATCTCATATGGTTTTTCATACATTGAAAGTGATTTTGGAAATTTTTTGATTCTTATACAAGATGGACTTTATATAAGTACAAGTGATTTTGAAACTGCTGATTTTGGAAGGTATTCGATCTGAAGAGATAAATCTTATATATAACGGAATTTATATAAGAATGACTTGATATATTCGAGATTATTGATTTTGGAAAGCACTTTGCATTAAATGAAATCTTATATATAATGGAATTTATATAAGTGCGGTATTTGAAGCTATGATTTTGAAAGTGTACTATATATGGTATATTATATTTTGTAATAAGAGGTACGGGGAAGTTCCCACCACGAAGAATTATAGTATGATATGCTTCGACCCATATGGACTTGGGGAATCCAGGAATGGATTCGATCCATAAAACCTAATGGACTTGTGTGAACTCAGAAATGGATTCGAACCAATATGTTTGTCTAGACTTAAACTCATGGGCTCTTTGAATTTTTTTCTAGGGTAGATGGTTCTTTAGTGTACCCAATGGAGGCGCTTTCGATCCTGGGATCTATTGTTTATGGATTTTACAAGAAGGAAGTGCATCCATTACATAAATCATTGAACCAGAAGCGTACCACTACAGCAGGGATCGATAGTCCATTGTTTATGAAATAGCTATGATATTTTTCTTGAATCCGAAAGGTAGAAGGATCTTCTGGAAATTTTTGTGCCCATTGGGTAAATACCGGATCAACAGCTGGCCACTGCTATCATATTATCATCATTTGACATTGGATTTTGAGCGGTAATTCTCATACCTTTTTTAAGTATTTTTCATTGCGTGTTGAAATAGGTCTACTAAGTACTTGTAGAATTCTAGCCTTGCGCTTAATCAACACATGGCCAAAGTCTGCAAGAACGAGGATAAACCTGTTAAGACATCGAGTTATAAATTATTTTGATAAAGTATTGTATAAAGGATATTTTGATCATTTTTTCCTTTCTAAATAATTTAAAATGTTTAAAATATTGTTTATTTATATACAACATGGTTTAATAGTAAATTATCGGTGTTGTAAATATTTTAGAAGTTATTAATTAAATAAAACATATTTAAAGTAAATGATTATTGATTTATTAATAATGTTTGAAAAGTATCTTGAGATAAAATTTAATAAATTTATAAATAATGGATTTAATGTTTCAATAGCTTCTTTGTAAATATAAGAAATTATGTAAATAATTATTTTCAAATAGTTTACATATATTTATAAAGATGTTATTTAAAATATTCAAATGGTATTTATAAATGAGGCAAGAAATTTTACAAATGAATTTTTGAAAATTATTAAAGTACTAAAGATGATTGCTTTGCAAATGAAGCTTTCAAATGAAGCTTTCAAGTAAAATTTATATAAGTTTCTTTGAATGTATAATTTAAAGATATTATATATAAATGGAAAGAAAAAAAATTAATTTGCGAAGTTTATTTATAGTAATATACTTGACCAATAAATTTGAATCTCTATTTTGGAAATATAGTTTGGAATATTTACTTGATTTCAAAGTACTAATAGTAAATTTATTCGTTTATTTACTGTTTGAATTTTTGTATTAAACCATAACAAATGCTTTTTCATGATTTGAATATCCATTTTAAAACAAGTGTGTAAAATTAATTATGAAGATATAAAATTTTATACTTTGATTTAGAAATTTAATATAAGATTTGGGTATACTATTAGATTCAGTTAATAATCTTGAGTTTGTACTTCTTTAAAAAATACGAGTCTAATAAATTTTCGAATTTAAGGTACTTTATTTTAAAGCTTATTATAATGTTTGATATAAATTTCTAACATTGTTTTAGACTTTTGAAAGATCTTTACATAATGCTATGAGGATGTTCTAAATATATCTTATATTTTACTAAGTGAATGGGGTTAAATGTTTTAATTGAATTTTTAAATATATTGAAATATTTCTTTTCTCTTCAAGGGCGAATACCAAAAACTTAAATTCTTATTCACTAACAGAACTAAGTTTTAAACTTAAGTAAGGGCAGTAAGAGCTTGAGTGATATTTTATGAAATGATTCAGAACAAATTATGTAAGTGATTGATCTTTATATAAATAAATGAATGGAAAAGTAAATAATGAGAAAAAAACCAGTAGAATAAACTAAAGAAAACTTAAAGTAGAGATTTCAGTTATTGTAATGGGATAAAAATTATGACTATTTAATAATTGGAACTTCTAAAGTTTGAAGTAAGAAATTAAATGTTGTTATAAATGAAATATACAAGGAAATTGAAATTTGTAACATGTAAACAAAAAGGACATGGAAATAACAAATGATAACTATTGAACATTTATTTACTAAAATGAAATAAGATAAATTTGTGTAACTTTCAATTACATTCTTGGAAATACATATATAACTTACCAGAATATTAAAAGTTGTAGGGTTTAATAAGGATATGTAATGAAATATTATATAAGAAAAACTTAAATAATGAAAGTGTTCAATGAAATTTACTTCTATAAATAAGAAATTTTATATGAAAATAGTTATAAACCTGAGTCATAATTGTAGTACTACTAAATAAAATTAAATAGAAAGTGAATATTGTAAGCAAAAAATTATGAACTTAAGAATGTTTGAAGTTATCGATAATTAAAGTAAATAACAAAATGAATACTCTATTAAATTTAATGATTGCAACTTCAGAAATGGTTGATTACTTTGATCCCTTGTGAAGATTTTATGCTTGTTTGCAAAAGATTATTGTTATGTTGTATTGATTTATTTTGATTTTATGTGATGATGGCATGCTTTTGGTTGAAAGTGATTGTTGTTATGTTATGTTGGTTGTTATTAATTTAAAACAATATAATCACTTTACTTCTATATAATTATTAACCTCTTTGGATTATATAAGTGGAATACAGGTAATGGAACAATAGCTGCTACTTTTGGTTTCATAAAATAAGCGTCATTTGCCCGACTAATAGGTACGTTCTCTGATTACGGTTTTCAAGCGATATTATATTGTTTTTCCCACTATTGGGGTATTATTCTAAAAATTATGATATATATTGTTATATTTTGATACTATTATTTCTTCCAAGCCTCTCCGTACAAAGGAGAATCTGCTAAAAAAAATCGTGAATTTTAAACTTAGAAAATTTTTATGAAGTGTTTTCCAAATTTTGTTAATTTGAATATAAAAGGATTCAATTGTTTATAAATTAATATATTTTATTTAAATTATTTATAATAAAAATAAATTGTTTATAAATTTAATTTTTTGAATAAGATATATTGAATACTTAATTCCTTTTTTTCCCTTCTTTTTCCTTTTTGGAGAAAAAGTTTTGAGCGAGGGAGAGTGTAACGACCCATAAATTTTCAATTATTAAAATAGTTGATTTTATAAAATTCTGTGATTAAATATTAGAACAAATAAAAATTTGGGATTCATTTATGAAATAATAACCAGAATAAAATGTAATAGTACTAATCTAAGATAGTTATTAAAAAATTTGGATGAAATTCCAATTAATTGAAATAATAAAAATGCTATACTTGGTTATAAACTGAATATAAGGAAATAAATGAAAGTATTGGATTAACCAAGGAAATAATAGATAGTTAATGATAATTGAACAAAAATTAGGGTTATGAAAGAAATGTTAATATTTGCTGTAAGTAATAAACCTGTAAAGGTCATTAATTGATTTTGGTAATTTAATATTGAGAGAAATATAAATTTGTCATGTATTAGTGAAATAATAACTAAAATAAAGGGTAAAAAAGTCAATTAAAGTTAATTATTAATAACTTGAATGGAATTCCAACCAAGTGAATTTATGTAAATGTTATAACTTGTTGTAAGCTTAATGTAAGAAAACCAATGTAAATGTTTAATTATGTAATGAAATGGTATAATAAATGGTAATTGAATAAAATTAGAGTTATTGTAACATTTATTATAAATAATGAACTTATAAATGTCATTAAAGGTTAATGGTATCAATTGTTATAAGTTACTTATTTGTTTAGTTTATAAAATTTAATTTGAAATCAATTGCAGTTAATTGACTTAATTAGTGCAGTTAGTGTAGATTGGATTGAAAATTTGAAGAATATTAATTCAACAAGATGTAACCAATGTAAATTCTATTCATAATATGGCAATTGATTGAATGAAAATAATCGGAATTTAATTTTGAGTTATTTATTGGATTTTACCTGTAACAAAGGGATTTATGGTAATTAAATGAAATTAAATATTATGTTAACTAAAATTTAGATGAAGTTGGAAAATATTAGTGTGCTAAGATATAAACTAATGAAATTATAACAATAAGATGATAATTGATTGAATAATAAACTTTAAAAAAAAATTAATAAATGGATTTATTGAAATTTGAACTTATATTCACTGAATTAATTGAAACTGAAATTAAATACTGCAATTTATGCAATACTGGATATTGAATGGATATAAAAGTTTGTTTCAAAGATTCTAAATTGCTAAGTAGTCCAAGGTGATAGAAATTATAAATTATAGGATTGGAATTGAAAAAATGATTTAATTAATTTAATATTGATTTGTTTAATTAACTAAAAAATAGCCATTTTGGAAAATGTCTCGGATTTCGACGAAACCAGTTTCATCGGATTCGTAACGGTGAACTATTGTAGGGTTTCAAGTTTTGTAGTGATCGGACTTATCGTTTGATCGTATGGACTCGAAAGCCTAGAAATCAATTTAATTAAAATCAATTGAAATCAATTTGAAATAAGCTCATTTTAACATAACTTCTTCATACGATGGAATTAGGACTTGGATCCTGTTCCATTGCGTTTAAAAATATTGAAAATCTATTTTGATACATGGACCGACCCATTTTTGTTCCAAAAGGCAGAACAGGCTTTTCAAGTCGTTTATCATTCCAATCTAAATCAATCTGGTCCATTCACTTCTATTTTTGCTGAGCTGCCTATAAATACCTCATTATAAACGCTTATTATTTCTTATTGACAGTACGGACAGTTCTTTTTGCTCCTCATTCCAATGGCAGACATACAAATTCTCCATTAAATTTCAAATCAAATTCCAAATCAAAATTCAAACCCCTCAAACTAAATCGAATTACATATCAATTTGAAGCTCTCGACGAGCGCATTTTAGATCTGTGATTCATTTCCCATTTTGAACCATTATTTGTCTAGAAATCATAGAACAAATAGCGGTCGTTCATCGAGTCGCGATCAACTTTTCCCGATCATCAATTTGAGGGTACAGTATTGTGGAGAGGCTGAAAGGAGTTCATCGGCGGGGTTTTTTCACGAATTGATGGTTGGATATGGCTAAATAATTCAAGTAGGGTTTCATTTCTAGATGGCGGCGACTGCGAAAATTCATGGTTATGGTCGACGTCGAGCATGGGCGCGCGGCCGTGGTTAGGAATAGGCGACGGCGGTAGGTTTGGGTTGGCCACGATAGCCAGTGATGGTGGCACATGCGTCGTGTTCTGGTGGCACTAAGGTTTCTATGTTGGTCGATCGGGTTCCTAGGCATGGAAGAGGAATGAAATGGTGGGTGACATGTAAGGTTAGTTATTTAATTTAATTTTATATTGTTTTTGTAACATCCCGCCTTTTTGTATGCATTAAATCGACAATAAACCACACACGTCAGACTCAAATCATACGAAAGAGCATACTGTTGTTGGGATAAATAAAAAATAGCAGAGAAAGAAAAAAAAACAAAACAGAATCTTGCAGCGGAACGACAATATATAATAAAACCATATATTATTACAAAACCAATTGATTTTACTTATACAACACATATCAGAGTTACACATACCAGAGAATAATAAATAATGCAGCGGAATAATGCGATGTAGTGGAACAACATAGAATATGATAATAATAATAATATCTTCGTCTTCGTCCTCCAAAATAAAGTCTTCAAATCCTGTAATGCTCAGACTGACCCGAGCGAACTGAAAAGACAAAACACTCGAGTCAGAACTAAAAGATCTTATGTAAATTAAATCAACAGTAAATAATATGAGTGGAACGACGTCAAAGATGTTTACGGCATTTGACATCTCCTATCCAGTGTCTAACGTGAGTGCAGTAACGCAAGAGATGCTCGGGATTCACATCTCCTGAGGATTTGTTAAACTATTTACTATGTAGTATTATACGATAATATAATAATGTCTATAGTAAAATAAACTTACTTTCAAATAGCGTTAAGGCTTTACATTTTCCACCTTAACACATAATAGTCCCAGTAGTCCATCCAGTATCAGCGTATCTCCAGATCGGAAGACTACCCTAAATACTCCATGGGCAACGGGAGAAACCAAACTCGTACAAGGCGCGATAGGGTAGGTGACACGGCACAACTAGGCAATGCTAGGATAGATATACCAATTACGCTTTCGAACCAGTGGTAATGCGTTGCAGCTACTACCGTCCACCTCGAGCCACACCCCCAAAATCAAAAGGGCCCAAATCAATCACAAAGTAATAGAATGGTATCGAAGGAGTGTGTTCGATAAAAGGTGCTACCTTCTTATCCCGTTGATCGCTTTGTTTTAGCCACCTTATGCCTACTCACGGGAGTCGGGTCTGTGTATTTGCCTCAAAAGAAACGCCGCCACCATTCTATTTCATTCTGCAATCTCCGCCACGTACACGGTTGTTAAAGTGGTTTTCGGAGTTAGCAGAGAGTATGACAACTTCAGATCTCGGTATCGTTAACTACCAAACGTTATAATTGCACCGCGGTCATTTTAAAATAATATATACTTCAAAACCAGAATATAATATCTATTTCAAATCATATAAACATGATATTATTTCCATTTCAAAAACCAAACCAATATGATATCATTTAATAAAACCCCAAATCAATATAATATCATTTTTATTTCAAATATATCCTTTCCAAAATTATAGCACTTTCAATGATAATACTTTGAAACTCATAACCTGGAAACATATCTTCCACCACTTAAATGGTTAAAATGTTCAAATACTTTATAAAATATACTAGCTTCTTCAATTTTACAAATTAGTTTCAAAACAACTCGGATTTCTAAATTTTAACTTTTAACCAAATCCTAAATCATAAATTTCAATTCAATTCAGTTTCCAAACAAATTATTTCAAATTATATCGATTTCATAACAGATTGATCCACAGAACGAACCATTCCAAATTCAATATATTTCAAACTTTACGTATTCAGCAAATTTAAAAATTAAGTTTGGTAATTTCATATATACATGTGTGTGTGTATCAAACTCAATTTTCTATTATTCAGTTTTGAAATAATTTACTTAATAAATCCATTATCTTTTAAATAAATCCCAAATTACAAATAACGAAATATTTCTTTCAACTTATTTTCCAACCTTGATTTATTTAAATCATTATAAACTCTATATAAAATAAAATTTAAATACTTAACCATATCATCTTCAATAAAAATATCAACTTATTCTTAAGTTTATTCTATGTTAAAACAAGTTTATACATAGCTTAAAAATCCAGAATAACATATCATTATATAATATCTAAAATCAATATTTATATAAAACCATATATTTCTTTACAAAACCATAGAAATCATTTTAAAATATTTTTATATACAGACCACAGTGTCTGTAAATAATTTTCTATCTTAGGGCCAAGTGATACGGATATTTATCATTTCAATCCGCAATTTAAAATATAAATACGGTTATATATCATTTCAAACGCAATCCCGAACGAAAATAAAATCCATAACAACTTGCAGTTTATAACAATATAAAATACAACATTCATTCATCCAATATTAATCATCAACATTTATCACAATCATCATCCAATTCAATCAGCAACATCAATATAGGACAGATAATAAATAATAGGTATTGACTGGCAGTTTATATTCAATAATAAATTAAATACTATTTTATCCAAATAAATTCAAATAAACTGAGATGATGATTCAAAATATGCCAAACGGTCATAAATAAATTTCTAATCACATCATAAATCAATTTAACAAACATAAAAATTATAGAAGTTGTGAGTGGGTTAAGACACTCACCTTTTGAATTTAAACTGAATTTAAATCCAATTTAAACCCAAAATTTGAACATTCTCAAAATATTTCCAAACTAGTGTCAAAGTGTCCGAAATTTCGATAAAATCCTAGCGGAGAAAACCACGCGTAAATTGGACCTCTTATGTAAAAGTTATGATCATTAGAACACTAACGATTCAAATTTAAATTAAAATAAAAGAAAAAGAAAATCACCTCTCTCACATGCTCGGCCATGTCATCGCTCTGGAATGCAAATCCTACAGCACTTTTCCATGCAAATGAACTGCTACCCACAGCCGCCAACCTATCTCGAACATTTGTCGTCACCACGTCGACATGGCCATCGATCAGAGCACGGCGTTGCACTCCTCAGGTCGAGGTGCGCCTATCACTGGTTGCACGACCATCTCACGGCCACTCATGGTGGTGCGTCATCACTGGCATTCTTTGCCGATTTCAGGCGAATTCGAGCCCCAATAGCATGAATGAGCACAATATCCTTGACTCGCTCGACGAGCTCTTCACAACGACACCAGACGATCATCGATTGGTCGATGATCCGTCGTTGGATCGTCATAAATCCATATGAACAGCTGGAGCTGATTCACGATTTTAGTACAAACGATGATTCGAAACTAAAAACGAATTGCAGATCTGAGTTACGCTCTTCGAGAGCTTCGGATTAATATAAAATTCGATAGGATTTTTGAATTTTTGGCTTTGAATTTGATTTGAAATTGCAAATGGAATTTGGGTACTCTGCCATTGGAATGAGGAGGAGCAAATGGAATTATACGGACAGAACAATGAACATAAGATTGGTTCACACGCTGAACGATAAATGGCCCGAAAGTCTGTTCTAACTCCGGAATGAAATTGGGTCAACCCATATATCAAAATAGATGTTTTTGAATATTTTAAACGTAATGGAACAGGTTTCAAGCCCAAATTCTATCGTATGAAGAAGTTATGCCAAAATCAAGTTAGTTCAAATTGATTTCAAATTAATTTATTTCTAGACGTTTCGAGTCCGTGCGATCAAACGACAAGTTCGTTCGTTACAAAACTTGAAATCCTATAATAATCCACCGTTACGAATCCGATGAAATTAGTTTCGTATAAATTCGAGTCAGTGGCCAAAATGGCTATTTTTACATTAATTAAATAATAAGTTAATTACATAAAATTTTCAATTCAAATTTAATTATTTACAAATGTTTATCAGTTTGGATTAATTGGTAAGTTTAGAATCCTTTAAACAAATTTCTACATCAATTTATCATTGAATATTTCCCAATTTACCGTATTTAATTTCAATTTTAATTTATCTAGTAATTATAATTCTATATTCCCAATAAGTTCGTTTATTTGGTTTTAAATCCTGTTATTCACTAAATTGTCATCTCACAGTTACAATTAACATTAGTTTGTATTTATTACATTAATACTCTCAGATTTCATCTTAATTTCTATTAACGTAATATTTAAATATTAATTTCCATTTAATCCCAACTAATCCAATTATTAAATTTAAATTAATAAATCTTGATTCTCATTCTTATTATTTCCACTTATCATATTATTGTAAATAGAGTTAACATTATAACCAAATATATATTCAAAATTTCTAATCAAATTAACATTATTCCCTTTATTTTAATAATTTCATTATTAAATTATAGATTTTTATTTCCTTTCCGTATTATATTACCAAAATTTAATTATCAAAAATTACGGGTCGTTACAGTTTTGTTTCTAAAATTTTATCGTATAACTTCTAATTTGTATAACTTCTAATTTGTATAACTTTCGCATATGAGGTACAATTCATGCGCGGTTTCTTGCATTGGGATCATATTGAAATTTTAAACATTTTGACGCTGGTTTGGACGAATTCGGAGAATGTTTGGATTTTGGACTTAAATTGGATTTAAATTCAATTTAAATTCAAAGGTGGGTGTTTTAACCCACTCAAAACTTCTAAAACTTCTTATGTTTGTTAAATTAAATTTATGATGTGATTGAAAATTTATTTAAGGCTGTTTAGTATATTTAAGTCGTCATCTTGGTTAATTTGAATTAAATCATTTTTAATTTATTATTGAAGTTAAATTGCTAGTTAAATACCTATTATTGATTTTCAATTATCTATTGATGTTTATTGATTGATTTGGATGATGATTGTGATGGATGATTGATTGTTGATATTGGATGAACGGATATTGTATTTTATATCGTTATATTACTGCAAGTTCACTGTGGGTTGAAATGATATATATCCGAACAATCTTATAGATTAGGGAAAATTGTTATGGGATGAAATGATAAACCCGAATGGTTTTCATTGATTTGAAAATGTTGATTTTGGTACTGGTTGAAATGACATATACCCATGTATTTCTTGAATTTGGATTTTATTTGGAACTAAATTGTTTGAAGGGTTTAAGTTAATTCCAACTTCAGATTTGTTTAATTAAATAATTAAGATTGATATTTCGAATTATTTGAAACCTTTTAAATAAATATATTCACATTGTACACTTGATAGGAGATGAAAAATCCCGTAACATCTTTGAAGCCATTGCATTCATATTTTTATTTTAGATTAATTAGACTTACATAGGATCTTTAGTTCTGACTCAAGTTTTTTGTTTTCATTACGCTCGGGTCAGTCTGAGCTTTTTTTGGGTATATTGAAGACCATTTTGTTTTCTGGAGGATGAAAATGAAGATTCAGTATATTATTACTATTTATTATAATTATTCCACCACATCATGTATTTTGCTGCATTATTTGTTTATTCCGACTATATGTACAACTCTAATTTGAATGGTAAAAGTGTAATCACGTGTTATTTGAAAAACGTCTTCATGAACTATTTATTGATTATTATATTTTGTCATTCCACTGCGAGATTCTGTATTTTTTTTCTTATTTTCTGTCATTTTCTTATTTATCCCATTAACAATCCTCCCTTTTGAATGGTTTGAATTAGACATGTGTGGTTTATTGTCGATTTAAACCATCCAAAAAGGTGGGTCATTACATCGATACTATCTAGTAAGGGGTAGGCCAGTCCTGTATTGCCAGGTGTCCACGTGAGGCCCTCGGTATATTTTTCTAGAGGTGTATTATGACAGGAAGAACCATAGTAACACTTGTCATTGTATGGAATCCTCCAATAAGCACTGTATGGACTTCGTATGCCCAACTATACTGGAACATGAGATGCAAGCATTCCAGTTATATTCATAATTTAAACCCTATACATTGTTATAATATCATTGGATTTTTTATAAAATGACTTGGTTAAAGGTAAATGCCCGTCCGTGTTTAGTGTGGCGTGGTCTTATGAGATACTTTCATTTAAAGGATTTTATAAGTATAAAAATTCAGTTGTTTGGAGTTTACTCACACCAGATCCATATATGGCTGGAGTTTTATTATCTTCCCCTAAAACTCTCGGGTACTCAAATTTGTATATATAGCCATGCATTCCACTTCTTGCGGATGCATTTGGAGGAGCATCGAGCATGTGGCTTCGACGTTAGCTAGTTATCTGTTTATTTACATCGTGTATGTATATTTTGTTTCAGCCTTATAGGGACAAGCAGTTATAACTATCCCTGGCTGAAGTTAGGGGTCCATAATGACACTGATGTATCATTTTGGAAGTGATCATATGTATTATCTTATCTTCTATTACATCTAATTATCTTGCGTTGTAATATTTTGTGTTCCTTTCTTTTTGTCTTTTCTTTTTTTACTCCAAACGGCTTGTCTTTCGGACACCACGATGATTGGCACATGAATATTGTTAATGTATTAAGTGTCATCTTTAGGGGTAAGGCGGATCATTATAATTGAGGCTTGAATGGGATGTGACAGGAAAAAATGAATTGGAGGAGGATGGCTCATCTATTTATAGGAAAAACTCCAAGCACCTCCCCAGAAGTCAAGACCACCCCACGAACCGACGCCACCGAACTGAATACTGTCGAACCTACCCCCTACCAAACAGAATTCCATGTCTGGTCTTCCTTGCCGGACCGAACCTCGAACATGCCTAGCTCCGACAAGAGCAATCTTCAAACGACCATATCCCCTGGCCAAAAATCCAAATCGCTATTATAACTACCCTTCGAAAAGTGAAACTATCGTATCTTTCCAATAGAAGTGGTCACGGATGTTAATTCTGTTTCTTTCAAAAGTTAAAGCCAATCCAATTTTTCCTGAGATAAAAACATCCGGAAAATATATAAAGATAGGAAATGTCACTAAAGGAATTTGCCAAATTTATGGAGTCATACGTCGTCATATGAATTAAATAATAATATTTTACGATTCTTCGATACGTAAAACATGAGTCATTACACTTTCGCCCTTTAGGAATTTTTCCCTCGAAATTCGAAAAAAAACAAAGCAAAGTCAAACATAGCTACCCCACATGCCTATCGTCTATAAGCAGACACATCAAACGTCAAACATGCACATGAAAGCGATAAATGATATATATCCCTACCCTAGCATGTAGAGTAGTAAACTACCATATATGATATTGAAAGTGAAAGTAAATGCAACAACAGAGATCTAATCGAGTAAAGATCTCTAGATAAGTGGTCTTTATGTTCTCCTCGGACTCCCAAGTGCAATCACCTTTGCTCTCACTCCACTGAACCTTCACTGGCTCCACTATCTTTCTCCTAAGCTGCTTCATATCACTCTAATAATACAAACCATCCTATAAGGTCTCGAAGTTTCTATTACTTTTGCCCTTGGATACCTTGGGATCACATAACCCACTCCACGCACCATTCTACCTGATTCGCTATCACTCCACTTAGCTCTGTGGTTATAGATTTGGCACTCCTCATCAATTTGTCGGGTACGACCTAGATGTCTTCGTACGCGCCTTTCAGCATTAGCGGTTTCCCAGTATTTATTCCCACTCCTGCTAAGAAATCTCTAGTGGTATAAAATAATCTAGTCCGACACACCTTCGGCCTTAGCTCCCTTACTTGTCGAAATTCATATCCAGTAATACACTCAAGTTCCGTCTTCCCTATGAACACTACTCGTAGGAATGTACATTTCCTTAATGCCACCTACACAATTCCATCATGTATCATGTGCTTCTTTCCTACTTGAAGATGTGTATTATCCCCCATGGACACTAGTATAGGCCCACCAGGCTACTGATACTCCGCTCTATCTCCAAAAGTCATCCGCCAACTATAGAGATACTATGGGCACTCCTCACTGGATATACTTCTACAAAGGACTCTCTTTCTATATGGATATTCAACTTTATTCACCGTCCTTCTCACTCTTAGAGTACCAACTTCCTTGAAGATAGAACTCTAGTCCTAGGTCGATGCGAAACTCAATCCCTTTACACTTCAGTAGCCCGACCGCCTCCAGAAGTTTTCTCCACTATGGGAAATGATGAAGAATCCTTATGCAGGTTCTCGAGTGAACATAGCAAGCTAACCATAACTGTACCCTCTTAGGTGCACAGTCCAGTTCTAGACTCCGCTTTCCTCCTACCCGATCATCACCTTTAACTCCTCTTTATTCACCATATCTTTATATCCTTTTGGCCATTCTATTCCCAATAATATTAAACTCAACGAACCCAAACAAAATAACTACAAACAAACAAACATCCAGTACTCCAAGTCTTAATAAACCACACCTAAGTCAATCAAACTATCACCAAGTTCAAAAAAACTATAGATTTGCCTACTGGGTTAGGGCACAACCATAAAATGCTTACTAAGTCGCTAGATGAAAGGGCCTAACACATTGATTTCAAATAAAACATACATAGTTATAGCATAAGTGTAAAGCATACCTCAGATAATGATACCCTTCCCCTTCTCCTTCGCTGATGGAGTACTCGATGAAGTTGGAACAATATTCAAAGCGTAAACAGAAACAGCCTACTTATTCCTCAATAGTTCCAAACAATCTCTCTTCATATGCCCAGTCTTATCACAATTGAAGCACTTCCTTTCCCCGCTCTACAGGGCTCGGCAGTGCTTACAAGGGTGAGCCCTCTCATTGCAATTAAAGCACACCAGCTCTTGCTTAGCCTACTTTTGTCCTCTCTTTCTTGAGGTTGCTTCTTTTCCCTATTATTATTGTTCCACTTTATCTTGCCTCCCCCGCTCAATTGGGGCTTTGGCTCTCCCTTAGAAACAACAACCTCGGCTTTTGTTTTGGGTATAGGCTCTTATGCCTCATAGCTTTCTACACGACCTACTCAAAGGTCTCATCAATATGGCCAATTATCCTCTTACCCAAGTGCTCATTCAAGCCAACTATGAATTTTTCATTCTTCTTTAACAGAGTGTCTATGAAGGACAAACCGTACTTCGGCAACATGTCGAATCCTGGCACATACTCGAAAACATTCCACTCTACCTATTTCAACTCGGCAAACTTATTAAACAATATCGACTTTTGGGCAATCGGTATGAACTTCTCCTCGAATAGGGGTTTAAAATGCTTTCGGTAAACTAGTCCTAGAGAGTAGCAATCTTCTCGGCATTCCACCATCCCATAGCCTGGCCCTATAGTTACCTAGAGGCCAACTTCCTCTTCATCATATCCTCTAATGGCATACCTCCAAAGATGCGCTCGTTGCTACCGAACCAATCTTGCACTTCAGTAGCTGATTAAGAAACGGTTTGCCTCCTAAGGTAGAATAATCCTTGTTTAGCTTAGCGAAATCAACTCCTAGCGCTTGTATAGGAGTACCACCACCAACAGCCATAGCAAGAGCAACTTGGGCATTCTAAACCATGTTTCGCACCATCTCGGTGAACAAATTCTACAAGTCGGGATTAGCAGCCCCAAAGCCCGCTGTACCTTAATCTCCAGAAGCGGAGTTCCTCATAGTATTTCTTGTATGCTGGCTCATTCTTAATATGTAACAAGAATGACTAGTCTCTCATAAAGAAAACTACATCAATGGTACTTGTGTGCATGCAACCTATATATAGACTACAATATAGTTTTGCAAACAAAGGTATGGCATGAATGCTCACTTATATATATCGCTTGATCCATTCTAAGGCGATAGCTCCTTTCTTATCTCTAATGGACCCAACTATCAACTTAGGTCGTCCAGGCATCCTAAGCTCTGATACCAAATGTAATGACTGTTGGAACTATACTAGCCCATAGTGTAAGATGTCGGTGAATTTCAATTTTTTTTACCCTGCTGGATCTTTATTGGGCCCATAAAGTCTTACTTATTTAAAATGTTTCTAAATTTAATTTCAATAAAATCATTCATATCATTTAAATTTATAATTAATTGACATAAATTTACTTAATTTATTTTCAGTTTATATATAAGTATACATATGTATCATATACATACATGTATGTATGCGTACGTGTAACACGATATTTCGGGTAAGGTATAATATGCCTGTATATAGATGTTGGGATTTACATCGCAATGAACATGTTAGCTCATCTTATATACATTGTATGTTGTCCAAATATGTATATATATTTATACTTATTATATGTAAAACCCAAGTGTGAATATATATATATATATATATATATATATATGTACGTTTGTATGTATGTATATTATGAGAAAATGTTATAAATATATTTATAATTAAAACATTATAGTTTTAAATATTAAATAAGGATATATATAGATGTATGTATGTAAGATATAAGTTTAATTTAATTTTTTTAGTTTTTTTAATTTAAATTATAGGAAAATAGCACAAGGACAAACTTCTAAAAAAAATTAGATTGAAAGATAGCAAGTTTTTTTAGACTAAAGGACGATGCTAGTTATAACTAGCATTTTATGTGGTGTAAAATGAATACAATGATAGTTATAACTAGCATTTTGGATACTGTAAAAGCTGAATATAATGCTAATTATAACTAGCATTTTCCCTTTCACCTAAAAATAAAATTTGATGTCCTTCAACCTAATTTTTTTTCAATATTCGTCCTTTTGCCGATTCCCCATTTAAATATGTATGTGTATATTTATATACATATGTATGATGTATTAAAGTAACAAAACTTCATATATATAACAATATGTGTATATAAAAATAAATATAATAATTGATGTAAATATGAGTTAGAATAGTTTATATATAAATAACAAAACTTAAAAAAATTACAATAAAGAAACGCTAGAAAAAATTTAAATAATAAATATTTTAAAATTTAAAATATTAGAAAATAGGGAATGATATTTTGTAGCTTAATAAAAAAATTCAAAATTTTTGTAGTTAGAATATTATTTTTTATTAGTTAATTGCTTTCGATGAATTTAAAATGATTTAAAAAATGTGAAATATGGTTTTAAAAACCTAATTTTTTTTATTGAGAGCTTCTACGATGACTAACTAATTTTCAAAAATTAAAACTAGATCTTTGAAACATAATTTATTTTACATCAATTTGTTAATTTGTATAATGATTAAATAATAATAAAAATTACTGAATAGTGACCAAAAAAATTTTTTTGATCATTAAAAATAATACTTAACGTAAGTATCAATTCAAAAATACGTGTTCATTTACTTATGTGATATAGTTACATAGTTTAATACAAATCATATAAACAAATTAATTAACATATTAATATATTTATAAATAATTAATATAATATATTGATTTCGGCTGTGTATTAGATCCCTAATGAAAAATTGTTTATATATTTATCTTATAAATGTACACGCATACTAATTAATATGTGACAAAACAATACCTATAGGAATCTCACATAACTAACAAATCATAATATATATGTATAAACAATATACAGTTATATAGAGGTTATGGATCATATATGTATGTATGTATGTATGTATAATTAAAAATTACATAAAAACTAATGCCCTTAAGTCCACTTTGTAATGATGAGTTCTTCTCTTTTGAAACCTTCTCGATTCTACAGATTGCTAGTCTTGAACCGCAAACCCTTTTGCTATTAGATAGTTGTTAATTTGAATTGATTTGATTTTTGTTGGAGCTTTAGGAAGGTGTAATTCAACCAAGATGAAGGAGATATGAGGCAACAAAAAGTCATTCTAAAATCAAGGAGAGTCTCTAATATAATGGTTAGATCAAAGAGAAATATGGATCACATCACTTACCTTTACTCACTGAATCTTAACCATCCATTTCGAACCCTCTCTCCCTCTTTTTGGCCGCCACTTGTAACCTACATATGCAGTCAAATTTTGCCTATAATATCATGGGCTAACAACTCATTTAAGCCCAAATAAATATATTCAATTAAATCTAATTTAATTACTTTATCGATATCTCATATCGATCGATATATATGTAACTATTATAAATATATTCAACAATATTAATTCCCTAAATCATATTCAAATTTGATAATTAATATTTCATATATATTAATTAATTTAAAACAATTATAAACTAATTAAATTATTTGGTCTAAAACGAATCCATCATTTCGGTTGTGTGACTCGTTAGGTGAAAATCTGGTTGGTGGTTAACATGAACTATCCGAACGTTAATGTTCACATGTCACTTAGCAAGTGGTGTGATATTATGACCAAAATTATCACTTACTTAATTTGGTAAAATCCAATTTCATTTTGTTAAGCGTTACCTCGCTGTGACGTTTATTTACACTAATTCTTTTTGTTGGACTTATTGAATTGGTAATGGTCAAAATTCCAACATCGTCCATATTCAACTCTATAGTCTAAAAACAAAGTCTTTCGTTCAATGATAATTCTTATTATCAAGCGAACTACTCTAGTAAAATATTTTGATTTTGGGTTGACTTGAGCTGACCATGATACTAACCCCGTATAACTTAGGAGGCGAACGCTCTCTTGAATAATGCTTTACTTCCAACATTTCCGCTCAACCCAACTATAGTCACAAGATGGACGCCATTCCATGATTTGACTATAATAAAAGTAGAGCTTTCACATTGAAGATTCATAGTATTCTCAGGTCGAGAGAAATGTGAAAATTAGTTGTGTTGATATTTTCTGTTTGACCTTAATTATATTAACCAACATAAAACCACTAAGTGGTTCATTCCATAGTTATCCAATAGCTATCGTTACGTAACCTTTAGGTGCCCCCAGCAGTCATGGGTAATACACTGTCCAATATTTGAAGAGCCTTACATATTTTAGTCTCAATAGATACATCGATATCCAGTGCCGATGCGCCTTGACTATGAATATTTTAAATGATGTGTTTTATAATATTGTAATATAATACTCATGATTACATCTATTTAATTACTATCACAAACATACCATTTATGGATTTTCTATTAAATATATTTTAATTAAGCATTTAATTATTTATAACATATTATAACAAATATAAAAAAACACCTTTATTGCGAATGTGAATTGATTATAGAGTTAATTGATTTACAATAAATTACAGAATTGACCCTAGGGCATTCCCGTAACTCTATCGATCTTTCACTTGCACTTAGGGCCAATTATAGAATAACAATCCCATCCCTTCAATCGACTTCTTGAGAGTTGATCGAACTAGGCTTTGGGTGAACAGATCTACCATGTTGATCTTAACATCTGCCCTTTGAATCCCGAATACTTTCTTCTCAACAAATTCTCTAATCGGGTGGAACTTTTGAAGAATATGCTACGACTTCTTATGCATTCTTGGTTCCTTTGCGATTTGTATCGCTGCATTATTTTCATAGAGTAATGTCGTGGGATTCTCAGTATCGAAAATCACTCCAAGCTCACTCAAAAACTTGGGCATCCAAACTACCACTTTTGCTGCTTCATTAAGGGCAATATGCTCGGCCTCCATTGTGGAATCAGTAACTGTTTCTTGGTTGGAACTTTTTCAACTAACTGCTCTGTTGTAAAACGTAAAAACATAACCAGATATAGACATACTATCATCTATATCACCTTAAAAGCTTGAATCAATATGTCCCTTTATAAGGAGGTCTTCATTCCCATATATTAGGAATAAGTCCATAGTAATTCTCAAATATTTAAGTATATATTTACGGTCGTCTAATGTTTTTCTTTAGGATTAGACTGGTGTTGGCTTACGCATCTAAATAAGTATGCAACATCCGATCTAGTACTAGCATGGTGTACATTATGGATCATGTGGCTGAAGCTTAGGGAATCCTCTTCATATGCTCCTTCTCCGCATCGGTATGAGGAATGTCCTTTTTATAAAGGATGATTCTAGATTGCATTAGAATATTTTCATGCTTGGAATTCTCCATACTTAACCTTTTCAGTATGGTTTCTATGTACGAGGGTTGAAAAAATTCTAACATCTTCTTATATCTATCCCTATAGATCTTTATATAAGCGTATGGTCTGCTTCTCCCAAATCCTTCATGGAGAAGTTTTTGGAAAGCCAAAGTTTCACTGGTTGCAACAATAAAGCATCATTGCCAATCAATAATGGATCATTGATGTAAATTACTAAGAATATGATAGTGTTGACTTATTCCTTTCTATATACGAATGCTTTCTCTGTGTTCTGATGAAAACCTAACTGTTTGATTACTTTATCAAAACACTTGTTCCAACACCTTGAAGCTTGTTTAAGTCCACAAATGGATTTTAACAACTTGCAAGCCTTGCCTTCACTCCCACTTACCACAAACCCCTCTGGCCAGGAAATATGAATGGTTTCTTCTAAATCACCATTTAGAAAAATCGTCTTTACATCCATTTGCCATACTTCGTAGTCATTGAATGCAACAATGGCTAACATAATCTGAATGGACTTAAGCATCACTACAGGCGAAAAGGTCCCGTCATAATCAACACTTTGAATTTGAAGAAATCCTTTCACAACTTTCTTTGCCTTTTAAGTCTCCACTTCTCCATCTACATTTAGCTTTTTATTAAAAATCCATTTGCAGCCGATGGATTTTGTCCCTTCAGGTACGTCCGATAAAGTCCAAACTTTGTTTCATACATGGAATCAGTCTCAGATTCATAGCTCAAAGTCAGAGTACTGAGTCTTACTCTGCAGTGCTTATTGAAAAGATAAAGGAGTGTCGTCATATAAGATACAGTTCTCCTTCTCACCATCCATGAGAAAATCATAGTATCTCTCTGCATGCGAGATTCCTTACTAGACATTTTAATAGGTTGTGTGACATCGTATATGGGTAACTTGGTTCTCCTACCGGTTTAGCTTTAGTGTTAGTTTCTTTGATCTTATCTAAGTCTACAACTTCACTATTAATTTCTTTTGATAGAAATTCATTTTTCAAAAAGACAGCGTGTGTGAAAAAAATCACTTTTTTCCCTATGTGTTGTAGAAAATATATCCTCTAGAATTTTTAGAATATCCTATAAACTTATATAAAGCTGATCTCGCCTCAAGCTTATTATGTCCATGTTCTTAACACAGGATGGATGGACAACCTCGCACTTTCAAATAATTGAATGGGATTTCTTCCCATACCATATCTTATATGGTGTCTTAGGCATAGATATAATGGGTAACAAGTTCAATATATACGCTGCAGTTTCAAGTGTATATCCCCAAAAGGACTGAGGTAACTCAACCTTACACATCATGGAATGAACCATATCTAATAGGGTTCGGTTCCTTCACTCCGACATACCATTATACTGCGGAATATATGGTGGAGTACCCTGAGAGATATCCCATTGTCTTTTAAGTATTGTTGGAAATCTTGTCCAACATACTCACTTCCTAGATCTAAACGAAGAATCTTAATTTTATGGTTTGTTTGGTTTTCTACTATATTTTATTATATTTGACAAATTTCTCAGAGACGTCGGATTTGTTCTTTATAAGAAACACATATTCTAGTCTCGAGAAATCATCGGTTAAGCTAATAAAGTAAGAACTATATTTTTTGGTAATTACAGGCATATAGCTACATATAACTACATATTAACCCTAAGAGTTAATCAAAACTTTTATTACTCCCACTGAAGGGGTGCTTGGTCATTTTACCTTTGAGACACGACTCACACGTGTCAAATGACTCAAAATCAATTAACAATGAAAAACCTTCGGTTTTCAATTTGTGTAGCCATTTCTCACTAATATAGCCTAAAATGCCAAAGATAACTTTCATTTATGTTCTTAGAAAAAATATTCACAGAACACACATAATTTGTATTTATCACATAAATGCCATTTTCATGGATACCATCACAGGCTTTATTCCCATTCAAACTAATGTTCATAACATTATTTCCACAATGAAATATATATCCAGTCTCAGGCAATCTAGAAACAGAATATTCCCATAAATAAAGTATTTTACAAAATAGCAATTATTTAATACTATTACTAAGGCTAATCCACTAGGAAAACTAAATGATAATCTCCTACTGCCATTGCGTGCATCTACTAAAGATCTATCAACAACTTAGAGCCTCATTAATTTTTTTGCTACACGATGCCAGTTCCTAAGCCCCTATAAAGAATTACATATATGAGTACCATATCTAGTATCTAAAACCTAAGATATTTTATTGATTGCAAAACAATTTTGAAACATAAATATACCCGATAGAGCTACAAAACCATTCAGCTTCCATTCCCTAACAATATTTGAGTCGTTAGGACAATTCCTTTTCCAAGTGACCTTTCTTGAGGCAGTGGTGACATTCACCCTTGTCATCAGTCTCTTTACTTTTTTCCCTACCTTCTCATTTTCGTTTCTTCGAACTCTTCAAAGATGATGCACTATCCTTTGTAGCAAGTACAGTCCCTTGATCGTTTATTGTGATTCGTCGACCTCAAAATATTAAGGAGCTCCATGAAATTCACATTCAACTAGTTCATGTTATAGTTCAGTATGAATGATTCATGCTGAGGAGTAAGTGAACCTAGGATCAAATCTACTTGCCACTTGTTGCTTATTCGTACGTCCGACTTTGAATGCCTATCAATATAGCCCTTCATAATTAGAATGTAATCGTCCACTTTCTGCCTTTGGTCATTTTAGTATTGAATAGCTTTTTGTAAGCTCATACCTTGTGGAATGCAACTGTTCACCAAACAATGCCTTGAGACTATCAAATATCTCATGGACAGACATCTTTTTGCGCTGCCTTTATGACGGCTTGTCTAACATAGACAGCACAAAAACTTGTGTGATCTCGAGGTCTAACGCCTATTTTTCAAAAGCAATTTATAGTTCGAGGTCTAGATCATCGACAATTTATTCTTTAGGTTCACATGTAATAGCATTCCAAAAGGTTCTCATAAGTCAACACAATTTTAATTGCTCTAAGCAAGTCGATACAGTTATTTGTTTGGTCAGTCGATCGCTTTCATTGAACAGTTTTGAAGTTGTTATTTTTTTCAAGTTTAAGTGGTAGATCATTAAGACAAATCATAGTAGATGTTCTTATAATATTAGTAAGGTTGAACTTTATTTTTTATTTTACTAATAAGCTCCCACTAGTCTTTTATGCTTCATCAAACCCTAAGTTGAAACATAGAAATCTATCGACTTGACTAGTAGGTGTTAAGACTCGTATGTCTTAAAATTATAGCCTTGAGGAAAGCTCAACAAATTATACTTCCACATAAGATGGATAACTCCTTATCGGTTGCATCATATACAACTCCTAACACGTGGTACCTTGGCTTGATCCGCCTTTACCTTGAGGAAAGCTAACAAATAAAGTTGGATTATTCACTCAGATCTACCATTTAATGTTGGTCTAAGTATATTTCATATATCTTAAGGAAAGCTCAATAAATATATGTAGATATCTTACCTCATTTATTCAATATATTGATAGTACTACACATAACATACGTAGCTCGACGAAAGCTCAGCAACTAAAGAGTATGCAAGTAATCTATTAATATATAAATGGTAGAGGATAACATTATATTGAAGATTCATAATCTTCAATTGTTATATTGAGTGATGTCGAATTATTATGTAACTCAAATGAATTACCCTCCTGATTCAAATATCAGACACATCAAAAATCACGATGTATGTAGGTTGACGTATGTATTTATTCCTGAAGTCTTTTTTGTGTTTCTTTACTGTTCAATCTCTTGTTTATAAATTCATATTATGTAAGTTTACTATTATTATATAACTTTTATATTTCATGTCACTTATATAATAGCCTTATGATAATATTATATTAATTAAATCTTATTTAATTACTTTAGTTAATTAACTTTTTAATTAATTTTATATCTATATAAATTTTATATTTAATATCTGTTATGTACTATAACCTTTATAGTATAGCACATATATCATTTACATGTGTATATTATTTAATTAATTAATCTTTTAATTAATTTATTTAGTTAAACTATTTTAATTAAATTATTTAATTTCGAAAATCATTATTTATACATACATGCATATTTACGATATCTTAAACATTTTGAAATATCAAACCATATACCATAATATACAATATACGCATTTACATTTTATTAATTAACTTATTAATTTATTTTATTAATTTAATTAATCTTATTAAAAAATTCAAAAAATTCAAAATTTATTTTATATTATTTTTCAAACATTTTGAAAAACTTTATTATATAATAGCTTTTATAATACTTTATATCTAATTTTAAATTTAAAATCTTATATATTTTGATTTTCAAATAATTTTGAAAATCAGCCCAAGGCCAAATTTAAATTGGGCATCTTCTGTTAAGGGCAACCTTTGGGCTCACTAATCTGTTCAGGCCAAGCTGGCAGCCAGATAGAGCAGAGTATTTAATTATCCAAACTCGATCTTTTGATACTACATTTCTAGACACCATACTATTTGAGTTGTAAGCTTAATTAGTTAACCCTAACATGACTAATTAGACCGCATAGGTTATTTGGCTCTAATACCAATGTTTTTATGCTAGCCCTTAGCGGAAGATATGGGTGGATTTTATTTTTTTTGCCCTATTAGATCTTTATTCGGCTTATGAAGTCTAATTTATTTTGAACATTTCTAAACTTATTTTTAATAAAATCATATATTTCATTTAAATTTATAAATTATTGATAGAGATTTATTTAATTTATTTTCAATTTATATATAAGTATACATATGTATCATATACATATGTATATGTGTGTAACATGATATTCCACGCAAGGTATAATAAGCCAGTACATAAATGTTGGGATTTACATCCAAGGACATATTAGCTCATCCTATATGTATTGTTTATGTCCAAATATATATGTGTATTTATACTTACTATATATAAAACCTAAGTGTGAATATAGTATGTATGTGTGTATTTGTATATCTATATATGTATATTATAAGAAAATGCTATAAATTTATTTATAATTAAGATATTATAGTGTTAAATATTAAATAAACACATACACACATATCTATATATATATATGTGTGTGTGTGTGTGTGTGTGTGTGATATATAACTTTGACTCAATTTTTAAATTTTAAATATGTATGTTTGTGTGTGTGTGTGTGTATGTTTTAAAGTAATATAACTTCGCATATATAATCATTTGTGTATATAAATATAATAATTAATGTAAATATAAGTTAGAATAGTTTATATATATATTACAAAACTGAAAAATAATATTTTTGACATTCCAAATTGAATACATAGCAGCACTAAATTTAATTACAATTTTATTATATTAATAATAAATAAATAATATAAAATATTTAAATAATAAATATTTTGAATTTTAAAATTACAAAATATCAGCAATGATACTTTATAGCTTACAAAAAAATTTCAAAATTTTATAATTTAAAATATTATTTTTATTAATTAATTACTTTTGGTTGAATTTAAAAATGATTTTTTTAAAATAAAATAAATGCTTTAAAATATCTGATTTTTTTTACCGACATCTTCTATGATAAATATTAATTTGAAAAAAAATTAAAACCGAATTTTAGAAACATAATTTATTTTATATTAATTTATTAATTCATATAATGATTAGATAATAACAAAAAATATTAGATAATTATTAAAAAATTATTTTCAGTCTTCAAAAATCATAATTAATGTAAATATACGATTTAAAAATATTTAACATATTAATATATTTATAAATTAATTAATAAAATATGTTGATTTCGGCTTTATGTATCAAATCCTTAATGGAAAAAAATATTTTATTTTATAAATATATACACATAACCAATTAATATGTGACAATAATAATACCTATAGGAATCTCATATAACTAGCAATATAATAATCATAATATATATATGTATGTATGTATATGTGTATGTATGTATGAACAATATACGGTTATACAAAGGTTATGGATCACACACACACACATAACTAAAAATTTACTTAGAAACTAATGCCCTTAAGTCTTTCTTGTAATAATGAGTTCTCCACTTTTGAAACCTTCTCGATTCTACAGATTGCTGGTCTTGAATCGTATACCCTTTTGCTATCAGATAGCTATTAATTTGAATTGATTTGATTTGATTTTTGTTGGAGCGTTAGAAAGGTGTAATTCAGCCAAGATGAAGGAGGTAGGAGGCAGCAAAAAGTCATTCTAAAGTTAAGGTCAGAGTCTCTTATGTAATGGTTGAAAAGGAGAGAAAAGTGGATCACATCACTTACTTTTTCTCACCCAATCTTAACCATCCATTTCAAACCCTTTTTCCTTTTTTCCGCCCCATGTACCCTACATATGCAGCCGAATTTTCCCTTTAGTATCATTGGCTAACGGCCCATTTAAGCCCAATCAGACATATTAAATTAAATTAAATTAAATTTCTCTATCGATATCGCATGTCGATAGATATATTTATAACTATTATAAATGTATACAACAATATTTATTCCTCAAATCATATTAAAAATTTAATTAATAATTCATAAATATTAACAGTTTAAATAATTCATAACAATTATAAACTAATTAAATCGTTTGGTCTAAAGGGAATTCAGCATATCAGTTGTGTGACTCGTCAGGTGAAAAATTGATCAGGGATTAACATTGAATTATTTGAATGTTACACAGGTTACTTAGTAGATGGTGCGATATTTTGACATGTACGTGGTACATAAGAAATTCCTAAAACCTTCCTAAATTATTGTCTTTTTATCGAACCTTTTTAATTTTATTTTGATATGATTTATGGTATTTATGGAAAAACCCCTATTGGTGGGAAAATTGAAAATTACTTTTTTATTCCTCTAAGGAATAGGTATTACTTACTATGTATCCTATCATAGGCATCACCTGCAACCATAAAGAAATGCAAACATAGCTAGCCTTATTGCATGCATGAGAAACCTAAACTATAGCAAATGCTTTGAGAAATATCATTTTGATGTTTATCAACGCAAATAAGAATACTCTTTACAATATCATTTTGATAAACACTTGGTTCTGATATCATCTAGAGTTAACAATATCATTTTGATATTTTTGACTGACACTCTACATGCATAATAAAAGGTAAGAATGTTACTATATTGTTTTTATCTTAACAATATTCATTATGATATGACTCAATGCCTAATTTGAGCAACGATAAACTATTTGAATATAGATTGATTGCCTTGTATGTCAACTGCTAGTTCGTAAGCCAACATATTCTTTTGCTGATCTAATGGAATTTAATTTATTATTTAGCTAAAAGCTTATGCCATCGAATGAATATACATAAACAAAAGAACATAGCATATATTATATACATATGAATATAATATAATATTTGTCATAAAATAGTAAGTTTGAAAATAATTATTTTTGATTAATCAGTATGGGAGGCGAACTTGTTCAGACTTAGAGCAGAAAATTATTGAACTTTGTGTCAATGTAAAAGGATTAGTGATTATACACTACAAAATGATTTTTTTTTAACCACTGCATTCCTATTTATTTGTGTGTGCCATAATAAGAAAAGTTTCCAAGAAGCCTAAGATGTAGTAGATAGAATGAAATTGAAAGTAATAAACAATTTATGAATATCATTCGCCCCAAGTTAAAACAAAAAATATTTGTAATAAATTTTGTAGAATGCTATGAATTGTTCAAGTTTCTTTTTTGATTATAAGTGAAAACAAGACTTAATATATAACATAGACGCTAACAAGAAACATGAAACTAACTGTACCCCTCATTTCAGTGAAACTATATCACTAAACAATAGCATATAAAGGACATAAAAAGTTAAGAAGCTCATATGGGATGAAAGTATCTCAAAATGTAATACCTCATTCACTTAACTTCTATTTAGGTCTTAAAATTTCACTCGCGTTAAATAGACTTTAAGTATTTGGATATAATTTCAAATACATGTTAAGCCTTGGATCTCTCTCCATGTGTATGACATAATAATTAATTAATCTATGTATAAATTTAGTAGTGATGTCGTTTCAGTTTTAAAGTAATCAATGTATGGCAGAAAATTAGATATTGCTGGACTTTTTAACCGCATGCCTACTCTAATAGGAACGGTACATAAGCAAGGCATTGCAGAAATCAGATTATGTTTGTACGTTCTGTCTGTAGGGCATGATGAACAAGGTATTCGTCTCCTTTTTGCAACTAATGAAGCTAGTATATTAATTTTATGATGATAAAATTTGATGACCAATGGATTTTTTTTTCCTTATTGCATAATGGATTGCCAAATAACCTGAATGTAATATGGATAAATTAGGAAGAGATTATATAAAGTTCTTAATTTTAAAGATAGCACTCTGGTTACATGTCAGATAAGCTAAAAGCTTATGCTATAATATTATACTATATTTATTATTTATATTAATCAACAGTGTAAGCCTTTTCAGGGAAATCTACATATTATATTTGTTTTTATATAATTTGAAAATTGAGTTAAAGCCTTTCCGTTTTCAATTTCTCCTGCTTATTATCCTTGCACCATATGTATGAGATACATGTCAAAAGACCCCTTTCTTCCATTGTTTAAATTGTTTTCCTTTGTTAGCCTTTACGAGAAACTTCTAATTATTTTCCATCTACTATTGTTATTTTGTTCAAACAATTTTAGAGCTCGAAGCAAGTAGAGAAAAAATCGAAGAAGCGATTAGGACAACTGTTGCTTGATACAAGGAATTTATCTCTTTTGATTAATATGTATAGGTACTCTTATTGACATTTGTTATGGATTTAGTTATTATGGAGTCATGAATTCGTAAATGGTGTAAACTTGAATTATTTTTTATTTTTTTGGATGCGAATTGCTTGTGTTGTTCCAAGTTATGTAAATGATTATGGTTATAATTAGTGAAATATTGGTTTTAGTTATAACATCATGAAATTTGTGGTTAATAGCGGTTGTGAAAAGATAAATTACAACTGTCTGTAGAAGTTGTAAAAAGATTTGTTGCAACAGTCGCTGTTAGTTGTAGTAGTCTAAAGCAGTTGCAGTAGATCATTTTACAACATTAAGTTATGGTTGTAAATAAGACTTTTACAACTGCTAGTAGTAGTTGTAAGCGTAACTTATAAAAACTGTTATTGCAACACCTACTAGCAGTTGCGATAAACTCTGTGTAGTTAATTCCCCGCTATTACCCCGCTACAACCCCGCCATATCTCATAGTGGATTCCTACCGCTACGATTTTTCTATATAGCCCCAGAATATAGCCTTTCCGCTTTAATCCCCGCTATTTCCGCTATATCCCGTTATTTCCGTTATATTCCGCTATTCCCGCTATATCTTTTTTAATAAAATGAATTGAAAATTTTCATTTATACATTATAAAATTATGAAACTAATTTATTTGACTTAATTTTTAATATATTTTCAGAAATGAACATACTCTAATATACTACCAAATTCAATTATGTTATATAACGGTTTTTCGTTTATTTAAAGTATATTCGCACATGTTTTTATTTAAAATTATTTATGTATTATTTATAATTCAATTGAATGATAATTTTTCATTTAATTACCATTAATTATTTATGTAAAAACATTAAGTATGAGTTTTATATGCTATTTTAGAGTCATCCGCTATATCCTCGCTGTATCTCCGCTATGACTTTTTGCACCTCCACTGCTTTGAATCTACCGAGCGCATTAACTGCACAGGATAAACTTTACCTTAACAGCTAGCGACAGTTGTAAAAACTTCGTTTACAACCACTTGAGGCAATTGTAAAAAGGTCTTTTATAAAGGCAGAAGCGGTTGTAAAAAAATCTTTTACAACTGCCAACGATCGCTGTAAAAATATCTGGTTCTATTACAACTGCGAATATAATGACTGGTCACCGTTTGTTGTAACAGACCTATTACAACTGTTTTTGGTAGTTTTAAAGGGTGTTTTGCTTTACTGACCCCAATTATAGGGTGCATACTCCTAGGTAGGTCTAACCTTCCTCGTTTCTAGATCCCACCATTTTATCGAACATATTCTAGCCATAGGCTTCAACAAAAACTATCAAATCTTTAGTACCGGACTATTGGGGTTTAATCCACATAAATTACTGTAAATTCAACCCAAACACATATGAAAGTAGCAAGATCGTGTTGTAGTGCGATAAAACAAACATCAATAAGAGAATCCGGATAGCAAATCATGGAAGAAGAGAAATCAAATAGAGAATTCACATATGTATTTAGAGTGGTTCCTTTATCGCGAGATAGTATGCATCCACTTTGGAGAGATGAAATTTTATTACTTTCTGAAAAAGAAAAGTTACAAGATTAATAATGGAGACTAATAAGAAGAATAAAAATATAGCTTGAGAGGATGGTTCTAATCTCTAAAGAATGACTATCTTTATATAGAGATTATCACTTATGATTGAAGTAATTGATCTATGTGTATAAATAATGCCTTTTTAGTTCTCGTATTCATATGAGATATGTTTACTCATTTGATTTTTCCAGTTTTCTCCTATTTGCATACGCCTAATAAGATGCTTACTTTTATCGACTAATTAGGAAATTAATTGATTACTTCATTCTTCAAAAAATAATTCGCCTTCTCATGCACATATTTCATTGCTCTCTTATATGCTATAAAAGAGGCAATATATTTGAGTCATTATCTCAAATATTTTCTGATTCTTCTATAATTGGAAATATTGTATTATCGAAATCAACAGTATTATCCAAATCTTCTTTAATATGGAAATATTATATCATCCAAATCTAACATAATCGAATCAATTAGAAGTATTTAAAGTAGGAGGACATTGAATTATGAGAAAAGAAACAGATATGTGCAACTAATATTGCATCTTTCAAGATCAGAAGTAGTTGTGTATATATCGATGATTCCATTATTCCAAATTAAACTTGATTTTAGGAATTTTTTGAGTTAAGCAAGAATTGTGATTCAAATATATTGTCTTATACACATATGTATCGTAGATTTTGAAGAGTAATCAAGAAATATTAATTTTCTCATTTATTACATTAAAAAAAGCAAGCAATTATTTGCATGAAAATGTATTATTTTGAGAAATGATAGTAATCAATCAATTCCTTATTCCTCAATCAATTGAGGGAGAAAGATGTTTTATCAAGGTTTTTATAAATAGACTTGCACACGGTTCATTTTTATTAGAAAGAAATAGAATCACTATACTTGAGATTCGAAGATTGAGGTTTATTTTCAACTTTAAGGCTTTTTCTTTGTTATCTTTTGGAGAGATTATTAAAGTTTGTATGGAGGAAATTGTTTATCAATTGTTTTTTCTTTACTTTTTATCTTTCATCAAATCCAATTATGCTGGGTTCCTTGGGATAATCCTAACAATTGGTATCAAAGTCCACAACACAAACTTTTCTAAAGAAAATTCGGTTATGAAGACGATAACCGTTGGAAAACTTATTGGGAGAAATCATGGGTTGTGGAAGGTGCAGATGGAGATGATTTTCTATATCTCAATGATCTTCACCAACCATTGAAGAACAAAGGGAATAAACCTAGTGGTATAACTGTAGAAAAGTGAGAAATTTGGATAAGAAGGCTATAATGGCTATTCGGTGCTTTTTAGTAACATAGTGTTTTGTATTTTTGCTAGTGAAATATCTGCTTACATGACTTAGAAGAAACTAAAAGGAATTTTTGTGATGAACTCTACAACAAACAAGGCCTTTTTAGTAAGAAGATTTGTAAATCTGAAGCATAAGTAATGTGAATCAATTGGAAAGCATCTTGATGCTTTTACGTAATTTTGAATCAATTAGCAGTCGTGAAACACATGGTGGATGATGAGTCATAAGCCTTATTGTTGATGATTTTACTACTGAAAGTTGGTAAATGCCAATGGTTGCATTATACAACTCAAATTCAAAAGAATTTGTTTCAATGGGTTGGTGGTTAGTAGCCTTCCTAATAAAGAGATATGGATGGTGAACCTAATGGAAGAAAAGGTTAATGAAGAAAGGAAATTTTGAAATCTAATTGAAGAGAAGCATCTCACAAGGAAGGATAACCATCTAAGTATGGAAAGACGATCAAATATATCAAACATGAAAGGAGATTTCATAAATTAGTACTGTGAAAACAGATTATCATGTGAGATTTTGCAATAAACTAAAAATGCATAAATGGAAGATGAAAGCAATATAGGAATTAAATTCAACTTTAGGGAGGCAGTGATGATGAGATGAAGTTTGGTATTTGTAGTGATGTGCTTCGTGTTAACAGAAGGAAAGGAAATGGTTGGATGATTGATTTGATTTCATGTTTCCATGTATGCAACCAATAAGGAGCATTCATTAACTATAATGAGCAAGAATGCAAGGTGGAATCCACTAATGGTGGAGACTTGCATATTAAAGTCATAGGTTTAGTTATGTTGAAAATGTATGTTAGAAGAGAGGTGAAGCTTACAGGAGTTAGACATGCCCCATAAGTTAAGAAGAATTTTATTTTGGTAATACAGTTGAGGAAAAATCAATAACTTTTCAACTCAAGGTGGAGTCACATGAGTTTGGAAGGGTAATATATAGATGCAACAAGCAATATGTGAAAGCAAATACATTTACAAATGGCTTGGAAAAACGATGGAGAATAAAGTAACTTCTAAAAGTGGTGTGGGAGAAATAAATTTGTCTAAACCAAGCTGGAGCTAGCAACAAATAGCCCTAAATCCCGCATGAAGGTCTTTGTGGTATTACAAACATTTTTAATTCATTGACGATAAGCATGTTCGATTAGTGCACATTTATATTTAGGTGGTTTGGAAGATTGTTAAGTTTTTTTGATAGAGACATTTGTTTCCATGGTCATATTGGAGATTGTTTGGAGTATAAGGATGTAGGAGGAGTTGGTAGGCTTGTATGGAGATATAGTATCAAAGAGCATACTGTTAAATTTCGGTGATACAATATATCGAAATTAAATTATATTTTGGAGATATTTTGAGTTAAGATGGAACCGCAACTCAAATATATTGCTTCTTTTATAGATTTTGTAGATCTTTGAAGAGTGATTAAAGAATATTAATTGCCTCTTTTATAATATTAAAGAAAATGCAAGTAAATATCTACATGGAAATGAATTACAATGAGAGATAGAAGCAATTAATCAACTCCTTATTACTGTATCGTTTGATTAAATTAGGTATTATATCAAGCTATTATAAATAGGCTTATATAGGGTTCATTATGATTAGGGAGAAAGAGAATCATTGTATTTGAGTTTTGAGGATTGAGATTTCTACTCAGTTATAAGTCCTTTTTGCAATATTTTAGAGGAATTAATAAAGTTTGTTTGGAGGAAATTATCTGTTTATTGTTTTTTCTTTACTTATTGCCTTTTCTCAAATCTAATTGTGTAGGGATCCTTAAGATAACCCTAATAACTAATAGAGTTAGGGGTATGTCTTCGAGGCAATTATGAAATTTGTTACATATATATAACTCGATAACCAATCTTATTTGAAGTAAAAGGTAGTTTCTTTCTATTATATATTTGATATAATGTGTTATATTAATTAATTAATTTAAATAAAAATATATTTAATAGAAAACACATAAATGGTATGTTTTGTTCTAACGACCCGTAAATTTCGTGCATTTAATTTGGTTGAATTAATGAGCTTTGTAATTAAATTTCGTAGAAAGAAAAAAAAACTTTACAAACGAATATTGAAATGAACGCTAAATTAAAATATATAAATGGTGACTTAAAACCTATTTGCTAGCAATTTGAACAAATTTCAATAAACGAAATGGGGTAAGTAATATACCTGGATATAAATTCATTTAAAGGGAATTATTTAATATGTTAATGTAAAGTTAGAAAATATTGGAATAAATGATAATTCCATTTTTGTAAGCAGTTATTATAAGTTACATGTTCGGATAGAATCAATAATTGATGGATTAAATGGTAAGTAATTAGAATTTAATCCTATAAAATTTGAAAACTGAATGTAATGTAAAGTAATAATATTAGTGCAATGCCCATTAATGAATGGAATGAAATGGGACTAATATAAATGTATATTAGGTTATAAATCAATTTGAATGGAAAAAAAAAAGAACGTAAATATTGATTGATGAATAAATATACAAGTATATTAAAGGTTATAATAGTAGGTTACTAATAAATTCACTCATTTACCAATAAAGATAATTATATGTGCCTTGATGATAATTAATAACATAACGGAAAAGAGTAAATGTATTCATTAGAATATTAATTGCAATTGGATAGGGATTTTAAGTAACAATGTTGATGCAAGGTAAGTAATGCTAAAGTAAAGTCAATAATAATGAATAGTGATTAATTCAAAATTTGTAACATATATTATAAATTACTTGCTTATTTGGTAATGGAATTAGAAGTTGTAATAAGTGATAATAAAATGAATGAATGTCACACTAATGGAAAATGAAATAACGTTCGTTTAAGTGTTGAGAAATTATAGGGTCGTATTTATTATAAGCGTTACTTTAATAATTATGATTAATGGTAAAATTAATACGAGAAGTATGTAAAGTAATAACTAAGAAAGGTAATACGTTATAAATTGATTATGACCTAAACTTAAGTGTAAGTTAAAGGTTGAAATTGAATCTAATCCATTCAATTGGAAGCTTATCAAAATAAATTGGATTCAATGTATAATATATAGGTTATTTTAAGAAATTGAAATAAATTCTATAATTGGTTAATTAAGTTACTTTAAATAGAGATGGGAATTGGTTTAAAGAATTATAAATTAACAAGTAAATCAAGATGATGGAATTTATCAATTATAGAATTTGAATCTTTAATAGTGAGCTAATTTATTAAATTTATAATAGTTGGATTTATTGCAAATAAATGAAATCAAATATTTAATTATTACGTTAATTTAAAAGATAAGTTGAAAACGGAAAATATTTATGTGATAATTTTTAAATCCAATGGTAAACCCTTCTATTTGAAATTATGAATGGAATAATTATGGGTAAATTCAATTTAATGGAAATTTTGGAAATTTATCTATAATTTTGAATTTTATGGAATTGAAGATTTCTATTGATTAATCTTTAATAAATTTACTTTAAAAAAATTGTTAAATCATTGTAAATGTTTGAAAATTGTAAAGTGATAAAGATTGCAAAGTTCAGAATTTTTACCGCGAAATTGAATTAATTAATTTGTTTTAAATTCATTTAATTAATATAAAAATAGCCATTTTGGTCACGTACTCGGATTTCGACGAAACCAGTTTCATCGGATCCATAACAATGAATTATTGTAGGGTTCCAAGTTTCGTAGCGATCGGACTTGTCGTTTGATCGAACGAACGCGAAACGCCTTGAAATCGATTTAATTGAAATCAATTTGAAAATATTGTTTTTAACATAACTTCTTCATACGATGGAATTTGAGCTTGAAACTTGTTCCATCGCGTTTAAAATATTTAAAAACACCTATTTTGATATATGGGATGATTCATTTTCGTTCCGGAGCCGATACAGACTTTTCAGGGGCATTTTTGTCATTCAAACAAATTGACATGAACAGTAACCTACGAAAATGATGGAACCGGGCTTCGAAACCAGTACCATTGCATTCAGAAGGCCTTTTTATGTTAGGATCGTCTGTCAGCACGCTTAAATTGGACTCTGGCCTGTTTTTGACGTTAAACTCTATAAATACGCATGCAAATCGAGACAGTTTTATTATTATTTTATTTCAGAAACCCTAATTCTATATCATGGCCGCCACTTATTCAATGACCAGAAATTTCTTACCTTCTTTCCTCAATATCTTTCAATCCGTTCAACGAAATCGAAAAACTCCAAAAGCAAAGTTGTAGATCTCGGCGAGCTCTTCAAATCCGTACGGTTGATCTATGCTAGTGGGCCACGGATTTGCCAAAATCTAGCTTGGAAGCATGGACGTATTTTCTTGGATTGCGTGCAAACGGTAGCGAGTGGTGATGTGAACTTTGGTCCATATGTGACTCTCAAGGTGGCGCACACACTGGTAGTCGCTGATCGAACTCTATATGTCTTGAGTTGCGTGCGCATGGAAGAAAGTGGTACGTACGTGATGGGTTAGTAGGTCCATGGATAAGGAAGAAGAGGATGGTACGTTATATTTTTTTTATGTATTAATTAATTATGTTATATTAAAATTTAAATCTTTTAACTCGAATAATTTTTGCATACAAGCTCGGATTGATGGGCAGTCTTCTCCGTTGCGTTCGTATCGAAATTCCGAACACTTTGACGTTGGTTTGGACGGATTTGGAGACTGTCAAATTTTTGGGTTTACATCGGATTTAAATTCGATTTAAATTCAAAAGGTGAGTGTTTTAACCCACTCACAACATCTAAGGTTTCTTATGTTTGTTAAATTGATTTAAGATATGAGTAGAAATTCATTTATGACTATTTGGCATGTTTTATTCATCATCTCAGTTACATCGCATTTTTTAATTTAACTGTTAATTATTTTTATTATTGCATATAAATTTGACAGTTAAAATTTATTTATTTGCATAAAACTGCTAGTTAAACAGTTATTAAATTTATTTTTGAATATAAACTGTTAGTTAATACCTATTATTTATTATGTGTTATATTTTATATGCTCTATATTGATGTTTGTTTAAATTGGATGATGGTTTGTAATAAATGGTTGATGATTGATATTTGGATGGATGGATGTTTATTTATATTAACTGCAAGTTGTTATGCATTTTATTTCATTCGGGATTGCGGTTTGAAATGATATACAACCGCATTTTATTATTAAATTGCGGATTGAAATGATAAATATCCATATCAGTTGACCATAGGATAGAAAATTATATACAGGCACCGCGGTATATAATAAAATTATTTTTGAAAGGATTTTATGGTTTTGGATAGGATACGATTTAATAAATATTAATTTTTGATCTTATATAAAATCTTATTTTATGTACATATGTAGTTAAATTATTGAATGTAAGTTGTGTATAAATTTGTTAAATAAAATAAATAAGATGAATAATAGAGTTTGATCATTTTATATTATATGGTTAAGTACATGTTAAGATATTAAGAATATATAGAGTTTTAAATGATTTAAACCAATTAATATTGGGAGTTAAATGGAAAATTTTGGAAACGAGCATAATTAAGAATTTAACTTCATAAGTTGATGTAGAATTTATTAACTTGGAAATTGAAAAAAAGGTATGATATTTATAACTTAATTTTATTTCAAGATGAATTAAATGAATATTTCTAGTATAAATAAATTTAAGGAATTTTTTTAGATAAAAGTAATTTGAGTTTTACTTAAATGATTACTGGTTTATTATGCAAATATTTCAAACTAAATAATAGGACTTTAAATTGTTGAATAGAAATTTCCAACCTTAGTTCCAATTGTTTAATATTCAAAATTTGAAATATATTGAAACTGAAGTGGTTATTGAAACTTAAAGCGATTTTGAAATTTATGGATTTTGACTTAATTTTAAATGAAATAAATTGTAAGTCGCGGAAATTATTTTATTTTATAAAGAAATTTTATTTGCAAACTATTTTATTCTATATACCGTTTGAATATCCAAACCATCCAAGTTAGAAGTTATGGTTTTAAAGCTATAAATTTTCGAAGTATTATGGTTTGAAAATTATAATTCAAATGTTTGGTTTCCAATTATCATAAATTTTAAAGCAATATGATTTTGGAAAAGGAATATATTTGCAATAAAATGATATTATATTAATTTGGGGTTTATAAAAAAAAATCAAATGAGTTTGTTTTGGAATGGAAAGGATATCATATTTATACGGTTTTGAAATAGATATTTTATTCTGGTTTGAAAGTAAAATTATTTTTAAATGACCGCGGTGTTATAATAACGTTTGGTTGTTAAAGAGACCGGGATCAGAAGTTGTCATACTCTCTGCTAACTCCGAAAACCACTTTAACAACCGTGTACGCGGTGGAGATTCCAGAATGAAGTAGGTAGGTGGAGGCGTTTCCTGTAAGGTAAATACGTGGACCCAACTCCTGTGAGTTGGCATAAGGTGGCTAAAACAGGAGCGATTGACGGGTTAATAAGGTAGTACCTTTGATCGGACACTTCCCTTCGATACTATACTCTGACTTTGGGTTGATTCGGTGGCCACCTTCACTTTTGATTTCTTTGATTTGGGGGAGTTTGTTCGAGGTGAGTGGTAGCTGTGCGCTATGCGTTACCGCCGACCCGGAAGCGTAATTGGTATATCTACCCTAGCATTGCCTAGTCGTGCCGTGTCACCTACCCTATCGCGCCTTGTACGAGTTTGGATTTCTCCCATAGCCCGTGTGGTATCCTCTGGTGGCTTCTCGATCAGGAGGGACTATGATATTGGATGGACTACTGGGACTATTATTGTGTTAAGGGGGAGATAAGATAACTCCTTAAAGCTATTTAAAAGTAAGTTTATTTTACAATTAGACACTATTATAATAGCGAAATATACTACATAGTAAATAGTTTAACGGATCCTTAAGAGATGTGAATCCCGAGCATCTTTTAAGTTACTGCACTCATATTTATCCCTGTTGATTTAACTTACATAAGATCTTTTAGTTCTGATTCGAGTGTTTCGTCTTTTCAATTCGCTCGGGTCAGTCCGAGCGTTTCACGATTTGAAGATTTTATTCTGGAGGACGAAGACGAAGATTTGTAGTATTACTATCTACTATATTATTCCACTACACTATTTAATTCCGCTGCATTGGTATTTATTGGTATGTGAACTCTGATATTTATTGTATGAAGAAGAATCAAATGTTTTGTAAACAGTTTTATGAACTGTATATTTATTATTATATTTTATCCTTTCGCTGTGAGATTCTGTATAGTTTTTTTTTCACTTCTCTGTTTTTCTTATTTACCCCATTTCAATCCACCCTTCCGTATGGTTTGAATTGGCACGTGTGTCGATTTAAAGCGTGCGAAAAGGCGGGATGTTACAACGTGGTATCAGAGCTTTGGTTTAGCGATAAACCTTAGCTTTGTGGGGTTTGACTCTTTACTAATAGGGTAGTAATACCCTATGGGAGTCGCCGAGTGTATATATATGAGAGAGTGTATTTGTTAGTGTTATAAAAAGGTTTTAATATTGTGTTAAATTGTTCCATTTTGTATTTATAAATTCTGGTTGATGCATGGGACGCTATGACATCAATAGGAATTTCTAAACACTTAATAGGACAGACCGACATAATATTTGTTTTTCATATAGGTGAATGAAATAATTTTGCCTATTATATTTCCTATATAAAATAAAAAAAATTCAGATGATATCTATATTTGGCCGCAATAGATTGGTTGTTAGGTATTAAAGTGCATAAATAATAATAGAAATAAGATTGAAAAATAAAATAAATGAAATTTGGAAATTTAGAACTTAAGTTCCGGGTTTTGAAATTTTTCGAATAAATTTTGGAATAGAGTAATATTGTTTATAAGTATTTTCTGATATAAATATTTAATATAATTCAAAAGAATTGTGTTAAAGAAGATTTTGGAGAAAAAAGTTTTGTATTTTCCTCTCTGTCGCTGGAAAATAATTTCGGTGATGGCGACCGCATCATCGACTTTCATTTTCGAGTTTCAAAGGGGAAAGCCACTGTTGTAGTTTTACTGCAGATTCATTTTTGAAAAAAATATATATAAATTTTGAATTGTTTCAAATATAATTAGAGATATATAAGTTGTAAGAATATATTTATCTATTATTTTAAAATAATTTGAAACCCGGGATTAAATTCTCAAATTTCCGTTAATTAATTTTTTCAATTATTGTAGTGAAATTAAAGGTTAGTAATTAATAATCGAAACCTCTAATTTAGGTAAGAGATTTAATGCCAAGTTATAAAGGAAATAAAAAGGAAGTTGAAAATGTAACTTGTAAAAAAAAAATTGACCATTAAATTAATCATAGGTAATGAGAAAACTTGTTTAATTTTTCAATTACATTCTTAAAGCATATATACAACTTACCAAATATTAAAAGTTGAAATATTAATAAGAGGATGTAATAGATATTATACAAGAAATAAATTTGAGGTAATGAAAGAAATTAATGAAGTTCCTCAATAAATAAGAATCGATGTGTAGTTGTATAAACTTAAGTATAATTGAATGCTACTAATTGAATATAATGGAAAGTAGGTATTGTAAGTAAGCAACTAAAAACTTAAGTAAATACACGAAATTAAGTATTAAGAAATGAGTGAATATGATGCAATAAAGAAGAAACTTACATGACATTAAAATGAAAAAAAATGAATATTGTAAGTAATAAATGAGAATAAATGAAGTAATCACTCAATGAATGAGAGAAAGGAAATCAAACAACTAATGTATGAAATAAAATTAATAATAAGTTAATTTGATTTGTTGGTTGGAATTGTTATTGTTTGGTTATGGTTGTTTGGGTAAGGAGATTTGAAATTGTTTGGATGGAAAAATATAATCTATTTTGTTTCATCTAAGACTATTGAGTAAATGATGCACTTGATAGTTATTTTTCATTCCGTACAATTTAAATTTTTTGAACCCGAACAACTATTTGTTTGTTTGATTGAATGGTTGTTTTGTATTTGTTGTGTATGCTGTTTGTTGAGATTGATGGTTGTTGTATTGATTTGTTGTTAGTGATTGAAACCACTTAAATATTTCACTTTATATAAATTGTTAATCCTTTGAATTTTATAAGTGAAATGCAGGTTATAGAAGCAATTGCTACTGCTTTTGGTTCCATAAATTAAGCGTGAATTGCCCAACAAATAGATATGTTTCGGATTACAGTTATAGCGCTATTTTATATATTTTCCCGGGTTTGGAATATTATATTTTGGATAATATATGTAATATAATTGTTATATTTGGATATTATATTTTCTCCCGAGCCACTCCGTACAAGGGAGACTCTGCCGAAATTTTTCGCAAATTTTTGGACTTAGAAATTTTTGAAATATTTTTCCAAACTTTATTTATTCAAGTATAAACATATATAATAGTTATAAAATGGGTATATTTTATTTAAAGTAATAAATTTTGTAAATTATTGTTTATAAGTTAATATTTTGAATAAGATGTATTGTTTATTTAATTCTTCCTTCTTTCTTCTTTTTCCTTTTCGGGGACGAAAAGTTTTGAGTGGGGGAGAGTGTAACGACCCGTAAATTTAGTTCATTTACTTTGGTTGAATTAATGAGCTTTGTAATTAAATTTAGTAGAAAGAAAAAAACTTTACAAACGAATATTGAAATGAACGTTAAATTAAAATATATAAATGGTGACTTAAAACCTATTTACTAGTAATTTGAATAAATTTCAATAAACGAAATGGGGTAAGTAATATACGTGGATATAAATTCATTTAAAGGGAATTATTTAATATGTTAATGTAAAGTTAGAAAATATTGGAATAAATGATAATTCATTTTTGTAAGCAATTATTATAAGTTACATGTTTGGATAGAATCAATAATTGATGGATTAAATGGTAAGTAATCAGAATTTAATCCTATAAAATTTGGAAACTGAATGTAATGTAAAGTAATAAGGTTAGTGCAATACCCATTAATGAATGGAATGAAATGGGACTAATATAAATGTATATTAGGTTATAAATCAATTTGAATGAAAAAAAAGAACGTAAATATTGATTGATGAATAAATATACAAGTATATTAAAGATTATAATAGTGGGTTAGTAGTAAATTCACTCATTTACCAATAAAGATAATTAGATGTGCCTTGATGATAATTAATAACATAGCGGAAAAGAGTAAATGTATTCATTAGAATATTAATTGCAATTGGATAGGGATTTTAAGTAACAATGTTACTGCAAGGTAAGTAATGCTAAAGTAAAGTCAATAATAATGAATAGTGATTAATTCAAAAAATTTAACATATATTATAAATTACGTGCTTATTTGTTAATGGAATTAGAAGTTGTAATAAGTGATAATAAAATGAATGAATGTCACACTAATGGAAAATGAAATAACGTTCGTTTAAATGTTGAGAAATTATAGGGTCGTATTTATTATAAGCGTTACTTTAATAATTATGATTAATGGTGAAATTAATACGAGAAGTATGTAAAGTAATAACTAAGAAAGGTAATACGTTATAAATTGATTATGACCTAAACTTAAGTGTAAGTTAAAGGTTGAAATTGAATCTAATCCATTCAATTGGAAGCTTATCAAAATAAATTGGATTCAATGTATAATATATAGGTTATTTTAAGAAATTGAAATAAATTCTATAATTGGTGAATTAAGTTACTTTAAATAGAGATGGGAATTGGTTTAAAGAATTATAAATTAACAAGTAAATCAAGATTATGGAATTTATCAATTATAGAATTTGAATCTTTAATAGTGAGTTAATTTATTAAATTTATAATAGTTGGATTTATTGCAAATAAATGAAATCAAATATTTAATTATTACGTTAATTTAAAAGTTAAGTTGAAAACGGAAAATATTTATGTGATAATTTTTAAATCCATGGTAAACCCTTCTATTTGAAATTATGAATGGAATAATTATGGGTAAATTCAATTTAATGGAAATTTTGGAAATTTATCTATAATTTTGAATTTTATGGAATTGAAGATTTCTATTGATTAATTTTTAATAAATTTGCTTTTAAAAAAATTATTAAATCATTGTAAATGTTTGAAAATTATAAAGTGATAAAGATTGCAAAGTTCAAAATTTTTAACGCGAAATTTGATTTAATTAATTTGTTTTAAATTTATTTAATTAATATAAAAATAGCCATTTTGGTCATGTACTCGGATTTCGACGAAACCAGTTTCATCGGATCCATAACAATGAATTACTGTAGGGTTCCTAGTTTAGTAGCGATCGGACTTGTCGTTTGATCGAACGAACGCGAAATACCTTGAAATTGATTTAATTGAAATCAATTTGAAATCAATTTGAAAATATTGTTTTTAACATAACTTCTTCATACGATGGAATTTGGGCTTGAAACTTGTTTCATCGCGTTTAAAATATTTAAAAACATCTATTTTGATATATGGGATGATTCATTTTCGTTCCGGAGCCGAAACGGACTTTTCAGGGGCATTTTTGTCATTCAAAAAAATTGACTTGAACAGTAACCTACGAAAATGATGGAACCGGGCTTCGAAACTAGTACCATTGCATTCAAAAGGCCTTTTAATGTTTGGATCGCCTGTCAGCACGCTTAAATTGGACTCTGGCCCGTTTTTGACGTTAAACTTTATAAATACGTACGCAACTTATTCAATAGCCAAAAATTGCTTATCTTCTTTCCTCAATATCTTTCAATCCGTTCAACGAAATCAAAAAATTCCAAACGCAAAGTTGTAGATCTCGGCGAGCTCTTCAAATCCATATGGTTGATCTATGCTATTGGACCACAGATTCGCCAGAATCTAGCTTGGAAGCATGAACGTACTTTCTTGGATTGCGTGCAAATGGTAGCGAGTGGTGATGTGAAACTTGGTCCGTAGGTGGCTCTCAAGGTGGCGCACACACTGGTAGTCGCTGATCAAACTCTATATGTCTCGAGTTGCGTGCACACGGAAGAAAGTGGCGCGTGCGTGATGGGTTAGTAGGTTCCTGGATAAGGAAGAAGAGGATGGTACGTTACATTTTTTATGTATTAATTAATTATGTTATATTAAAATTTAACTCTTTTAACTCGAATAACTTTTGCATACGAGCTCGGATTGATGCGCGGTCTTCCCCGTTGCGTTCGTATCAAAATTCCAGACACTTCGACGCTGGTTTGGACGGATTTGGAGACTGTTAAATTTTATGGTTTAAATTGGATTTAAATTCAAAAGGTGAGTGTTTTAACCCACTCACAACTTCTAAGGTTTCTTATGTTTGTTAAATTGATTTAAGATATGAGTAAAAATTTATTTATGACTGTTTGGCATGTTTTATTCATCATCTCAATTACATCACATTTTTTTAATTTAACTGTTAATTAATTTTATTATTGCATATAAATTTGACAGTTAAAATTTATTTATTTGCATATAAACTGCTAGTTAAACAGTTATTAAATTTATTTTTGAATATAAACTATTAGTTAATACCTGTTATTTATTACCTGTTATATTTTATATGCTCTATATTGATGTTTGTTTAAATTGGATGATGGTTTGTAATAAATGGTTGATGATTGATATTTGGATGGATAAATGTTTATTTATATTAACTACAAGTTGTTATGCATTTTATTTCATTCGGGATTGCGGTTTAAAATGATATACAACCGCATTTTATTATTAAATTGCGGATTGAAATGATAAATATCCATATCACTTGAACATAGGATAGAAAATTATATACATGCACCGCGGTATATATATATAATTATTTTTGAAAGGATTTTATGGTTTAGGATATGATACGGTTTAATAAATATTAATTTTTGATCTTATATAAAATCTTATTTTATGTACATATATAGTTAAATTATTGAATGTAAGCTGTGATAAATTTGTTAAATAAAATAAATAAGATGAATAATGGAGTTTGATCATTTTATATTATATGGTTAAGTACATGTCAAGATATTGAGAATATATAGAGTTTTAAATGATTTAAACCAATTAATATTGGGAGTTAAATGGAAATTTTCATTTGGAATCGAGCTTAATTAAGAATTTAACTTCATAAGTTGATGTAGAATTTATTAACTTGGAAATTTTAAAAAAAGGTATGATATTTATAACTGAATTTTATTTCAAGATGAATTAAATGAATATTTTTAGTATAAATAAATTGAAGGATTTTTTTTGGATAAAAGTAATTTGAGTTTTACTTAAATGATTACTGGTTTATTATGCAAATATTTCAAACTAAATAATAGGACTTTAAATTGTTAAATAGAAATTTCCAACCTTAGTTCCAATTGTTTAATATTCAAAATTTGAAATATATTGAAACTGAAGTGGTTATTGAAACTTAAAGCGATTTTGAAATTTATGGATTTTGACTTAATTTTAAATGAAATAAATTGTAAATCGCAGAAATTATTTTATTTTATAAAGAAATTTTATTTGCAAACTATTTTATTCTATGTACGGTTTGAATATCCAAACCATCCAAGTTAGAAGTTATGGTTTTAAAGCTATGAATTTTCGAAGTATTATGGTTTGAAATTTATAATTCAAATGTTTGGTTTCCAATTATTATAAATTTTAAAGCAATATGATTTCGGAAAAGGAATATATTTGAAATAAAATGATATTATATTGATTTGGGGTTTATAAAAAAATATCAAATGAGTTTGTTTTGGAATGGAAAGGATATCATATTTAACGGTTTTGAAATAGATATTTTATTCTGGTTTGAAAGTAAAATTATTTTTAAATGATCACGGCATTATAATAACGTTTTATTGTTAAAGAGACCGGGATCGGAAGTTGTCATACTCTCTGCCAACTCCGAAAACCACTTTAACAACCGTGTACGCGGTGGAGATTCCATAATGAAGTAGGTTGGTGGCGGCGTTTCCTGTAAGGTAAATACGTGGACCCAACTCCCGTGAGTTGGCATAAGGTGGCTAAAACAGGAGCGATTGACAGGTTAATAAGGTAGCACCTTTGATTGGACACTTCCCTTCGATACTATACTCTGACTTTGGATTGATTCGGTGGCCACCTTCACTTTTGATTTCTTTGATTTGGGGAGTTTGTTCGAGGTGGGCGGTAGCTGCGCGCTACACGTTACCACCGACCCGGAAGCGTAATTGGTATATCTACCCTGGCATTGCCTAGTTGTGCCGTGTCACCTACCCTATCGCGCCTTGTACGAGTTTGGATTTTTTCCGTAGCCCGTGTGGTATCCTCTGGTGGCTTCCCGATCAGGAGGGACTATAATATTGGATGGACCACTGGGACTATTATTTTGTTAAGGGGGAGATTGGGTAACTCCTTAACGCTATTTAAAACTAAGTTTATTTTACAATTAGACACTATTATAATAGTGAAATATACTACATAGTAAATAGTTTAATGGATCCTTAAGAGATGTGAATCCCGAGCATCTTTTAAGTTACTGCACTCATATTTATCCCTGTTGATTTAACTTACATAAGATTTTTTAGTTCTGACTCGAGTGTTTTGTCTTTTCAATTCGCTCGGGTCAGTCCGAACGTTTCAGGATTTGAAGATTTTATTCTGGAGGAGAAGACGAAGATTTGTAGTATTACTATCTACTATATTATTCCACTACACTATTTAATTCCGCTGCATTGGTATTTATTGGTATGTGAACTCTGATATTTATTGTATGAAGAAGAATCAAATGTTTTGTAAACAGTTTTATGAACTGTATATTTATTATTATATTTTATCCTTCCGCTGTGAGATTCTGTTTAGTTTTTTTTCTCTTCTCTGTTTTTCTTATTTACCCCATATTAATCCGCCCTTCCGTATGGTTTGAATTGGCACGTGTGTTGATTTAAAGCGTGCGAAAAGGTGGGATGTTACATTTATGATAGTGGTTATAAAGTATTGTAACCATAAGTAATTTATCACAATGAAAAATAAATATACCGGTTTAAATGTTTCTAGTCAAAATGCATCGAGACTGGATATCGATGTATCTGTTAAGACTAGAGTATGTAACGCTCTTCAAATGTTGAGCAATGTATTACTATTGTTTGTTGGGGAAACCTAGGGGTTACGTACTGATAGTTATTGAAAAACTATGGAATGACTCACTCGATAATTTTCTGTTGGTTAATACAATTAAGATTAAACAAAAAATATTGGTATGACTGATTTACACGGTTCTCCTGACTTAAGAAGACTGTGGATCTTCAATATGAAATCTCTGCATTGATTATAGTCAAACCATGGTACATTACGAAGCACTATTCGAGAGAGAATTTGTCTCCTTGGTTATATGAGGTTAGTATCATAGTCAACTCAAAGTCAAAGTCTCTGACTAGAGTAGTTCGGCTAATAATTATTATTATTATTGAACTAAAGACTTATGTTTTGATTATAGAGTTGAATACATATGATATCGGTATTTTGACCATTACTAAATCCCATAAGTCCAAAGTGGTATAATTTTGATGAAGAGAATTAGTATAAATAAAAGTCACAATCGACCAATGCTTAACAAAGTAAAATTAGATTTTACTATAACCAAGTAAGCGATAAATTTAGTCAAAATATCACACCATTTTCTAAGTGAAATATAAACTTAAATATTCGAATAGTTGGATATTAATCATTGAAAAATTTACACCCAACAAGTCACACAACCAAAACGATAAATTCACTTTGGACCAAATGGTTTAGTTAATTTATAAATGTTATAATTAATTAAATTCGATTATATTTATGAAATATCATCTATAAATTTGATTTTGATTTGATAATTGAATATTAAATGTGTTTATAAAAGTTATAAATACATTAGTCGATATGTGATATCGATAATTGTTTTAAATCAAATTTAAAATGCAAAATATTCATTTAGGCTTTTAATGGGTTTAAGGCCCATTAAGAGGGCTGATAATTTTGACAACAACATAGGTTAGAGGGTGGTGCATTTACGTTTAGATAGGCTTGGTTTTTAATGGCTGAGATTAAAGGAGAAAGGTATCAGATTAGATCCACTTTTCCCTCCTTTCTATCCACTATTTAAGCATCCCTAACCCTAATTAGATTGCATCTTTGGTTGCCCCCTCTTTCCTTCTTTGCAAGTCGAATTCATACCCTAGCCTCTCCATCAATACAAACTCAAATTAAGTCAGATCTGATCACTATTCGATAGTAGAAGTTCAATGGTCCAAAGACTAGCACTCCGCCGAATCGAAAAGTGTTTCTAAAGGGAGGGTTAATCATTTCGAAGTGTACTTCAAGTCTTTGTGATTAAAGTATGATTTTTATAGTTAATATTTATTAGTATAACATTTAATCATATATACATATATATGTATGTATATATGTACACATATTATATTATTAGTTAGGCACGATTCTAATATGCAAGCAGTGTTGCCAAAAATTAGTTTGGTTATATGCATGTATATATTTATACCAACGAAAAGGTTTTTTTTAACTATAATGTCAGATTAGTGCAGTCATATAATAGAATATAATTTTTATATTTTGCTAAATTAATATATATTATTTAATTACATATATATATAACTTATAATTAGTATTAGCATCATATCATTGTTAAAATTAGTTGTATAATTTTATTTATAATGTACTATAACAATATCAATTTTTGCAGTAAAAATAAATTTTATAAATATTTTATTATTATTCAATATTATTTAATTTAATTTACTTCATTAATAAACTATATTAATTCGAAAATGTCATGGAAAATTATTTTTAAACTTTATAAAATTACATTAACAGCAGACAAGCTATTGGCCAGAAAGAAAAAATTATAGATTAATTTTCCTATTTTTAAAATTTAATTTTTTAAAACTACTGAAAGTAAATAAATTATTAAAAATAAACTTAAGCCAAAAAATGTGAAATTTTTTTTAAACCATAAAATATCAGTTAGGATTTTCTGGAATTTTAAAATTTGGAACAAAAGTTTTGAAATTAATTTTTATTAATATTTCATTAGTTTTAAATGAATGTTAGATTAAAAATGCATTTTGAAATTATAAAATTACCCTCTAAGTGACGTATGAATGTTGATATTGGAATAGTTCGACATTAATCGCTGACCAAATTTACATTTGATGGGTCACACAACCGAAGCGATAAATTCTCTTTTGACCAAAATGGTTTAGTTAATTCATAGTTATTATGATTATTTATAAATTTGATTTTGATTTGATAAATGAATATTAAATGTTTTTTTAAAAGTTATAAATTATTGATCGATATACGATTTCGATAAATGTTTTAAATTAGATTTAAAATACAAAATATTCATTCGGGGCATTAAATAGGTTTAAGGCTCGTCACGAGGGCTGATAATTTCAACAACAACATAGGCTAAGAGGCGGCTCATTTTGGGTTAGGTAGGCTTGATTTTGGTTGGCTCAGATTGAAGAAGAAAGAGTATGAGATTAAATCCACTTTACTCTTCTTCCTATCCATAAATTAAGCTTCCCTAACCTTAATTAGATTACATCTCTGGAGCCTCCTCTTTCCTTCTTTATTAGGTAAATTCATACCCTAGCTTCTCCATCAATATAAACTATAATCAAGTTAGATGTGATCATTATTCGATAATTGAAGCTCAACGATTCACGGATTAGCACTTCTACTGAACCGGAAAGTATTTGTAAAGGATGAATTAATCTTTTCAAGGTGTGCTTCAAGGCTTTAGAATTAAGGTATGATTTTTGTAGTTGATAATTATTAGTATAATGTTTTATCACATTTTATATGTATATTATATTTTTAGTTAAGTGAAGGTTTTGACATGCAAACAATGTTATCACAAATTAGTTTGGTTATATGCATGTATATATTTATGCTTAAATAACTACAAAGGTTTTTTTAATCATAAATGTAGGGTCAGTGCAGCCATATAAAATAATATAATACTTATATTTTATTAACAGAATATATAGCTTATAATTAGTATTAACATTATATCATCGCTAAAACTAGCCATATAATTTTATTTAAAATGTACTGCAGCAGTATTAATTTTTGGCAATAAAAATAATTTTTACCGCTATTTTATATTATTTAATTTAATTTACTTCATTAATAAAGAAATTGTAATGGAAAACTATTTCTAAATTTTATGAAATTATATTAACACCAAATAAGCTCTTAGCCAAAAAATAAAAATTATTTTTCCTATTTTTAAAATTAAAAGGTTTAAAACAGCAAAAAGTGATAAATAAATTGTGTGTTACTAGTTTGTAGCATGCTTCATTGTGCTCTTTTAATTTTTAGTTGGTAGCATAGGTAACCTACCTATCTCCCATTCCTTCTGAGTGTTTATTACTTTTGTTGTAATAAAAAGCGGATGGTCCACTTTAAAAACCGGCTGGCCTTGTCAAAATAAATTATTAAAAATAAATTTAAGGCAATAAAATATGTGGAATTATTTTTCAAACAATAAAATATCAGTTCAGATTTTTAGGAAACTTAAATTTTTAAATAAAAGTTTCAAAATTAATTTTATTAATATTTCATTAATTTTGATTGAATATTTAATTAAATTGCATTTTAAAATTAAAAAACAAAAGTTTTTGTACTATGTGCATGACCTTGAAATAAGATAATGACAAAAAAATATCTTGAATAATTTTAGTAATTAATATATATATATATATATATATATTATTTTATTATTATATACATACACATACATATTATTCACGGCTTATAAATTATAAATGTATATTTTAATATTTTATATAACTTATATATATATATATATTTAAATTTGTATTATTATAATATGAATATAAATAATATTAATATTTTATTTAAAAGATAATATTTATTAATATATTTTAAATACATAAGATATATATATATATATATATAATTATTTGAACTAACTTTATATATATATATATATAAAATTTATAATAATTGTATAAAATAACCGCTTATATATATACATATGTATGTATGTATGTATGTATGTATGTATTTAGACATCATATACTTGCATATTGGATGAGCTAACATGTCCATTGCGATGTAAATCCCACTATTTATACATAGGTATGTTAAAACTTGCATGGGTAAATATATTACACATGCACACACATATATATATATATATATATATGCGTGTATGATACACGTATACACACGCGCACATATCAAGATACAAATTATGTATAACTATATAATTTATAATTTTAAATAAAATAAAATATTTTATTTTAATAATATTTATAAATTTCTAAATAAAGTATACTTCATAGACCTAGTAAAGATCCAATAGGGTAAAAAAAATTGAAATTCACCCATAACGTCTTCTAGGGGCTGGCTCAGTTCCAACAATGGTATAAGAGCCCAATAACCTATATGGTCAAAATTAGTCATATTAAGGTTAACTATTAAGCTTACAGGCCAAAGATTGTCCCTAGAAAAGGCGCAAATTTAAATTGGGCCTTGGGCTAATTTTCAGAATTATTTGAAAATTAAAATATAAAATTTTAAATTTAAGAGTTAAATTGAAAATGCGATATGTGTATATTATAAAAGGAATAAAATACAAAAAAATTTCAAAATTTTTAAATTTTTTTAATATTAATTTTGAAAATTTAAATTTATTATTATGTTTAAGAAATTAAATAAATTGATTAATGAGTTAATTAATGAAAATATATACATGTATTATATATTTGTATATATTATTAGTTTTCGAAATTAATATAGTTTAATTAAAAAATTTCAATTACATAACATAAAGGTTAATCAAGTAAATACATGATTAAAGGTTAATTAATTAAAGATTAAATAAATAAAGGTTAGTTAAATAATAAATACACCTATATGAGATATATATGTTACACTATGAAGGTTATAATTATAATAAATATTAAATACAAATGTCATATTATATTAATATAAAATCAATTAAAATATTAATTAACTAAGATTAGTTAAATAAGATTTAATCAATATAATATATACATAAAACTATTATATAAGTAATATGAAATATACAAGTTATATAATAATAAAACTTATATAATATAAATGTGTAAATTAAAGGTGGAACATTAAGAAATCCTAGACAGACTTAAGGAATAAATACATGCGTAAATGTACACATACCGCTATATTTGATGTGTTCGACACTTGAATCATGAAGGTATTTCGTAAGATATATATTACTCCGTAAGCCAATATCATTCGATATAATATATTGAAGATTATGAATCTTTAATGTATAGTTTTCCTCTATCATTTATGTATTAATAGCTTACTTGCATACCCTTTTGTTTGTTAAGCATTCCTAAAGTTAGGGATGTTATGTGTTGTACTATCAATATATTGAACAAACGAGGTAAGATATGCTACAAGTATTTGTTGAGCTTTCCTTAAGGTATATGCATTATACTTAAGCCGTCGCGAATTGATAAGTCGGAGTGAATAGTTTCGCTTTTCTCGTTGAGCTTTTCTCAAGGTAAAGGAGGGATCAGGGCAAGGAATCACAGGATAGAAGTTGTATTTCATACAACTAATAAGGGTTATCCATTGTATGATGGCCTATGAATCTTCAAAGGTCAGAATCCTAAGGCACAATCCATAATAATCAATAGTGGAGTTAAAGACTTCTATATTTCAACTTAGGATTTGGTGAAACATAAAAGACTACTGGGACACATATTAGAAAAATGAAATGATAACATTTAACCTTACTAATGATGTAAGAACATATGCTATATAATGTCATAATAATCTATATCGATAAATTTGTGCATTTAATATTATTGATAAAACATTTATCAACTAAATATAGAAATAAACTAAAATAAAGGTTGACAATTAGAAATAAAATATATGTATACCTATATATATAGACACACACACTTACTATTAGTTATTTCTTGCATGTTAATGTTTTATATACCCTGTAAGTGCCTAACTTAATACATCCGTAAAGTTGGTCGCTCATATGTTTATTTAGTTGAAACTGTTCGTTGCATTCAGTGAGTTATGAACTTAAAAGCAATACAACGCAATGGATATTTGATCAGCATACTATCATATATAATTGTTATATGGTAAACGGTCATATTTTCGTAATGTATAACACTTTGATGAAATTAGTTCATTTGAAGCAAACAAATAAAAGATATTGTGAGATCGAGTATTCAACTTGATTGATTACAATAAAGATAGTAGTGTGTTAAATATAATACTAGACCAAAACTAAAAAATAGATCTAAGAACTCGATCGTTGAAATGCCAGTTTGATCGGTTTACGCAAAATGCAACATATTTGGTGTCCTTAAATGTGAAGGATAATACATTTTTGTAAAGAGTTATTTATGATGTTATAGTAAAGGTATTCTTTTGAATGGTTCGACCATTCTAAAAGAAAAGTGAGTGTGCAAAAGTAGATGTGATTTAAGGTATAGTTGGGATGAAGAGAGCCGGTGGCCACTTCGGCTTAAACATCGAAAACGAGAATTGTATTAATAATAATTAATACTTAACATTGAAATAAGAAATACAATTTCTATTCTGAAAGTTATTTTCATAAAAAAATATTTTTTATGATATTTATTTCTTTGAGTTCAAGACGTTAGATCAAAGAACTCTCCGCCGTATACTAGTTGCAGTATATGAAATAAATAGTCTATATTAAGTGGATGATGGACCTCCGGATTCAGTATGCTATTATATTAATGGTGGAAATGGTGGAAGCATGCTATATAGAACTTATTGATTGAATTAAATTATGAAAAAAAATTCGTAAAATATACCGAACATTATTTATGAAATAGTGGCTATTTTTCAATGTTGACTAAAATAGATATAGTTATATTTCAGTAATATTATGAATATTCGTTATAAAATAAAACTATAATGTGGTGTTTATTTTCACAACAAAACTAATGCATTCGAAAATACAGAATTTTCTAAAATTATTTAAAATTATTTGGAATTATAGACCAAGTTCTAGGTTTGAGAAATAATTTTAATTATACGGTTATAGATCATATGGTATTGGTTAATTATATCTCAATGGACTATACATCGATTTAATGGGAGCATCATAAGAGTTGAAGAACTCTTCAGACTGATACATATTAATGTATGCAATCGTAAGTATGTTGATACCAAAACGGTTTCATGTACTTTGTCATATCCACCGATGAGTTATCAACAAACATGGATATGTATATTTAATATGCACGTATAGGTTTATGTTAAGCTTATAGAATACAAGTCGAAAGTAAAAAAAATAACATGTGATAAAAAAGATTTGATTTGATCAAATGGGTGAGTATACTGGAAAGAGTTATGAACATGCCTGAAAATGAATAAAGTGTCAACCTCAAAAGTCACTCCTCTCTGTGATACGTAATGATGTATTAATAAGGAGTAATCGAACTTTATCGGACAAAGCACGATTAGTGATGAGTTAACTTGATTCATCTAGAAAACGTAGAAGAACCTATAGTGCAACATTAGACGATTCAGATACATTCTCAAGTGATAATGAATCAGATAGAATAATTGCTAATATGTGCTTCACAGCAATACATAATTCAGAACAAAATGGTGAAATGGATCAGGAGAAGGTACACATTTAATATATCAGAAGTTTTTTTTCTTGAACAATTTTTTCTTCTTCTTTTGGTTGCTTTATTGGTTGTCAGGAATATCCTATAGACTAATAATATTGTTTTAATATTGTGCAGTTATATTTTAAATATAAATATTTTATGTATTTTAATAATAAAATAATAATATAAAATATATCTAAAATTATTTTAAAATTATTTTTTTGAAAATAAAATAACTATAAATAGATCTATACAATAAAACAGGATACAGTTAAACAAAAATCTTTTTTTGGAAATTTCAACCTATATGTCGACATACCCCCACAAGCATATGTCAACATAGTACAAAGATTTCGAATGTCAAATTCAAAATTTGAATTTTCCTCCATCTTTTCACCAACTCCTACGTTTTGAAAAGTTGTCTTTTAAGCAAAGAACATGTCCTTTGATTCTTTATTTATTTACTCTTTCTCCGTCCATTCATTTCTCATTTTTATTTTTAAATTAAAAAATCATAAACTCTCTTATCTCTTTAAACTATTCTTTAATGGCATCCTCTAGCAATATTAAAGCAACCATGAGGCTTCTAAGAAAATAATGTTGAATATGCGATTATATGATTTTTGTTTGATGATAATAAACATACATATATATTCATTTAAATGTATTTGTTAATGTACTATTATATTTTTCACATAATTAAATAAATATTTGCTGAATAAAATAAATAACACAAAATATAAATTCAAATGAATATTTTATTCCAACAAATATTTATTATAATTTTGAATAGTATAAATTCGAGCTCTCACTATATATATATATACACACACACACACACACACACACACACACACACACACACACACACAATTTCGATTATAATACAAATTTGATTACATCACAATTTCTAACTTACAAATGCACCTCACTACAATTCACTCATTCACTCGTATTTTATCTATAACTTTATTCCAGATTGAATCCAGCAACTGAGCAATCTTCAAAAATAAATATTGACGTAGTAAAATTGAAAAGGAAATATTTTTGCAGTATAAAATTTTGAAAATAATATTTGCCTCAGTTATTTGGGTTGTTCATCATCATTTAAATTTGAATTCATCATGTATGAACAGCTTGTGACATGTACAGTGTATCATTGTACATGCCACAAAGCCATGCACACCGATATATACACTTGATAAAATTACGGGGACAGGTGAGCACAGGTCAAACCCAAAACGCCGAGTTCAACTCAAGTGCAATAAAATAATGTCACAATATCAACACAAGGTCAAACCCGAGCTCCAAACTGGATTCAACACATGTGCAAGTTCATGAAAACGGTCAAGACAACTTAAACAAGCCTCGACCAAAATCCAAATGTAAAAATGCAATATGAACCAAACAGTGCACAAAGGCAGTGGTACAAACTACATGAAGACAGTGCACAAACATATATATACATATGTATATACACATGTATGCATACATGTAGTGACAGCAAAACTCAAACCAGCCATGATATGGAAGCAAACCAGACCAGTTCAGGTTAAAGCAAGAAAGTACACATGAAGCTAATAGTGCAACAGGTCAGGGAAGCAAACAAGTGCATCATATAAACCAGATAACTAGATGTCCAGAGTCTAGACCCAAAGCAACTCGAGATAGCTAATTGAACCAGCTCTCAAGTCCAGATGACACAAAATATGAAAACAATGAACCAATACAATGCAAACTAGCTCGAATGAAAGTGCAGACCATACATATATACAGAGTTGACACAATAAAAACATAAAGACTACAATATACTCAAATGGACATGACTCAAAACATCATCGTTGAAGACGAGAAGAATCAAGTGCAGACAGTACAAAACCAAATGAACAGACCGTGACACATGAAGAAGACTCAAAGACACAACAGAATGGAAGTGTACAAATAGTGGTGAATGCAGCTACAACATGCATCAGATCAGGTCAAAGTAAACCAAAGATTAGCCATGATCAGAGAGAAGCCAAAGCTAATGAACAGCAAGTGATACAAGACCAACAATGCAACTGTATGCAAACTGCCTGAAGAGTACAAGTTAAAGACTGCAACAATACAACTACAAGTGATAATGTCAGGCCAAGTCAAAACCAAAATGTCAAAGATAGAGAAACCAGAAATGCTCAAATCAAATGAATACAAGATGAAATGCACAATACCACAATGCATCAGATATGAAGGACGCAAGTAAACAATGTACAAGTAAGTGTACAAAGACTCCAAGCCTGCAAGCATTTCAAACTCAAAGCAACACAACATACAGTCACAATGTGGTAGTAAACCAACAAAGTTTCAAACATGCAGGGACAACAAAAGCATAGCCACAACAATGACGGAGATAGCACATATATACATACATGAATGCATATATATATATATATATATATATATATACATGCAAGCAATCAAGTACTGTATCGAAATAATAGTATAAAAAATACTGTGCAAAAGTACATATTGCAGTGATACAAAAATCACAACAGAATCAAATTCCAAAATCAAGAGCCGTGTCAAAGAAAGCTGTGTTTCAAAAAAAAGTCAGAAACGTGATGACAAGGAAAAGATCGAACAGCTCAAAATCGAAGCCGTAAGCGGGTTTAAAGTTAATGCCGTGAAAATCAAGTAATCAAATTGAAGAAGTCAGCAATCATCTCAAGCAATCAAACGAAAATGAATGGCCGAGATAAAAAAAATTGACGAATTCAAATGATAATATACAAATGAAAATACATAGGTTCGAACCCTATATAAGCAAGCAACATCATCAGCAATTATGCATCGAGTTCAAGTATTCAAACCAGAGAGAAAAGGCATAAATTACATAACGGTATCAAAGTCAAACTCAATAAAATAGAAGCAGCCGAAAGCATCTCAAGAGATGATCAATCAAGAGAGCAAGGAAATCAAAATCAATTACTCGATCGATCTAATTAAAGTCGGTGTCTTCGAATTTGCCAAAACCCTAATTTTTAATCAGAGAGGAACAAATGAGAATGAGCAACAGGAAGCCAACATTTTCAAGGAAGCGGGCTGATAAAAATAAAGGGAAAAATATTTCACTTAAGAAAAAGTTGTGGGCCGGCCTTTACCTTTGTATTGGGCTTATAATTAGGGTTCTGTTTTTTTTAACTTGTGTTTAAACTGTATTTTCCTTTTTTAAACCATTGTAATTTCTAGTCGTGTGACTTGGGGATAAACTACGTGGCGTAGTTTGAGAATTCGCAACTCAATGGCTGAGTTGTGGCAGGGTTTCGAGCATAGAGTTAGGTTAGTCAATAGCGGGTGTCGTGAGTTTATGTGTGTAAGCGTGTGACTACTTAATTTCTAGTAGAAATCTTGGGGGCAGCACATAGGCAGGTTTTTGCCGAAGCTGGGTAAATTCTGTGTCGTCTTATTTCTGCATTTATTCTGCTATTCTCCATGCTGCTATTATTTCGATATATTTGTGTTGAAATAATTTTATAAACTTCCGCAATAATTTTTATAATTGATAGTATCACCCTATTCACCCCCCTCTAGGGTGAAATTGATCCTACAAATGGTATCAGAGCTAGGTGAAAAAGCCATTTTTATTTTAAAAAATTTTGATTTTTTCAAAATCCAATTTTTGTTTTAAAAATTGAATTTTTAAAATGTCTTCTTTTAATAATGCTTTTGCAGAGGGTCGGTCCATAGTTAGACCACCAATGTTGAATGGTGAATATGCTTACTGGAAAAATAGGATGGAAATTTTTCTGAAAACCATTGACGCTTGGGATATTGTTGAGACAGGGTATAGAGCACCACTATAATTGTAAATAATCAGGAAATAAATAAACCAAAGGATCAATGGACATAGCTAGAAAATAAATTACAAAATGCTAACGCTAAAGCTATGAATTCTATTATCTGTTCATTGGATCAATATGAATTTAATCGTGTCTCACATTGTCTAACTGCGTAGGAAATATGGCATACACTCAAGTGACTCACGAAGGAACATCTCAAGTCAAAGTATCTCGTCTTGCCATCCTGAGTAGCTAATACGAGAATTTCACAATGGTGAAGGAAGAAAATTTCAAAGAAATGTACGGACGACTTTCCAATATCGTATACAAATCAAAGGCTCTTGGAAAATCATACACAGAATTGGAGATAGTCTGAAAGATCCTCAGAGTCCTTCCACGAAGTTTTGAAGCCAAAGTAACTGCCATTCAAGAATCAAAAGATTTGAAACAAATGAAAGTCGAAGAACTCATCAGAAACCTCACCACTTACGAGCTAGAGATGAAATTCAAGAAAGAGCATGAAGGAGGAGACACTCAAAAGAAATCAATAGCTCTAAAAGGGACAACTGAAAGTGAAGATGATGATGGTGGTGAAGCAGAACTAGAACTATTGATAAGAAGATTTAAAAGGTGGAATCACAAATATGGCAATCCGGCCAAAAATCATCAAGTAAAGAGCAGACTAAACAAAGCACCAGACAACCCAGAAGAGCTGAAAATCATTTATCACAAATGCAATAAACCCGATCATATCAAGCCAAATTGTCCCCAAAATCGACTCAGTCAAGGAAAGAAACTGAAAAGGAAAAGTTTTGCAGCTACTTGGGATGAAAGCGACGAAGATGGAAGTGATAGCACTGGCAGTGAGAGTGAAAAAGCAAATTTGTGTCTTCATGGTGAAATAACTGACAGTGATGATGACGAGCCAAGTGAGGTATCTTAACTTACTCATTCAGAATTACTTATATATTTTCACAAGGTAAATGGGTGCTTTGAACGTCTTAGGGAGAAATATGCTAAAATTGAATCACAAAGAGATAGTTTAATAGAAGTAAATGAACAGATTGAACAATTAGTTAAAAACTATCAAAAAAAGTGCCCTAAGTGTGACAAGTGTCCATTGTTTAAAGAAGAAATTAAAAAATCAAAAATTAATATAAAATCACTTGAAAATGAAATTCTGATTTTGAAAGAGAGTGAAAATACAAGAAGGGAAAATTCTATTAAAAAGTGCACACAATTGTTAAACGAAAATGAATCTCTCAAAACACAAGTCCAACAACTGTCAACGACAGTAGATAAATTTTCAAAAAGTGAAAAATCGTTGAATATGCTATTAGGAAAGCAAATAGTTAATACAGTTAGACAAGGACTTGGATATAATCAATCTAAAAATGTTAGAGATAAGATAAATCAAGTAAATTCAATGTGCACAATTTGTAGAAAATTTGGACATAGTCAAAACAATTGCTGGTTTAGACCCAAACACGTGTAAACAATTCCAATTTGGGTTCCAGAAGGCACAAATATACAATCTCTCAAAGTTAAACAAATTTGGGTGCCGAAAGGAACATATATAAATAGTTTTGGGTCTCCACAAAATTATTTTTCAAAAACAATTACCACTAACAATCATGGACCCATAAAAACAAATAGGTCACTAAACTCTCTTCTTGTGTAGGTATGCTGGTAGGCTAAGGAACAACAGCAATGGTACTTGGATTCTGGCTGTTCCAGGCACACGACAGGCGATAAATCAAAGTTCCTTAGCCTAGAAAAGTATAGAGGTGGCAGAGTCACAATGGGTAACAATGACAAGTGTAGAATTGTCGGTAAAGGTAAAGTAGGTAACAATACATTTACCTTAAATGACGTACTATATGTTGAAAATCTGCACCACAATTTGATATCAATCAGCCAGCCATGTGATAAAGGTATGAATGTTATTTTTGATTCTGACTTGTGCAAAATGGTTGACAAATCATCAAAAGAAATCCTATTTTCAAGGAAGAGGAAAGGTAATATATATTCTCTATCTTTTGATGATCTTACCCTTTCAAAATGTTTGGTAGTTAAGGATATAGAAGTAAATTTATGGCATAGACAATTAGGGCATGCTAGCATGAATTTGTTAAACAAATTAAAAAGAAAATATTTCGTAAGAGGGTTGCCATCACATGATTTCGAAACAGAAAATTTATGTAAAGCATGTACCTTGGGAAAATTTAAAAAATCATCGTTTCATGCCAAAAACAATGTAAGCACTTCTAGAGTTTTTGAACTAGTTCATATGTATCTGTTTGGACCTAACGACATTGCTAGCTTAGGTGGTAAGAAATATTGCTTTATGTTAGTTGATGATTACTCAAGATATACATGGGTATATTTTTTGGCTAAAAAACCAGAAACTTTTTCATACTTCACAAAATTCACAAAATTAGTTCAAAATGAAAAAGGAGTTTCTATTGTTTCGTTAAGAAGTGATCATGGTGGAGAATTAGAATATTATGAATTTGAAAACTTTTGTGATGAAAATGGATTTAAACAAGAATTCTCTGCACCACGTACTCCATAACAAAATGGAGTAGTTGAGAGAAAGAATCGAACATTGCAAGAGTTGGCTAGGTCTATGATAAATGAGTATGAGCTACCTTTGCATTTTTGGGCAGAAGCAGTAAATACAGCTTGTTATGTAATGAATAGAGTTATGATTAGACTGATTCTTAACAAAACACCCTATGAGCTATGGTTCAAAAATAAACCAAACATTGCTTACTTCAAAGTATTTGGGTGTCCGTGCTATATTCTCAATACAAGTGATCAATTAGGAAAATTCGAAGCAAAAGCCGATGAAGGCATATTCATGGGATACTCTTCTAAAAGAAAAGCTTATAGAGTCTACAAAAAAGGAATAAAACAATTGTGGAGTCATTTAATGTGAAGTTTTATAAAGGCACCAATGAACAGGAAATGGTCAAAAGCAGTGTTGAAGAGAAGAACGAAAAAGATGAGAATGAAAAACCATAAGAAACTGCAACAACAAAAGAAGTCCGAAGGAATATAGATCCAGAGATAATGAAATTCAAAGTAGATCAACCTCCAGAATTGATAATAGGAAATCCTATCACAGGTGTTCAAACTCGTTCCTCCTTTAGAAATATGTGTGATCTGTGTCTATATAGTGGAGTTATTTCAGAAATAGAACCCAAAAACATAGATACAGCTCTTAATGATGAAAATCGGTTTATGGCTATGCAAGAAGAGCTAAATCAATTTGAGCGAAATGATGTTTAGCGTCTAGCACCTAGACTAAAGATTATCCAGTTGTAGGAACAAAATGGATTTTAAAAAATAAATATGAAGAATCTGGAAATGTGATTAGAAATAAAGCTAGATTAGTCGCTAAAGGATATAATCAAATTGAAGGAGTTGACTTTGATGAAACTTTTGCACCAGTAGCGAGACTAGAATCAATTAGGATATTGTTACTTTTGCTTGCTACAAAGGATTTAAACTAAGACAAATGGATATTAAAAGTGCTTTTCTTAATGGAATTCTAAAAGAAGATGTATTTGTTGAACAAGCAGAAGGTTTTGAAAGTCATAAATATCCTAACCATGTATATAATCTTAAAAAGGCATTATATGGATTAAAACAAGCTCCTAGAGCTTGGTATGAATGCCTTAGTACTTATCTTCTTGAAAATGGGTTCAAAAAGGGCAGTGTAGACACCACATTATTTCTGTTGCAAGAAAACGATGACCTTTTGATTGTTCAAATATATGTTGATGACATCATTTATGGTGCTACTAACAATTTGTTGTATGAGAAATTTAAAAAAGTTATGCAGGAAAAGTTTGAAATGAGCTTAGTTGGAGAGTTAAAATTCTTTTAGGATTACAAGTCAAACAAAGCGATAAAGGTACATTCATTTCTCAAACAAAATATATTAGGGAACTTGTCAACAAATTTGGATTAAAAGATGCTAAACCAGCAAGAACCCCCATGAGCACAACAATTAAACTCGACAATGATGAATAAGGTAAGGCGGTTGATCAAAAGCAATATAGAGGTATGATTGTATCACTCCTTTATCTTACCGCTTCTAGACCTGACATCATGTTTTCTGTCTTCTTGTGTGCACGATTTCAATCTAACCCAAAAGAATCTCATTTAAAAGCCGTTAAAAGAATTATAAAATATTTGTTGCATACCCTACGGATTGGTCGTTGGTATCCAACAAATGATAATTTTGAATTAAAAGGATTTTCAGATGCGGATTATGCTAGAGGTCTAGTTGATGGAAAAAGTACTAGCGGTGCATGCTTTATGTTAGAACATTCATTAATTGCATGGTCAAGTAGAAAATAGAATTGTATTGCGTTATCCACCACAGAGGCAGAGTATATTGCTCTGAGTGGTTGCTCTGCTCAAATCTTATGGATGATACAAACTTTGCAAGACTATGGTCTAAATTTTAAACGTGTACCACTAATATGTGATAGCAAAAGTGCAATTGATCTCACAAATAATCCTGTACATCACTCATGAACAAAACATATAGATGTTAGACATCATTTTATTAGAGATCATATCTCCAAGGAAAATATATGCATAAATTTCATTTCAACCGATTCTCAGTTGACAGACATTTTTACAAAACCCCTACCAGAAAATAGTTTTTGTAAACTATGTCTCAACCTAGGTATTTTAGAAATTTGATTTTCTAATTATTTAATAATTTTTTTCTCCCTACTAATTATCGAAAAAGTAAATAGTAATTGAAAAAGTGATGAGTGTTGATATTAATCATATATTATAACTCAAGACGGTATAATTAGTAAATTTCTTTAGAAATTTAAACAGGAGTTATAAAAACTCTTTATTGATAAATATTCCATGACCATTTCTATTTCTATCATATTTCTATCGACCATCACTCATCTAATCCATTATAGTATGTCAATATATGGTGATTTAAACAGAAATCGTTCGTTTTTCATTTTATATTAATTTTTTTTAATAATAATAACAATAATAATCCAAAGTATTCACTCTCATTTAAAAGTCCTCACCGTTATGCATGGGTAAACTACTTGGAATTTTTGATTATGTGCTTCCATGCTCATTTAAAAGTCCCCACGGTTATGCATGTATGGAACGCGTTTAAAAATTGATATAAACAAGTTGATTCTAATCCCATTTAAAAGTGCCCACGGTTATGCATGGTTTGAAGAAACTTGACTTCATTTTTTAATTAAAAAAATGGAATACTACTAATCTCATTTAAAAGTCCTAACGGTTATGCATGGTTAATAGATATTCAAATTCCTGATATAAATATACCACAAATAGACACAACTATATGGTTTTATACGATGACATCATCCCTATCATTCTAAAGTGGAATATGCTTCAAATAGAGTATTTATGATTTTTGTTTGATTTTTATTGAAATATAATATTTATATTCGACTGAGTTTTAATGTTGTAGTAATATCTATCACTTTATCTCTATTTTCTAACACTTTTACTCTTTTGCTGATAACAAAAGAGAGAGAGAAAAATAAGGTCAAATACTTCTTTTGCATCTAGGCTCATGTGCATATTTTTAATTGTATGCATATGATGGGGTAGCTTTGTGTAGAGAGGAGGCATTCAAATAGGGGAGCAAATTGAATGATCAAATACCTTTAATAAATTCAAAATCTTAAATATATGTTTGTTATCATCAAAAGGGGGAGATTGTTGAATATGCGATTCTATGATTTTTGTTCGATGATAATAAACATACATATATATTCATTTAGATGTATTTGTTAATGTACTATTATATTTTTCACATAATTAAATAAATATTTGCTGAATAAAATAAATAAATATAAATTCAAATGAATATTTTATTCCAACAAGTATTTATTACAATTTTGAATAGTACAAATTCGAGCTCTCACTATATATATACAATTTTCATTATAACACAAATTTGATTACATCACAATTTCTAATTTACAAATGCACCTCACTACAATTCACTCATTCACTCGTATTTTATCTACAACTTTATTCTAGACTGAATCCAGCATCTGAGCAATCTGCAAAAATAAATATTGACGCAGTAAAATTGAAAAGGAAATATTTTTGCAGTATAAATAAAATGTGGATTTTGAAAATAATATTTGCCTCGGTTATTTGGGTTGTTCGTCATCATTTAAATTTGAATTCATCGTGTACGAACAGCTTGTGACATGCATAGTGTATCACTGTACATGCCACAAGGATGTGCACACCGATATATATACGATAAAATTACAGGGATAGGTAAGCACAGGTCAAACCCAAATAGCCGGGTTCAACTCAAATGCAATAAAAATAATGTCACAATATCAGCACAAGGTCAAACTCGAGCTCCAAGCTGGATTCAACACAGGTGCAAGTTCATGAAAATGGTCAAGACAACTAAAACAAGCCTCGACCAAAATTCGAATGTACAAATGCAATATGAACCAAACAAAGCACAAAGGCAGTGGTACAAACTACGTGAAGACAATATATACATATGTATATACACAAGTAGACATACATGTAGTGACAGCAAAACTCAAACCAGCCATGATATGGAAGCAAACCAGACCAGTTCAGGTTAAAGTAAGAAAGTACACATGAAGCTAATAGTGAATAGGTTAGGGAAGCAAACAAGTGCATCATATAAACTAGATAACCAGATGTCCAGAGTCTAGACCCAAAGCAACTCGAGCTAGCTAATTGAACCAGCTCTAAAGTCCGGATGGCACAAAATATGAAAACAATGAACCAATACAATGCGAACTAGCTCGAATGAAAGTGCAGACCATACATATATACAGAGTTGACACAATAAAAACATAAAGACTACAATATACTCAAATGGACATGACTCAAATCATCATCGTTGAAGACGAGAAGAATCAAGTGCAGATAGTACAAAACCAAATGAACAGACTATGTCAGCGTGAAGAAGACTCAAAGACACAGCAGCATGAAAGTGTACAAACAGGGGTGAATGTTGATACAACATGCATCGGATCAGGTCAAAGTAAACCAGAGATCAGCCATGACCAGAGAGAAGCCAAAGCTAATGAACAACAAGCGATATAAGACCAATAATGCAATGTATGCAAACTGCCTGAAGAGTACAAGTTAAAGACTGCAACATTACAACTACAAGTGACAATGTCAGGCCAAGTCAAAACCAAAATATCAAAGACAGAGAAACCAGAAATGCTCAAATCAGATGAATACAAGTTGAAATGCACAATACCACAATGCATCAGATATCAAGGACGCAAGTAAACAATGTACAAGTAAATGTACAAAGACTCCAAGCCTGCAAGCATTTCAAACTCGAAGCAACACAACATACAGTCACAATTTGGTAGCAGACCAACAGAGTTTCAAACATGTAGGGACAACAAATGCATAGCTACAACAATGACGGAGATAGCACATATATACATACATTAATGCATATATATACATGCAAGCAATCAAGTACAGTATCGAAATCATAGTATAAAAAATAACGTGCAAAAGTACAGATTGCAGTGATACAAAAATCGCAACAGAATCAAATTCCAAAATCAAGAGCTGTGTCAAAGAAAGCTGTGTTTCAAAACAAAGTCAGAAACGTGATGACAAGGAAAAGATCGAACAGCTCAAAATCGAAGCCGTGGCAATCAAGGAAACAAGCAGGTTCAAAATTGATGCCGTGAAAATCAAGTAATCAAATTGAAGAAGTCAGCAATCATCTCAAGCAATCAAACGAAAATCAATGGTCGAGTTAAAAAATTGACGAATCAAATGATAATATATGAACAAAAATACTGGGTTCGAACCCTATATAAGCAAGCAACATCATCGGCAATTATGCATCGAGTTCAAGTATTCAAACCAGAGAGAAAAAGCATAAATTACATACCGGAATCAAAGTCGAACTCAATCAAATAGAAGCAGCCGAAAGCATCTCAAGAGACGATCAATCGACAGAGCAAGGAAATCGAAATCAATTGTTCGATTGATCTAACTAAAGTCGGCGTCTTCGAATTTGCCAAAACCCTAATTTTTAATCAGAGAGGAACGAACGAGAACAAGAACGAGCAACAGAAAGCCACCATTTTTCAAGGAAGCGGGCCGATAAAAATAAAGGGAAAAATATTTCACTTAAGAAAAAGTTGTGGGTCGGCCTTTACCTTTGTATTAGACTTATAATTAGGGTTTTGTTTCTTTTAATTGTGTTTAAATTGTATTTTCCTTTTTTAAACCATTGTAATTTCTAGTCGTGTGACCAGGGGACAAACTACGTGGCGTAGTTTGAGAATTCGCAACTCAGTGGCTGAGTTGTGGCAGGGTTTTGAGCGTAGAGTTAGGTTAGTCAATAGCGGGTGTCGCGAGTTTATGTGTGTAAGCGTGTGACTACTTAATTTCTCGTAGAAACCTTGGGGGTAGCACGTAGGCACGTTTTTGCCAAAGCTGGGTAAATTTTGTGTCGTTCTATTTCTGCATTTATTCTGCTATTCTCTGTGCTGCTATTATTTTGATATATCTGTGTTGAAATAATTTTATAAGCTTCCGCAATAATTTTTATAATTGATAGTATCACCCTATTCACCCCCCTCTAGGGTGAAATCGATCCTACAAATAAAAGAATATCTTTTCAATGGTCAAGAAGCAATTCAAGCCTATATTGAGTTTATCTTTCGAAAAAGTCTTTCCCGAAAGATTTTCTATTTTTGGATATTTTCCTACTTACGATCTTTTCAATCTTTGTTTGTAAAATGAAAATCGTTTAATTGATGCTTCTAAAAATGATTTTGTTTGTTATCCAAAATTAGTAAAATGTTTTATGCAAATTTAAAAGGAAAGTTTTATGATGGTAGAGAAGGATAAGTTTGTATAGTGTCAAAGGGACACAAATTGTTTTAAATTGTGAACCTTTGGGTCACATTGTTGGATGCAAATCTATGGCAGTAGACCTTTCATCTTTTCAAACTGATTTTCAAAATTGTGAAGTAATTCGTGATATTTTCGAAAGTGATGATGATTTTGAATTCAAAAACGTCCAAAAGCAAAAAATTAAGCCTTCTTTTGCACAAAGCATCACTCATAGAACATGTAATTATTATAACAACCCGACTTAAAAAGTTTTCAAAGCTCTTTTCGCAATTTATAATCAATACGGCATGAATTGGTCTCAAGTCATTTTAGATGAATTTTTCCTAAGAATCTTTCTAAATATGAAAACACACTATTTCATGGTGTGTATCTTACTAATGTTTTCAATTATTTTGTGTTGACCTTAAAGGAGAGGAAACAACTCCTTGAAAAATATTTGACAAGGCCAACATTTCACTTATTCATGTTTCAACCTTTTTCGAGCCTTATGAAACACTTACAGAATAGGAACAAAGGTTGGCTTGGGAGAAGAGCATGAAATAAGAGAAGAGGAGGAAGAGGAAGTGGAAGAGGAATGAGATGAAATGAAAGTCTAGGACGAAGAACAAGAAGAGGAGGAGGATACTTCTTTGGAAAGTATCAATGCGCCAAATCCATCCAACAAAGATCTTCCCAAAAATCAAGAGAAAATCATCCATAATCAAAGGAAGCTTAAGAAATCATTTTCAAAGAGATTTACTTCAATTTTCAAAAAAAATGGATAATTTTTTTAGAAAGATCATCCAGAAGCTTCGTGGTTCTTCTTTATCTTCATCCATATTTTCCTAGTTTGTTTAAACTATCCTTGTATTTGGATTTTTCGAGTTTTATTTTATGATTGAATCTTATATATCTTTCTTTTACTTCTTGTAATAATTAGTATTATCAATGATAATTCTATTTCTTACAATTATATATTGTCACCTATCTCTGGAAAGTCATACTAGTATAATAGTATAAGCTAAATATAAAAGAATATCAAACAAAGTTGTTATGAAAATTTATGCATATATGTCGACATACCCAAGGTATGTACGTCTACATATAACGGGATTTTTTCATAATAAATTTAAATTTTGAAAATTGACTAGACAGTAAATGTCTATTCATTTTCAATGAATTTTCACCACTTTAAATATCTATTAAGACCAGAATCATTATTTTCTACTCTATTTCTTTTCCTTTGAATTCCTAAACTCTAAAACCAAAATAATGGCTTCTCCTATCCAAAATCTAATCGAAAACATCGAAAAAACTCTTGAATCATTCAAGAATATTCTTGTTTTCATCCTAAGAAACTAGAAGCACTTAGAATTGAGTCAAATGCAAATGATTAAGGAGCAAGAAAGACATTTCGATGCAATTCGATGGGTGATTTTTGCCTTGAACAATGAAGAACCAACCACCAATCCAAAGTGTACCATCAACAAAGATGATAAGATTGGGATTCTATCAATGTGGATCCAATCTTTGGCACTGATGGATGGGTCGAAGTCCCTCGAAATGTCTAGTTTAAATAGGTTTGATTGTGTGTAAATAATAATACTTGGTTTGGTTTCAATTTGATTTGTTTTGATTTGTATGGATTTATTTGAATGCCATGTGATAGAAACTTTGTTTGATAGGATGAATATTTGGATTGATTATTTCATGATTAACTAATTTTACATATCACTTATTGTTTTTATATAATCTTTATCATCAACATTATATATTTTCAATTCATGATAATACATATTGATAAGTATTTTATTTAGGGAAGTTAGAGTAAGAGTTATAGTAAGAGTTAGTGTCATAGTTATAATTTTAGGAGGATACCTTTTGTTGATGACAAGGGGAGAAATATATAAAATCTGGGCATAGACTAAGGGGTAGTTTTGTGACTCAGAGAGAGTTATAATATAATTTATGTATAGAGTTTTCATCATCAAGAATGGGGAGATTGTTAGTACCTTAAGTATTAGTTTTGATGATAACAACTATAGAACATTATGAAAAAAAGATACCAATGTTTTATCAATAAATATATGTGTATATATAGTGCAGGATGTTATACATGTATTGATTAAGAAGGTTGTACAGTATCAAGATGCCGATATAAAGAGTAGATTCAAAATGCTGATATAAAGTTTCAAGAGTTCAAGAATAAAGACTCATGAATATTGAAGAGTTCATGATTTCAATATATTCCAGATAAGTTATAGAGTCATAAAATTTATAATAAAACCTTGATAGCACTTTCCTAATCTCTCTCACCTTCTCCAATTTTGTTTTAAAATTGTATTAAAAATATTCTATATTTCAAATAATCTTTTCAAATATTTCTCAAAATGATTTTCAATCTCTCATACTTAAAATGATAATATTATTTTTTAAGTTTATATATTAAATTGTTGTTCATACTTTAATAATTTATAACTATATTGGTTATATATATTATTTACATTATATTGAATATTCTTATTCAATCTTTTAAAATTATTTCATAAAGTTTATTAAGTTATATTGTGATAAAATTCGTATAAACCATATTTAAATGATTCTACAAAGTTTCAAATTATTTTACAAAGCAACGAATTTACAAAATAATTTTTATAAAGTATTTTTCAATTTTGTGAAGGATATGTCGACATATCTAAATCTTATAAGTTGACATACTAGCCGTAAATTTCAAAATTCAAATTTTAAAACGAAGTGTCTTTTTATCGTATCTCTTCGCGAGTGGACATGACTATATTTCCCTATATATATACACCCACTTTCAGACGAATTTTTATTAACTACTTTCTTATTTTTCTCTCCTCTTTTCACTCTCTTGATTTCTAAATCAATTTCTATCAAAATTCTGTTGAAATTTAACCAGAATCAAATTCAATCATTGCTAGTTTGATTCTCTTTTATATATTCTCTGATTTCTTTCATCTCTCTCAAGATCAAAATGCTATTCAAAGAGTTATAGAATCAAGTATAATTAAGATCGAAGATCTGAGTCTGTAATCCCTATAAAATCCTATTCTTGTACTCTGCAGTGTGCTTGGTATTTCTGAAATCCAAGTAGGTGTGATTGTAGCCTGTTTAAATTAATTGGGTATGCATAGTAGCCTATAAATCTAGTGGGTGTGCTTGTGGCTTAGAAATCAAGTGGCTTTACCCTAAGGACGGGATTCTGAAGGGTGCGTCTCATAGCATTCTAGTTGAAAAGAAATTCCTACATGGGATTGTGCGGAAGTGGATGTAGAGTAACTCCGAGCTTGTATAAAATCCAGATGTGTTCTTTCTTTCATACTTTTACTGCATTTACTTTTATCTGCACTTTGATTCTATGATTTTTTTCTGAGATTTTTAATTACATCATTCAAAGTTGAAACTTAAAGAATTTGAAAAAAATTCGTATAATGAATTAAAAACTATTCACCCCCCTCTAGTGTTAATTTAGCCTTAAGATCCCTATTTCGGTGACTCACACAGAAGAGATAAGGGTTTATAAGAAATCCATATATATTCTAGACCAATGAGTTGGCAGATTGTTCGGGTCGTAAGACTGCACATCCTAATTATACGTAAGGGATCTTATATGAATCATCTCAAGAGAATTTTATGATCGATGGTCATTAGATGACTAATTTATGTTGTGAACATAAATATATTTTGAACTAATGCAAAATCAGGCAATTCGTAACGTCCATTCTACTACACTGAGAAACAACTGTTGTTTCAAGAAATACTAACTTCGTAGCGAAAGAATTTCTTAAAGAACTATTGGTATAAAATGGATTTGGATACGATCCAATGATAAAACTGATTACAAGGGATGAAATGGGATTGCTCCAACCTGAAGAACACAAATACATTAGAACGTCTAATGAGTATTTTTGTATGTGAAAGAGAAACTGTGAGTTTTTTGTCAGTGTCAGGAATATATACTCTTGGTTATTTAATTAAACCATTACGAGTATTGACTCTATGGTATAGTATGAATCGCAAATCCAAAATAGGTTCCAAGTACATTATCAAAAATTGATTTTGATAGTTGTATCCGAAAGGATACGATCCTTTTGGCCGCAAATGTGTCTTTAAAAGAAAGACAAATGTAGTTGGAACATATTGAGCCATACTGATAAGAATAATACCATAAATTTCAATTGTGGAAATTAGCGTAATAGATTCACCCTTCTATGTTTCCAAGTAGTTGGTTTGGATTTTATTCACAAAATTATCATCTAGTATGACATTATGTTTGGTATACATATGTTGAAACAGAAAGTTATGAATATAGATTTAGACTAGTCTATTTACACATAACAAACAAAGTGTCTCGAAGTCAGAGAGAGTGATATTGATTTTGTGAGTTTTCTAGTATGATCCGAGAACATATATGAAAGTATCATTTTTAAAAGCATCAAAATTGAATAAGTATTTTGTTACACGTATCAAATAGTTTGACTATCAATCAAAATGCCGAGGAAGTGTGTGCTGATAAGAATGAAAGTTAAAAGGTGCGTGGATATTTCTAAATAATAAGTAAACAACACATTACTAATATACTTAAGTTAAAATCAGCCTTAATTGTTTTAATATTTAACATTAGATATGTAAAAGATTTTTTTATAGTTAGTATAAAAGATATTGGGAATGTTCCAAATGATATACAAAGACATCTTATTAAAATATTTAATACAGAGCATGAAAGATGGATTTCTTATGCATTGACATTAGGAGTTATCGTACATGTTGTATTGTCTATGATATTGTGACTTGTTTATGTATTTAATACATGCAGCAGATATCAAATCCAAATTGACATCACTAAATGGTTGTTTGAGGTGTCCTCGTGTATGTATGAAATACTAGAGAATTGTCTACATAATCAATGAACTCCTTATGAAGGAGTGTTCAGACTCAAAATTCATAAATGATAGAGTATAATATGTCAATAATGAATTCACGTTAAGAATCTTTAAGTCGAAAATGTTTCGAATGAAAGATTATGGTCGATTCAATGAAAAACATTGAGTACATCGCCTTGAATAGCACCGTAATAAAATCAATGTATATATATAAATGTTTATAACTAAGCTAAGGATGATTACACTGAGAATCTCATAATATTACTATATGTAACAATGTCACAATATAATTGATAACAGAACTTAGAGCTCATTTGAAGTCGAGAGACATACTACAAATTGTTCTATATAATAGAGGTAGTTTATCAACATTAGAGAGAGTTAACTGATTGAAACATAATAGCATATCCATCCACTGATGGGACTGTCCCGATTGGTTTTGAGGAAGCCAATTGGAAAAGTTAGAATAAGATTCCATAATTTGCCCCAAGTGTAAGTGGGAGATTGATAGAGCTAGGGGTATGCCTTAGGGGCTATTATGCAATTTGTTACATATGTTTAACACGATAGCCAATCTTATTCGAAATAAAAGGCATTTTCTTTTGAATGGTTTGACCATTTAGAAAGAAATACGAATGTATAAGAATAGATATGATTTAAGGTATAGTTGGGACGAAGAGAGTAAACAGTCATTTCTACTTCATAAAGAAACATCGAAAACTAGAATTGTATTAATATTGATTGATACTTAACGTTGGAATAAGAAATATAATTTCTATTTCGAAATATATTTTCATACATAAAATTATTGTTTATGATATTTATTTCTTTTGAGTTCAAGATATTTAATCGAATAACTCTCTACGGTAAACTAGTTGCAGAATGTGAAATAAATAAAACTATATTAAGTGAATGATGGACTTTCAAATATAGCATGCTATTATAGTAATGGGAAAATAGTGAAAGCGTACCATATAACGGTTATTGACTGAGTTATATTACAAAAATTGTTTTCGTAAACGCGCTGAACATTATTTATGACAAAATGACTATTTTTCGGTATCGGCTGACAAACAGACATAGCTATATTTCAGTATGAATATTATAAATATTCGTTATGAAGTAAAACTATAATGTGGCATTTTATTTATAACAAAATTGGTGCATTGGAAAATACAGAAGTATCTAATATTATATACAGTTCTTTTAGAATTATAGACTAATCCGTAGTTTTGAGAAAATGATTTTATTATATAATTTTGAATGATATTGTTTAATTATATCTTAAACAATTAAGGGCTATGCACCCATTTAGTGGGAGCATCATAAGAGTTGATGAACTCTTTGGATTGATATATATTAATGTATGAAATCGTAAGTCCATTGATACAACAACGGTTCCACGTACTTCGTTAGATTCACCAATTAGTTATCATAGATAGGGACATGTATATTTCATTCACATGTAACATGTCTACCATAAACTCACTGAGTATAAAATAGAAGTAGATAAAATATCATGCAATAGAAATTACTCGATTTGCTCGAATGACTGAATATACTAGCAAAAGGTTCCGAACATACCTAAAAATGAATAAAGATTCAATCTCAAAAGTCACTCCTCCATGTGACACATAATGATGCATCGTAAGGATAAATCAAACTTTGTTAAACAATGTATGATTAGGTATGAGTGAAGTTGAGTTAGTTTCTTTCTATAAGGTCCTGTACCTAAGAATAGTACACAAGGTTAATGTTATTTCATCTAAATAACAGTTTACAAAATCACATAAGATAAGGACTTATAAGAAACTCCAACATATCCTAAGCCAAGGAGTTGGCAGGTTGTGTGAGTCGAAAGATTGCACGTAATAATTATTCATGAGGGATCTTGTATGAATATCCCTAAAAGGATTTTGGGAAATATTATCATTAGATGAGATATTATGTTTTGAACATAAGTGTTGTAAACTAAAACTAAATCGGTTTTATAAATAAAGAAATTCATAAAATATTTATGAATACTTGTTCTGTTGTATTGAGAAACAATTGTTGTTTCAAGAAATACCAACTTCATTGTGAAGCAATTTCTTTGAGAAGTTATTGATAATAAAACTAATTAGATATTATCCATATATATAACTGAGTAGATGGGATGAAATGAAATTAACTAACCTAAGCAAACACGTCGTATTAGGTGTCTAATAAGCATTCTCGGACATTGAAGAAAAACCTTGAGTTCATATCAATGTTGAAAATATATAATCCTCGGTTGTTTATTTAAACCATTAAAAGTGTTGACTCTATGATATGGTAAGATGCGCAAATTTGAAAGAATTCCAAGTATGCTATCAAAATATGATTTTGGTAGTTGTAACCAAAGGGATGTGATCCCTCGGCCGCGATTGTGTCTTTATGAGAAAGACAAATGCAGTTGAAATTTAGTGAGCAACGTTTACAAGAATATCCTAGCAAATTTCAATTGTAGAAATTAGCGTAATATATTTTCAATTTAACATATTCGAGTTATTTTAGATTTATTCATAAAATTATCGCTTGATAAGACCTATTTTTTGGTATATATGTGCTGAAATAGAAAATTGTAAATAATGATTTAGAATAGTCTATTTGTACATAATAAACAAAGTGTCTGGAGGTCAGTGAGAGTGATATAGAGGTTGTGAGTATTCGAATATGATCCAAGAAATGATACAAAAGTATCATTTTATAAGCATCGAAATTGAATAAGTATGATAGAAATATCAAATAGTTTGACTTTCAATCAAAGTACAGAGGAAGCATGTGTTCACTAAGAAAGAACGCTAAAAGATACATTGATATTTGTAAATTGTAAGTAAATAACACATTGTTGATTTGAACGGTGTACTTGTATTGAAATCAACCTTAGTTGTTTTAATACTCATCTTTGGATTGTAATTGATGTCTTTTATAGTGAGTATAAGAGATACTGGGAATGTCCCAAATCAATATGTAAATACACTTATTAAATTGTTTAATATGGAACATGTGAGTTCCTTATGCATTATCAGTAGGAATTACCATTCTTGTTATGTCAGTTACGATATCGTGATTTGTTTATGTATTTGATACATGAAGCAAATATCAAATTCAAATTGATATCGCTAAATGGTTGTTTGAAGTGTTTTCATGTATTTATGAAATACAAGGGAATTGTTTACATAAATAAAAATCTTATGAAGGAGCGTTCGGACTCAAACATTATACGTGATATTAAGTATAATAGGTTAATAACAAATTCAAGCTAAAATCTTTAAGTTGGAAATATTTCAAATGAAAGATCGTGGCTGGTTCAATGAAAAAGGCTAAGTATATCGTCTTGAATAGCGCCGCAATAAAAAATGTATATAAATATATAAGTGCACAAATTTATAACTAAGCCTATTCCAAATGTTGAGAATCTCATAACATTGTTATATGATAGCATTGTCATGATATAGTTCGTAACAGAACTTAGAGCTTACTAGAAGTCGAGGGACATACTTCGAATTGTTCTACACGATAAAACAATTTATCACTGCGGAGAGAGTTGGTTGACAGAGTAGAATTTGAAACATAATAGCATACTCATTCACTAAGAGATTGACCCAATTGGTTTTGAGAAAACCGACTAAAGTAGGAATAAGATTTCATAATTGATCCCAAGTGCAAGTGGGAGATTGATAGAGATTAAGGTATGCTCTAGGGGCAATTATGCAATTTGTTACATATATCTAACTCGTTGACTAATCTTGTTCAAAATAAAGATGTTTCCTTCCTATTATATATTTGATATAATGTAGTTATACAGATTAATTAATTAATTAAAAGTATATTTAACAGAAAATCTATAAATTTTATGTTTTATGATAGTAGTTACAAAGTGTTATAATTGTGAGTAATTTATCACAATAAAAATAAATATACCATTTTAAATGTTTCCAGTCAAGATGCATCGAGACTAGATGTCGATGTATCCGTTGAGAGTAGAGTATTTAATGCTCTCCAAATGTTGGGCATGTATTACTCATGACTGATAGGGGAACCTGGTGGTTACGTACCAATTATTATTGGATAACTGTGGAATGACACATTTGATAGTTTTCTGTTGGTTAATATAACTAAAGTTAAACAGAAAATATCGATGTGAATAATTTACATAGTCCTTTTGACTTGAGAATGCTATAAATTTTCAATATGAAAGCTCGACTTTGATTATAGTCAAATCATGGCACGACATTCATCGAGTGACTATAGTTTGGTCGAGTGGAAGTATTGGAAGTGAAGCACTATTCAAGCGAGGATTCGTCTCTTCATTTATATGGAGTTAGTATCATAGTCAACTCAAGTTAACCCAAAGTCAAAATCTATGGCTAGAGTAGTTCAGTTAATTAATTTTTTATTACTTTTGAAATAATTTATTTTCGAAATGCAATTAATTATTTAACTAAAAATACAATTTCAGTTAAGAAAATTCCAGAAATTTTTCCTAAGCCCAAAATATGCCTCAGATACCTTCAATTCATTTATATAATTTTTCAGTTTAATTTTCTATTTTTAAAAATTAATCTGATTATAGACTTTTATCAATTATTTAGTAGTAAATATTATCTTAATTATAAGAATTCCATAAATTAATATTTGGCCCAAAATATGTTTCTAGATTTTCTAAAATTTTAGAAACTTGAAGTGCTATCATATAATTATTGTACATTAATTTGTTATGGCAGAAATTGTTTTATTCAATAAATTACACCTACATACACAAAAACATATTAGTATTTTTTTTGACATATTATACAAGCACATATTTGAACAAATTACAGTACACACAAAATGAGCTAATGTGTCCTTTGCAATGTAAATCCCAGCTCATATGGGCACATTATACCCTTCACGGATTATGATGCTACATATGCACACACATATATGTGTGTGTATGTATATATGAAACATACATATATATACATGTATATATATGTATGTATGTATATGAAACATACATACATATATATATATGTATGTATGTATGTATGCCTGTATAAATAAATTAAATTACATTAAATTAATCTCAAACTACAAATTGTACAGCTAGGATACGTATGGACATAGTAATAAATCTTGCCATGAATAAATTATTAATTAATGACATTTAATATACGAATCAATTCAAATTAAAGAGGGAAAATGAAAGGTTTCTCTATCCATTTAATGCAATTAATACTCTCAATTAATTCTTGTTTTAGCGAAAGAAATAAAATGTTTCATTCCCTGCACATTAACTAAATGTTAGATGTATTTGATACACTATATAATTGAAATTGAAAACTTCCCTTTAACTAATTTAAATAAAATAAGTGAATTTATTTTAAAAAATTTTAAAATGTTCTAAATAACTTAGGCTTTATAGGCCCAACTAAGATTCAATAAGGTAATTTTTTTTTTGAAATTCACATATTTCTTCCGCTACGGACTGGCAGGTTTCGTCACTATCGAGCCTCCAAGATTCAGTATTGCATATCTAAGTGTTTATTAGAAATTTAGACAACCTCAAAACTTCAATTATGAGTTAGTATTAGCAAAGGTTACTTTTTAATGTTGTACTTTATAAATTATAAATGAGGAGAAAATAAAGGTAGTAATGCCAAAATAAGTATAGGAACATAATGTTTATAGTGGTCCGACCGAGAATGATCTATGTCCACTGTTATGATAATTCTATTACTTTGGGTTTTTCTGTTACAATTTCTAGTTTACAAGAGAGAAAAATTAAAACCAATCAGTAAGAATTGGATCCTTGTACAAGTGCATTTAATGTTGTATTTATAGCAATTGGAATCCGGTTCAGACGGCTCAAATTGGTGTGTCGGTCCCAAGACTTCATATCTGCCATTGATGGTGTTGAATGGCTCAGATGTAGGCCACTACGATGTAAACTGGGTAAATGGTTCAAATGATGGCCAACCGACAAACTGTGCCAAAGAATGCTATTGTTAGACAGGAGGGCATGAGGAGAAGGAGTTATAGAACATTAGTGTCGTCGCCATGTAACCGGGGAAGAACATGGAGTGGTTGTTGTATGGTGTCACTTTTGTCTAATGAATAACGTTGTTTGTGCTAATCACTTTAGTGGAATCAGTGCGAAGTCATTTCTTCTTTTTCCAGAGATGACCTATTGCTTTAGGAAAAGGCCTTCTACGTAATGACAGAACAAGAAACATGGAGCGAGCATGCCCTAGGTAGGTTACTGGGTGCCATGGACCTAGTGGCCTAGAGAGGGAGCAGAAGAGTTGCATTCATAATGCGAGCAGGCTATCTTTGATGGTCAAGGACCACACCAGACCACTTTCCGAAATGGGTACCAGCTGTGTAACAACCTGCCTTTTTTATTCTTAAAAATCGACACTAATATATACACGATATTCACGTGCCAAGCATCCAAGTGCTGGAAAGACAGATTGTTGAGGAAAAAGAAAGAAAAGATAGAACATAATCTCACATCGTGACTAGTAATATATAATATACAACGGATCTTTACAAAAGTAAACTGTAATATACATACATTAATCAGAGTACACTAACCTATCATCAGCTCGGACAAGTATAACAACATGTCCTCACAAATGCTGATAAATACAAAAAAATAATTCAGTAGAAATAAAATATACGTGAATACATCATAGAGGCATCCAGCTCGTCTCCTGAAGCTCCAAAGCATCCAAACTAAATCAAAAAAATATGCTCAAACTGGCCCGAGCATTATGAGAAAATAACGCTCGAATCAGTTTGGCAAACCAGCGTGAGAAACACATATCATATGAATTTCATTTTTATAAACGCCTTTTCAAAATAAAATATCTTGTAAGACCATACCGCACATAAACATGGATGGGTTTTTTTCTCACGATAACCAAACCATTTTATAGGAATTCTTGTGATATTATAATAATGTATGAGGTTTAAAATAAATATTATATCATAGTCGAAATTGTTACATTGATTAAATTCCAACATAATAGTTGTGCAGCAAAGTCTGTAAAGGTACGTATTGGAGAATGGATTTCATACAATGACAGGGCATCGGGGTACTACATGCCATAGTACACCTCTAAAAAAAAATATACCAAGGGCCTCACATGGGCCCCCGCCAACACAGGACTGACCTATCACTTACTGGATAGTACTGAATATGTCATCACCTCGGTTGCTTTGCAACCTTTTCCCATGAGCCCTGATTCACATACCAAATCCATAAATAGTGATCTAGAAGTGTGATGCCTATACCCTAATAGGTGCGATCCACATATCCCTGCTGCATATCCCTTGTTTTAGTCATTCCTGATTGTGAGGCTTGACGCTACGTTTTACCTTTTTAGCAAATCTCACTTGGAATGCTAATACTGCCCTCCGGTTAATAATGCAATGCCAACATTCATTTATAATGTTATTCTGGATCAAAAAAAATCGAGGCACTATTTCTACTATATCCATTTTGGAATTACCCTCTAGATTAGTAGCAAGAAGCTCTTGCACTTTAAACAACTCCATCTTCGATAATCTTTAAAATATCTTTAATTCGAAAGTTTATGCCAATTGGAAGTGGTTTTTGAATAATACATCTGATCCCGGTCTCTTCGAACCGACAGCTATAGTTTGAAAACTGGCCAATAATTTGATAGTCGGTTATTTAACTATCAATAACAAACAGTTCAAGTAGAGATTTAACCAAACATGGTTAAGCACAAAGCAACCACTAAGCCTCTTTGATTAATCCTTTCATTAATTAAACCACTTTGTAAATTATTGTATTAAATTACTTTTTAACAAATATATATTCACAAGACCCCTCTACTCTTTTCGATACTTGAAAATATTGATATCTTAACTCAACCATATAAGTATAGTCATAAATCATTTCACTTCCAAAAGCTTATAAAACTTTCCCATATACTTATATCAACAATATAAGAATACTCACAAAACACTGTGTTTCCAATACTAAGGAAATGCACTCATACACTTATCTCAACAGTATAAGCATGTTCACAAATCTTAAAAAAGATCTCATTTGCCAAAACCATACTCAGTTGGGTTAAAACAAATATTCTTCAAAAAACATTAATAATAATAACCCAAAACATTTTCTTAGATCGTATAGAAAATAGACCAAATATATTTATCACTTTCCGGTTTCAAACGATACCACCTCTCGATTAACAATGTAGTCAGATAAGTTTGTGTACTATCCTTGCCTCGACATACATTCTTAATTCTCAAGATAGAGAGGAGTTTCTATACCATGGAATTTGGTGTTAAGTGTGAAAAGAATACTTTCCATACCCCCATAATTTAAAATGACAACTTATAGTAATCAAACCTCCTTTCATTTATAAAATTCCCTTTTTATAAATCTTTTTATATTTACAACCTCCATTTATAAATTCCTTTATAAAGCTTCATTTATAATCTCCTTTATAAAATATCATATATAGAACACCTTTAATAAAATCTTTTTTACAAATCCCGTTTTATAAATCTTTAAATTTATAAATCACTTTTATATTTATAAATCACATTTCTTTCACATTTATAAATTCATCTCTATTTATAAAGTTCCTTTTACAAATCTCCAAAATTATTTGTAAATTCCTTTTATAAAACTCCAAATGTAGTTATAAAATGCCTAATATACCTATTTAAATATAAAATTTCTTATATTTACCACAAATCTTTAGTTTCAAGGTAAATACACATACTTTCCATAAAAACGATTACTCCAAATTGCTATAAATCCACAAATGTGATTCATTTCCAATTTATCAAAATGATATTCCTTTTTATATAAAATATCATTTATAAACCCATTCTTTTATTTATAAAGTACCCTTTATAAAACCATCCTTTAAATCTGTCTTTTTATACAACGTTTGATATAAAAACGTTTCACAAATATTTATTCCAAAATATTTCTATCTACATTTTAAACAGAATCACTTTAAAATAAATGATAAACCCCTTTTATTTCCTTTTTAATATACATATTCATTATTATAATAAAGTTTCTATAAAAATAAACACTTTCCAAAATAATTTTAAAATATTTTCAAATAAATTAGAAAATATTATCAAAAAGGTAAAAGTAATATAGAAAACTTCAAGAACTATTTCTAAATAAAATATCACAGAAAATCATAAAAGTCAGGTTTAAAGACATTTTCTGAATCCAAAAACCATTTGCAAATCAAAATAACAATTAATAGTATTTTAAAATATTACAACGAGGATGATAGCTACTATATCATTTAACAAATGCTATTATTACCATTATCACTAAAAAGATTCAACTTTTAACATATATCAATGCCACATCAAATATGGCCAAACTACCAACTTTTAGCATTCAACAATTTATACAACAAATATATAAATGGAATTAAAGTCAAGAGGTATATAAATGGAGTTTAAAATGACAACGATGAGGAATCCGGATTTCTCTACAAAATTCCACGTATTTCCTTTTATATGTCATCACTTTTTTAAAGTGAAAACTCAACTAAATCAAACCAATGATTTATCCAAACACAACATAATAATTTATACCTACTATATATCATTATAGTAATCATTTAGAGGAGAGACAACTCATCGAAATTCCAGTTAACGCCAAAGTGTTCCAGTTTGATCGACGTTCGATTTTAGCCTAACATTTCACTTGCTCCAAACTCAACGAAACGTGTTCTAAAGCGTATCTATCTCTATTACGAACGCAACGCAAGAGATCACATATCAATTGGACTTCGTATGAACAAGTTATTGATTTAGTATGATTTGAAATAAAATTGAATTAATAATTTACACTAATCACTTAACTAATCACCTATTTAAATTATCTTCTATTTCAAACTCCTCCTCTCTCATTCTAATATCCCTTGTGCACGTCCCTGTACCCGTGCGCCATTTCACCATCCATACACGCTCTCGTTTTCACTACACTCGACGAAATCCAGATATGATTGTTGCAACGAACTCCACCTCATCTCCTCTCCGTGATGCACCCCATCTCGCGAAGCTCGACCCATAGAAGTGAAACATGACCCAAAATCCTCGTCTTGGTCCCAAAGTCGTGATTTGCTTCCAGGTGTCGCACGCCAGCAAATTTTACCCGTCGAAACTCCACCGCACGAGAAATTCGATGAAACAAACCACGTCACCTATCTCCTCATCTAACCACCAAAAATCAAAACCCTAGTTGCCACTTTGCCTCGACCAAAACTGTGGATCTTCCAAGACATTGTTGAACACAATCAAACTCACATAGAATTGTAGATCTAGGCATCACGGGTTCAAATATATAAACTTTATATTTTTCCGATTAGTAAATCTTTTGTTTTGAACTTTTAAAGGAGGTGGATTTAATTTCTTTTGGTTACAGGAAAATGTAAATGGAATTAGAGAGGGAAAAAGAAAGTGTTGAATTGTCCAAGTCCTTAGTTTAGCTTGTAATTGGATTTACAATACGTCGATGCATAAAATTTAATTCGCATATGATCCGCGAATGACATCGTGCTCAATAGTGCGATATGATCTCTAAAAATAATGATATACACTAGTTATCATATTCTGTAAAATTACAAAATACCATCATTTGCCGTGAATACGTCAAACGACAATTTAAATATTTTTCAAATTATGGAAAATCAAATAAATTAAAATAAAACTACGTCAATAAAAATCGAGTCGTTATATTAATTTTTTTATTTATTAAATTTGAGTCAAATCTGAATATTTAAATTAAATATTCTCATTCAAAACATTAAAAATTTCGGATAGTTACATGTTGGACATTGTTATCTACTATAGGGCCGCACAAATGCTTGTGAAGATAATGAGATGAGCAAAGTGATCCTTAAGCCATACGAGGCAAGGCAAGAGCATCGAGAAATTAGCGGGTTGGTTTGTTCATTGTTTTGCAAGAAATACGAACAACACTAAGCAAACGAGCTTCTAAGGATGGCTATCACATATGTAAGCTATCAATCTTATAAGGTTAGCTATCCAAGGTTTAACATGAGCTATCAAGTGTTTGGGCTATCGAGACTCTGAAATAACTATCGAAGGTTTGACATAGGCTTCCAAACATCTGAAATAGGCATCGAAGGTTTAACATAGGCTATCACATATGCAAGTTAAGGCCATCAATTCTGTAGAAAATGCTATCAAAGATGTAACTAAAGCAATCGAGGATTTAGTTATCCCACATCCAAGATGAAAAATCCGCAATTAAATAGAAAACTGGTATTTTTTTCCCCTAATAATATAACTACTTTTTGACTAATTCTTTACACATGTCAATTGCTTAATCACTACTTTTATATTGTTGTAGAAATCCTTTCCATCAATCATGATTTACTTCTCTTAATTTCTCCTCAATTAATCACATTTTTTTAAAATTATTTTGTCAGTTAAGGAAATTTTCTGCTTTGCCATTTAACTCATATGATTGTAAATACACAACACTTTCCTTTACCTTCAATAAAATTTTGATCAAAATATTAAATTTCAATATTTTTAAATATTAATTTACAATCGAAACTGCCCATTTTCATCTTCGAAAAATCATAATAAATTATTTACTCACCGAAAAATTATTAAAATCAAAAACCATTTTTTTCTAATGTTATAAAAATCATATTAGAATTTTAATCAATTTAGAGATGATTAATTCATAATCTACTCTTAAGCATATCATAAGCAACGTCATTTAACCCCAAAACTATATATGTTTATTCCATTATCATTAAAACATGATTATCATCATTCAAAACAATAAAAATACTTGAAATCCGAATTTAAACAGATTGGGATATTAAATAGTAAGTATTACTCAACTAAGTTAATGAGTTTATTAGTACTTCTTCTCTTTTTAGAAATGAAAGGTTTTGTTGCATTCAAGTTGTTTTCTTCCCCTTCTTTCTCCGTAGCAACTGCAACCAAGATTGTACTTTGTTTTTTTTTTTTTTGCAACATCTTCGAGACATTTCTATTTATAGCCGTGAAAAGGTGCCTTCTCATTTTTGAAATACTATCCGAAAATATAATTTGGGCCTAAACCCAACCCAGTCCGGATGGTGGCACGCGTGTGGTGTTTATGGATGGCTTCCATTATCACAAAAGAACAAACATTGGATGTCCAAAAGACCCTTTTACTTTGTTTTCTTCTAATAAAATGAAAGTGAACTAATCGAATATTGTGTTTAAGGGTAGAAAGGTTAATAATTTGGGCTTGGGATAAAATCCCTCAATGTCTGATAGTATTAATTCCCTTAACCCCTTGTTATTAAATTACCTCATTTCCTTCTCATTTATGGTTGAAATTTATTCATAATATGTAATGACCCTAAAATAAAAATAAAAATAAAATGAAAATTATATTTACTTTAAGAAAATTCTAAAATTATATTAAAAAAATATAATAATAATAAATGACATAATAAAACAGAAAAGCTTGTTAATAAATAAAAATATGCATAGGAGCTTCTGTTTGATAAAAATGCAAGGAGTTAAGGTGATTAAAAATTGGGACTTAAAACAAATATAGTTCCATGTCTTAGGAATTAAATAAATACATACATTTAATATATGAGGTGTTTTCTGTTTTATTTAAAGGCAGAATAAAATGAAGTTTATGAGGCTCAAAATGTCTTATATATATTTATGCTAGAAATAATTAGCATGATACATGTGATTTTTATCACATAAATGTATATGAGGAGTTGTTGTTTTTAACTAAAGTCAGAATAAAAACAAATGTAGGATCAAATATGAATTTCTATATCTTATAATCATTTCCAGCAAATAACATAGTGTGAATGGTTTTTTATGATAGTGTGCATGATTGAATGGAGATGGTGGCTAGGTAGAAAATACAAGGAATTTACAGCTTCCTTAAACTTAGAAGGAAATAAAATAAACAAGGGTCACATGCATATGGCATGAACAAAATAGAGTCATGACAATGGCATGCAGTGTTTAAAATGTTTGATTCCCGAAATAACCAATTAAAGTAACCAAATGTGTGCAATTCCAATTAAGGACCACACAGAAATATGATTTGTGCATGAATAACAAAGGGCATCAAAGGAATTGCCCATTTTCTTAAACCCTAGAATGGTTTTATAAAACCTGCACATAACCATATCCGTCATTCTCTCGGGATCAAAATAAAAATAAAATAAAATAGGAGAAATATTAGCTTGAAACTCTGAGAGGATCTGCTGTTCAGAGGAGCAAGACAGTAAAAGGAAACACTAGGTGAGCATTAATCTTTTTCTTATGCAATGGCATTAAGTCCTCTGGTAGGCAGCCTAAAAGGTCATAAATTATTTAAAATCTCTGAAATGATTTGTTATGGGTGAGATGAATGTTTGTTTGTGCATTTTTGTTTGGGGTTTTTAATATGTATGTGAGTTTCCAAAGTTAAAATGGTTTGAGCATTTTTGTTCTAAATTATTATGATAAAGTATGGATCTAAATTATTTAAGAAATAGGCAGCAAGACAGTGATCTAGCTCATGTTTATTTCTTAGATATTGAAGCATGAAACCAAATGTTCATATCATAAGTCAGAGGAGAGTTTCTAGGATTTTGGGGGGATTTCCTTAATAAAACCCTTATCCATATATTCACAGTAATATAATAGGATCATGATGCTTAAATTATTTTTAGGAAGACTATAGGCATGTTGCATTTCCTGTAATAAGGAAAATAAAATGGAAAATATGAGGCTGGACCAGAAAGTATAAAAGTAAATATACCTTTCTGAAACATGAATGAACTGGAAGTTTTTGTGATTAAATTCATAAATAGAAGCTTAATAAAATAAGCAGAAATTGGAGGGAGGTTTATTAAATTAATAAACCCTATGAATGAACGAAAGAAGAATTAAATTGGTCATTTGGGAGTTAGTCAATGATATGCTTGCTTCAGGTGGGAGTAAGTATATGCATGGTGCAATTGCACCCTGAGGCCTTTGTGTGTTGGAATAAATTAAATAACCTAGGAGTTTCCTTCATAATGCATACATGGTGTTCATTTGACAGGGAGATATAGACCACAAAATAAATAGGGAATGTAATTTAAAATCTGGGTTATGAATATCTAGACAAGGAGTTAAATTAATCAGGTTTTAATATGATGCTCTGATTAATAGCTGGGTGAAATTGGGAGAACAATATCTGAGTTCACTTATTTAAAAATGGAATTATGAATGATGTATTGTTTGCTGAGTATTGGTTGAATGCATGGATGTGTCTTTAAAATTATTTGGTATTAACTACTAATATGCAAATTTGAAACCTGCTAGATTAGGTAAATTTTGCAAGTTCACCAAAATAATGAATATGTGTATAAAATTTGATTAGTGTTCATACCATTGTAAACTGACCCTTTTGGTTGCCCTTGCAATCATCTGGGTGTCTCATTAAAATTAGGGCAGCTCCGTGACTTGCGTGCAGGAAAGTGAAGTTGGCTTGATGGAGGAAGAAGGCATTAGCTACTAGTATAAATAAAAGAAACTTGTTTTATATTTGTAGATGCTTTGTAATGATTTTTATTAGTCAGATTACAAGTAGCAGTTGAAGTTAATTGTAGGGAGTTTTCTGTGTATTTGGTTTAAAAGCATGTACTTAAGTAAACCTATTTTGAATGACTATTGATGGTGAATGATTAACTACTGTTTTTATGAATGGTCTTATTTGGAGAAACCAGGGGATGAACATACCATATAAATATGATATGTGTATGTGATAATCTCTGAATTTATTGCCTGAGTTTATTTTGTAGTTTTATGAAAAATCAAAGAGCTAAGGTGAATTTCTTTTTTTTTTCAAAGAAAGAAAAATGAGCTCACCAGATTTGAATAAGAAATTTTCAGGAGAAATGGACTTATGGATGGCAGATAATTGATACTGGTTTGTGCATGAATCCTGGAGAGATTATAACATTGCATTTATGTATTTGATTTCAAAATAAAAAGATTATAAAAGAAACAAACCTGGAAGTATTTGTGTTTTTGGTTGATATCCTAAATGGGTAAATTCCCAAGAATTTCCATAAGGCAGAAACATGTTGGTGTTAGAAAAAGTTTTTGTAGAAGTTTGTTTACATGAGAAATATGAGTTTGAAAGTGGTATGAGAGGGATTATGGCCGGCCTAGATGGCCATGGGTCAATCCCTTATAGCCTGAAAGAATTTCACTTCAATTCATGAAGTGTAAGTGTTTCTAGATTTTAAAAAGAAAACTCCAAGCAACTTTTAAAAGACTCCAAGTATTTTCAATGCAACCCCAAGTGCTCTGGTATGTACCTGGCCAAACATAAAATTGCAATATAACTTTAATTGTTCAACCTGAAATGGTGACTAGGAAATCAGTTCTAAATGTTCATGCCTGTAAGTATAATCTTTGAAGTGATTTCATACAAGAACTTGATAACTATCATAAGAACAATAAAATGCTATTTTAGGGATAATAGACCCATTTGGGCAGGAAGCATAGCAAATCATAAAAAGAAATAAAAAGGTGCACTATGTAACACAATATCATTCACATAAGCATTATGCTTGCTAAAAATTTACCTCATACATTAGAACAAAAATTTAGGGAAGAAATAAATGGTTATGTTGATAACTTGTATTGTATCTTGTCTATTTGATTCAAATTCTCTTTGCAAAAAAAAAAATGTTAGCACTGAAAGGCAAGGGGAAACAATTATATATCATCAAATATATAATTGACTTAAAATGATTTGTGAACTGATATAATTATATTGGTAACCCAGGATCTTGGGAAAAAAAATATTTGGGATTTATCTAAATATTCAAATGTAACAGAAATGGGATTTAGTGATAAATTCCTTTTGTAAAAAAAAAATCTATGTGCTTAAGAGTAGGGTCACCACAGTTTTGGTATCAGAGCTATGTTTTAAATAACATAGTAAATATTATTGTATGCATATGGATGTTTGAATGCATTGTTTGAATTATTGGGATTGGATGCTTTTGTTTTATGTCTAAATAAAATGAGTGCTTGTGATATATGCACAGTGTGCACTTAAATAAAATAAATAAAGTAAAGACACCAAAAATGATGGGGGTAAACAAACTAACATAAAAATCATATTTATAGCATTATGGTAGGACCAAGACATTACACAGGTGCAGGACCATCACGTGAGCCACCTGTGATAAGCATGGAGGATTTTGTGAGAGCTTTGAGGGATGGAATAGCACCAAGGCATGACAATCCTCATGAGGAGCTCTCCAAACTGCTTAAGACATGTACCAATTTGGGAGGAAAGGATTTTGAAGGCACTGAAGGAGCTATGGGTGTTCAAACTTGGATAAGAACTATGGAGAGGGTCTTTACAGATATGCAAATCAATGACCAAAGGAAGAGACAGATAGCTTCAAGGAGGTTGAAGGGGGTTGCACTGGATTGGTGGGAGGTTGTGATAGCAGGAAGGCCAGAGAATAATATCACTTGGGATGAATTCAAAGTCATGCTTGAGGCTAGGTTTGTCCCAGCATCTGCCAAGGCCACACTGCTAGAAGACTTTATTAGATTAAGGCAGGGAGGTATGAGTGTGAATGAGTACACTCAGAAATTTGAAGCACTGTCTAAGTATGGAATGGTGTTAATAAGGAATGCGGAAGCAAAGAATGTAAGGTACATTCAAGGCTTGAACCCTAGTCTATCAAGAGAAATGTTGCCATACAAGGATAAAACCTTTGATCAAGTAATTGATCTAACTCTCTCATTTGAGCAACATGACACCACAAGAGAGAAATTCAGGAACATGAAGCTCAATAAGAAGAAGGGAGGTCAGAACAAAGTGCAACCTTATGACAAGAAAAATGCAAGCAAAGGAGTTAAGAAGGGGGGAGGAGTAGTAGCACCTGAAAGCAAGAAACTCACTCATTGTTTTAATTGCGGAAAAGCTGGACATTATAGCAACCAATGCCCTGACCCTAAAATACCTAGAGGAGGCTGCTATAATTGTGGAAAGATGGGTCATCTAAAGAAGGATTTCCCAGAGACTAATAGGAGGACAACAAGGGTAGGAGCTTTGGCAGCAAACAACACTGGGAATGTTGGGCAACTTGAAGGTATAATTTTAATCAATACCCAACCAATATCAGTAATATATGACACTGGTGCCTCACATTCACTGATATCTTTGGAAATTGTAAAGAAATTAGCACTTTCTTGTGTTTCTATTGATCAAACCTTAACTGTACACAGCCCCATAGGAAGTTATTGTATGTTAGGAATAAAGTGTGTGGGTCTGAAATTAATTATAGGGGGTTATGAATTTAATTCAGATCTATATACTTTAAATTACCCTGGTATTGGGATTATTTTGGGGGTGGATTGGTTAATGAAAAACAAAGCAATTTTAAATTTAGAAAATCTTACTATTTCTTTGGAGACAAATGAAGGCAAAAGAATTACAATTCTAAGTGAGATAGCACAGAATACATGTTTTAATAAAATCTGGAGTATTAATGAAATTCAAAAGGAATTAAAAATAGAGGAAATTCCAGTAGTCAATGAATATATAGATGTGTTTGGAGAAGTGAGGGGAATTCCTCAAAACAGGCCAGTTGAATTCAAAATAAAATTAATGCCAGGAACTAGCCCAATCATTAAAAAGCCTTATAGGATGGGTCCAAAAGAGTTAGTGGAATTAAAACACCAACTGGAAGAATTAGAAGAGAAGGGGTTCATAAGATCAAGCAGTTCTAGTTGGGGTTCCCCAGTGCTCTTTGTCAAGAAGCATGATGGAACAATGAGGATGTGTGTAGATTATAGGGATTTAAACAAGGTAACCATCAAGAATAAGTATCCACTGCCTAGAATAGATGATCTATTTGATCAATTGCATGGAGCTAAAATATTTTGAAGGTTAGACTTAGCCTCTGAATTTCACCAAATGAAGGTTGCAGAGGAAAGCATTGAGTACACAGCCTTTAACACAAGATATGGCCTTTATGAATTTCTAGTGATGCCATTTGATTTAACCAATTCTCCCTCCTATTTTGTAGATTTGATGAATAGAATTTTTAGAGACTTTTTGGATAAATTTGTTTTCGTATTTATAGATGACATATTAATTTATTCAAAGTCAGAAAATGATCATGCTATGCACCTACACTTAGTACTATCCATGCTTAGAGAACATGAATTAAAAGCCAAGTATTCAAAGTGCACATTTTGGCAACATGAAGTGAAATTCTTAGGACACATAGTGTCACAGCAAGGGGTGAGTGTGGATCCAAGCAAGGTCATTGCAGTTCAATCATGGAGTAGACCCAAAACCGTGACTGAGGTGAGGTCATTCTTAGGATTGGCAGGGTACTACAGAAGGTTCATCAAGGATTTTTCAAGAATAGCCGCACCAATGACCAAACTAATAAAGAAGAACCAACCATATGTGTGGACTGAGCAGTGTGATCAAGCCTTTGAAAAATTGATGCAAGCATTGGTGGAGGCTCCTGTCTTGCAAATCCCAGAGGTAAATGAAGGAATGGTTGTATACACCGATGCTAGTGGGTCTGGGTTAGGTGCAGTGCTCATGCAACATGGCAAGGTGGTGGCATATGCATCAAGACAGCTTAAACCCAATGAGACCAAATATGCAACTCATGATTTAGAATTAGCTGCAATAGTGTTTGCATTAAAACTTTGGAGGCATTAATTTCTTGGGGCAAAATTCGAATTATTCACCGATCATCAAGCATTGAAGTATTTATTTTCTTAAAAAGATTTGAATATGAAGCAAGCAAGGTGGATGGAATTTCTTGCTGCATATGATCTAGATATTTTGTACACTCCTGAAAAGCTAATAGAGTGGCTGATGCATTGAGTAGAAATCATATTAGATTAGCAAGTTTGATGATTAATGAGTTTAAAGACCTTGCAGTGCTTGGGGAGGCAGATATATATAGCAGGGATGAAGTGAATTTTAAAGAGCATGGTGATATGGTGGAGTATGGTACACTGGGATTGATCACAGTAAAATCTAACCTGGTGGAGAAAATTGGTGGCATGCAAGATCAAGATCAAAATTTAAAGGAGAAGAAAGAAATGTTATCAAATAACATTGAGATAGAGAATTTTAAAATAGATCCCAAGGGATATTTGAGGAAAAATGAAAAGCTTTGTGTACCAGACATTGCAGAATTAAAAGAAGAAATCATGAATGAGCATCACAAAACCAAGTACACCATACACCCTGGTGGCACTAAAATGTATCATGATTTAAAAAGGAGCTATTGGTGGCCAGGAATGAAACAAGCAGTGGCAAGATATGTGGCAAAGTGTTTAACCTGTCAGCAAATTAAGGCAGACCATCAAAAGCCCTCTGGCATGTTGCAACCTTTGGAGGTACCTCAGTGGAAATGGGAAAGTATTTCCATGGATTTTGTGGATGGTTTGCCTAGAACTAAGAAAGGCAATGATAGTATATGGGTAATTGTTGATAGACTAACCAAGTCTGCTCACTTTGTCCCTGTCAGGTCAGACAGAAATGCACATAGGCTTGCACAATTATTTATTAAGGAAGTGGTGAGGTTACATGGCATACCAAAGACCATTGTAAGTGATAGAGACACTTTGTTCACCTCAAGATTTTGGGAGAGCTTTCAAGAAGCAATGGGAACTCAACTTTGTTTAAACACTGCCTACCATCCTCAAAGTGATGGGCAAACAGAGATAGTGAATAAAATATTGGAGGATTTATTGAGAGCATGTGTGCTTGATTTTGGGGGCAATTGGGAGGATCATATCCATTTGGCAGAATTCACTTACAACAATAGCTATCAGACAACAATTGGAATGTCTCCCTTTGAAGCCTTGTATGGGAGACCCTGCATGTCTCCTGCCTGTTGGTTGGATGTATGAGAGGGTGTAATATTGGGGCCAGATCACGTTAAAGAAACTTCCAACATGATTGAGTTAGTTAAACATAGGATGAAAGAAGCACAATCAAGACAGAAGTCTTATGCAGATAGAAGGAGGATGCCAATGGAGTTTGAAGTAGGAGAGTATGTTTTTCTGAAAGTATCACCAATGAGGAAGGTGTTCAGGTTTAGGAAATCTGGTAAGCTTTCACCAAGATTTGTAGGACCATATGAAATCATACAGAGAATTGGTGCTATGTCCTATAAGCTTAAGTTACCAGAAGAGTTGAGTGGTGTGCATCCAGTATTTCATGTTTCTCAATTGAGAAAGTGGGTACATGATGAAGGAGCAATTTTAGAGTCACCTACTCAAATTCAAGTTCAAAGGAATTTGGTCTACACAAATGAGCCAGTAGGGATAGTTTCCAAGGAGGAAAAGAAGTTGAGAAACAAGGTGATCAAACTGGTGAAAATTCAATGGAGCTTGGACACCAATGATTGTACATGGGAGGTTAAAGACAAAATGAGGGCTAAATACCCCAATTTGTTTTCTGATGGAGAGGTATGTTTAAGTAACTTTATGATGGCTTTCTGAATATTTTTATGTATTGTTTGCTTTCATAAAATGTGAATATGGGGTTATGGAGTTAAAGCAGACTATAGACTAGTGCTTTTATTTGGAGAAATTAGAAGAAATTACGGGGACATAATTCCTTTAAGGGGGAGGGTATGTAATGACCCTAAAATAAAAATAAAAATAAAATGAAAATTAGATTTACTTTAAGAAAATTCTAAAATTATATAAAAAAAATATAATAATAATAATAAATGAAATATTAAAACAGAAAAGCTTGTTAATAAATAAAAATGTGCATAGGAGCTTCTGTTTGATAAAAATGCAAGGAGTTAAGGTGATTAAAAATTGGGACTTAAAACAAATATAGTTCCATGTCTTAGGAATTAAATAAATACATACATTTAATATATGAGGTGTTTTCTGTTTTATTTAAAGGCAGAATAAAATGAAGTTTATGAGGCTCAAAATGTCTTATATATATTTATGCTAGAAATAATTAGCATGATACATGTGATTTTTATCACATAAATGTATATGAGGAGTTGTTATTATTAACTAAAGTCAGAATAAAAACAAATGTAGGATCAAATATGAATTTCTATATCTTATAATCATTCCCAACAAATAACATAGTGTGAATGGTTTTTTATGATAGTGTGCATGATTGAATGGAGATGGTGGCTAGGTAGAAAATACAAGGAATTTACAGCTTCCTTAAACTTAGAAGGAAATAAAATAAACAAGGGTCACATGCATATGGCATGAACAAAATAGAGTCATGAAAATGGCATGCAGTGTTTAAAATGTTTGATTCCCGAAATAACCAATTAAAGTAACCAAATGTGTGCAATTCCAATTAAGGACCACACAGAAATATGATTTGTGCATGAATAACAAAGGGCATCAAAGGAATTGCCCATTTTCTTAAACCCTAGAATGGTTTTATAAAACCTGCACATAACCATATCCATCATTCTCTCGGGATCAAAATAAAAATAAAATAAAATAGGAGAAATATTAGCTTGAAACTCTGAGAGGATCTGCTGTTCAGAGGAGCAAGACAGTAAAAGGAAACACTAGGTGAGCATTAATCTTTTTCTTATGCAATGGCATTAAGTCCTCTGGTAGGCAGCCTAAAAGGTCATAAATTATTTAAAATCTCTGAAATGATTTGTTATGGGTGAGATGAATGTTTGTTTGTGCATTTTTGTTTGGGGTTTTTAATCTGTATTTGAGTTTCCAAAGTTAAAATGGTTTGAGCATTTTTGTTCTAAATTATTATGATAAAGTATGGATCTAAATTATTTAAGAAATAGGCAGCAAGACAGTGATCTAGCTCATGTTTATTTCTTAGATATTGAAGCATGAAACCAAATGTTCATATCATAAGTCAGAGGAGAGTTTCTGGGTTTTTTGGGGGATTTCCTTAATAAAACCCTTATCCATATATTCACAGTAATATAATAGGATCATGATGCTTAAATTATTTTTAGGAAGACTATAGGCATGTTGCATTTCCTGTAATAAGGAAAATAAAATGGAAAATATGAGGCTGGACCAGAAAGTATAAAAGTAAATATACCTTTCTGAAACATGAATGAACTGGAAGTTTTTGTGATTAAATTCATAAATAGAAGCTTAATAAAATAAGCAGAAACTGGAGGGGGATTTATTAAATTAATAAACCCTATGAATGAATGAAAGAAGAATTAAATTGGTCATTTGGGAGTCAGTCAATGATCTGCTTGCTTCAGGTGGGAGTAAGTATATGCATGGTGCAATTGCACCCTGAGGCCTTTGTGTGTTGGAATAAATTAAATAACCTGGGAGTTTCCTTCACAATGCATACATGGTGTTCATTTGATAGGGAGTTATAGACCAAAAAATAAATAGCGAATGGAATTTAAAATTTGGGTTATGAATATCTAGACAGGGAGTTAAATTAATCAGGTTTTAATATGATGCTCTGATTAATAGCTGGGTGAAATTAGGAGAGCAATATCTGAGTTCACTTATTTAAAAATGGAATTATGAATGATGTATTGTTTGCTGAGTATTGGTTGAATGCATGGATGTGTCTTTGAAATTATTTGGTATTAACTACTAATATGCAAAGTTTGAAACCTGCTAGATTAGGTAAATTTTGCAAGTTCACCAAAATTATGAATATGTGTATAAAATTTGATTAGTGTTCATACTAGTGTAAACTGACCCTTTTGGTTGCCCTTGCAATCATCTGGGTGTCTCGTTAAAATTGGGGCAGCTCGGTGATTTGCCTGCAGGAAAGTGAAGTTGGCTTGATGGATGAAGAAGGCATTAGCTACTAGTATAAATAAAAGAAACTTGTTTTATATTTGCAGATGCTTTGTAATGATTTTTATTAGTCAGATTACAAGTAGCAGTTGAAGTTAATTGTAGGGAGTTTTCTGTGTATTTGGTTTAAAAGCATGTACTTAAGTAAACCTATTTTGAATGACTATTGATGGTGAATGATTAACTACTGTTTTTATGAATGGCCTTATTTGGAGAAACCAGGGGATGAACATACCATATAAATATGATATGTGTATGTGATAATCTCTAATTTTATTGCCTGAGTTTATTTTGTAGTTTTATGAAAAATCAAAGAGTTAAGGTGAATTGCTTTTTTTTTAAAAAGAAAGAAAAATGAGCTCACCAGATTTGAATAAGAAATTTTCAGGAGAAATGGACTTATGGATGGCAGATAATTGATACTGGTTTGTGCATGAATCCTGGAGAGATTATAACATTGCATTTATGTATTTGATTTCGAAATAAAAGGATTATAAAAGAAACAAACCTGGAAGTATTTGTTTTTTTGGTTGATAGCCTAAATGGGTAAAATCCCAGGAATTTCCATAAGGCAGAAACATGTTGGTGTTAGGAAAAGTTTTTGTAGAAGTTTGTTTACATGAGAAATATGAGTTTGAAAGTGGTAAGAGAGGGATTATGGCCGGCCTAGATGGCCATGGGTTAAGCCCTTATAGCCTGAAAGTATTTCACTTCAATTCATGAAGTGTAAGTGTTTCCAGATTTTAAAAAGTAAACTCCAGGAAACTTTTAAAAGACTCCAAGTATTTTCAGTGCAACCCCAAGTGCTCTGGTATGTACCTAGCCAAACTTAAAAATGCAATATAACTTTAATTGTTCAACCTGAAATGGTGATTAGGAAATCAGTTCTAAATGTTCATGCCTGTAAGTATAATCTTTGAAGTGATTTCATACAAGAACTTGATAACTATCATAAGAACAATAAAATGCTATTTTAGGGATAATAGACCCATTTAAGCAGGAAGCCTAGCAAATCATAAAAAGAAATAAAAAGGTGCACTATGTAACACAATATCATTGACATAAGCATTATGCTTGCTGAAAATTTACCTCTTACGTTAGAACAAAAATTTACGGAAGAAATAAATGGTTATGTTGATAACTTGTATTGTATCTTGTCTGTTTGATTCAAATTCTCTTTGCAAAAAAATAAAATATTGTTAGCACTGAAAGGCAAGGGGAAACAATTATATATCATCAAATATATAATTGACTCAAAATGATTTGTGAACTGATATAATTATATTGGTAACCCAGGGTCTTGGGGAAAATAAAATATTTGGGATTTATCTAAATATTCAAATGTAACAGAAATGGGATTTAGTGATAAATTCCTTTTGTAAAAAAAAAAAAAAATCTATGTGCTTAAGAGTAGGGTGACCACATAATAATAAATCTTCTTGGTTCTAATAAATCTTCTTGGTTCAGCTTAGTTAATATATGAGCATCCCATACTTGATTAATTAAATTTCCCCTTGAATAATTCATTTAATTAATTCCCTTTAAGTACTGTTTATAATTTTAGTTATTAATCTAATCTCAAATTATGATACTCTAAAATATGGGGCGTTACAAGTTTTCTGAATATTTCTTTAAGTATTATATCATTTCCCCAAAAAAAAAAGAGTTTTTCGAGTATCGCTATGCATTATAGGTAGTACCATAAATATATTTGCGAAGTCCGTTTTGAAGGAAAAGTACGAGCATTTATAAAACTTATTGGCTTTTTGACATGCCATTGTGTCATGGTATGTCGATCTAACAACTTGAAGATTTCTTCTGGTTCATTGGTGAGTCTAATTCAAAACTTCTGGGTATTGTGTCAAAATTGAATGTTTAAAATTTGAAAGAGGAGAATGGAAGAGAACATAAATAAAAGGTTGGTAGACCAAAATGGTCAACTATTTATTTAGGAACTCTCAATCACTCAATGCTATCGAGAAATATTTTTCCATTTAGAGAGTGGTTGACCTCTTTTATGTGGATGACTATCCCTTATAACATGAATCATCGCACGCATGCTATATGCAACTAATCTCTCTTTTTATGTGGTCGATAGTTGACGAATGATGATGTAATTTTAGAATGTATTTTGGATGGACGACAACCATTATGGTCTTTTCTTATTTACTTATTCTAATAAAGGGGTGATTAGTAATACTCTATCTCATTTCATTTCCAGGACAAAATCTTTCATAATTAAATAAAACTTTCTACTTTGACGACTTTTCTGTAACAAAAATCCAAGAAAGTGTTATTTTGTGAATTGTCTAAAGTTCTAGAGGGCTATTGATGCACCTCTCTTTATTGATGATTTAGTCCTGTAAGTCGATTATATTGCGATAATATTAGATGACAACAATAGGGATTGTTATAGTCGATGATATAGAACATTTTGAACGAACATTGATAAATTCTTATCCTTTTTATTTAGGCATGTTAGTGGGCATATATGTAAACATATAGGTCATAATCACACCGTATTCAAAATCATTTTTGGACGTCGATATTCATATCCGTAAATGGCATATGGATATTTGGTTTTTGTCTCCCTGCTAATAACCAATAAATCTTAAAATAGAAACAAATATATTTTATTCCGAGGAAAATACAATTTTAGTACTAGTGCTTATACAAATAAAAGAAAGTGGAAAATAAGAAAGTCCTCTTTATTTTCAAATTTAATACAAGACCGTCCATTAAAAAGCACGTTTTTAATAAACATCACCTCCACCCAAAGAACTATTTTTGATATTTTTGTTCATTTTTCCCTGAAATTAAATTTGTACGTAATTAGGAATTATTATGAGAAAAATCCTTTTTTGACAAATATGTGCATTTTCATAGCAAGAAGCGCAACTATTTGCTGTTTAAGCTAAACTACAAATAATTGCACTGTAAATTGCAAAAAATTGTGAGTTAAAGTGTAAATATCTTCAATTTGAACGGTATACATTTGTTGTTTTTGTAAACTGAAAGTATTTTCAATTTTTCTAAAAATAAATCCAAGAATGTTTCGTAAAATTTGTTTTTGATAAGTGATGATTCTGTATTTTGAAATTTATAGTGGAATTTGACAAAACTTCCTTATAAGAAATAAAAACAAGATGATAAAAAATAATTTTAAGTTTCGAATTTTATTTACACGGATACGTGATATAAATTATTAGCTAAATAAAAAAGAAAATATTAGTTATTTTATATAATAAAGTACAAAAAATATAAATTATTATCACAGAAAATTTTCGAATGTGGATATCATCATACCATATCAAACGTTGCCGAATTTTAAATATTTGTTCAATTTTCAACATGCAGGCATCGACGAATTTCAAAATTATTGAATACTAGTTAACTAGGTGACCTTTTTTTTGCCTATTCCAAATCTACGAAAGAACCAAACTTATGCTTCTAAATTTTGAAAGAGTGCACTAGTTTTGCTTGTTGCAAGATATGAATAAACAATCCAAGAGACTCATTTGAAAATGTACCCCTGCCGTTGACATTTATCGAGGTAATTTTATGTCATTGGGGCTTGAATTCGCTTTCTTTTGATGCCTTAACCATACGAGAACATTGGAGTTTGGGTTAGGTCTTTTAATAGATACTTGAAATATTTGAAATCCGTCAGCATCTGTATTTGAATAGCGAATAAATGTCTGATATCCGACAAAACAGATATGGATAAGGATACCAAAAATTATTCGTTCGGTTTTGTCATGGTTATAGTAAATATTTTGTGTATTTTAGTATAATGATAGACACGTATTTTTTTATTTTTTATTAAGCTGATAATTTATAACAGATGAATTTAATGCATTTTAATTACTCAAAACTGTTTATTACCATTTTATTTATTTATTTTCCACACCTTTATAATCAATGTAATTGAAAAAGTAATGCTAAATCAAAATTTTCGATTTATATTTCTCGAATTATCCATAACTAGCAGATATGATAATTATTCAATATCCATTCTTATACGCGGATGCTGATATCCGATATTCAAAAATAATTTTAAATGTGGATATAACATTATCTGTATCCAAAAGTATTAATGATATCCTTTTACTTCTTGTTTCTTTGTGGCTTCTCATTATTTATTAATTTATTTTTTTCATCTTTATTTTTGTCATTTAAATGGTTGTTGTTAGTTTTTTCATCTTCTTTTGTCTATCTCGATTGGTTTTGTAACCCGGTTCATCTTTTCCCCTAGATGCTGTGAAGCAGAACTAGGAAAACAAAATGTAAACGTGAATGCGAATACTACAAATTTTGGGTAGGGCGGAGATCAGGTTCTCACAGTGTTTATGTCCAGTCTGATTAGAAACATTATACTTTTTAAAAAAGTAGTAGGTACACATTTCGTTAAAGTCAATAGCAACGCTTTCAAGTTATGTACATATTCGACGCAGCTGTATCATTCACACGCGGATTTTCTTTATACGTGGCGTATAGGACGTTCAATAATTGTGAAGAGAGAGTGTGTGTGGGGGGTCTCCCGTTTCTCACATGCGCTTTTTTTCTTCCACTCGTACCCGCGTTAATAGCCATATAGAAATTGGCAATGTTTTACAAAGTATTCTTATAATCATATTTGCAATTATTTACATTTTTATTTTGGCATATATTTACATTACAGGTAAATAGGCACAATGAATAAGTTGCAAAAAAATTTAGTTAAAAGGACAATAAGTTTGTTTTTTAGTCTGAAGGACACGTTTTAGTGTAAACTGAAAATGATAGTTACAACTATCATTTTGTGATTTACACTAACAAATGTCCTTCAGCCTAAAAAACAAGCTTCTTGTCCCTGAAACTAAATTTTCCTGTAACTTTTTCCTTGAGCCTAAAAACCCCTTCACATTAATGATCATATTAGTGTTTTTAACCTAAAAAATATTCATAGTACAGTTATTTTTATGAATTTTTTATATTTTTACTGCGAATATTCAAATTAAAAACTGTAAACTTTTAGATATACAATCATAGGATATTTCGAAAAGAGAGAGAGAAATTTAAAACTGATTTTAACCTGAATGGTATAGCATCAGATCAAACATAACGACATATCAAATTAGCATCAAATAAACAAAATGCTAAGTTAAAGCAATCTCGGATGAAATACATCAAATAAACTAAAATAACATTTATTTCATAGTTAAAAAAAGTGTTAGATTAATACGTCATTACACATGTAATATTCGTTTTCATAATTTTACTAACATCTGTTATAGCTGAATGTTATATTAATATAGTACTCAGTGTCATTCAAACTAATTTTAAGACTTGTGCAATTCATTGCTGAAGTTTTTTTTTCCTTATATTTCGTATAATTTGTAAATAAACAAAAATGTATTTTGGAACTTTTAAATGGCGTTTGACAAAACTGGCCTGGTATAAAGACGTTGATATAAAATATGTTAAAATAAGTAGATATTTTGATGCTGAATGAATATTTTATTAAGCGGAGAGGGACAGCAATCTTTTTGTGGCGCATATGATTTTCAGCACTAATTGATTTGGGGACAGAAAGTTGGAGAGACGTGTGTGCTCGCTTAAATGCTCACATGCACATTTATTTCTTGCTACGCCCCACCGCATTCATGCTACTGTATTTTCCGTTGACATCGTCCAAATTTTCTCCAAATTAATTTTTGTTTATTTTGTAATTATGCTCAGCTTGCTTTTTGAAAAAATCAATATGAATTCATTTTGGTTTCAAATAGAAAAAAATGACTTATATAAGTCGATCTAAACAACGGGTACGCTACATCTTTACAATGGTATTGCTTGCTTGATGAGTACTCTTTCTGTCTAGGGGTATTAATAAACTAAATATGAATGTGCTTAAATGTTTTTTTTTTTTTCATACCATGTAAAAGTTTTGAATGGACAAGGACCGGATAAGGCTTAAACATGAACACTTTTTTTACGAGCCAAATAATGGACGTATAATGTACAACCAATAAAAAATTCATCCATGGTTCGAATGATGCAATTTCGTATATTTTTCTTGTCCTTGTTCGTGTTCTGAAGAATCAAATGAATTCGGATAGACTTTTTTTGATTTGAACCGAACCAGAAAATGGACACTGGTGCAAACTTAACATACCATTTTCATTGTTTTATTAGATACTGTAACCCATAAAAAAACCATTTGTTAGTTCATTCATTAATTCATCGCTAACGCTACTTACTAATGATATGAAGCAATGAAAAAATAGAGTATTTTCATAATTTATCTCTTGATTTCACTTCTCTTGTTTACCGTGGTACATATTGTATTAATTAACTAGAACTAACAATTAGAACCGAGATTCGAGTATATGATCTGATGAGTGGTAAATCTATGTGAATGGAAAAAATAGCATAAAAAGCCATTCAAATCAATTGAATTCGGCAGAAAACAAAGGAATCGGAAAAACATAATGATAGCTAATTAGTTAGCGTTATAATCCAATTCGATCAAACCCCACCTCAAATTTAAATGTGTAACGCATTACGTCTGCCATTAAAATCTATACCTGATGGCTGATTCCTTAGATCGGTCCAAACTAATAAAATCAGATTGACACCCCAACAACCAACCATAACCAACCTATAATTATTTGTTCAAAAATCGTCTAACAATCAATTTCTTTTACACTTATTTAGAGAAACTTAATCCCGTAATGAGATCTTATTTAGATTGTCAGTAGGAATCGAAAAAGTAAACTTAACTCAACATTAAGAGTGGTTCAACCAACTGGTGTACTTTTTATATAAGAATTTACTTTATTTGGTTTCTATATCACAACAAGTAAAATCAATATTAAGCTTTGAGAGAGCTAATGGTATGCCATAGAGACAATTATGCAACTTGTAATATACATATACATACATACATACATATATATATATATATATATATATAACTTTGTAATCAATTTTGTTCATAATAACTGTTATTTGGTATTTGTTGTTTATATACTTTATTATATTATTGTACAAATAATCAAGTAATTAATTTAAAGTGTATAAATATGAAAATTCTATGTCACGACCCAAAATTCATCGTCCAAAAATCGACATCAAATACCTCACTTGTATTCGACTGCCGGAGGTTCAAAGGTCAACTTTCAGTTCGGATGGAGTTTATAACAACAATAGATGAATATAAAATAGCGAAAACAAAATGAATGTCAATAACAATACAGGTACAACATGATACAATATCCAATACAACATCGATCTCAAATATCGGAGTGATACATATGATACAACATTAATACGATAATGGAAACTTCAACAAGTTCCCAACATACTTCAAAAGATTTCCTAATCCAAAGCTCTCAGAAGACTTCAAATCCAAGCTAGCTCCAATATACGAAAAACCTGCTACTAGGCTGCCCAAGTAAAAATTATGGGCATCCAGAGTTTAGGAAAGAAACAATAAACTTCAGGTCAGTCATGAGACTGGTATGAGTAAACAAAAACAATTTCTTTTAAAGAAACTAGATTTATAAAAGAATTTCGGTATGCTTTTAAAATGAAACTACCATAAGACCTCCCGCCACACACAAAATGCAAACGCAGAATTGGAGAAGATTTCTTCTTATGATAGTCAAATATGCTTGGTACGGGGAAAATTTCTATGATATTATTACTAGTGAATAGTGTGGAAAATATTTCGAAAATAGAATATTAATCTTAGCCAGCATATGTACCATTATACTATGCCTACTATAGCTACCATATTAGATGGCAGATTCTACAACTAAGACCGTACAGGGTTTCGTAATGGGAATTGGATTTCCAACAATGGTCAGACTAGGGAACTTCCTGGGCCACATGGGCACGCCTCTGGAGGGACGACGCGAGAACCTAACCGGATCTCTGCCAACACAAGCCGGGTTACTCCTAACTGGGTAACTACTGACACGAGTATATATATATATATATATATATATATATATCTGCAATATCAACATAAGTTAAGTATCTGGGCTCCATACCATGAGACCACTTCTATCCAGAAGGAAATGCACATACCCTAAGGGGTGCTACCCCCAATAACCTTGCTGCATCTTTCCTATTTTGACTATTTCGGGGTGTGAGGTTCGATGAAGTTTCATCCACAAAACTACGCTTTTCACAAAGCCATGCTTTGATCAACAAATGATCAACAACACTCAGTATGCCACATTACCAAGTTGGGAATATATTACTGATAACCTTCAACTACATAACCTCTGAGCTCGTATGTCTCAGAGAAGGGTGTTAAGCTAAGAGAATAAATTCTCCGCCACCAACAGAAATGTATTTGAAAGAAATCTGCTTTATATCTCAAATGTAATGTCAGACATACAATTCATACAAGTCTGTTCTGGGTTCGAACAGAACCGAACGCACTTCCGAAGAAGTCCTTGCAATCTGGGTATTCACAATCCCGATCTAACTTCCCATCACTTAGGGAATCTCTATACGGTGCAGAGACAATCGGTAGGTCATCCTATCGCTCTCGCAAATACTGGTCTTCACCACCGGTCTTCAAATGCTATCCATAACCTCGAATCACATATTCGGAATGGGTTATACGACACAAAGGTCATTTCCCGGCTAAACCGAATAGTGAGAGTCAATTTTTAAACCATGTGGATATGTCATTCACAAAAATTCACAGGTTCGATGTGGGTTTTGGATAACTAACCGAAATCCGATTCTCTGTCGCATCGAAGTTTAAATGTCGTTTTACGGGCAAACAGGGTTTTCACATCAATACATAATAAACCACAATCATAGTGCGGTACATGGCAATTTAGATCACATAGTATCACAAACCAAATAGAAATTTCAATATCGTACACAGCCATAATTAATTATTTTCCAATGTGGTTTAAATTAACTACACAATTATTTGCAGTGATGTTTAAAATCAATGATTAAAATTTGGGTAAAATAAATTAAATCATAATTAACTCGATTTATTGTTTCGTAATTAGTTATTTTAATTAAGTGCTAAATTTGATTTGTCGACTTTAATTTATCTGAATAACAAATTCTCAATTTACAAATCAATTTGAACACTAAATTTTGTATCAATCAATTTTAATTTCAAATGGTATATCATGCTTAATTTCTTTTCAAAATCATTGATTTATAAAATTATTCACCTCAATTATCATTTAAGAATCTGCGTTACACTTTAAAAATCAATTTATTGTTACATTTAAAATTTTAATGTAAATTAACTTAAATTCTTATTTTAGATTAAATTACTTAATTTATTACTTAACCCATTTGTTAATATTTCTTACTTTAAGTTTTTCGATTAGTTAACTCTTCATTATGAATTAACTTTAAATTAGTTTATTTAAAAATTTCTTAATTTCAAAGCTATTAACCATTTAATTATAAATGAAATTCTTAACTACTAATTTATTTGATCTTAAATTTCAAATCTTAAATTACTTCACAGACTCTTAATCATCTTGCCATTAATTTAAATCAAAGCTTGTATCTTGCATTTAAACAAAACTGTTTATATTAAAAAAAATGTTAGCCTTTCAGCATTTAAACTAAAACCCGAGTAAACAGGTATTTCACCCGAGCCAAACTCGGGTTATTCTCGTCACTTCCCCGAGCCTTCTCTCCTTTCTTCCCCGTGCTCTCTTTCTTCTTCTCCCTGTTCTTTTTTTTTCTTTTAGCTAAGCTTAAAACTTAATTGCTGCAGTATTTTAAACACTCACACGCACACCGAAATCAAACTCGAAGCAACTTCCCAAAAATCTCGAGCAAAATCACGCGACGCAACAATGTACGAAGACGCTGACACACCCACGCCACCATGCACATGCACGGTGGTTCGCGGACCCTCCGGCAACCCATGATACCCTCTGCAAACCACAAATCGACCTTATGTTCGAAATCAAAAGCCAACTTGATGCGAAAAACTCGAAATCGAAAAACATACATCTGAACGAACTGTAACTCGAACATCTCAGAGAAACTCGCCTCGTTTTCCTCGCACAGCCCACTAGAAAATTCACGACTTCGGCCATAGCACGACAACCCATCAAGCAACCTTCCATCAGAATCATATGGCACTTGATCACTTATCGAAATCACACTGGCCTCGATCACTAACCGGTCCTGGAAACTCGAACTACCATAACTTTGATTCGATTCATCAATCTAAGCAATGAAAAAAATTTCTGATAAATTTCTCGAGATCACTGGTGTCCAAGCTTGCTTCAAACCAATTTTCATCAATTTACATTCAATCGATCATTGGCAAAAGGAAATAGAACAAAATTTGTTCAAAGGGGAACTGCTCTTGAAACATTTAAATAAAAATCATCATATTAATCTTAAAAATCATAACTTTGCATGCTTATTCAAGTTACATAATCAAATCACTAATTTAAAACACTTGATTTCTTCATAAAAAAATTGTTTGTACTATAAAGTTTTGTTTACATAGGCAAACCCTTTATGTTCAAGCTGAAAGCAAATTTTAGCTCATAGATAAGATTCAAACAAACCTATTTGTTGAAGATTAAAATATATCAAAGATTTGGAAAGTGAAATCTAGAGTTTTCTTTTTCTTAACTTAATTGAACTCTGGACTTAAAAGAAACGTAGGTGCTTCAAAATTAATCAGACAAGCACTCAGTACTCACATATAAACATTCATGCAGATCAAACATCACACAATAATTCATAAGCAACACATATTAGTTACTAAATTTTAGCTTAAAGGTTTACTCACTTTGTAATTTGGTTAATCAGAGACTATATTGGTTTTAAAATTGCAGGTTGATCCTCCTCTGTTCTTCTTTCTTCAATAAATTACTTTCCACTGTAAGTATAAAGTGATTTCTTCTTTTTCTTTTTTTTATTTCCTGTTCTTTGTTATTTTTTTCTTTGAACGAACTTGAGGTTTGTGGATGTGTGTGTGTGTGTGTGTGTGTGTGTGTGTGTATATATGAAAGGTTGTGTATAGGTTTTAGCATAGTACTGAAGCAGGATTTCTTTTCTTTTTTTATTTTTTTTTATTTGTACTTTGTTCACTAAACCATGCTTTAATTTTACTGATGGGATCTTATACATGCTGAAGAGTAAGTGGCATTTAATGAAAGCATTAAATGAAGGCATGTAATGCAATGCTTATTTGATACTTACAACATACAATATTATTTTACAGTATATTTTTTTCTTTAGTTTGTACACTTTCGTTTTTATTTGTAATATAGTTGAAGTTCTAAAATTAACATATTATTTGAATCTATGTATTTATTTTTTTATTTTTTTTCTCTTTATGTCATATATCATTGTATAACTATACAAATTTTATTACAAACATACATTTTCTTAATTTTTATTTTATTTTAATTTAAGGTTTAGCTATTAACATGTAATTTGTCATATATATTTATTTTATTGTTTTAAAACAATTTTCTTGCTTGTTATATGTTCTATTCTTTATTATTATTAATCATAATTATTTAACTTAACTATCAATATTTATTTAATTCCATATAACTTTATAATTTTCATATTAACAATATTTTATTTTTGTTATCCCATTTTTTGGTCAAAACTAGGATATCCATGTTGTGTGCATTTCCACCGCGACTAGAACAAGAAGAAGCAGCCAGCAAGCGTATATCAATCAGGAATTTCACTCAAGGTTCAAATATAAAGTTCATTCGGTAAAACGATACTAGGGCTCATTCGGCACTCATCCCATTCGGCATGCCTTGTTCATCCGGCATCCCAATACAAGAGCCCATTCGGCGGTATGAAGTGAGAATTCGTTCGGCATTCACAACACAAGCTATCATCCGGCAGGTCCATTCGGTAGTACCGAGACCGAACCACACTCCTCTACAAACTCCCACCGGTCCAACATCACCCCAGACCGGCTCCATGCCTACCACCGAATCAACGCCCCACCGGACCAACATTCCTCCCAGATGACACCGAACCCATCACACTACCAAGCCACTACCGGATCGCACTCCAAGCTACTACCGAACCATCCATCCACCACCGAACCAGGAAAGGAAAGCCTCGCCGAATCAGAACGCTACCGGATCAGATTGCTTCAGCTCAAGCCCACCAGCAGCTATAAACATCCAAGACCCCTGCCCCCAGCCTCACTCTATAAATAGAGGGGCAGAGGTACAACAATGAGAAAGAAGTTGGAGAGCTCAAGCTTGGAAGGAACTCTCAAACAACTTTAGATACTTGTAATCAAAGCTTTGTACTTGTAATCTAAAGAAAAAAGGAGAATAACATATAAAGTGGACGTAGGCACGTTCTGGCCGAACCACTATAAATCTGTGTGTCTTTTACAGTTTAGTCCCTTCTTTTTACATATTTGCATAAATCACCCAAATCACTAAATACAACATAAAATCAACCAACTCATACGACTTTGGGTGTTTGCGGCCATTTTTTACGCAAACATTTTAGTGCTTTCATTGAGAGGAATCAGCTCCCGCTACATCGAATAGAAGTTGAATTTGAAAATCTAAGAGTTCAGATCTAAGAGTTATGACGAGACAAACAAGTAGAAGGCAAAGGCCAGAGAGAAGTGAACACCAAGGAAGTCAAGAGGCTTCCTCAGGAGGGAATCAAGCGTCGATCTTCATCACTAGGGATGAGATGGAGGCCATGATGAGAAGACAAGAAGAGATGATCCAGAACTTACTTCAACAAATTGGGCAAATTGGAGCACAAATCCAAGGAGCAACTGGGGTTCAGAACGGGGAAGGACCATCTGGCGCAGCACCAGAGCTAGGGGGCACTCACGCAGAGCATGTTGATCCGACCCCGGGAAGTGAGATGGGGGCATCCGAACCACCTGGTAGCAATAGAGGAATGAACGTTCAGCCAGGGAGGCATACACATGAAAACTCCCGCGGACTTGGGGGGCAGGTCGAAGACAGTGAACGAGAACTACAGCTTGGAGACAATGACAGATTAGCAGAGATGGTTAGAAGAGCTATGAGAGGCGGTTTAGTAAACAGAGACTTGGAAGATGTAGACGGAAGTCCTTTGTCTTCTGCGATTAGGATGGCTAGGAACCCACCAGAATTCAAGCTACCATCATTGGACATGTACAACGGGAAAACGGGCCCCACGGTCCATCTAACGAAGTATATGAGACATATGGAAGTGCTGGGGGCATCAGAGGAGGTTATGGCCCGGTGCTTTCCACTGTATTTGACGGACATTGCAGCGTTATGGTTTAGGCAATTGGAGAGCGGCTCCATAGGAACATGGGCAGATTTAACTGAGAGATTCATGAGGCAATTCAGGGTTCATATTGCGAGACCCAAGAATGTGATGACTTTGGCAACCTTGAAACAGAAAACTGGAGAGACTTTGAGGAGCTTTCTAACGCGATTTAATGCGGCGGCAGCATCAGTGGATCGACCAGATCCATCTATGATCATGATGGCGGTTGTATCTGGAATAGCTGGTAATACAGAGTTCAAGAATTCATTAACCAAGGACCCGCCTATGAATCTGGGAGAGTTCTATCATGAGGCTGAAAAGTTTCTGCGTTTGGAAGATGCTAGTGCAGAAAAAGAGGAAGAAGATGACATTTACGTAATCAAGAGCGGAAACCTACCTGGAAAGGGTGCGGAGACTAGCAAAGGAAAAAGAAAGGCTGAGGATAATGATGACAGGACAAAGTGGCTACGAAGAGAACCACGCTTCACCACCTATTCAGAGCTGAATGAGAGTTTGGAACGGATTTATCAGGATACCAAGGGGCAGGTTCCGTATCGTAGACCAATGCGAAGGGATCCAACCTCTGACGAAAGAAAATCAGATAAGTTTTGTGTATTTCATGAATTGAATGGTCATAACACTAATGATTGTAGGCATTTGAAGGACGAGGTAGAAGGGCATATCAGGAACGGTATGCTCCTTCAGTATGTGAGGAGGCGAACTCCAGCGGTGGAGCCAGAGCGACCGCCCTCTACGTCAGCTAGAGGTGACCCTGGATCAAGGCACCATTTGATTATCCATTGATTGCTTGATTAAAATAACGATGAACAGGTCGTAAGCTTCCACTAACGCAATTAAATCGTTTACACATGTACGAGATCGCGAACGATCTCCAGGCATGCTCTGAATGATCATTGACTGCTTCGGAGTGGGAACTTACACTTTGACATCCTTGCTTTTCTTTTGTTTCGATTTGAACATTTGAATTCTTCCTGTTTGGACATTTCTGCTGTAAGGTACTATTGGTTTAACATTTACAATTCTATGAAAAAATTATTTGCTTGTATGCCCGTTGGATCGCGAACGGTCCACGAGCACCTATTGCATGGCAACGAACTGCCGAAGTCTTTGATTCGAAAAATTCCCCCAAACAATGACTTCAACACTGATAATATTAAGTCCCCCCCGGGCACACTCATTGGCCTCGAACGACACCCGACTTCGAACAGTCACAATTCGCCTCGAACGGCACTCGACTTCGAACAGTCACAATTCGCCTCGAACGGCACCCGACTTCGAACAGTCACAACTCGCCTCGAACGGCACCCGACCGCGAACGGTCACAAACTCGCCTCGAACGGCACAACCCGCCTCGAACGGCACAACTCGCCTCGAACGTCACAACTCACCTTACCTCAAATGGCTCGATCGCGAACGGTCGTCATTTGAGGTCCGCCACCTGATCACTGACTGTTACGCCTTACCTCAAATGGCTTGATCGCGTACGGTCGTCATTTGAGGACCACCACTTGACCGCGCACTGTCGCACTTTACCTCGAATGACTCGATCACGAACGATCGTCATTTGAAGTTAAGCGCTTGACCTTGAACGGTCCCCACTCGACCGCGCACTGTCGCACTTTACCTCGAATGACTCGATCCCGAACGGTCGTCATTTGAAGTAAAGCGCTTGACCTTGAACGGTCACATTTCACTGCAGATGACTCGATCCCGAACGATCGACGCACGGATTTATGCGCTTGACCGCGCACGGTCGCACTTCACCTCAAATGACTTGATCACGAACGATCGTCATTTGAAGTTAGGCGCTTGACCATGAACGGCCGTGCTTCATCCCAAATAGCTCGATCCCGAACGGTCGTCATTTGGGGCCATATAAAATATCAAGCTCTTTACAGGTTGTCAACAGGATACGAACATCCAGCTCATGGCATTACAAAACACGCCTTCCTACTGCAAGGAATATTTTGGGGGGAAAAGTGTTATCCCATTTTTTGGTCAAAACTAGGATATCCATGTTGTGTGCATTTCCACCGCGACTAGAACAAGAAGAAGCAGCCAGCAAGCGTATATCAATCAGGAATTTCACTCAAGGTTCAAATATAAAGTTCATTCGGTAAAACGATACTAGGGCTCATTCGGCACTCATCCCATTCGGCATGCCTTGTTCATCCGGCATCCCAATACAAGAGCCCATTCGGCGGTATGAAGTGAGAATTCGTTCGGCATTCACAACACAAGCTATCATCCGGCAGGTCCATTCGGTAGTACCGAGACCGAACCACACTCATCTACAAACTCCCACCGGTCCAACATCTCCCCAGACCGGCTCCATGCCTACCACCGAATCAACGCCCCACCGGACCAACATTCCTCCCAGACGACATCGAACCCATCACACTACCAAGCCACTACCGGATCGCACTCCAAGCTACTACCGAACCATCCATCCACCACCGAACCAGGAAAGGAAAGCCTCGCCGAATCAGAACGCTACCAGATCAGATTGCTTCAGCCCAAGCCCACCAGCAGCTATAAACATCCAAGACCCCTACCCCCAGCCTCACTCTATAAATAGAGGGGCATGGGTACAACAATGAGAAAGAAGTTGGAGAGCTCAAGCCTGGAAGGAACTCTCAAACAACTTTAGATACTTGTAATCAAAGCTTTGTACTTGTAATCTAAAGAAAAAAGGAGAATAACATATAAAGTGGACGTAGGCACGTTCCGGCCGAACCACTATAAATCTGTGTGTCTTTTACAGTTTAGTCCCTGCTTTTTACATATTTGCATAAATCACCCAAATCACTAAATACAACATAAAATCAACCAACTCATACGACTTTGGGTGTTTGCGGCCATTTTTTACGCAAACAATTTTTTTTGAAATTTCAAAATTTAAATTCAAAAATTCAAACAAGTTACTAAATTTAAATTTAACAAATTTTGGGATGTTATAATATCCCCTCCTTAAGAAAATTTCGTCGTCGAAATTGAAAGAGAGAGAAACGCAAACAAAGAATATACGAATTTAGAAAAATAAAGAAATGACTTACAGTTTAAGCCGAGATGTCTACTCTGCAATTGGGATATGATTTCTTCATATTATCTTCAGTCTCCCAAGTACATTCCTTTGGATCGCCACTCCATCGAATTTTGACCGGTTTCACAACTTTGTTTATTAATGGCTTCTCATCACGATCTACAATTTTTATCGGCTCCCTCTTCACTGCCAAGTTAGGAGTGATCTCTAGATCCTGCTGAGCAGCTTCTTCAATAATATCATCTGGATCGTGCACATACTTTCGAAGATTAGAAATGTGGAACGCATCATGCACACCAGACAACCAGTTGGGTAGTTGCACTCGATATGCCAGAGGACCAATCCTTTCCAGAATAGGAAAAAGACCAATATAACGCGGTGCTAGCTTTCCAGTTTTCCCAAATCTCAATACACCCCGCATCTGAGACACTTTCAGAAATGCAGAATCCCCAACTTGAAATTCCAAATATCTTCGGCGGTTATAATAGCTCTTCTGATGACTTTGAGCACTTATTAATTTCTTTCTAATAAAATCAACCTTCTCCGTGGCTTTTTTAATTATGTCTGGTCCAAGGACGAGTCTATCACCTAATTCGATCCAGCATATAGGTGATCGACACGGACGACCATATAAAGCTTCGAAAGGAGCCATTTCTATACTGACCTGATAGCTGTTATTATATGAGAATTCAACTAGATGTAAATGGTCCTCCCAAGAACCACCAAAATCGAGAATGCAAGTATGCAAAAGATCTTCTAGAATTCGGTTAACACTCTTAGTCTATCCATTAGATTGTGAGTGATAAGCAGTACTGAAATTTAATTTCGTTGCCAAAGCGTCTTGGAATGCCTCCCAAAATCTACTAGTGAAGATCGGGTCACGATCACTCACTATACTGCTCGGAATACCATGGAAACGAACTATTTCTTTTATACATATACCTGCTAAGCTTGCTGCAGTCCGAGTGGATTTCACTAGAATAAAGTGAGCAGTTTTGGTTAGACGGTCCACCATAACCCAAATCGCTTCATTTCCCTTCTTGGTTCATGGCAATCCGTCGATGAAATCCATCGATACCTGATCCCATTTCCATTTTGGTACTTCCAACGGTTGAAGTAAACCGGTCACTTTTCTTTGATTGCTTTTGATTTGCTGACAAGTAGCACAGCGACCCACATAAATGGAAATGTCTCTTTTCATTGTCTTCCACCAAAACGTTCTTTTAACATCTCGATACATTTTATTAACTCCTGGATGGATACTGAGTTTTGACTTGTGACATTCATCTAAAACTTCACGTTTCAACTCAGGGAAGTCTGGAACACAAATCCTGCCTTTCAGCCTAATAACTCCACTATGATTGGTTTCAAAACTAGTATTTTCACCTCGAAGAATTTTTCCATAAATATTCCGAAGAAATTTGTCTTCATTCTGCTTACTGGCGATTTTCTCAATCAGGGTAGGTGTGACAACCAAATGAGAAAGAATAACGTGCTTTCTGCTTAAGGCATCTGCAACTATATTGGCCTTACCTGGCGTATACAGAATATCTAAGTCGTAAGATGCCAGAAATTCCAACCAACGTTGTTGTCGCAGATTCAAATCTTTCTGGGTAAAGAGATATTTCAAGGATTTATGGTCGGTGAATAATTCGAATGTTTCACCTAAAACAAAGAGAGTTTACTAAGTATATTTCTTTATTTAAGTTCGTAAATTGTTAAGAAAGCTGAAAAGATTCTTACCAAGAAGATAGTGTCGCCAGATTTTTAAAGCGAAAACAACAGCCAAAAGCTCCAAATCATGTGTTGGGTAATTTCTATCGTGCGGACGTAATTGTCTACTCACGTAGGCAACTACCTTTCCATTCTGCATTAATACTACACCTACCCCATCACCACACGCGTCAGTATAGACAAATAAGCCTTGGTTCCCGTTAATGATAGCGAGAATAGGAGCAGTAGTCAATCTCTTTTTCAGTTCTTGGAATGCTTCATCACATTTTGGAGTCCAAACGAATTTAGAATTCTTCATTGTTAGCTTAGTCAATGGGCTAGCCAACTTAGAAAAATCCTGTACAAACTTTCTATAATATCCCGCTAAACCCAGAAAACTTCGAACTTCTCTAGGAGTAGTGGGTTTCTTCCAGTCCATAATCGCAGAAATCTTGCTTGGATCAATAGAAATTCCTTCTTCATTAACAATATGACCGAGAAATCTGACTTCTTTGACCCAAAAGTGACACTTAGAGAATTTGGCGAATAAGATATTCGTCCTCAATATCTCCAAAACAATTCTGAGATGTTCAGCATTCTCCTCTTCAGTTTTGGAGCAAATCAAGATATCATCAATAAATACAAGGACATATTTTTTCAATACTTCTCGAAACACTCGGGTCATTAAATCTACAAAGTACGTGGGAGCGTTGGTTAGTCCGAAATGCATAACTAACCACTCGTAGAACATGTCAGGACCCCTAAAAGCAGTTAAATGAACACAATCCTCGGCTATTCGCAGCTAATGGAATCCCTGAGCTAGATCCGTCTTAGAAAAGAATCGAGCGCCATGAAGTTGATCGAATAAATCGTCGATCCTGGGTAAAGGGAATTTGTTTTTGAGAGTTTGTTTATTTAGATCGCGGTAATCAACACATAATCTCAAAGATCCGTCCGATTTAGCCACGAACACAACGGCTGAACCCCATTCAGAAACACTAGAGCGAATCAATCCTTTGTTTAGCAAATATCGAGTTTGATCGACTAATTCAATTTTTCCCCTAGGTGTCATCCTGCGACTTGCGTGAACAACAGGACGGGCATTCGAAATTAAGTCAATTCGAAATTCTATTTCTCTGCGTGGAGGTAAGGATTTTACTTTTTCAAATACGTTGGAAAATTCCCGAACAACAGGAATAGACTGTAAACTGGGTTCAGGATATCCCAAAGTATACATCAATCTTTCTCTCCTTGGACTCGGATCTCATAAGAGATTTCAATAAAATTTCCAAGGTTTGTTTTGACTAAAATTGTCCGATTATTACAATCTAATTTAGCTTCGTATCTCGATAACCAGTCCATTCCGAGTAAAATTTCATATTCATTAAATTCGAGGACATAAAGGTTGATAGGAAACTGATAGCAAACATATGTAATAGGAACTCTCTTACAATACAAACAATGATTTGCAGGACCTCCAACCTGATTTTTCACACAAATAGGATCGTCAACAAATTTAGTTTTAAGTTCTAATTCATTTACGGTTTGTTGAGAGATAAAGCTATGTGAAGCTCCTGTGTCAAATAAAATTCTAACAGTTCTATCATAAATAATAAGGTTACCTTCCAGAACACATTTTCATTTATCTGCTTTTGAAGTTGAAGGGTCTTTCTTTATTGCATAAACATTTGCCACCTGTGCTTGCTTTATTACTAGGCAATCTTTAATAAAATGTCCAGGCTTGTGACAATTATAGCATTCTTTAGCTCCTTGATCATTCCTCATAGGTTGTTCCCTCTTGACTTGCTTCTTCGGTTTTGTGCAGCTGTTTGAATAATGGCCCTTCTCTTGGCAATTGTAACAAGTTATGTTCCTAGCTGAATTTCCTTGACTGCTCTTCTTATCCTTGTCTTGTTGTGGCCTCTTGCCCCCAAACTTCCTTTTCTTCCAATTCTGATTATTTGAATTTCCTCCTTACCTCGGAATCTCCTGCATATCCAGTGTGGCATACCTATATCCCATATCAATAAGATCAGAAAAATATTCTTTGATGTATGCTGTCATCCTTTCATGATACTTCTGGTTCATTCCACGGATAAACCTTTCATTTTTCTTAAGAGGCGTGTTTAACAACTTCGTACCAAAACGAGACAGTTCGTTGAACTTGTTTAAGTACTCTTCAAATGACAAGCTTTCCTGCTTTAAATCCAAAAATTCTTGATACATTCTGGAAATTCTTGCCGACGGCATATAACGCTTTTCAAACACCTCCTTAAAACAATCCGAAGTAAACTCTTCCTCTGGTTCATCTATAATGACTGTTTCCCACCAGGTTGAGGCTTCTTCTTGGAGTTGCCAAGAAGCTATAAGTCTCTTCTTCTCGTCTTGCAGCTTTAGCCCTTTAAAAAATTTCTCACATGATCTTACCCATGCTTGAGCCTCAACAATTGACTGCTTGTCGGTGAACGGTTTGCCACCAAGCTTTGAGAAATTTTTATACAAATCAGCAAGATTCGGCTGCTGCTGGATATCTATTACTGCTTCTACGGCTGGGGGAATTTGATTAGGTGCAGCGGAATTTCCTTGACCCCTAGTTCTTCCTATGCGTCCGCTCATTCTTACTATCTGAAATTAGTTAGAAAATTGATTTATATATACGGACGAAATATCTTAAGGAATACCAGCAGTAAAAAAGAAATAGACTAAGAAAATTTAGAGTTTCAGTCTCGGTTATACTCATTCTAGGGTATACTTCACCTAATCTCTAATGAGCCATCTAATGTATTATACTCCGTAACTAAAGTTCTTACTCAACCAGAAGCTTTGATACCAATTTATCATGACCCAAAATTCATCGTCCAAAAATCGACGTCAAATACCTCACTTGTATTCGACTGCCGAAGATTCGAACGTCAAATTTCAGTTCGGGTGGAGCTTATAACAACAATAGATGAATATAAAACAGCAGAAACAAAATGAATGTCATATAACAATACAGGTACAACATGATACAATATCAAATACAATATCGATCTCAAATATCGGAGTGATACATATGATACAACAATAATACGATAACAGAAACTTCAACAAGTTCCCAACATACTTCAAAAGATTTCCTAATCCAAAGCTCCCAGAAGACTTCAAATCCAAGCTAGCTCCAATATACGAAAAACCTACTACTAGGCTGCCCGAGTAAAAATTATGGGCACCCAGACTTTAGGAAAGAAACAATAAACTTCAGGTTAGTCATGGACTGGTATGAGTAAACAAAAACAATTTCTTTTAAAGAAACTAGATTTATAAAAGAATATTGATATGCTTTTAAAATGAAACTACCATAAGACCTCCCGCCACACACACAATGCAAACACAGAATTGGAGGAGATTTCTTCTTATGATAGTCAAATATGTTTGGTACGAGGAAAATTTCTTTAATATTATTACTAGTGCATAGTGTGGAAAATATTTCGAGAATAGAATATTAATCTTAGCCAGCATAGGTACCATTATACTATACCTACTATAGCTATCATATTAGATGGCAAGTTCTACAACTAAGACCGTACAGGGTTTCGTATTGGGAATTGGATTTCCAACAATGGTCAGGCTAAGGAACTTCCTGGACCACATGAGTACGCCTCTGGAGGGACGACCTGAGAACCTAACTGGATCTCTGCTAACACAAGGCCGGGTTACCCCTAACTGGGTAACTACTGACACGAGTATGCCATTCCCCGGTTGTAGCCAACCTTTATCCGGGGCCCCAGCAACAAATCACAAAGTAATATATATATATATATATATATATATATATATATATATTTGCGATATCTACATAAATTAAGTATCTGGGCTCCATACCATGATACCACTTCTATCCAAAAGGAAATGCACATATCTTAAGGGGCGCTACCCCCAATAACCTTGCTGCATCTTTCCTATTTCGACCATTTCGGGGTGTGAGGTTCGACGAAATTTCGTCCACAAAGCTACGCTTTTCATAAAGCCATGCTTTGATCAACAAATGATGAACAACACTCGGTATGCCACATTACCAAGTTGGGAATATATTACTGATAACCTTCAACTACATAACCTATGAGCTCGTACGTCTTAGAGAAGCGTGTTAAGCTAAGAGAATAAATTCTCCGCGACCAACATAAATGTATTTGAAAGTAATCTTCTTTATATCTCAAATGTAATGTCAGACATACAATCCATACAAGTCTGTTCTGGGTTCGAACAGAACCGAAGGCACTTCTGACGAAGTCCTTGCAATCCCGGTATTCACAATCCCGATCTAACTTCGCATTATTTAGGGAATCTCTATACTGTAGCTACTCGGTGCTGAGACAACCGATAGGTCATCCTATCGCTCTCGCAAATACCGGTCTTTACCACTGGTCTTCAAATGCTATCCATAACATCGAATCACATATTCAGAATGGGTTATACGACACAAAGGTCCTTTCCCGGCTAAACCGAATAGTGAGAGTCAATTTTTAAAACATGTGTATGTGTCATTCACAAAAATTCACAGATTCGATGTGGGTTTCGGATAACTAACCGAAATCTGATTCCCTGTCGCATCGAAGTTTAAATGCCGTTTTACGGGCAAACAGGGTTTTCACATCAATACAGAATAAACCACAAGAGCGGCACATGGAAATTTGCATCACACAGTATCACAAACAGAATAGAAATATCAGTATCGTGCACAGCCGTAATTAATTATTTTCCAATGTGGTTTAAATTAACTACACAATTATTTGTAGTGATGTTTAAAATCAATGATTAAAATTTGGGTAAAATAAATTAAATCTTAATTAACTCGATTTATTGTTTCATGATTAAAATTTATTGTTAATTAACCAGAAGGACAAACTTTACAGTCCAATTAGATTTTAGGACACACATTCACAAAAATTAATTTCAAGGCCAAAGTCAGCAGAATAATTACTTTTAAGGACAAAGTCAGCAGTCCAATTATTTTCAAGGACATAATTTTATAGGTTTTTAGGCCTTAAAAACTAATTATTTTGCATTCTGTCCTTGAAAATAATTATTTCAGTTGTGTGTCCTAGAAACTAATTGCGTTTACTAAAGATGCCCTTATGGCAAATTTCCACTTTTAATTAACTGCTAAATTTGATTTGTCGACTTTAATTTACCTGAATAACAAATTCTCAATTTACAAATCAATTTGAACACTTAATTGTTTATCAATCAATTTTAATTTCAAATGGTATATCATGCTTAATTTCTGCTCAAAATCATTGATTTATAAAATTATTCACCTCAATTATCATTTAAGAATCTGCTTTACACTTTAAAAATCAATTTATTATTACATTGAAAATTTTAATGTAAATTAACTTAAATTCTTATTTTAGATTAAATTACTTAATTTATTACTTAACCCATTAGTTAATATTTCTTACTTTAAGTTTTTGAATTAGTTAACTCTTGATTATGAATTAACTTTAAATTAGTTTATTTAAAAATTTCTTAATTTCAAAGCTATTAACCATTTAATTATAAACAAAATTCTTAACTACTAATTTATTTGATCTTAAATTTCAAATCTTAAATTACTTCACAGACTCTTAATAATCTTGCCATTAATTTAAATCAAAGCTTGTATCTTGCATTTAAAAAAAAATGTTTATAAAAAAAATGTTAGCCTTTCAGCATTTAAACTAAAACTCGAGTAAACAGGTATTTCACCCGAGCCAAACTCGGGTTATTCTCGTCACTTCCTCGAGCCTTCTCTCCTTTCTTCCCCGTGCTCTCTTTCTTCTTCTCCCTATTTTTTTTCTTTTAGCTAAGCTTAAAACTTAATTACTGCATTATTTTAAACATTCACAAGTGCACCGAAATCAAACTCGAAGCAACTTCCCAAAAATCTCGAGCAAAATCACGCGACGCAACAACGTACGAAGACGTTGACACACCCACGCCACCATGCACATGCATAGTGGTTCGCCGACCCTTCGGCAACCCACGCTACCCTCTGCAAACCACAAATCTACCGTACGTTCGAAATCAAAACCCAACTCGATGCGAAAAACTCGAAATCGAAAACACACATCTGAACGAACTATAACTCGAACATCTTAAAGAAACTCGCCTCATTCTCCTCGCACAACCCACTAGAAAAATCGCGACTTCGGCTATAGCACGACAACCCATCAAGCAACCTTCCATCAGAATCATATGGCACTCGATCACTTATCGAAATCACACTGGCCTCGATTACTAACCGGTCCTGAAAACTCGAGCTAACCCTATCTTTGATTCGATTCATCAATCTACGCAATGGAATTTTTTTTTGATAATTTTCTCGAGATCACTGGTGTCCAAGCTTGCTTCAAACCAATTTTCATCAATTTACATTCAATCGATCATTGGCAAAAGGCAATAGAACAAAATATGTTCAAAGGGGAACTGCTCTTGAAACATTTAAATAAAAATCATCATATTAATTTTAAAAATCATACCTTTGCATGCTTATTCAAGTTACATAATCAAATAACTAATTTAAAACACTTGATTTCTTCATAAAAAATTTGTTTGTACTATAAAGTTTTGATTACAGAGGCAAACCCTTTATGTTCAAGCTGAAAGCAAATTTTAGCTCATAGATAAGATTCAAACAAACCTATTTGTTGAAGATTAAAATATATCAGAGATTTGGAAAGTGAATTCTAGAGTTTTTTTTTCTTAACTTGATTGAACTCTGGACTTAAAAGAAACAGAGGTGCTTCAAAATTAATTAGAGTAGCACTCAGAACTCACATATAAACATTCATGCAGATCAAACATTACACGAAAATTCATAAGCAACACATATTAGTTACTAAATTTTTAGCTTAAAGGTTTACTCACTTTGTAATTTGGTTGATCAGAGACTATATTGGTTTTAAAATTGCAGGTTGATCCTCCTCTGTTCTTCTTTCTTCAATGAATTGCTTTCCACTGTATGTATATAGTGATTTCTTCTTTTTTATTTTATTTCCTGTTCTTTGTTATTTTTTTTCTTTGAACGAACTTGAGGTTTGTGGTATACATATATGTGAAAGATTGTGTACAGGTTTTAGCAGAGTACTGAAGCAGGACTTTTTTTTTGTACTTTGTTCACTAAACCATGCTTTGATTTTACTGATGGGGTCTTATACATGCTGAAACGTAAGTGGCATTTAATGAAAGCATTAAATGAAGGCATGTAATGCAATGCTTCTTTGATACTTACAACATACAATATTATTCTACAATATTTTTTTTCTTTCGTTTGTACACTTTTGTTTTTATTTGTAATATAGTTGAAGTTCTAAAATTAACATATTATTTGAATCTATGTACTTATTTATTTTATTTTATTTTTTCTCTTTATGTCATATATCATTTTATAACTATAAATTTTTTATTACAAACATACATTTTCTTAATTTTTATTTTATTTTAATTTAAGGTTTAGCTATTAACATGTAATTTATCACATATATTTATTTTATTGTTTTAAAACAATTTTCTTGCTTGTTATATGTTCTATTCTTTATTATTATTATTATTATTATTAATTATTTAAACTTAACTATCAATATTTATTTAATTCCATATAACTTTATAATATTCATAATTCTTGAAATTTCACAATTTAAATTCAAAAATTCAAACAAGTTACTAAATTTAAATTTAACAAATTCTGGGATGTTACATTACAATTGGTTTATGCAAATTTATCGGTCAGCATTTAGGTCCAACCGATAAATTTCTATCCAACGCGCATCCAAATAGGAGTTTCTACGCTTGGAGTTGGATAAAGAATATTATTCCCTCCCTAGCTCCTGGCCTGGCCCAATAGGTAGAGTAATCCAAACGGCTGGCTCGAATGTAAGATCCATATCTAATTAAGGCCTTGGGCTAATTTCAAATTTAAGATTTGAATTTTAATATATATTTTAAATTTAAATGCTAATTTTAAAATATAAAAGGTTTTTATAAAAATTATAAAATAAAATTTAAAATTTTTCAAAATAGTATTCATAAATTGATCAAAATAATTTTCCAAGTTTTATGGATATTTAATTTTAATATAATTAATTATGTATAATCAATTAAATATATATATATATATAAGCTATAGTTGAATATTTATCTTAAATTGTCTAAGATGAATAATATAAAATTTTCAAAATTTGTTAAATATTTAATTAAACAAATAATCAATTAAAGAAATTATTAAATAAATAGTTAATATATATTACTAGCACTATGGGAAAAAAGGCATTAGACGACGGATATGCTCCATTGTTTGATTACATGGCTACCTGTCATTAAATCACGTGCCGTCTTATTGCCCGTTAGACCACGGAGATGTCCCGTCGTCTGATATGCAATAGCAGACAAAAAAACCATATGTTGTTTGATGTTATAATATCATTTCTAGAAATTCTTATTAGGCAATATATAAATATTGATTGATATGAATAACTGTTCAAAAACTGAAATTAAAACAAATATTTTATTTAAAATCAGATTCAAATACAATACAACTTTCACCATCACTCTACTTACATTTTCAAATGCAATTTTCACTATGCTGTCATATATACAACATTTCTATATACTCTCGTATATAACATTTCTTTTACTCACACGAGTTTATTTTTGTTGACCTTGACTTGCTTGCTCCAACTTGCATCCAGCCATCTCCTATACGTGTCAAATAAATAACGCGATAAAATGGAAAAAAACAAACCAAAATTGAAAAAATTAAGTTGAATTTGAATATTAATATTGTCTCATTTTATGTGTTTGTTTTCTTCATGTTTTAGATAGGGACAGATATATATGTGCATGGAAAACTTATGATATGCAGAGTGTATCACTGTGCATATCACCAGGCCGAGCCTCAATCCAATCTCACTGACAAGTGTCCACAAGGCCAGATCAAGCAGTGTACATAAGGCATTCAACATTACATAGTAATACATAAATGCATATATATGTATACATGTATATAAGGTGCAGCGAACACAAGTGAAGATCAGAATATGGTGCAACGAACACAAGTGCAGCGAACATCACCAAAGGGACAATTCAACAAAAGTGAAGACCAGAATATGGTGCATCGAACACAAGATCATAAGCCCAGATTAGTAAACCAAAATGAAACAAAATGGAAATTAGATTCAAGCCAGAATATGAATTCAGACATGAAAAAAATGCATGTACATGTGTATCAGGTCAATACTAATGTAATAGCAAGCATGAATTGTGATTCAGATTGAACAAGACAATAAGATGGAAATCAGATTCAGGCAGACACATAGTGTATCAAGAGGAGATACACAGAGCTACAACTTGATAGCATATACATCAAGAAACTAACTCAGTGCACACATTATTTATGTACTGAAAACTAGTTCAACTCAAAATGGTTTAGAAACTCAAAATAGTTTAGAATTGAAAACAAGTTCAACTAAACTTCAAAATGGTTCAAGCTCAAGGCAACTCGAGTGTACATAAGAACATAAAAATATATACAAGTGTATATGCAAGCACATACAAGTATATACAAGCACATATAAGTACATACAAGTATATACAAGAACTGAATTGGAACAAGATTTGTAATTGAACCAGATCAGACTCATGTACAAAAGGTAGTTCACACATATATATGCAGATATAAGAACATTTACACATATAAACATATATTTATGTATGTGCGTATATACATTGAAGTTCACAAATAATATGCAGATATATATAAACATACATACACATGAGTATGGATGAACCAAAACAGCATAACAAGAAATCACAGTGCAAAGCAACATTCACACATATATACCATACATACATATGTATGCATATACATGGAATTCTCAAATTACATGATATAACCGACTCATGTACAAAAGACAGTTCACACACATATATGTAGATATAAGAACATTCACACATACATACATACATATGTATGTATGTACGTATATACATGGAAGTTCACACACACATATGTAGTGATATGCAGATATAAACATACAAATACATGAGTATGGATGAACTAAAATAGCATAACAAGAAATCACAGTGCAAAAGCAACATGGACCATCATCGCATAATAATAAATCCAGGCAGTTAGCCATAAGATTTGAGCCACCAAAGTGCCACAAATTATGTATACACATAGAAGTATGTATATACATGTATGCACTAGCATATCAAGCATTAACACATATATACATACATAAGTATACACATTGAACAAGGCAGAGCATACATTTCAAAAATTATCAGAAAACTCAAACAAAATCAGTTGGAAATAAAATCAGTCACAAACAAAACTAGTCAAACCTAACTTCCCAAAACAAGGCAACATTTATATGATTCTCATCACTAAGAAAACAACAAAATGTCAATCAGTACTCAAAGTCAAGGAAATAAACTAATACGGTAGACCAAAGTCAAGACCGAAGTCAGTGAAATCAACCAGAGTCAAACATTAGGAATCGAAGGATGAATAAGTCAAATTCCTATAAATATCTATTATCATCATCTGCAATAATTTGTCGAGTTCATAAAGGTAAAAATCAAAATCCAAATCAAAAAAAACATACCAATTCTCATATCAAAAGAACTCAACCAATTGAAATCCTAATTCCAGAAGATCGATCGACAAGGTAAGATTAGGGTTCTTCCAATTAAAACCCTAACTCCAAAAGATTTGGTTTGGTTTTGAGGTTGAGAGAGCATGGGGAGAAGAAAAACGAGATGAGAGGACTAATTGTTTATTTGACTTCGAAGAGGGAAAAATTGAATGAGAGAAATAGAAGAGGGAAGTAATTAAAAGAACAAGCAGGCCATAAAATAATTGAGAGGGAAACCAAAAAAATAGGTGGAGCCAAAACTATTTTTTTCTATAACTTCAATCAGACGACAAATAAAATGTTGTCTAAATGACGAGCATGAACATTGAGATTTCAGGGGCTATGTCAAACAACATAACATTTTTCAATATATTGTGTGAAAGAGTGGTAAATATAGGATAATAGAAAATCTACTTTATGTTGTGTGGTCATTGTTATCTGATTCACTTTGTGGCATAGTGTACAAAAGTTATAATTAAATAATTAAAATATTTTGAATTTTATCAAAATTATTTTATGAAATTAAATTAAATAAACTTTTAAAATTTAATATATACATATATTTGTAATATACATATATGTTATAGTTAATATTCTTCCTAATCAGTTTAAGATGAATATAATAAAATTTATGAAATTTTAAATTATATTTATTTAATTAGTTAACTAAATTAAAAATTAAAGTTTATTAAAACCGTTTTAATCAATAAGATACCTACATACAACATATATATATATATATATATATATATATATATAAGTTAACTAAATTATAAAGTCATAATAACTAAACTTATACAATTATATGCATAACTTAAATATTATTGGAACATAAATAATCCCTAAATAGATTTTTGAAATAAATCCATATATACGTATTATACGCACACCATGATATAAGATGTGTCTGTCACTTGTATCATTAGGGTATTTCATAAGAAATAATGTAACATCCCGCCTTTTTGCACACTTTAAACCGACACACGTGCCAATTCAAAGCATACGCAAGGGCGGATTGTTATGGGGTAAATAAGAAAAACAGAGAAGAAATAAAAACAAAAATAGAATCTCACAGCGGAAGGATAAAATATAATAACAAATATACAGTTCATAAACAGTTTACAAAAGCTTGATTCTTCTTTTACAATAAATATCAGAGTTACACATACCAATACAAGCAATGCAGCGGAATATAAAGAGTGTGGTGCAATACTATATATAAAATAATACTGATTCTTCGTCTTCGTCCTCCAAAGCTAAAATCTGCTATCCTGAAACGCTCGGACTGACCCGAGCGAATTTGAAAAAGACAAAAACACTCGAGTCAGACTAGAAAATCTTATGTGAGTTAAATAAACAGAAATAAATATGAGTACAGTAACTCAAGAGATGCTCGGGATTTACATCTCCTAAGGATCCGTTAAACTATTTACTATGTAGTATATTGCGCTATTATAATAGTGTCTAATTGTAAAATAAACTTACTTTTAAATAGCGTTAAGGCTTTACATTTTCCACCTTAACACGTAATAGTCCCAGTAGTCCATCCAATACCATAGCTCCTCCTACTCGGGAAGCAACTAGAGGATACCACACGGGCTACGGGAGAAAACCAAACTCGTACAAGGCTCGATATGGTAGGTGACACGGCACAACGAGGCAATGCCAGGGTAGATATACCAATTGCTATCCAGGCTGGTGGAAACGCGTAGCCGCAGTTACCGCCCACCTCGGACTAACTCCCCAAAATCAAAATATAGAAGTGGCCACTGAATCAATCCAAGTCAAAGTATAATATCGAAGAGGAGCGTCCGATCAGAGGAATGACCTCATTGGCCTGAGAATCGCTCCTGTTTTAGCCACCTTATGCCAACTCACGGGAGTTGGGTCCACGTATTTACCTTACAGGAAACGTCGCCACCACCTACTTCATTCTGGAATCTCCACCGCGTACACGGTTAGTCAAAGTGGTTTTCGGTATCGACAGAGAGTATGTCAGATATCCGATCCCGGTCTCTTTGCCAACCCATCGTTATTATAACACCGCGGTCATTTAAAAATAGTTTATACTTTTAAAACCAAAATAAAATCCATTTCAAAACCATAATATTACGATATCATCTCTTCTTTAAAACCCAAAAGATCCATTTGATATTATTTCTATAAAAACCCAATCAATGATATCATTTCCCAAATATAAATCTTTTCCAAAAATTATGCCACTTTTAAAATTTATAATTCCTTGTAACGAAATATTTGAATATTAACTTTCAACATAATACTTCGAAATCCATAGTTTTTAAAACCATTACTTTCAAAAACTAAATGGTTTGGATATTCAACAGTATATAAAATAAGTGGTTTAACTTAAATGTTACTTTGAAAAGAAATATTTCTCGTGGCTTTACAATACATTTCTTTATTTAAAGTTAAAACCAAAATTTAATATCGCTTCAAGTTCCAAAACCATTCCAATAAATTCATATATATACGTATATCCATTTTGAGTATAAATATTTCAACTAAAGTTGGATTTTATTCTTTCGAATCAAATGTTCTATTAATTAGCCTTGAATATTCACATAGATTCCATAATTTATAAGACTTCAATTTCTAGTAAAATATATATATATTTCCAAATTCAAATTTTACTAGAAAATTCATTCCAAAATATTTTGGAAAAACCCAATTATAAATATCATATCTTTAAAATTTCCAACTTAATATTTAAACATAGGATATAAATCATCAAACTCCATTTTCTTAATTTTCTTCCATTTTTAATAAAGAAATTTATTCACCTTTTAATTTCAAAATTTCAACTTCCTATGTATATAAATATGGAAGAAACATTTATTCAGTATAAAATTTAAGATTTTTATAAACCGTATTCCATCCAAACCATAGAAATCACATTAAAAATAGTTATATATAGACCGCGGTGCCTGTATATAGTTTTCTATCCTATGGTCAAGTGATACGGATATTTATCATTTCAATCCGCAATTTAAAAATAAAACTGCGGTTGTATATCATTTCAAACCGCAATCCCGAATGAAATGAAAAATGCATACTAACTTGCAGTTTAATGATATCAAATAAAACATCCATTCAATAACACATCCATCACCCAATCACAAACATCAAGCAATATCAATCAATAACAATATATGTTTGGTAATATACAACAGGTAATAATTGGCAGTTTTATTTCAAATTATATTTATCAACTATTAATCTAACAATTTATATTCAGTGATAATTGACATAACTGTTAACTAGCAGTTCATATGCAAACAATAATTTCTAACAGCCAATTAACACGCAATAAATCAATTAAATTTACAGTTAAATTCAAAAAATTGCAATTCAACAGATATGAATGAAATAACATGCCAAAAGCTCATAAATAAATTTCTATTCATTTCTAAAATTTATTTAACAAACATAAAAGCTTCTAGTAATTGTGAGTGGGTTAAAACACTCACCTTTTGAATTTAAATCGAATTCAAACCCGATTTAAACCCAAAAATTCGCCCGTCTCAGAATTCGTCCAAACCAGCGTCATCGAGTCCGGAATTAAATTACGATCCTAACAAAAAAAATCGCGCGTAAATCGGATATCGTATGCAAAAGTTATAGCGAAAATTGCGAGTTGAAAAATCAAAATTAAATTAAACAAAATGGTACACATTTACACTTGCCAACATTGAACGCACGCACATAATTCCATCTTCCCAGAACGCGCGCAGGCCCACGCAACAGCCGCCACCCATAATTTATCAACCCTAATCGAAAATTCCCGCCAATCCAACCGTTGAAACTCGAAACAAACCACATAGATGCGATCCCCTCGGTTCCCTCTCCAAAACCCAGAAACCGTTTTCCGATCCGACGAAGTTTTGCGCGACGATGATGAACGATTTTGGGGCTGTTTGAATTTATTCTGGATGAATGACAGCTCCAATTGAAAAACGAATTTCACCAGCAATTTACGCGTATCGAATACTTCAACATATATTTTTTCTGGAATTTTCTGAAATTTTTGAGTTTTGACTTTTGATTTTGAACTGTGGATGGATCTGGAATTGGATCTGAGATGTATACATTTGGGGAAGAGAAAGGAGTGCAGAAATGAACGTACAGCAAATGAAAAAGAAAGGAGCTAGGGTTTATAGATGTATATTTATAGATAGGCTAGAGGTAGGGTAGCTAGACTGGATACGCGAACGTGCGTGACAAACCATGGTCCAAAAAGTCCGCTATGCCTCCGGAGTCGGATTTGTTAAAACTATATATCCAAGTAGGTGTTTTAAAATATTCTGAACGCAATGGAAAAAGTTTCGCGACCAAATTCGATCGTATGAAGAAGTTATGCTAAAAAAACAAAAATTTCACATTGATTTCAAAATGCGTAAATTTCAAGGCGTTTCGAGTCCGTATGATCAAACGACAAGTCCGATCGCTACGAAACTTGAAACATTATTATAATTCACCGTTACGGATCCGATGAAACTGGTTTCGTCGAAATCCGAGTCCGTGCCTAAAATGGCTATTTTCATATTAATTAAATAAATAGGCAAATAAATTAATTAAATTCAATCTTTAAAATTTTTGACTTTAAAATTGAAAATTTGATCATTTTTATAATTTCACTTTAGTTACAACAAATTAAACGAACCCAGATATCAATGTCAAGTAAATAAATTTATAAATTTCAGTGTTTGAATTCAATTACGGTAAATTCAGATATTGTAAATTCCAAGAATTTACTTAAATTTAACTTTGACTATGACCTTATAGTTTACTGCGTATTATTACGTCAATTAATATAACTTTACGTTTATTTCAAATCTACCAATTATAACCAAATAAAACCTTTCAATTGTTTTTCATGAATAGGTATTTCAATGAATTAGTTAGTATTCGACTAGCATAATATTTAATTCTAACCACTGCAATAATTAAGCTTTATTTTAAATTGGATTTAGATGGAAGGATTTGTTTGCCTTTTCTTAACTACTATATTCAAAAATTCTGCCTTTCTTTGTATTGCTACTATTTCCATTTATATTGAAATTGTAAAACATATATAAAAAAATTAGAATCTCAAATAAGCTCTTATTACTCACAATTACTATATTAATTTGGATTGCACAACATCTTATTCATCACTTGCTTAAACCTAAATTCCTATTTCATTCATAAATGCTAAAATAAATCAATTATTACATAATTTCTTTTATTAATATTCATGCTATTCATGCTATTCGTGCTACTCATGTTAAATTCAATTCCTTTGTTCCATTCAACATCAGCAATTATCTATTAAATGTCCCAAAATTTCTATTAAATAAATCTAATGAATCTTTATTATAAATTAGATGAATTTAATATTGCATTCAAACTATTGCGTTAAAATTTCCGTTTCACCTTAAAGTAACTAAATTTGCCCATTATAATACTTATTTCAATTCAAAAAAAAAAACATTTTATTAACATCAAAAATTTACCATTTCATCTTACCATTTATTTACGTATCCTTTTATTGCACTGATTGAAATAAATTCACTTATTAAATTTTTAAGTTCGTTACCTATCCATCTTGATTTTAATTCCATCTATAAATCAAATTCAGTTAGCCTTAACGTTACTACACTAAATCTACAATCAGTTTCAATTTATATAGAATTATATCTTAATACTTACCATTTATTTATAAATTAGGTTACCTTCCAATAAATCTGATTCCTAAGCATTTGATTGGATTGCCATCTTTACTATGTCTATTATTAATTAGCTTCAAATTCTACAATTTCACTTCTTAAATCCACCTTTTGCTATATTATAAGTAAAATTTACATTGGTTACATAAATGTATCATTTATTTACATTTATTACAAACTTATTTCCAGTTCCAACTAACAATCTAAATAAATGAATAGGCAACCTACCATAAACACTACCGTTACCTTTTTGTCACATACAAAATCCTTTATTACAAAAATCAATTTCTGCATATATTTTCATACTACAAATTCAATTTACTTATGTTCAAATTATAACCAAACCTGACCTTTAAATTATTTTGTATAAAATTGGGATTTCATTAAGTTTCTTAATTATTACCCTTAATTGGCATTTATCATCTTGTATTCTCGTTATCATTTCATAGATATGATTCCCAATTCCTTATTATTGACTTAAAATGTCATTACTTACATTGCATTAAACGTTGTTACTTAAATCTCTACCCAATAGTAATTAATACTCTAAATTAATATGCTTACTCCTTTCGTTATTTATTCATTATCACAAGAAACGTTTAATCATTTGTAATTTCAAATTACCTACATTGATTGTATATATTTTCCATTATTATCATTTATTAGAATTCTATTCAACTTTCCATCTTATGCATGTAGTTAACCTTTCTACTGATTTTTCCTTCAAAATTTTCAGTTATTTCTTATTTAATCGCTATAAATTAAATGCATTGGTAACGAACAATAGTTGTTACCATTATACAATTTATACATTTGTAATTTATTCTCTACAACAATTATTACCTATCAATATTATTTCGCCCATAAATACAAACTTGCAATTTTTCTTATTATCATATTCCATTTACTGTTAACAATGTTTATTACATTATACTAGTTTAATAATTTCCTCAAATTTCTCATATTCAACTCATATACTGGTAAAATTCTTTTCACTACTTAAAATCATTTGAATTTACTTCGAATTACTATAAGTAGGTTTTTAATTTATTTTTCTTCTAAATTTAATTACAACTTAATTTAACCAAATTAAATCCATGAAATCTACGAGTCGCTACACTCTCCCCCACTCAAAACTTTTCGTCCCCGAAAAGGAAAAGGAAGGGAGAAAGAAGAATAAAACAGTATATCCAGTTTCAAATATTAACTTATAACAATAATTTACTAAATTAATTTCCTTTAATGAATTACACTTGTTTTATAATCATTATGTCTTTTAATACTTAAATTATTAAAGTTGGAAAAATATCTTTAACAAAATTCTAAGTCCAAAATTTACGAAAATTTTTGGCAGAGTCTCCTTTGTACGGAGGGACTCTGGAGAAAATATAATATCCCAAATATACAAATATATTACATATATCCAAAATAAAATATCCCACACGGGAAAATATATAAATAGCGCTTTAATCGTAATCCGAAAACGTACCTATTTGTCGGGCAAAACGCTTATTATTTTGGAACCAAAAGCAGTAGCAGTTGCTTCCAACCCCTGTATTCACTTATATAATCTAAAAGGTTAAATATTTATTTTACAGTGAAATGTTTGGGTAGATTCAATCATTTATATCCAATCAAATGCAACAACCATAAATTTTAACAAACAGCACATGCCACCAACAGACAATCATTCAATCAAACAACAATTAGTTGTTAGGTTCAAATTCCGAAATTATACGAAATGTAAAATAACTATCAAGTGCATCCTTTACTCAACAGTCTTAGATGGAACAAAGATAGATTATTTCTCCATCCCACAACTTCAAAATTCCTTACCCAACAACCATACATCAACCAAACAATTCAAATCAACACCAAAATAGCTTATTATACATTTATTTCATACTTCAGTGGTTTGATTTTCTTCCATTCCTTTATGAGGGATTTCTTTGTTCTTACAAGTTTTATTTTCCATTTATTACAAAATTCATTATATTTGTATTCCAATTTATTGACTAAAGTATATATCATCTATTTATACTACTTACCTTTACTTATATAGTAAAATTTCCAATTTATCTTAAGCTTATACAATTAATTCTCATTAACCATAGCGAATTAATAGAATACCTTTTCCCTCAAGCTTCACTTGTAAGATTTTCCTTAAATTCTTAATCTGCTAACATTCATTCTTATAAGTGGAAGTTTTTATTTATTCATCAACTATTAATTGTAGTCATTTCAAATTTTTCTACTTTCCATTATTTTGGAATAGGGAAGATTAAAACATACTTAAGTCACTAATCATACAATCAATCCTTATTTAGAATATCATTTTATATACTTAAGTTCATATCACCTATTAATAATACTTATCTTTATTTTTAGTAAAATTTCAATCATAACTTAAGTTTATACCATTTAATTCTTATTATAGCAGTAATTTATTGAATACTTCATTTTTCCTAAATTCCTACTTGTAAAATATTCAATTCCAGTTTCTTATTTAACACTTCAACTTTTATATTTGGGTAAGTTATTTATGTTAAGGAAATTGCAATTGAACTTATACAAGTTTAATCTCCATTCTTTTAATTAAATTTAATGTTTATCCATATTACTCTTTGTCTCATATGTATGCAAATTCCTCTTTATAGCTTTGCAGTTATTCTTTTATTTCAATTAGAGGTTTCAATTCGTTTATTACTTAACTTTTATTTCACTAACAACTTTTAAACAATTAACTAACGGAAAAAAAAATTTTTAGAATGAAATACCGGGTTAAATTTCAATTTATTTCAAAATAATAGATAATTAATTTCTTGCAACTTTTATATCTCTAATTATCTTTAAATAATTAAAAATTTCAAATAAATTCAAAACAAATCTGTAGTAGAAATTACTACAGTGGCCTTTCCCCTTCGAAACTCGAAAATGAAAGTTGATGATGCGGCCGTCATCACCAAATTTATTTTCCAGCGACAAAGGGGAAAGTACAGAATTTAATTCTTTTTCCAAAATCTTCTTTAAAACAATTCTTCCAATTTATACGAAATATTTATATAAGAAAATACTTATAAACCGAACCATTATTTTTCATAAACTCTTTGAAAACAAATTTGGAAAAATCCCGGACTTAAGTTCTAAAATCTCCAATTTGATTTATCAAAATTTCAACTTAGCTTCAGTTCTTATAAATATTTTATTCCCTAACACCCAATCTATAGCAACCAAATATATATATATCTTTATAAAACTATTTTTTTTTTTATATGGAAAATATAATAGGCAAAATTATTTCATTCACCTATATTAAAAACGGATATTATGTCGGTCTGTCCTATTAAGTGTTTAGAAATCCCTATTGATGACATAGCGTCCCATGCATCAACCAGAATTTATAAATACAAAGCGGAACAGATTAACACAATATAAAAATCTTTTTATAACACTAACAAGTACGCTCTCTCATATATATACGCTCAGTGACTCCCATAGGATATTGCTACCCTATTAACAAAGAGTCAAACCCCACAAAGCCAAGGTTTATCGCTAAACCAAAGCTCTGATACCAACTGTAACATCCCGCCTTTTTGCACACTTTAAACCGACACACGTGCCAATTCAAAGCATACGCAAGGGCGGATTGTTATGGGGTAAATAAGAAAAACAGAGAAGAAATAAAAACAAAAATAGAATCTCACAGCGGAAGGATAAAATATAATAACAAATATACAGTTCATAAACAGTTTACAAAAGCTTGATTCTTCTTTTACAATAAATATCAGAGTTACACATACCAATACAAGCAATGCAGCGGAATATAAAGAGTGTGGTGCAATACTATATATAAAATAATACTGATTCTTCGTCTTCGTCCTCCAAAGCTAAAATCTGCTATCCTGAAACGCTCGGACTGACCCGAGCGAATTTGAAAAAGACAAAAACACTCGAGTCAGACTAGAAAATCTTATGTGAGTTAAATAAACAGAAATAAATATGAGTACAGTAACTCAAGAGATGCTCGGGATTTACATCTCCTAAGGATCCGTTAAACTATTTACTATGTAGTATATTGCGCTATTATAATAGTGTCTAATTGTAAAATAAACTTACTTTTAAATAGCGTTAAGGCTTTACATTTTCCACCTTAACACGTAATAGTCCCAGTAGTCCATCCAATACCATAGCTCCTCCTACTCGGGAAGCAACTAGAGGATACCACACGGGCTACGGGAGAAAACCAAACTCGTACAAGGCTCGATATGGTAGGTGACACGGCACAACGAGGCAATGCCAGGGTAGATATACCAATTGCTATCCAGGCTGGTGGAAACGCGTAGCCGCAGTTACCGCCCACCTCGGACTAACTCCCCAAAATCAAAATATAGAAGTGGCCACTGAATCAATCCAAGTCAAAGTATAATATCGAAGAGGAGCGTCCGATCAGAGGAATGACCTCATTGGCCTGAGAATCGCTCCTGTTTTAGCCACCTTATGCCAACTCACGGGAGTTGGGTCCACGTATTTACCTTACAGGAAACGTCGCCACCACCTACTTCATTCTGGAATCTCCACCGCGTACACGGTTAGTCAAAGTGGTTTTCGGTATCGACAGAGAGTATGTCAGATATCCGATCCCGGTCTCTTTGCCAACCCATCGTTATTATAACACCGCGGTCATTTAAAAATAGTTTATACTTTTAAAACCAAAATAAAATCCATTTCAAAACCATAATATTACGATATCATCTCTTCTTTAAAACCCAAAAGATCCATTTGATATTATTTCTATAAAAACCCAATCAATGATATCATTTCCCAAATATAAATCTTTTCCAAAAATTATGCCACTTTTAAAATTTATAATTCCTTGTAACGAAATATTTGAATATTAACTTTCAACATAATACTTCGAAATCCATAGTTTTTAAAACCATTACTTTCAAAAACTAAATGGTTTGGATATTCAACAGTATATAAAATAAGTGGTTTAACTTAAATGTTACTTTGAAAAGAAATATTTCTCGTGGCTTTACAATACATTTCTTTATTTAAAGTTAAAACCAAAATTTAATATCGCTTCAAGTTCCAAAACCATTCCAATAAATTCATATATATACGTATATCCATTTTGAGTATAAATATTTCAACTAAAGTTGGATTTTATTCTTTCGAATCAAATGTTCTATTAATTAGCCTTGAATATTCACATAGATTCCATAATTTATAAGACTTCAATTTCTAGTAAAATATATATATATTTCCAAATTCAAATTTTACTAGAAAATTCATTCCAAAATATTTTGGAAAAACCCAATTATAAATATCATATCTTTAAAATTTCCAACTTAATATTTAAACATAGGATATAAATCATCAAACTCCATTTTCTTAATTTTCTTCCATTTTTAATAAAGAAATTTATTCACCTTTTAATTTCAAAATTTCAACTTCCTATGTATATAAATATGGAAGAAACATTTATTCAGTATAAAATTTAAGATTTTTATAAACCGTATTCCATCCAAACCATAGAAATCACATTAAAAATAGTTATATATAGACCGCGGTGCCTGTATATAGTTTTCTATCCTATGGTCAAGTGATACGGATATTTATCATTTCAATCCGCAATTTAAAAATAAAACTGCGGTTGTATATCATTTCAAACCGCAATCCCGAATGAAATGAAAAATGCATACTAACTTGCAGTTTAATGATATCAAATAAAACATCCATTCAATAACACATCCATCACCCAATCACAAACATCAAGCAATATCAATCAATAACAATATATGTTTGGTAATATACAACAGGTAATAATTGGCAGTTTTATTTCAAATTATATTTATCAACTATTAATCTAACAATTTATATTCAGTGATAATTGACATAACTGTTAACTAGCAGTTCATATGCAAACAATAATTTCTAACAGCCAATTAACACGCAATAAATCAATTAAATTTACAGTTAAATTCAAAAAATTGCAATTCAACAGATATGAATGAAATAACATGCCAAAAGCTCATAAATAAATTTCTATTCATTTCTAAAATTTATTTAACAAACATAAAAGCTTCTAGTAATTGTGAGTGGGTTAAAACACTCACCTTTTGAATTTAAATCGAATTCAAACCCGATTTAAACCCAAAAATTCGCCCGTCTCAGAATTCGTCCAAACCAGCGTCATCGAGTCCGGAATTAAATTACGATCCTAACAAAAAAAATCGCGCGTAAATCGGATATCGTATGCAAAAGTTATAGCGAAAATTGCGAGTTGAAAAATCAAAATTAAATTAAACAAAATGGTACACATTTACACTTGCCAACATTGAACGCACGCACATAATTCCATCTTCCCAGAACGCGCGCAGGCCCACGCAACAGCCGCCACCCATAATTTATCAACCCTAATCGAAAATTCCCGCCAATCCAACCGTTGAAACTCGAAACAAACCACATAGATGCGATCCCCTCGGTTCCCTCTCCAAAACCCAGAAACCGTTTTCCGATCCGACGAAGTTTTGCGCGACGATGATGAACGATTTTGGGGCTGTTTGAATTTATTCTGGATGAATGACAGCTCCAATTGAAAAACGAATTTCACCAGCAATTTACGCGTATCGAATACTTCAACATATATTTTTTCTGGAATTTTCTGAAATTTTTGAGTTTTGACTTTTGATTTTGAACTGTGGATGGATCTGGAATTGGATCTGAGATGTATACATTTGGGGAAGAGAAAGGAGTGCAGAAATGAACGTACAGCAAATGAAAAAGAAAGGAGCTAGGGTTTATAGATGTATATTTATAGATAGGCTAGAGGTAGGGTAGCTAGACTGGATACGCGAACGTGCGTGACAAACCATGGTCCAAAAAGTCCGCTATGCCTCCGGAGTCGGATTTGTTAAAACTATATATCCAAGTAGGTGTTTTAAAATATTCTGAACGCAATGGAAAAAGTTTCGCGACCAAATTCGATCGTATGAAGAAGTTATGCTAAAAAAACAAAAATTTCACATTGATTTCAAAATGCGTAAATTTCAAGGCGTTTCGAGTCCGTATGATCAAACGACAAGTCCGATCGCTACGAAACTTGAAACATTATTATAATTCACCGTTACGGATCCGATGAAACTGGTTTCGTCGAAATCCGAGTCCGTGCCTAAAATGGCTATTTTCATATTAATTAAATAAATAGGCAAATAAATTAATTAAATTCAATCTTTAAAATTTTTGACTTTAAAATTGAAAATTTGATCATTTTTATAATTTCACTTTAGTTACAACAAATTAAACGAACCCAGATATCAATGTCAAGTAAATAAATTTATAAATTTCAGTGTTTGAATTCAATTACGGTAAATTCAGATATTGTAAATTCCAAGAATTTACTTAAATTTAACTTTGACTATGACCTTATAGTTTACTGCGTATTATTACGTCAATTAATATAACTTTACGTTTATTTCAAATCTACCAATTATAACCAAATAAAACCTTTCAATTGTTTTTCATGAATAGGTATTTCAATGAATTAGTTAGTATTCGACTAGCATAATATTTAATTCTAACCACTGCAATAATTAAGCTTTATTTTAAATTGGATTTAGATGGAAGGATTTGTTTGCCTTTTCTTAACTACTATATTCAAAAATTCTGCCTTTCTTTGTATTGCTACTATTTCCATTTATATTGAAATTGTAAAACATATATAAAAAAATTAGAATCTCAAATAAGCTCTTATTACTCACAATTACTATATTAATTTGGATTGCACAACATCTTATTCATCACTTGCTTAAACCTAAATTCCTATTTCATTCATAAATGCTAAAATAAATCAATTATTACATAATTTCTTTTATTAATATTCATGCTATTCATGCTATTCGTGCTACTCATGTTAAATTCAATTCCTTTGTTCCATTCAACATCAGCAATTATCTATTAAATGTCCCAAAATTTCTATTAAATAAATCTAATGAATCTTTATTATAAATTAGATGAATTTAATATTGCATTCAAACTATTGCGTTAAAATTTCCGTTTCACCTTAAAGTAACTAAATTTGCCCATTATAATACTTATTTCAATTCAAAAAAAAAAACATTTTATTAACATCAAAAATTTACCATTTCATCTTACCATTTATTTACGTATCCTTTTATTGCACTGATTGAAATAAATTCACTTATTAAATTTTTAAGTTCGTTACCTATCCATCTTGATTTTAATTCCATCTATAAATCAAATTCAGTTAGCCTTAACGTTACTACACTAAATCTACAATCAGTTTCAATTTATATAGAATTATATCTTAATACTTACCATTTATTTATAAATTAGGTTACCTTCCAATAAATCTGATTCCTAAGCATTTGATTGGATTGCCATCTTTACTATGTCTATTATTAATTAGCTTCAAATTCTACAATTTCACTTCTTAAATCCACCTTTTGCTATATTATAAGTAAAATTTACATTGGTTACATAAATGTATCATTTATTTACATTTATTACAAACTTATTTCCAGTTCCAACTAACAATCTAAATAAATGAATAGGCAACCTACCATAAACACTACCGTTACCTTTTTGTCACATACAAAATCCTTTATTACAAAAATCAATTTCTGCATATATTTTCATACTACAAATTCAATTTACTTATGTTCAAATTATAACCAAACCTGACCTTTAAATTATTTTGTATAAAATTGGGATTTCATTAAGTTTCTTAATTATTACCCTTAATTGGCATTTATCATCTTGTATTCTCGTTATCATTTCATAGATATGATTCCCAATTCCTTATTATTGACTTAAAATGTCATTACTTACATTGCATTAAACGTTGTTACTTAAATCTCTACCCAATAGTAATTAATACTCTAAATTAATATGCTTACTCCTTTCGTTATTTATTCATTATCACAAGAAACGTTTAATCATTTGTAATTTCAAATTACCTACATTGATTGTATATATTTTCCATTATTATCATTTATTAGAATTCTATTCAACTTTCCATCTTATGCATGTAGTTAACCTTTCTACTGATTTTTCCTTCAAAATTTTCAGTTATTTCTTATTTAATCGCTATAAATTAAATGCATTGGTAACGAACAATAGTTGTTACCATTATACAATTTATACATTTGTAATTTATTCTCTACAACAATTATTACCTATCAATATTATTTCGCCCATAAATACAAACTTGCAATTTTTCTTATTATCATATTCCATTTACTGTTAACAATGTTTATTACATTATACTAGTTTAATAATTTCCTCAAATTTCTCATATTCAACTCATATACTGGTAAAATTCTTTTCACTACTTAAAATCATTTGAATTTACTTCGAATTACTATAAGTAGGTTTTTAATTTATTTTTCTTCTAAATTTAATTACAACTTAATTTAACCAAATTAAATCCATGAAATCTACGAGTCGCTACAAATAAATTATTGTTTAAATCGATACTACTCTAGAAACACAGAGTTGTCCCTTTATCATTTATATACTAGTAAAATACTTGCATATGCACTAGCTGTTGAGCAAAATCAAACTATGGCTGTTATATGTAGTCCTATTATTATATTACTTTACGAGGTAAGATTAATGCATATTTTTATTGAGCAAACTCAAAGTATAAGCATCTATACATAGGCCATTAAGAAATGATCGATAAAAGTGGATAATCTCTTTTGATTTATTGAGCAAACTCAAGGTCAAGATCGATATTAAGGCAAAGAAAACTGTTGGGAGTTATATATGATATAGTCGATAAAGTATTATCCATCACTCACAAAACTATGATTTGTTGAACAAAATCAATGTCATATCTAAGGCACGCGAGTGCTCACATTCACTAGAGAAATTGAAAGGTTTCTGTATTTGTCTTGGGGTTTTGAGAAATATATAAAATCTAGTGGGAGCCTTTTTATTCGAAAGATAAGATGACTGTTTGTAAGGACATACATTATATAATTGGCTATTTCAACAAATTTGAGTAGTATAATCGGTAAAGTTGTTTATCAATTCAAAAATACATATGAACTGAATTAAGATTGACAAAAAATACAAAATATACTTAATAATAAAAAATTTGGCTGTCACTTCAAGATTTCATTTAAGTGTTTATTTGGTCGACACTATGTATTATCTTCTATGCATTTTGAACACTAAAGCAATACTAGAATATGAATATTTGATCCATATTTGAATGTATATAAATATTGTATGGTGAATAGTTGCAATATATGAAATCTCGATGAAATCGGTTCACTTCAAATAAGTAAGTAAACCATAATGCAAGATCACATGTTCAATACGACTGAATAAAATGAGAATATTGTGGTTAGAAAACAACATTAGACCAAGGTCTAAAGACTGACCTAGTAGGTCGATCAATGAAATTTTAGTTCCAACCAGTTTACTCAAGTGCAACTTATTTCCTTAAAAATAGTAAAGATATATGAGTGCACTTTTATAAAGATTTCAATGGAGTCCTGTAGTAAGTGTTTTAATTTGATTGGTTTGACAATTTAGAAAGGAAATTAAATGTCTGAGAGTGGATGTAACGTGTGCATAATTAAGATAGAGAGAGTGAATGGTCAACACAGCTTAATGAAGAGACAACGAAAATGAGAATTGTATAAAATACCAATAGATAATCAATAGGTTTTATGATGAAATAGTAGGTACTCGATGCGGATTGGGAGATGTGATTTCTATTCCAAATTTATTTCTGTATAGAAATTTATTTTCAATGAGAGTTATTTCTTTGAGTTCAAAATATTTGATCTGAAATTCTCGAACGTAAACTTGTTATGGTGGATAAAATAAAATCCCATAATAAGTGGTTGAATGTAGCTTGGCAGAAATAGTGGAAACATACCACATAACACTTATTATTGAACACACCAAGTTACGAAAATTTGTTTTCATATATACACCAAATGCTACTTATGAAAAAACATGGTTTCCAATGACTGAAAGTATTTATAATTTTACTTTAATATGATATTATGAATATTCATTATAAAAAAATCTATCAAAATAATGGTATTTGTTTTCATAACGACAATGATGCATTAGCTATTGAAAATACAAAAGTATCTAATTTGTTTTAATATTTTTTGAATTATGAACTAAGCCATGTCACTGAGAAATAATTCTTTAACCATATGATTATGGATCATATGATACTGGTGAATTATGTCTCAACAATTATGGGAAAAACACTCATTTGGTGAATGTGCTAAAAGAGTTAATGAACACCTCAGATTCTTGTATAAAGATTATGTAGTCTAAGGTCTAATGGTACCAAAATGGATCCACCTACTTCATTGCTGATGAATTGTCACAAGTAAGGAAATGTTTATTTGCAACACAAGTAATATTTCCATGATAAGTTTATAGAATATAAAGCAGAAGTAGAAAACATAATATGCAAAGAAAATAAAACAATTCAATTTGATCGAGTCTATGAGTATATTGGTAAAATATTCCAAATGTACATAAAGACAAATATGGTTCAATATCAAAGTCATTCCTACCTGTGGTACATAATGATGCATTGAAAAGGAGCGATCAGACTTTGTAGGAAAAAATAGGTTTGATGATGAGTGAAGTTGGGTTAACTTTTTTATTAGGACGTGTGCTTAAGAGCAAGTACATATGTTGAATTTTATTTCATCAAAATTATAGTTTACAGGATCATATAAGATATGAATTGATAAGAAACATTGATCATAAAAAGTTTAAGATATGTGGTTGACTAACTTATGCTATGAACATAAGTTTCATAAACACAAAACTAAATCATTTTATGTAAGTATTTCTTATCATCAAAAATCACTTCAACCTTGTCGAAACCTAAAAGAATACAAAAGAAGGCTTCTTGAAGAATGATGACGATAGCAAGACCTTTCGATAGAGTCAAAGGGATGCTTTTGGAAATATTAGATAAACTATGGGCTTCCGAAGAGGTCGAAAAGGGATAAGGCAACCCTTCTTCTTTAGTTGATCCCTTCCGAAACAGTCGATTTCGCATGCACAAAGGGGTTCACATGTGTTCAAAATGCCTTTCGAAAGCATCAAAAGAAAGGTAACTCATTAATCAAGGGGATTACTTTCGAAAGCTACCTTCCTAACCATCTTCTATCTACCAAGAAGCCTCCTCCATTACAATTGACCTTTTGCGATGATCTATCCGCCACCATTAAATCCTGCCAAAACCATCCAAATGTCCTTCCTCACTCGTTCAAGTAGCAACATATCATGTTGGCACCAGATATTAACAACAATGAAGAAGTCAAAGTAGCCTTCTACTATTCTACAAACCATTCGAGACCAAGAAAATACCTCTTCTGACATGGTCGCAAGCTTCCAAAAATGCATGTAAGTGGAGTGCAAACCGATACGATGCCTAATCGTGGAAGATTCTTGTGTTTCGAAAGCTTAAACAAAGAAAGCATCTTCACCTTCTACAAGCGTTGGATGTGTACCTTTGAACTTCCTTTCCTGCTTACCTAACACATCAACAATAAGATAAAGGTCGCTTCTACACCTTCCGATGGAGTCGAAAGCACCTAAGTCCCATTCAAAAGCAGTGTTAGAAAGGCGCTCTGAATTCAACAGTAGTGAAAGATCATTAAGGCATCATTCGACTAAGTCGAAAGGACTGATGCAAAAGGATCCAACCTGCACCTATAAATAAGACCTAAGGGTATTGTTTTAGGATCTCGAATTCATTCTTTCAATACTTGTTCTTTTCTTGAGTTTGTAAACCCTAGTTCCTAAATGAAATTGGGAATCTCATTTTCTTGTAATACTTAAACCTTGTCTTCACGGAAATTATCAATAAAGTAAATACATGGAACTTTCGTATGCATAGTTTCTGATTTCACTGTTTATATATGGTTTCGACTATAAAGTACATACATCAATATCTATTGAATGAGTACCTTTCGAAGGAGTAGGATCCTTCCGACTCAGTTAAAACCCTTTAGATCCCATTAGGTCACAACCTTAGATTACCTCAACCTATTCGAAAGGTGGTTTCGAAGGGGTCTTAGATTACTTCAACCGATTCGAAATGTGGTTTCGAGGAGAACATTCACACTTCGAATTTTTCTTTGGGGTATTGACAAAGTTTCTTGTTAATATTTTTAGCGTTGGAAGGAGATCTTGAACCTCCAACTTTGTTGAATTTATAACCTTATTCCCCTATCCTTATTCCATTCCAAGATAACCATAGACCCTACGCCAAAATGCTTAGCAAAATTAAAAAGTCCTAGCAAGGATCTTCAGTACCACACTTGATTGGATTCTCTCATGAAACTATTTAAGATTCTAACCTATATAAAAAACTAATGTTAAGATTGGAGGCTTTAAGAATCAAGTAAAAGAAGAAAGCTGGATCTTACGATCCAGATAATTGGAGCTTAAACCCATTTCATATTGGCCTTACACCCATCTTCGCTTTAGGAGGAGCAAAAAGTAGGGGTGATCATTTATTTGATCAAAAGGGGAAGACTGTTCAATTCTATGCTAAAGGCACTATCTTTGAAGAAGAAATGATGGTCGATTACTATACATTTTCTCAGAAATGGCATCGAGTAACAAGTGAACCATCGCCTCTATATGAGCTTCGAAAGATTTTAAAAAGGAAATGGGTCACTAAGGGTGAAGTTCCTGAATCAAGCAACAAAAGATCCAGAAATCAACCTCAAAAGAAAAGCTTCAAATCAAGACTCCCTAGGGAATGCGACTTGACTACATCAATCGAGAACTTCTACTTAATAACAAGGGATGAAATCAACTACTGACCATCTAAAAAGAAAAATCCCAAATATGAAAGAAATCTGGGAGGAATTTACTACCATTATCATATAATGAATGAACATGAAACCAATCAATGTTGAGCTCTTGAAGGGATGATCATCAAGTTTATCAGATAAGGAAAGATCAGTAGATTTTTAAAGCAATCTTAGAAAATTAAATAATGACTCATTCAAATAAGAAAGTCAACATCGTTGGGAGTAAGATTCTCCTTAAACTTGAAACTACCTTAAACGGTCATATGCCTTTGTCCGTGCCAAGATGGCCATGTCAAAGCGCCTACTAGAGGGAGGTCAGAATAATCCTTTATCCACACCACACTATGGTCAAGTTAAAGTATCTACAAGCCCTTAATCACGCCACGCTATGGCTAGATCAAGGTGCCCCCTAGAAGGGGGATAGAGTAAGTCCTTTAATGCGCCATGCTATGGCCAGTTCATAGCACTGACCAGCCCTCGGTCTTGCCTATAAGGCTTGGATGGAGCACCTCTTGGAGGAAGGATGGAGTAAGCCCTTAATCCCACCATGCTATGGCCTGGTCAGGGCACCGGGTAAGCCTTCAGTCCTGCTATAAGGTATAGCTGGAGCGCCTCTTGGAGGGAGGTCGGGTAAGTACTTGGGCCTTGCTTGTGGATAAACCAACCAAGCACATCAGACAACAATGGACTAAGACGTCCAAGCTCGAGAAGTGGCGCGCAAAACGACACCACTATACAAAGCCTAAAGGGTGGCACATGTCGAAAGAATCAAGAACTAAAGAAGAGTCACAAAGCAAAAGATTCAAATAATCAAAATCCAAAGAGTGTGGCAGAATAAAGGACTCAGATGAGAATTTCTAAACTTCCATTATTCAAATAATATTTTCTAAACCTCCCTTCTTATTACCAGGAACAGATTTCTAGTTTTCTATTACTTCCAGACGATTATTCCGGGACTGCTTTCATATGAATTTATGGCCTTAGGCTAATTTTCGAAAGATGATTTCTGGCCTTCACTCATTAATACCCAAACGTGGGGTTTGAGTGTCCTATTATTAATTTCAAGATCTTTATTATCGACTTCTAGTCTTATACTAATTTTTTGGTCTATCTTACTAATACCCGAATCTTAATCTTGGGGCTTCTACTATTAACTTTTAGACAACACTTGCTAACATCCGAATCTGGGTTTTAGGTCTTCTATTAATATAACCAAAGTTGAATTAATTGAACTACACTAGAAAAGACTTTTGGTAGCATTGAAAAAAGGCTACCATAAATTGTAGTTTCAAGGAACGTTGTGATACGACATGCAACTAAAAGTCTGAAACTTTTTGTTGCATCGTAGTAAACGCAACCAAAAATCACCATACTATTTTGTTCTGTGTTTATCATATTTTGTTCTGAGGCTCTGATACCAAGCTGTGACGCCCCACCCCGAGACCCACGTTAACAAAGAGAATTACTCAGTAATTCTGTCTGCTAATGCGGGGAATAGAGTTGGTTAAGGACAGCCATCTATAGTCTTGTATTAAATATCTATTGAATAGTTGATAAATGTTCTACTATTTTTTTCTAACTCAACTGGATCGACATATCCAATAAATACTTAGTACAAAACTATAGGTGGCTAACAAATCTATCAGAACAAAATACAATAACTAAATGAACATTACATCATAGAACATCAAACAGATATACAAATACACATAAACAATGATACAGAACAATAATATACAAATGATACATAAAAATAGCATGACGACCACTCTATAAACTAAAGTCAATAAATATACATCTCGATACAACTCTAAAAAGACTATAATCATAAATAGTGATAAGAATAAATCCAAGCAGAAGCTTCAGGCAAATCTTAGTCCAAAGGTAAATGCTTAACCTAAAACGATGCGGTCTGAGCCGAGCATAAAATACATGGGTCGGTCTAGCGGAAACATTAGTTTAATAAAGATAGATGATAATATGAAGCATAAGTAAAGGGTAGAGTATCCTCTCGAACAAGGAGATACACCAAGAGCATGATACTAATAATCATAAGGAAAAGATGATTTCTCTTTTCAAATGATAAAAAATAATAAGGATATGCTCATAACTCAAGTGGTCTAATACCACTTAAGTATATCTAATCTCAAAAGAAGAAGACTCGAAGATAATACTCCACTAGGAATTAAACATGCCTTATATCATCAGCGAAATCTCAATAATGACTATAATAGTTTCGATGAGCCATATCTCCTAAATAGGAAAAATCATCAATATGAACTCTAGCCAAAATGGCAAACACAAAACGTTCTCAAAATAAGATAATCCCAAAACTCAAATATTCCTCATATCATCGGCATAAACAAAATCTTAGAATGCCATAGAATGACAATATAAATCTCAAATATAGAAGAATTTCCAAACTCAATTATACCTCACCTCATTAGTATAAATATATATAAAACTTAAACACAACTCGCCAAAATAAAAAACCCACAATATCCAATAAAATCATGAAATCATCAAAATTCATAACTCAAGAAACTCAATAAGAGTTCAAAACATCATAAATGAAATCACTATATATCTAACATCTCATATAGCTCCAGGCTATCGATGTAATAAAACTTTTTAAAATGGTGAAATCATAATAAAATAGAAAATTCAAAAAATCCAGATTATCCAGATCCCTAAATGCGTGCCGAAGCAATGCTACACGTGCCACCTCCCGTCCAGTACTGTATAATAGGTACCTCTCTCTCGGTGACCGAAGTCACATAAGCATTGTGACGGCTGAAGTCGTAATACATCGTGACGACCAAAGTTGAAGAACATCGTGGCGACCCAAATCGTAGAACATTGTGATGACCCAAAGGTCTACAGTACCGGCATACGTCGTGAATGTGTCACAAACACTCAAGTAGGAATCCGAAAAGTGGTAACGTGCATTCCATACCAAACATTCTCACTAAAAGGTTTTCTAACCGCTAGTCAATGCCACACTAGAAAACATCATAAAATCATAAATCTCAGAAAATCATTTCTTGCCTCATCGCATCTGCAAGTATCAACAGACATCGTACCTTGTATCATCTCATTGACAAGTAAAACTATCATGATGGTTTCTCATAAACCATAAATCTTAAAATAGAAATCTCAAACTCAAGACTTGCCTCATATCATCGGCAACTATAAAAACACATCATGATGGTCCTCATCAACCATACTCTTAGAATAGGAGATCTCAAACCATAATACCATCAAATATTGGCCATAATAAATAATTCCTAAAAATAGGAATTTATAAATCTCAAATCACGCCATAAGATGGCAAATCTCAAATATCGTCCCAAAGATTATAATCTCAAAATGCTTCGATCACACAAGTCCGGAATTAACCGAAAAAGCAAACGCACGCGTCCCATACCACTACCAAATCGTTTAAATCTCTTTCTCATAAGTTCGAATAGTGCAAAAATGTGTATTTTATATTTATAATAACTTATTAGAGAAAACTAGCTTTTAAAACTATTTTACGAAAATAGTTTTCGAAACCAGTATTTGAAATTTGCTTATTATAGAGAATAAATAAGTTTTAAATCCTAAAATAATTTAAAAATATTATATAATAATTATTTAAAATTTCCATTAATTTTAGAAATTATTTCAAAATTGTTTAGAAAAATCCATGCTCGAAGACGAGGAAAACGAAGAAATCACTCAAAACCGATAATTCAAATTTAATTCTAATTCAACTCAAAATAAATTCAAATTTTCCAAAAATTAGCTAGCCTGTTGGTAGGCATCATAGCTCTCAAAACATCGCAAAAACGTCATCAAAATCAAGCAAAAAAGAGAGCAAAACAAGCTGGACAAGTCACATGCCAAAAGAACAAAGAGCAAAAAAAAAATACAGGCTATAGGTTGACCAACATGTCGACCATTGTCACCCATAGGTTGATCGTATGGTCGACCTATGAGGCATTAAGGTCAGCCGCATGGTTGGCATGCCTGTCGATCTAGCTCACGCAATTTCCAGAACTTGTTTCTAGAACTTCATATTCATTTTGTAGCAGCATTTTGAGATAGCAAATGAAGATGAAATGCTGTAAAATTTTGCTTGCACATAAAACAACACCTAAACTATGATTCGAAAAAGATCCGGCAACAATCCATCAAGATATCAAGAAGTTATCACTACTCAAAGAACCAACAGAAACAAGATATAAACTGTATATGAAAACTTAGCAGAATATTTTTTCAGTAAACTATTGTCTTCCAGATCTTTACATTAGCAGGAAATTTTCAGCTAGAATTGTGAGTTAACAAACTCATCTTGAATTAGAGATGATAAAATCCCAAATTTTTGCTGAAAGAAGAAAGTTTTGAGGAGAAGAGAGCTTCCAAAAACCTGTAAAATTACTTAAACATACATGCAAAAGAGAAAACTAATTAACAGACAAACATCTCTCAATTTTTAGATTTTTGATGAAATACAAATGGTTTGGAATGAGATTACCTTCCAATTTCATATTAGGATATAAATCTCAGCTTTAATTGAAAGAATTGAAGTTTGAAGACCTGAAATTGAGAAAAGGTGGGTTGCTTTCTTTATTTTATATTCTCTGGTTAGAAGAAGAAGGTGAAGCAGATTGAACGTACAGGTAATTTCTCATCTCTTTTTTTATTAACAGGTTAGATCATAATGGGCCTTGGACCCAAATTAGAGAAAAGATTAATTAGCCGAGGACAAAAATTCACACTTAAACTAAAATGTATATATATTTACCCATATGTAATTAATAAATGCCATTTTCTTTCAAATTTTCACACAACGAAAATATTGTACTTCCACACATATGAAATAAATTATTTTCCACCATATAAAAAAATAAATTTATATTTTTTAAAATATTATTATTATTAAGACCTTTGTTTTAGAAAAAAAGCACTATTTTCACAATTAAATGCCAAAAATCTACATTTTTAACCTTTAAAATTCCATAAAAATTATTTCCTTGCTCAGAAAATATTACATACCATCTTAAACTCAAATTTACAATTAAAACACATTTTTAAACCAATTTCCATCTTTTTATTTAAATAAACAATCTTTAAAATAATCACATGCTTCTTTTGAAAATTATCAAAAGGAAAGATTGGCAATAATTAATACAATTATTGCATTTTCTCTAAATAAAACCCATTTTCCATTTATTATTAACCCAAATAAATAAAATAAAGTTTCAAACTTTATTTTTCTCATTTTATTTTCCAAATTCATTGTTTATTCTAAATAAAAAATATAAAACTTCCAATTTTATTTTAATTTACAATATTAAATTATAAATACTGTTATAGTTTAATATTAATAGGTAATATCCAAAACCAGGGTTGTTACAGGATATTATCATGTGTTGATTATGGTGAACATATTCGACATCTTTTCAGGTTGTCGATTCCTATTGCCATCTATACTGCATTATTATGACACAATACATTATTGATTGTCAACCGCCAATACCATCCCTAGATTTCTTATGAATATACACACAAATACTTTTCATTGCAATGCCATTCAAGGCTATGTACTTTGTCTTTTGGTTAAATAAGCCATCACCTCTCATTTGGAACATTTCCAACTCAAAGCTCCTTAACTAAGGCTGAATATGAATTTAGTATTACCATATTTGCTATTATTTATTAAGTTCGAGCCCAAACACTCCTTTATAAGAAGTTTGTTGTTTCCACAATCAGTTCTCTAGCATTTCGTAAATATTCAAGAATGGTCATAACTACCAATTAGTTATCTTAATTAAAATTTTATACACGCTTCATTCACCAAGTGATCGAGCGAAATGGGATATAGCATAACATACATGATAATTATTATTGCCAACGCAAAAGGAATTCATTTCATATGCTCCATATTGAAAAGTCCCAACACCCTCTTATATAGATTTCTCTTTCAAATCCTTCATCAAACAAATAAACTTAAACTAATTTTAACATATATCATCAACAATCAGTAGCATATTGTCTATCATAGTATTAAAAATGATGAATTACCGTAGAGTAATTAATACACTAAATACTGATTTTAATGGCAGCAACCATATAAATGTTACTAATAATGTTTCTCCAAGTTATTATTATTATTTTTAGATATACCAAGTAGATATATCATAGATGTATACAAGAAACTTAGTGAATGAAAGAGATAAATTGGTTTATATTTGAATATTGATTAGAGCAAATGAAAGAAAAATGACTCAAGGCAAATGGAACACAAGTGCTTCATCGACAAAGAAAATGGAAGTGTTCAATAAGTCTACTGAGTCTTAGAATTTGTTAAAATTCCCATAGCAAATAACTTTGACATTTCTTCCATCTTACTCTATTGTAAATCCCTAATGTCTTTATATAAACATAAAAATTTGAGTTTTAAAACATGGAAGTCAAAATTGAGTTTTAGAAAGAAAATCAAAACTGATTAGAGTATGTCGACATACTCATTAGGGAAATGCTGATGTACTCTCTAGGAATATATCGACATAGAGGTAGTGATTATTTAAAATGTCAAATGAAAGGGTTTTGGTACCATTTCTTCACCAATGGATACATCCTTTCATTTTTTTAATCAAAGGGTCTAAAATTGAATTTTCATCAATAATTTTATATCATTCTCTTACTCTTTCATCTTGATAATTTTATGAGATAAACTCCTTTATACGCTTCCACTCTGGTTGCAAATCCATTTTTTTCATTTGAATTCTTTAACATTTGCAAACCATAAAAGATCAAAGAGTTTATACTTGAATTCTCAATGATTCTCTCTGATCTCATCTTATTTATCTTAAATTCAAAGATATATTACTACTGGGCTTTCTAGGATCATTTTACTAAAACTACAAGAATTTATTAGGGATACACCTACTTGTTGCACTCTACAATTATTTGTAAAGATAAAGATGTTCTTGCCATCCGTTGAAAGTCAAGAGGAAAGGTGTATCTTACCACTTATGGAATTGTAAGATTATAAAACTATTCTTGTCAACTATGGAAAGCAAGATAATGATAGTAAAATTTTGTACAAGTAGTACAAGACTGTTCGTAGGATTGGATATCTGAACTAATATAAAAATTCTTGGTGTCTTTTGCTTTTTTACTTTACATTTACTACATATTTATCTATATATGTTTGTGATTTTGTTACCGATCTAAGTGGATAACATTGAAATTCACATATTAACTTTTAAATAATTGATATGCACCATCCTCTAATGTGTTCATTAATGGAGTTAAGAGTGTGTCACCGTGGAAAATATATAATTTGAATGTATAACTTATCTCTTATATCAAAACTTGTTGAGAAAAAATTTATATTTTGGTTTTATTTTCTATTGCGCGTATTGTTGTATAGGGAAATAAAAATGTTACAAATACGTTAAATATATGCAAGTAGAAGATCCCAATGAAAAGCGCTTAATCGATTGTGGTTGCAAATGTATTCGTAACAAAGTGTATTGAATCAAATCAAATAAATGCTAGTCCTTAGATTTACCCGGTAAATATTTATGGAGAACAAGATATTGATATATCCATTGAGACTAGTATATGTAACACTCTTCATATAACATACAACGAATTATTTATGATCGTTCGATGCACCAAGAGGTTACATATGTGTAGTTGTTTAAAATAATTATGGAACAAATCTCTGAGAGTTTTTTATAGGTTAAAATTCAAATAGAATATCTCACATGGCAATATGGTGTAGTCTTTTGATATAAAAATAATGTGAATATACGTGTCTAAACTATACTTCGTTTATAGTCAATCTTAGGACAACGATGATCGTGTTAAGGCCATAGTTGGATAAAGGTGAAATGCTATTCAAGAGAGGATTTGCCTCCTTTGAATAAAAGGTTAGTATCACTGTAATTGGTAGTCAACGTAAGGGCAAAATCTTGGCCAATGCCAGTCAATTAATCAATAATTACTATTGGATTGAAATATAGACTTTAGTGTTGAATTTCTCTATTAACTACATGTACTAATAGTGTTTTGATCATTAGTCAAGCTCTAGATATCTAAATGATATAGTGATGATAAAGAGAAAATGTGCACAATATATTGTTTCTTAAGGGTATCACTTAACAACCAAACTCGTGTCAAACCACTATGCTTTAGCAAATTCGGTATAGGCTTTAATATTTAAAATTTTCAAATATTACTAATGGTTGAGTCCATACTCGGGACTCTCATAACCGCAACTTTTAGTTTTCGACCAAAATAATTTACTGAAATAATTATAAAGGTTATAAGTTAATAATATGGAGAAATTATTATAATAGTTATATTAGTTAATTTTTATTATTTTTAATTATTATTGGTGGTCTTGAAATTTATTAATGAAATATAGAATTGTTATATATTTATTTAATTATTTTTTGGCCAATATAAGTGTTTTCGACAAATTTACCATAGTCTTGGTATTTACTAAGATCAAAGAAACAGGACTACAAAATAATGAAGGAATGAGACAAGGAGCTTGGAAGATGTCGAGGTTGAGAAAATAAAAGATTCGACTAGGTTTCAAAATGCAAAATAAATTGGCACTATCATGATCAGGTTGGCACCAACATGATTTGGGCACCATCAAGAATTATAAAAGGAAGGAGTATACCAAATTTGACTAAATTATGGACAACAAAAATAGGTTAGTACCGACATTGTCATGTCGGTACTGACCTGATTTTAAAGTTTGATTTTGCTAAGAAAAAATGAAGTTACGACACATAAAATCATGTCGTTACCGATATGAATGGTCTTCTTGCGAAATGTGCACGACGATCTACTCTTCGTGCAAGACCTTTAGATCATGGAGTATCAACTGTTTCGAACTTAGAATGTTAAAATTCATGCTGAATCTCCTCTATAAATAGCAGCCTAACTTCAAATAAAAAAGGGACTTGATCTTACTCTTCTCCAAGCTTGTTAATCATTGAGTGAAACCGAGAACTTCTAGATTATAACTCGGATTTAAATGTAAATTGTGTATTATGGAGAGAATTCATACATAAAAATAGATAAGTAGACGTAGGTCTGAGATTTTGCCAAATACTATAAACTCTTATGTCCTTTCTTTGTTTTCTTCATTTTTAAATGATATTGGGGTGTTGTGTTGTATTATGCACAATATTTTTTTGCATCCACTGAGAAAGATTCAGATCTAAGATTGTTGAAAATAAACGTGCGTACTACAAATGCCATTGCTGGTCGAAGTCAACTAGAACATGGGGTCATCCAGAAGGTGTCCTCATGTTTGAATCCACCTTCTGTTTATGTGACTAGAGAGGAGATGAAAGGGTTGTTGATAAGGATGCAAGATAGATTGCAAGCTCGATAAGAGGATATGATGAATAGATTTTTCCAACTGATGGAATAATAAAGAACAGCTGGATTAGCTGGAAATTAGAGTTGAAGACCAAAAGGCGAAGTAGATGGACAAGGAAAGAAAATAAGCTGGAACCAACCCCCCATCACATTTACAAGTCAGTACCGACATGTTTTGACATATGGGCATAGTCGATCTAAATGTTAAGTAAGCAAAGATGCCTGGGACGGGAGTTGTTGGAGAAAGGAATGAAGATCAGAATGCAAACTTGCGACAACAGATATTGAAGCCAAAATTTCTCTGTAGAAACATGAAGCAAGTAGAGAATCAAAGGCATGTGGATGTAACATCCCTAATTTTTGATAACATTATTCAGGATATTTAATTAGATAAATTAAATAAAATAATGTAAGAATTAAAATAATAAGGGGACTAAGATCTGAAAATAAAACTTAAGGCAATGATTAATAGTTATAAATGGGCTTAAATGGACTAATAGGTTATTAATTTACATAAAGGCCTATTAGGGAATAACCGCCTTCATTTCTATAACCCACCTATTCATGTATCCTTTCATTTTCTCACGTTCATTTTATTTCTCAAAAACAAAACAAACGTAAACCTAAGAAAGCTGGCCATTACAAGAAAGAAAAGAGGGAAAGATTAAATCAAGCTAAAGAATTAAAGTAAGGGGATTAATCTTAAATCAAATCTCAAAGATCTTATCATATTCAAGGTGAATAATAATTCATTCCATCTTTATTTTGTTTTTATAATCATATGTTTTCGGATTTAAGATTAAATTCATTTTTATGATGTTTGGATGATGTATGCTTGAATTATTGTATGTTTGATATAAAACAATTCATTTACATATGATTTGCATGATTTTAGGGCTAAAACCGATTGTTATTGATTTTAGAATGCCAAGGAAAAATTTTATGTTAGGTAAAACATGATTTTAGAGATGGGTTTCAATTTTCATAATTTTCCAAGCTATGGAAATTTTATTATGAATTTTTAAAGAAAAATATGATATAATTGGGTTTAAAGTTTATTTCAATTATTACAGGAAGAAATGGGGTCTGAAATTTTAATATGCTTAATAACATGATGAAAGTGAATTTAAGTGATTTTTGGAGATTTTCCTAATTGATCTGTTATGGGATATAAATTATTTTAAAAGAATGACTTATTTGCAATATTGGTTTTGCTTAATGGAAGGGTTTAAACGTTATTTATACCCTTTATTTAGATTTGATAAATGTGGCAATTATTCTGTAAAGTATTTGATGTTTTTAAGGAAACCAATCAAAGGATTGCAAATAGGCCGGTAGTTATAAAGCAATTATTAGAAATAGCATAATTTCAGCCTTTATTTGGAAAAGTTGGTTCCGCCTCCTATAGTAGTGCCTTTTGACTCCAATGCTTCCGCTCCAACTTAGTCGAAACCCACTTAGTCGAAACCAATATACAAGGTAATACTTTGATGGTATGTAGTGGATTGGAGGAAAGGGGGAAGCAATGGTGTCGAAAGCAATGCTTCCGATGGGGTCGAAACCTTGGTTTTGTTTTCAAATGTTAAGTGCCAACTTTGTTTTACTTAAAGCTTTCGACATAGTCGAAACATATATTTTTGAAAAGGGGTTTTTATAAATAGCTTTCGAAGGAGGTTGCCATACTATGTTTTAAAGTAGGAGCTTTTGGACGAGTTCCTTTATTCTTAAACAAGACTTTCAAAGATGATGGTTTTGACCTAGTCTAAACCTTGCTATCATTAAAATGCCTTTCAAGTGCATTGAAGTCATCAATGCTTTCAAAGGGTGCTTTTGTTTTAAACTTATGTTAAGCCACTTCCTAAATGCTTTCGAAAGGGATCATGAATTTCGAAGGAAATGGTGCGAAAGGGGGTTTCAATGCTATCCTTCAAAGTTTTACTCAATGGTTTTGAGTTTTCGAATAGATGGTTCCGACACCATCAAAGTTTACCTAAAATAATTTTATTAAAGGTTTCGAAAGAGATACTTTCATGTGTAACCACTTTAACTTAAAAGATATTTTTATAGAGTAAAACCCAATGCTTTCGAAAGTGGTACTTTCATTGGCTTTGAAGCTATATTTCTAAAGATTATTAAGCAATGTTTTGACATATTTCAAATGTATGATTTGGTTTCGAAAGGATTGACGTATGGAGCTTCAAAGGGTATATAATATGAGTTTTGAAAAGATGTTTCCTATGCTTTCGATGAAGGTCATCTAGTGGTTTCGAAAGTGATGTTTTAAGGTTTCAAAATAGATAACCCATTTTAATTTTAAAGGATAAACCATAAGATAAATAAAGAGCTTTGAAATGAAGTTTTTGAAGAAGATTTTCTTGAATAATAGGTTGAAGGGATTAACCAAGTTTTATATAAACTGATTTCAAGGATATTAAACCACCGGTGTTAGTATTATTTTTTCATTATAATTGCTTCTTCATATATTTATTCACATTGTAAATAACTCATAACAGTACTTTGCGGAAGGGTAGAATAACCAGCTAGAATGACTGTTCAACGGCAGAATTTCTATCGGTTTAGAAAATCGTCGGAAAATTTATAATAAAATTTATACCGCAAGTGCACGGTGTACAAAAGTTAAGGTGAATATGGGTCGATTCGTAGGGAATTGTTAGATTTCAAAATTTTCTAATCAATCAAATTAAACCAAAGTGGAGAGAAGATTGTTAACTACAATTTGTAAACAACAATAAAGCTAAAATTTGAAGGAAAATGAGATTAAAAACTATGAGATTAGAGAACAATTTAGAGGCAAATCCACTCTCCTATTTTTGTAAATCAACAAACAAATAATTTATGATTTCTAGTTATGATATTAAGTGAAATAATTGTTGTATTGATCATAAATATGGTTTATTTATGTTACTAATTATCATAACTTAAACCATCAAACTATAATACAACAATTATACCACTTATAAATTCTTATGAAAATGATGCCAAAGAAAAAGTTATTTTAAGTATGAAAATAAATCAAACTATTTTAAAAGGATTTTTTTAGGTTAAAAACTAAGTTACGTTAAATTTACAATTTTCTTTTTGGATTTTGGATTTTGGATTTTTCTTATTTTTGTTTTTGTTTTTTTAAATATGAGTGAACTAATGCAACTAAATGAATGCAAAGCACTTAATTGCAAATTTTCTATCCTTAGTAACTCCTAACCCAAAATTGTATAATCAGACTTTGTCTTAAATCAACAAAATATTTCTCATATAGGTAACTGGTAGGAGTTATCGGTGCACCACGAATCTCCATAACAATACAGCCAAAGGTTTAAGTTCCTTCAAAGGAACAACTAGTATAGTATTTATGAATCATCGTAATTTTTATAACTAGTTATTACTCTGTTGTAGTCTAGACTCCAAGAAATAAAATTGTTCAAAGAAAACAATTGTGAAGATACAATTAAGCCCTAAGTAAGCTCGTGACAACCTTAAGTCGAATGTCTAGCCTTTATTATTAGTCAAATTCTATGATGAAATATGATTTGTGGGCTAAGGAAAGGATGAGAAATCCCTCATCTTATGTGAATTGGGGTATTTCCCTTAGAAAAGAAAATAAGATGAGATGAATGCAAAGCTAAATTTAAACGTGAATTTTGCAATGCAACTAAAATGAAGTTAGTTTTTGTTTTGTTTTTTGTATCTTGATTTTTTTAAATAAATGCAAATGCAAGCAACCAACAATGCAATTTCAAATAAAACTGGAGATGAAAGCACGATACCATAGCGTGCAGATTATTAGCAATTTATTTTTTTGGCTGCGACTTTTTTTATAGAAAAGCTAAGCAGCGAAACAATTAATTTTTAGCAAGCAATTCCTTTATTTCCTGCAACCTGAAAATAAAAACAGGATATATACAGTTAATTTTTCTATATATAAGGATGAAACCTAAAACAAATTAAAACAAAGCAAAACAATATTTTTTATTTTTTCTTTTTAGTTGAAGACAAGGAAGACTAAAACAAATGGAAATGCAAAACAATTAAAATCAAATGAAACAATACAAAACAAATGAAGGGACGAAACCTGATCCTTTTTTTTAAAATGAATAAAAATATTCAAAAACTCAAAATAATTCAAAACCAAAGCAATTTTTTTTGACAAATGGCTGTTTTTGTTTTTTTTAAGAAGAGGGAGACCAAAAGGTTAAACAAGTTAAATAAATAATAGAAAAAAGGAAAGTGTTATAATATATGTAAATATATAAGTGAATATGCTTTTATGGTTTTTTGTTTAGTCCCACATCGTGGAATTGGTTAAGTCATTTGCTCTGAAGCCTTTATATAAATGAGGCTTTGTAATGTAAATACATATCTATTCTCAGAAGTGAATAATACTTCTTTTGTCTCTCTCTCCAATGGCTTTTATTTTTCTTTATTCTATAAACGTTATCAGCACGATCTCTACAAAAATTTTTTTCTTCAGATCTAAAATTGTGATAATTTATGAAATCAAATCTATTCTTCTCCAGATCTAATTATAGATCTCAAAACGGTAAGTTATTTTTCTAATATGATTGATCTAATCTTCCAATTTTTTTTATATATCTCATTCCATTCTAGATCTACTTCTTCAGATCTAAATATATTGTCTTATTTTTTAGACTTTATTATACTAGTCTTATAATTTTATATCTTACATAGATCTAAACTTTGAGATCTAATTCTTATTTTGTTGGTTATTATATTTCAGATCTAATTTGTTTGTTGTTGCTATTTTTCTGATAATATTATATTGTAGGTCTCAATATCATACTTATTTTTATGCTTTTGAGTTCATTTATTTTGGAATGCAAGTTTGAATTTGACAAAATTTTGATATTGTTGATTAAAGCAAATTTTTTGAATTTGATTGTATTTAGTTTGGACATAGATTTGAGAAATCAAACATGGTTGGTAAATGAGGTTTTCATTTTGAAAACCTTTTGATTTGATTTAGATTTGAATGAAGACTTTGGAAATTATTTTGATATATGATTTACATTTCCAAAAGAAATATTTTATTGTTTCTAAGAGAAACAAATATAAATATAATACGTATCTAGAAGATCGTATTAAGTGAATGGAAACATTAGTAAAAGCTTACATGATAAGCTTAATATCTTCCAATGTTTCCTTAAAAAAAAGGAAAAGGAAATAATAACTGAGAACCTGTAGTTTTCATAAATCAGTAAATTACAAGTTTCCTCAAAATAAAGAACCAGAAGTTCTAACTAAAAAAAAGGATTATATATCAAAAATCAAATATATAAATTTGAGATGTGAAGCTTTGAATTATTTGAAAATCTAATTCAGATTCTGGTAAATTTCAATTGCAATCAAACCTGAAGTTTGATAATGAAAATCAAGTTGTACCATTTAGGATCTAAAGTACTAAACAAAGACTTTTTTTAAAGTAAAATTGGAACCTGAAGTTCTAAAAATATTTGCCAATGGTATTAACTACTAAAACAAATAAATGTATAGAAACTTGTTCACTCCAGAAGTAGTGATAATAATATATTAAAAAAAAAGGTCTCCAGAAGAGATTTGTTGATACATTTGGTGCTTTTACTAAACCAAATAAATACGTAGAAATATATATACTCTCCTACTCTCTTTCTTTTTAATTAAAAATAAGCTGTTCCGATAGAAAGTTTATTTCTTAATTTTTTTTCCTTCTTCCATGCATCCAATCGCTTTTCAAAAGGTAAAATATAATAGATCTGAAATAATCATAATTTCCTAAATTTCTAAAATAACTTGTGTTGATTTGAAGATTTACATGTTTGTTTTGATATATTTGGTAAAGAATTATGAAGTTAGTTTTCTTATGAAAATAATAATGATTTGGATCTGAGATTTATAGTTATTTATGATTATGAATGATATGGATAGATCTGAGATAATTTTGTTTATTTAGAAATTCTGATTATTGGGAAATAAAGTTTCGCTTTAAAATATTTATTTTAATTTTATTATTGAGTAATATTGAACCTATATTTGTGATGAAATCGTGTTACTTTGAGTACCGTTTGTTCAATTAGTTCATATATTAATAATGAAATTATTTTGCTATGACAGTGTTATATCCTAAACCATATAGAGGTTAATTATAGTTATTTTTATCACAAATGAATTAATTGCAAGTGTTATGGTAATAAATTAAATCATTTATTGCATAAATGCATTAAATGCATTGATTATTGTAAATTAAATGACGTTGTATGATTGTGTTTGGGATAAGAATAGACGTATGATTTACTATTTGATGTATTTATTTTGACGAGTAATGTCTGTTGTAACGGAAAAAATAGGTTTAACAACAACTTGAAGTTGTGCAAATGAATTATGTTAATAGAAGTTGTATAACTCAAAGTCCAAGGCCTGAAGTCTGGAATTATGAAAAGATTTTCTGACAAACTTTATAAGCTCGAATTCTTGTCAGTATTTTTTTTAATTTGTCAAAATGTACAAGCTTATAAAAAAAGGGCAGTTTACACAAAATTTAAGAACCCGAAGTTCGTAATAAATTAGTGAACTTGAAGCTCATGAATTAGAAGCCCGAAGCTCTATTGAAATTGTGTAAAATGATAAGGTTGTACTTCTTGAAGAAGTTAAAGGAAAATAATATATTATCATATGAGATAATAATGAGGGGGAGCAATCATCATACACGTTTTGAAACGGAAATTTCAAATTATCCGAGCATTCAAGAGTTTGAAGACGCATATCCAAGGGGGAGTGTTATAATATATGTAAATATATAAGTGAATATGCTTTTATGGTTTTTTGTTTAGTCCCACATCGTGGAATTGGTTAAGTCCTTTGCTCTGAAGCCTTTATATAAAGGAGGCTATGTAATGTAAATACATATCTATTCTCAGAAGTGAATAATACTTCTTTTGTCTCTCTCTCCAGTGGCTTTTATTTTTCTTTATTCTACAACAGAAAGATAATAAAAAAAATAAAGCAAGAAAGTAAAAACTAATTCCACAACAGTCCGGCCCAAAAATACAACAAAACTAACCCCATTTTTTTTCGTTCCTAAAAAAAGCACACTTACTATCTAAAAAAAATTAATCTCTCGTTCGCTCCCAAAAATAAAATTTAAATTCCTCAAATTATGGCTATCGCAATTCGAGAATCAGAATTCACAAGAGAAAAATTAATTTAGCTACAACGTGTTTGAGTCAGGCAGTCGATGATAGGATCACGTGGTTTGTTGTTGAAGCCGATTTGGTTGATGGAGGGGTGGTTGGATTTGGGGACGAGGCGATTCAATTTGGTTCGGAATGGATTTCGTGGGTCAAGTTTCAACTACTGTAAGTCGAACCTGGATTTTTTTGTTGATTGCAGTTTTTTTTTATGAGACGCGATCGATGTGCTGTTGAAGTAGGTCAAAGGTGAGGAGTATATGCTGTCTGGCAAAAATTTGTTGTTGTCGAGAGTCAGTGATTTATGGTTTAAAAACTTGTTCGAGGCATAATTGGTGACTGGGTTTTGGGTCGTACGTGTTTAAGTGGAGGACGTGGTTGTTGGAGGGGGTTGCAGCTGAACTGGGAGGTTGGCAGTAGAAGTGTAGTGGGTTGAAGCACTGATGGACTGTGAGTTGTTTTCAGTGGCAGAGGGGTTAGAAATGTAGACTGATGGATAGTGCTTGAATGTGAATGTGACTGAGTGTTGTAAATGGTGGTATTTGCTAGTGTGGGCAGTGGATAGCTAGATGTGGTGAGGCAATTGGCAGAGAATGGAACTGTCGTGCAACGACGGTCCGACCAAACCCCCCGTCTCCGGCACGTGGCGTACGCATATGGTTTAACACACACTTTATTGTAACAAAATGAATCCCAATGTTACATGCCTACCAACTCATATTTATACATCACTTCTCCGTATTATTTAGTGATGTGAGACTTTTTCTTTCAAATCCAAACCGTCGTTCCTCCATTAAACATGCGAGACAACCCTAACAAGAACTGTGTAGAGAATGGAACTGTAACGATGTTTGTGAATCTGTAGCAGGCAGTGATTGGTGTTTGGTATGGACGAAGTGGAGGAAGAGTAGTGATATTTGGAGGTTTGTATATTGCCATGAAGATGTGATGACTAATGGAGCAACAAGGTAGTTCAGGCAGCAGTGTATATGAAGTGGTGGGTGTGGCTTGCGAATAGTTTTGGTGTTATATTGAACTGGTAGGTGTTGGGTTTTGTGATGGTATTGGAAGGTGGAAGAAGAAGCACTGTGCTGTGGGAAATGTTGTTGCCAGAGGATGTTGTATGGTAAGGGAAGTTAAGTGTATGATTTTGACAGTGAGGTGTTTGGTGCAGAGGAATGGTTCGGGAAGACAAGACGGATGAGTGTGCAGCAATGACGTGTGCATAGTATTGTTGATTGAAGTTATAAAAACAGAGAATAGTGATGAAGAAACAAAAACTTGTAATAAAAATTGTAAGTGAAAATAAAAAAGCAAATAAAATATTTTTTCTTTCTTTTGAAATTGTTCGTTTTTTACATATATGCAAATGCCAATGAAACTAGACAAACCTCGATCCCACAAACAAAAATGAAAACAAACTTAAACAGGGACACAATTTCTTTTAAATGCAAGACAAACACAGAAAAATTAAACGAAAAATAATTCGAAAAATAGAAAATAAAAATCAAATCAATTCTCCGGCAACGGCACCAAAAACTTGCAGCGGAATTTCTATCGGTTTAGAAAATCGTCGAAAATTTATAATAAGATTTATACCGCAAGCGCACGGCGTGCAGAAGTTAGTACGTGGCAAGTACAGGTCGATCCGCAGGGAGTTGTTAGATTCTAAATGTTTCTAATCAATCAAATTAGACCAAAGTGGAGAGAAAATTGTTAAGTACAATTTGTAAACAAAATAAAGTTAAAATTAGAAGGAAAATGAGATTAAAAACTATGAGATTAGAGAACAATTTAGAGGCAAATCCACTCTTCTATTTTTGTAAATCAATGGACAAATAATTTATGATTTTTAGTTATGATATTAAATGAAATAATTGTTGCATTGATCATAAGTATGGTTTACTTATGTTATTAATCAACATATCTTAACCCATCAAACTGTAATACAACAATTATAACACTTATAAATTCTCATGAAAATGAAACCAAAGCAAAAGCTATTTTAAGTATGATCTATTTACTAATGTAATTCGTAAGATAGATCATCAAGATTTTTTTACTTTCTTTACACAATCAAAAATCAATTAGCAAACGATGATGCAAATTGTGTTTATGTTGAATAAGAATAGCTCGTCTGCAAAAACAACATAAGCTATCAAACCCGCTTGTATAAACATACATCAACATTCACTTTCAGGAAGCACAAACGAAAAGAGATCATAAATCATAAAAATGTTGAAACTACATAATTCATTATTCCTAAATTGAAGGGGTTTAGCTACTCATTTGTGTTATTAACTAGATCTGACTGCATTCGATTGGAATTCAGAAAAAAAAAATTGACTTTACTTTTCTTGATGCCAAAGTAAATCAACACTTATTTATTTCAACATAAAAAGCAAATAAATGGAAACTAAGCAAAGGAAGAAAGGGAGATTAACTGTTAACTATTTGCATAAAACAAAGCTACACTATTTTCATGAATGTAAATTTACTTTACTAACAAAGAAAAGAGAAGAGCATAGAAAATAAGCATAAGCATAAGCATAAAAGTAAATGAAAACAAGTAGAAAAGAGAAGACAAAAAGACCAGGAAGCCATTTTTATTTCATGAAACATAGAGCTTACAACTTTCATTTTTGATTTCCTAACTAATTTAAGAGAGTATAAGATATTTACATGTACATAAGAGGGCTACTTATACATGCATAAGACCCTAACTCAATTTTTAGGGTGCTTCCTAAAATGTCCTTTAGGAAGTGTGGTCATCAAGTAACCATTAGCCACTAATAATCCATCATCTAATGTGTATGAAGTTTTAACCTCCGCTTAGTTTTCCATTAGCATTTAATTGTAGATTTAGACAAGTAGGTGGGGTCCTCCATGATCATGAACTTAAATTATTTCCTTTTCATTCCTTTGTATTCCCTTGTCATGCATATATCTTCATGAATTCCTCTTCCATATGTATCAAAATTTTCTATAACTATCATAATAAATGTCCAAGTAAAAAATTCTCGAATTGACATATGCACAAAAATGACCATTTTGCTCCTCAATGAAGATGAATATATGATGATTTGAGAATAATTGAATTTTGTTTTTAAACATGTTAAAATGCCCAAGTATGATATTTATTTAAATAAAAAGAGATAGAATATGGATGTAAATATATGCACATTTACGTGCATATCAAATATCCTCACACTTATCTTTTTATTTGTCCTCGAATAAAGGAAAACTAAAATAATCCGTTTTCGTAGGGAGCGATTGTATTATGCGTATGCAACAAGCCGTTAAACCTCTGGGTGTCACCAGTAGGACGAGTGTTATCTCGTGAGGGTTTTTAGTGGATACTACCCACAAAAACCGAATGTACGGTGAAAATATTTACAAAGTGCAAGATTTATTTACAATGGAATGAATGCAAGTTTTTGAAAATATTTACAAATGAAAGATTTACTTTTAAATAGACACAAATAAGTTAAATATAAATTTTGGTCATTATCTTGAAAATTTAAGTCATTTACTCATCAAAATTTCCAATGAAAATCAAGTTATCATAACAAATAGACAATAGTTTAACCCGTCGTTTTAGTTGATAACAAAGTGTAACCATGAAATAAATCCTTACTTGATTATCAAAGTTTATCAAAGTGGTATTCTCATTTCATTTCAATAACAAGTTAAATCAAACAAGTGAAAATAATGCTTAGATTTCAATTGCTTACCCTCTCTATTTTTTTAGGAAATTTTTATTGATATTTACAATACTTACATATGCTAAACTCATATACTGAGGCCAAATTTATTACTCGTGCACTGCCTTACGGACTGATGCGAGGGGAATACAGAGCGTGGCGAGTGAACACGCAAGTGTGAATAATTATCGACTGTAGGCATTATTAAAAAGTATTTTTATATACATACACCTAACACGGATAAAATGAGGCCATATATACCGATCGTGCACTGCCTTTCGGGCTTACATGAGAAGGGTACGGAGCATGGCGAGTGAACACACAAGTATACAAATGTTTTATACACACACACAAAAAAAAAATTGTGTTTTTTTTCTATTTTTTTAGAGAGAGTTATGCAAAATCATCTTAGCACCATTTACTTAGAAGATAAAAATGTCATATCTTTTACTTTAGACTTACCACTTTTTTTAAACAAAGATTTTCAATTAGAATATACTTTATAATTAACACATATGAACATTCCTATATTGTAGTCAAACCATTGTTATTTGCAATCAAAATTCATTTTTATTTTTGTTCAGACAAATAAATTTTTAGTTTATTAACCAAAACTTAAACTTATTCTATAGTGTTTCTTCAAAAATAAATCAAAATGCTAAAAAGAAAAATGTTTTTTTGGATTTAGAAATTTTGATTTTTTTTGAGTTAAAAGAAAATGAAAATTCAAAATTGCCATGAAATATGTCTCCACACTTAATTTCTGATTTAAAAAATGAAAACGAGACTCTCCCTACACTTAATTTTACCGTGTCCCCACAGTCAATGCACGATATAATGAGTGTAACGGAAAAAAATATGTACATATTTACAAAAAGGGTTAACATTCTTACTAGATGTAGCTTGGCTCATGAAGAATCATGAGCTCCTCCTCTTGGTTACTGGGCAATTCCAATAAAGGTTTCAAATGATGACCATTGACTTTGAAAATAGATCCATCCCTGGGGTTTTCTATTTCTATGGCACCATGTGGAAAAATAGTTCGTACCACAAATGGTGCAGTCCATCTTGATTTAAGTTTTCCAGGGATTAAATGCAGTCTTGAGTCATATAAAAGAACTTTCTGGTTAGGCAAAAACGTTTTCCTTAGCATTGACTTGTCATGAAAAACTTTGATTCTTTCTTTCTAAATTTTCTCGTTTTCAAACGCGTCGTTCCTAAGTTCTACTTCGTTGAGTTGTAGTTTTCGGTTTTCACCAGCTTTTTCAAGATCAAAGTTTAAGTTCTTTATTGCCTAGAATGCTTTGTATTCGATTTCAATGGGTAAATGACAAGTTTTACCGTGAACTAAACGAAATGGGGACATCCCAAGGTTAGTTTTAAAAGCAGTATGGTAAGCCCAAAGTCAATATCTAAGATCGGTCTTTTTGATTTTTGTTAATAATTTTTTCCAAGAATTGTTTTATTTGTCAATTTGAAATTTCAACTTGGCCACAGGTCTGAGGATGATACGGAGTGGATAACTTGTGGGTTATCGAGTATTTCTTACTTAAAGTTTCAAAGAACGATTGCAAAAATGGGTGCCGTTATCACCGATTATTTTGTGAGGTGTGTCGAACCTCGAAAAGATGTTCTCTTTGAGAAATTTCACAACTATTCTATGATCGTTGGTTTTGCACGGAATGGCTTCGACCCATTTTGAGACGTAATCAACAGTGAGAAGGGTATACAAATTTCCAAAAGAATTGGGAAAAGGTCCCATAAATTCGATACCCCAAACATCAAAGATTTCGATCGTAAGAATGGGGTTTAGTGGCAACATATCTCGTTGAGAAATTCATCCAAGCATTTGACATCGATCGTAAGTTTTACAAAATTAAACGAGTCTTTGAAAAGAGAAAGCCAATAGAAACCACACTGAAACACTTTTTCTATAGTTTTTCAAGGGCTGAAATGTCCACTACACGCTTGATCGTGGCAAAATAAAAGAATACTCCCAATCTCATTATCCGGGATGCAATGTCGAATGATTTGGTCAGGACAATATTTGAACAAGTAAGGATCGTCCCAATAGAAATATTTCATTTGGGACATGAATATGCATTTGTCCTATTTGGACCAAGATTAGGGAGTTTCTTTAATGACCAAGTAGTTCACTATATCAGCGTACCATGGATCGATAGAAATTGAAAGAAGTTGTTCATCGGGAAAGTTTTCATTGATTGGCAAAGAAGATGGTGCATTTGGAAGACAAGATAAATTATCGGCTATGACATTATCGGATCCTTTTTTATCTTTAATTTTAAGGTTAAATTCTTGAATTAATAGAATCCAAAGAATCAAACGAGATTTAGCATCCTTTTTAGCGAAGAGATATCGAAGCGTAGAGTGGTCCGTGTACACAGTATTGTGTGAACCTATCGAGTAAGGTCGAAACTTTTCGAGCGCAAAAACGACATCTAGAAGCTCTTTTTTGGTTGTTATGTAGTTGAGTTGAGCGTCGTTCAAGGTCATACTCGCGTAGTAAATGACATTAAAGATTTTGTTGATGCGTTACCCTAAGACAACACCAACTGCAAAGTTAGAAGCATCACACATTATTTCGAAAGGAAGATCCCATTTGGGTGCGCAAATGATTGGAGCATTAATGAGTTCCTTCTTAAGACGTTCGAAAGAAGAGATACAATCGAAGTTAAATCGAAAGGAACGTCTTTTTCAAGGAGAGTCGTCAAAGAACGAGCGATTTTGCTAAAATCTTTCACAAAGCTTAGGCAAAAATCAACGTGTCCTAGAAATGATCGAATGTCCTTAACAGATTTGGGAATGGGTAGGTTTGCAATTACGTCAACTTTCGCTTTGCCTGCCTTAACGCCTTTATTTGAGTTGATATGTCCAAGGACTATGCCTCGTTTGACCATAAAGTGGCATTTCTCCCAATTCAAAGTCAGATGTTTTTTTAACATTGATTAGAACCTACTCAAGATGGTGTAAACATTCGGAAAAAGAATCGCCAAAGATAGAGAAATCGTTCATAAAAACTTCTAAAAAGCGTTCAATCATGTCGAAAAAATGCCAACCATGCATCGTTGGAAAGTTGCAGGAGCGTTACAAAGTCTGAATGGCATACGTCGATAAGCAAAGGTACTGAAAGAACATGTGAAAGTCGTTTTCTCTTGATCTTCGAGAGCGATTGGAATTTTCTTATAGTCGGAATAACCATCAAGGAGCAGTAGAATTTGTGGTCAGCTAAACGTTCGAGCGTTTGGTCAATGAGAGGAAGAGGGAAGTGATCTTTACGTGATGCAGCATTTAGTTTTCGATAGTCAACGCAAACACGCCAATCCGTTTTAGTATGAGTTGGAATAAGTTTGTCTGAATCGTTCTTGACAACGGTTAGCCCAGAATTTTTCGGTACAACTTGAATTGGGCTAACCTGTGGACTATCGGAGATGGGGTATATGATACCATTATCGAGGAGCTTAAGAATTTTGTTTCATACCACATCTTTCATTTTTGGGTTAAGCCTCCGTTGTGCATCACGAGTGGGTTTGGCTTCGTCAATTAAGTGAATGAGATGTTGGACAATAGCAGGGCTAATTCCCTTAATATCGGTAATGGACCACCCAATTATTTCTCTATTTTTCGAAATAATAGAGAGTAGAGAAGCTTCTTGGTCAAGAGAAAGATCGCTAGAAATGATGACAGGACAAGTTTCTTTTTCACCTAAGTATGCGTACATAAAGTGATCAAGAAGTGGTTTGAGGTCCAATTTAGGAAGTTGCTCGATCAAAGAATTGGGTTGAGATTCAGAAGCAACTGGAAGCGATTCAAAGGGAAGAGTGTACTCAATCTCATTGGGAATTTCGTGAAACAAGTTTTCGTACTCGTCCTCACGTTCATTGTTAAGATCAAGTGTCTCGTTTTCGAAGTTTTCATGAATGGCACTAACTTCAAACATTTGCCCGCGAGGTTCATTTGATTGGTTTTCAAGATTGAAAATGTTGAGATTCAAAGTCATATTTCCAAAAGAGATTTTCACCAATCCGTTAATTGATTAAGGCATTTGAGGTGCCTATGAATGATCGACCTAAAACAATGGAATTTGACTCGCGGGATTTGTCATGGGTTGTGTTTCGAGAACGATAAAATTAATGGGAATATGAATTTCCTTATTCGAATGAGCACGTCCTCGATTTCTCCCGTGGGCATCTTAATGGAGCAATCAGCCAATTGAAGCGTAACTTTTGTGGGTTTGAGCTCACCGTAGCCTAATTATTCATACACGGAGTATGGAATCAAGTTGACACTCGTGCCTAAGTCAAACATTTTCTAATCATCTTGTCTCCAATTGTACACGATTTCGTAGGGCTTCCATGATCTTTGTGTTTGACCGGCATGGATTGGGATAAGACTTAACTCAAACTGACGGCTAAGAATACATTTTTAGGAACTTGAGTGCGTCATTTTTGGGTGCACAAGTCCTTAAGAAATTTCGCGTAAGTGGGCACTTGCTGAATGATGTCAAGAAGCGGGATATTGACTTTCACTTGTTTAAAAATTTCTAACATATTTTCCATTTGGTCAGAGTGTTTCTTGGGTCGGGGATGATGTGGAAATGGAACACAATACTTGGTAGGCGGGTCTACTTGAGTAGAAGAATTTTGATTGGCATTTGATTCGACGTTTGGCTCCATGTTCTATTCTGATTCGTTTATTGCTTTAGAAGTGTCGAGAGAGGTTTTCAGTAAATCATTTGGATTAACAACTTGATTACCTATTTGCTTACAGGAATATAGAGTTGTGATAGCATTCAATTGGGTGACATTGCTATCTTGAACAACATGGGCTTGATCTGAATTTGTGTTTATATTCTGGGATTTGGAATGAGCTGGCTTGGGAATGTTCCTCATTCGCATTCACTTATAGACGTGGCTAATTGACTCATTTGCATTTCAAGTTTTGCAATCAATTGGTTTGTGTTTTGCATATTTGAGGTCAATATATGTTGCAAATTGCTAGTTGATTGAAGGCTTTGAGTAGTTGCTTTAGCAAACGTTTCAAGAGTTTTCTCCATTGAACTTAAACGTTTATCGTCTTAGCGAGGATGAGCAGAATTAGGTTGAAAATTTGGTTGTTACGATTGGTAAGGAGACAGACCCACAAAATTTGGTTGAAAATGCTTGGGATGGAAGGGATGATTCGAAGCATTATTCAAAAATGCTTGAAAATTGGGACGAACCATATTCGTGTTGGGATTGTTTTGGTTCCAAGCAAAATTTTGATGTTTTTCTCCAACCAGGATTGTACGTTAGAGAAAACGGGTCTCTTTTGGCTTTGTTGAAAGCATTGATTTGTTCAACAGAATTGGGACACTGATCGACTATATGATTAGGATCGTTGCATTTATAACACATCGGTTAGGAAGCTTGGTTGATTTGATTGATGAGAAAACGTTATCGAATTTTTTAATCATTGTGTCGATCTTAGCTTCCAAAGCAAAAGAAGAACCTATCGAGTGTGCACTCGATCGTGAGTAAATTGATTTTTCTTTTGGACGTTTCCATTGGGATGACTTTTCGGTGAGGTTTTCAAGAAATTTCCAAGCACCATCGTGATATTGGGAAAAAAAGTTGCCTGGGCACATTGACTCGAGCATGGTTCGTGAGCTGTTTTCGAGTCCACCGTATAGTATTTGGCAAATTGTCCATTTTTTCAAGTTATGGTGTGGACATTTTATCAAAATCTCTTTAAATCTTTCAAAATATTTTCCTAATGGTTCTCCCTTGAATTGATGAAAATTTACAATTTCGTTTCGGATTCTACTCCTTTTTTCCAAAGGGTAGAACTTTTTTAAAAAGGCTTTTACGAATTCTTCCCAAGTTTTAATCGAGTTCAATGGTAAGCTGTACAACCATTTTTAGCGTAGTTCATAAGAGCGAATGGGATTAATCAAAGTTTGATTCCATCATCGGAAAGTTGTTGGAGTTCAATGGTTGCGCAAACTTGTTCAAATTTAATCAAGAGAATGTATGGGTCATCATGCTCGAAATTGCAAAATTTCAAAAGTGTGGCAATATAGTTTGAGTGAATTTCGAAATGGCTACCCATAGGGATGGGTAACGTGACACAAGATGGAATAGAAACTCTATCGGGAAAGATTCTATCCATAAGTGTTCGAGGGGCGTTCTCATTCGCCATTTTAGGAGGATCGTCTGTTCGAGTTAAACGGTTAGTTAATGAGTCGCTTGTCCAACGATTTGTTTTTGTGTCACGAGTCCAAGTACTCATGCACAAGTGAAATTAGAGAAGAGAAAGAAATTAGAATCGAGTTTGGAGAATGAAACAAGATATGGAAAACGAAGTGAAAAATTGTTTTGTTTTTTCTAAGAAAGAAAAATATTTGCCAAGTGAAATTTATTTTCAAAAGAGAAGTTTGATTTTGTTTTTTTTGGCTTTTCAAATTTTTATATTTTTTTCGTTTTTCAAAAGATTTTATATTTTTTTTTGATTGAAAATTTTCGAAGGAAAAGATTTCAAAGGTTTTTTTGGGTTAAAAACTAAGTTAATTAAAATTTACAATTTTCTTTTTGGATTTTGGATTTTTTTTATTTTTTTAATATGCATGAACTAATGTAATTAATTGAATGCAAAGGAATTAATTACAAATTTTCTATCCTTAGTAGTTCCTAACCCAAAATTGTATAATCACACTTTGTCTTAAATCAACAAAAATATTTCTCATCTAGGTAACGGGAAGGGTTATCGATGCACCACGAATTACCGTAGCAATGCAGCCGAAGGTTTAAGTGCCTTTAGAGGAATAACCAGTATAATATTTACGAATCACCGTAATTTTTATAACTGGTTATTACACTGCCACATCCTAGACACTAAGAAATAAAATTATTCAAAGAAAACAATTGTGAAGGTACAATTAAGCCTTAAGTGAACTTGTGACACCCCTAAGTCGAATGTCTAGCCTTTATTATTAGTAAAATTCTACAAAGAAATACGATTTATGGGATAAGGAAAGGGTGATGAAATCCCTCACCTTATGTGAATTGGGGTATTGCCCCTAGAAAAGAAAATAAGATGCGATGAATGCAGAGCTAAAATTTAAACGTGAATTTACAACGCAACTAAAATGAAGTTTGTTTTTTTATATTGGTTTTTGGATTTTAAATTTTTTTGGTAAACGCAAATGCAAGCAACCAATAATGCAATTTCAAATAAAATTGGAGATGAAGGCACGATACCAAAGCTTGCAGATTATTAGCAATTTATTTTTTTGACTGCAATTTTATTTATAAGCAAGCTAAGCAGCGGAGTAAGTAATTTTTGACAAGCAATTCCTTTATTTCATGCAACCTGAAAATAAAAACAGGATATATATATATATATATATATATATATAAACACACACACAATTTTTTTCTATATCTAAGGATGAAACCTAAAACAAATTAAAACAAAGCAAAACAATATTTTTTATCTTTTTTGTTTTTAATTAAAGAGAAGGAAGCTTAAATAAAATGGAAAATTAAAACAATTTAAATCAAATGAAACAACACAAAAGATATGAAGGAAAAAACTTTGATTCTTTTTTTTAAATGAATAAAACTATTCAAAAACTCAAAACAATTCAAAAGAAAAGCAATTTTTTTGACAAATGATTGTTTTTAAGAAAAGGAAGACCTATAGGTTAAATAATTCAAATAAATAATAGAAAAAAGGAAAGACAATAAAAAAATAAAGCAAGAAAATAAAAACTAATTCCACAACAGCCTGGCCCAAAAATAAAACAAAACTAACCCTGTTTTTTTTTCGTTCCCAAACGAAGCACAACTACCGTCTAAACAAAAATCTCCCATTCGCTCCCAAAAATAAAATTTAAATTCCATAAAACAATGGCTATCTCGATTCGAGAATCAGAATTCACAAGAGAAAAATCAATTTCCCTACATCATGTTCGAGTCAGGCAGTCGATGATAGGATCACGTGGTTTGTTGATGAAGGCGGTTTGGTTGTTGGAGGGGTGGTTGGATTTAGGGACGAGGCGATTCAATTTGGTCCGAAATGGATTTTGTGGGTTGAGTTTCGAAAACTGTAAGTCGAAGCTAGATTTTTTTGGTTGATTGCAGTTTCTCTTTTTTTAATGAGAGGTAATCGATGTGCCATGGACGTAGGTCAGAGGTGAGGAGTATATGCTGTCTGGCAAAACCTTGTTGTTGTGGAGAGTCAATGATTTGTTGTTCAAAAATTTGTTCGAGGCACAATTGGTGACTGGGGTTTGGGACGTACGAGTTTAAGTGGAGGGCGTGGTTGTTGGAGGGGGTTGCAGTCGAACTGGGTGTGAGAAATGCGGATTAAGAATCTTAAGGCTAGGATAAACACTAGAGGGGGGTTAATAGTGTTTTAGATAATTGTTAAATCTTTTTGAGTTTTTGTTGATTTAAACATAAATGAATGAAATATTCAGACACAGACATGATCACAGATTCAAACACAGATGCAGAAATAAAGTAAAAATAGTAAAGGAAAAACGCACCGGATTTTATACTGGTTCGGAGTTACCTTACATCCAGTCCCGCACACAAGTACAGATTTCTTTTCAAAAACAATCTTTACAATTACACCCTCGATTTCAAGGCAACGAGGTACACCCTCCAGAATCACAATCCTCTGGATAGAGATACTTGATTTCCCGGGCAATAAGTTCACCCAATTGATTTCCCAAGGCTATAATCACACCTTATCTCGCTTGATACAATCACACCTTTTCTCGCTAAGTTGATTACAAAAAGCCCATAACTCTGAATAGCACTGAGGATCTTGTTGAGATAGTCATAGAGAATCCAACCAAAGATAATCTAGTTAGATTCAATGTTGATTTCGGCAGAGTAATGATAAGAATTTGTATATAGAAATGTGGAAGAAGAAGAAGAGGAGTGAAAAACTAGAAAAACTGAATTAAAATTCGTTGAAACTAATCCCTATTTATAGAAGAACAACAGTCATGTCCATTCATAAAGAGTTATGATGAATAGACACTTCTTTTGAAATTTAAATTTTGAACTCAACTGACACCATGTCGACATGGAATACTTGAGTATGTCGACATCCCAAAGGGATTTTTGGTGTTTTGATTTTCTTTGAAAATAACCTTTATTTTATATTAAAACTATTTTAAACTTTATAAATATACTTGACTATAATTAAAATGCATATGTAAATGTATAGAATAATATATACAAAATTTTACTATAATTTTATATTTAAAATCTACGTATAAATATTTAAAAGTTAAATATATTATATTTAAAAGATAGTTTAAAAACAAGGATAATTTGATTTTGAATTTAAAGATTATTTTGAGGCTAAAAGTATTTGAAATCAGGATAGATATTTTTGATGCTTTTAAAAGGAAGGTTTTGAAATCATTTTGAAAACAAGATATAATTTTGAAAAATCATTTTGAAGAAAAAGTTAGCGGATACAAAACAATGTTCCACTAGATTTTTTGTAGGTTCCATCCGACTTAGGGTTCCATCCTTTTAACAGGCTCGAAGTGGATTCTATTCCACGAATAAATTAGATTTTAAGATGTCAGTGCTTTTCTAGGAGTTTTAACAAAATTTCTAATTAAAATATAAATTTCTTGAACTCTTGAACTCTTGATAATCTTGATGCTCACGAGTCTTCAATCTTGATATCTTGAATTTTTATACTATACAGTCTTCATTCTTGGTACCTACATGGTTAAATCCTGCATATACATATATATCTAAACTTATACTATTAGTATTTATATTTTATGATCTATTCTAAGGTTGTTGTCATCAAAACCATCATCTCATGGACTAACAATCTCCCCCTTTTTGATACTGACAACCTTTTTTTGTAAAATATTACTTCTATCCTAATAACTCCCTCTTAATCTATGCCTAACTACCCTATTTTATACGTCTCCCCTTTTGTCATCAATAAAAAACTAACTTTAAACTATATAACACCAAACTATAGAACTCCCCCTAAATCTAATACTATATGAAATGTGATTATAATGATAGTGTTATCATAAATAATCAACACTTATGTCTAATAATAAACCTAATCCTAAACTACTAACTATTCTAAGTATATAATAACCATATAGTTATACTTATTAATAGGGAAGAATACATATAAGAACACAATTTATTTATTAATCATATAGTTATATTTACGTTTTCATGGGAAATGTAAGAAGGAAGATGCAACAATGGTAAAAAAAGAGAAGAAACTTATGTGCGTTTTCGAACATAGGAGATCTATGAATCGAACAGTTTGGATAGTGGAAACAGAAATTTCCACGTTATTCGACAAGATTCCCATCTTTGTCAAAACACACTACTCCAACGCACACGACTTTGTTATCATCCTCTGCGTGCATATCTTCCATGGGTTCTTCTTCTTCTTCTTCTTCTTCGCTGGCCTCTTTTACATGATCTCCTGAAGAGTCTTCTTCAATCAAGATTGGGTTAGCATGATTGTCCATTAGAAATTTTTGCAAATTCCTAAGGATTTTTCCTTGCCTCTCTTGTTCCTTGGGCATTCGAAGTTGAATTACTTAGATTTCAGTCATTAACTGAAGTACATCCTTTAGAGAATCCTCCATTTTACTCACACGAGCGAGAGTAGTACGTTGAAATGGACCAGACGTGGGATAGGGGAACGAAAAGTTTGATTTTGTGTTTGATTTGGAAGAGGAGGCCATTGATTATTTGATTTCATAAAAAAGAACAGAGAGATAACAGAAAGGATGAATAAAAATTTCGAAAATGTGAATAATATATAACCAATTATTTGAATTTTGGTGGGAAAAGTTTCAAAAATTTAAAAACGTTGTATGTCGACATAGGGTAGAGGGGTATGTCGACATGGTTCTTAAATTTTTTCCAATTTAATTTATTTTGAATTATACTTTGTTTATTTATATTTTATATTTCAGTTATTGAACAAATACCTAATTCTCTTCTTATTTTGGTAAATATAGATTCATTTAATGGTTTTGTTAAGGTATCAACAATTTGATTCTCAGAATTGATATAATCTAGAATGATTACTTCCTTACTTATATTATCTACGAGAAAATGATGCCTGGTATCAATATGTTTAGTTCGAGCATGTTGAATAGTATTTTTGGATAAATTTTTCGCACTAGTATTATCACAATAAATTGGTGATTTTGAAAAATTTAAACGATAATCTTTTAAAGTTTGTTGCATATATATTACTTAAGAACAAGCCAAAGCAGCAGAAATATATTCTGCTTAAGTTGTTGATAAAGAAACTGTATTTTGCTTTTTACTAAATTAGAAAATCAAAGAATGCCCCAAAAAGTGACAAGTTCCACTTGTACTTTTTCGGTCTAATTTACAACCAGCATAATCAGCATCATGGTAAGATATTAAGTCAAAAGAATCATTTTTAGGGTAAAATAAGCCATAATCAGAGGTGTGTTTGACATATTTTATGATACGTTTTACGGCTTTTAAGTGGGTCTCTTTAGGTTGGGATTGATATCTTCAGAGACAAACACTATGCATGTATCAGGTCTACTAGCGGTAATATAGAGTAGTAATCCAATAATTCCTCTATATAACTTTTGATCTACATCTTTCGGGAGATCTTTTTTACTAAAGTACTCATTGGTTGCCATGGGAGTGGATTTTCCACTCGAAGTAGTCAAACCAAATTTATTAGTTAGGTCTTTAGCATATTTTTCTTGACTAATAAAAATACCATTATCTACTTGTTTCATTTGTAATCCTAAAAATAAATTTAATTCATCCATATGACTCATCTCAAACTCTTTTGTCATTATTTCAGAAAATTCTTTATTAATTTCAAAGTTAGTTGATCCAAAAATGATATCATCTACGTAAACTTGTACTAGTTGAATATTTTTTTTATTTCTTTTAATAAAAAGAGTATTATCTACTTTACCAATTTCAAAATTTGATTGTAATAAATAAGATCTTAGTCCATCATACCAAGCTCTAGGAGCTTGTTTTAGGCCATATAAAGCTTTCTTAAGTTTGTAAACATGATTAGCTAATTTTTGATTTTTAAAAAGTGGTGGTTGTTCAACATATACTTCCCAAAATTCTAAAATAAGATACTTTAGGTTTCTTTGAGTGAAGAAGTTCGTAAGAAGTCTTATTAGTTAAAGGTCTACTTAAAATTCTATTTAAAATATAACAGGCGGTAACAACTGCTTCTGCCCAAAAATTCTTTGGTAATTTACTGTCTAAAAGCATACTTCTCGCACACTCTTGAATCGTCCTATTTTTACGTTCTACTACTCCGTTTTGTTGTGGAGTTCTTGAAAATGAAAATTTGTGAGTTATTCCCTTTTTATTGTAGAATTCCTCAAACTTTTCATTTTCAAATTCACCACCGTGATCACTACGAATGATTATAATTATTAGAGTAAGTTGATTTTGAATCCTTTTTGTAAAGTTCTTAAAACATTCAAAAGTATCACTTTTATGTTTCAAAAATATTGTCCATGTAAATCTAAAATAGTCATCTACAATTACAAAAACATATTTACTATGATTTATTGACAGAATTTGAGATGGACCAAATAAATCAAGGTGAAGTAATTCAAGAGGTTTTGAAGTTGAAATAATATCTTTTAATTTAAAGGAACTTTTTCTAAGTTTTCCTAATTCACATGCATCACATAGACTATCTACTTTAAAATTCATTTTAGGGAGACCTTTTACTAGATCATGTTTTGATAGTCTAGATAAGAGTTTGAAATTCAAATGCCCAAATCTCTTATGCTAAATCCAAGGGTCACTTGTATTTTCCAAAAGACATAAGTTATCATTTGAAACTTTCATACTAAGGGTATAAATATTCTTTTTCCTAACCCCCTCAAATATTATGGTTGAATTGTTATCTTCAATGTGACATTTATCTTTTTCAAATTTAATTTTATACCTTTTATCCCAAAGTTGACTTATACTTAGCACATTATGTTTCAGATTATTAACTAGCAAAACATTAGTAATAATAGGAGTTTCAGAGTTACATATTTTGTCGGTGCCAATCACATATCCTTTTGAATTGTCTCCACAGTTAACCAGTCCTCCGTCTTTGTATATTATATCATTTAACATATCTATATTGTCAGTCATGTGTCTTGAACATCCACTATCGAGTATCCATTTGTCCTTTTTGATCTGCACAATTTGTCCGTCGTGTATTGATTCCTTAATAGCCATAAAGCATGATTCCTGCACATGCAACAATTTTGGTAGACAACTTGAATTTGAACATTGATTATACGCAGACTCAAAAGACAATGATGATCTGAATATTTCTAAACTAGTATTAACAAACATAGCCATTTAAGTTTTTTTCAAAAATCAGATTATGAAACTTTGAAAACCTTGCTCCAATACCAAATGTGAGAAATGCAGATTAAGGATCTTAAGGCTAGGATAAACACTAGAGGAGGTGAATGGTGTTTTAGAGAATTGTTAAATCTTTTTGAGTTTTTTTTAATTTAAACACAAACGAATGCAATATTTGGACACAGATATGATCACAGAATCAAACACAGATGTTGAAATAAAGTAAAAACAGTAAAGGAAAGAACACACCAGATTTTATACTGGTTCGGAGTTACCTTACATCTAGTCCCGCACACATACGGATTTCCTTTCAAGAACAATCTTTACAATTACACCCTCGATTTCAAGGCAACGAGGTACACCCTCCAGAATCACAATCCTCTAGGTAGAGATACTTGATTTCTCGGGAAACAAGTTCACCCAATTGATTTCGCAAGGCTACAATCACACCTTATCTCGCTTGATTGGTTTCCAAGGCTACAATCACATCTTTTCTCCCTAAGTTGATTACAAAAAGCCTATAACTCTGAATATCACTAATGATCTTGTTGAGATAGTGATAGAGAATCAAACCAGAGATAATCTAGTTATTTTCAATGTTGATTTCGGTAGAGTAATGATACGAATTTGTATATAGAAATGTGGAAGAAGAAGAGGAGTGAAAAACCAGAAAAACCGAATTAAAATTCATTGAAACTAACCCTTATTTATAGAATAACAACAACCATGTCCATTCGTAAAGAGTTATGACGAATAGACACTTCTTCTGAAATTTAAATTTTGAACTCAACCGACACCATGTCGACATGGGGTACTTGAGTATGTCGACATCCCAAAGGGAATTTTGGTGTTTTGATTTTCTTTGAAAATAACCTTTATTTTATATTAAAACTATTTTAAACTTTATAAATATACTTGACTATAATTAAAATGCATAAGTAAATATATAGAATAAGATATACAAAATTTTACTATAATTTTATATTTAAAATCTAAGTATAAATATTTAAAAGTTAAATATATTATATTTAAAAGATAGTTTATAAACAAGGATAATTTTATTTTGAATTTTGAAGATTATTTTAATGCTAAAAGTATTTGAAATCAGGATAGATGTTTTTGATGCTTTTAAAAGGAAGGTTTTGAAATCATTTTGAAAACAAGATATAATTTTGAAAAACCATTTTGAATAAAAAGTTAGCGGATACAAAACAATGTTCCACTAGATTTTTCGTAGGTTCCATCCTACTTAGGGTTCTATCCCTTTAACAGGCTCGAAGTGGATTCCATTCCACGAGTAAATTGGATTTTAAGATGCCAGTGCTTTTCTAGGATTTTTAACAAAATTTCTAATTAAAAGATAAATGACTTGAATTCTTGATAATATTGATACTCATGAGTCTTCAATCTTGATATCTTGAATCTTTATACTGTACAGTCTTCATTCTTGATACCTGCATGGTTAAATCCTCCATATACATATATATCTAAACTTATACTGTTAGTATTTATATTTTATAATCTATTCTACGGTCGTTGTCATCAAAACCATCATCTCATGGACTAACACTGGGGGGTTGGCAGTAGAAGTGTGTTGGGTTGAAGCGTTGATGGACTATGAGTTGTTTTCAGTGGCAAGGGGGTTAGAAATGTAGATTAATGGATAGTGCTTGATTTTGAATGTGACTGAGTGTTGTAAATGGTGGTATTTGCTAGTGTAGGAGAGGATAGCTAGATGTGGTGAGACAATTGGCAGAGAATGGAACTGTGTAGAGAATGGAACTGTGATGATGTTTGTGAATATGTAGCAGGCAGTGATTGATGTTTGTTATGGATGAAGTGGAGGAAGAGTTGTGATGTTTGGAGGTTTGTATATTAACGTGGAGATGTCATGACTAATGGAGCATAGGGTAGTTCATGCAGCAATGTAAATGAAGTGGTGGGTGTGGCTTGCGAGTTGTTTTAGTGTTGTATTGCACTGGTAGGTGTTGGGTTCTGTGGTGGTATTGGAAGGTGGATGAAGTGGCACTGTGCCGTGGGAAATGTTGTGGTTAAGGGATGTTGTATGGTAAAGGAAGTTGAGTCTTGGAGTGAAGTATTTCTTATCGAACTGCGATTGACTAGTGGTGAAGTGATGGTTTGGAAATGTTTTGATGGAAAAGGGGGTAGTTGCTAGTTATCGAAATGGTTAGTGATAGAGAAGTATGAATGAATGATGGATGTTGTATGAATGAAAGATGTTGGTAGAGAAGTGTTTGTAGAAGGTTGTGGAGGTGGTTTGTTGTATGGTGACAGTCTGTCGTGGGGTAGTTTGGTGATGTATGTTTGGTTGTTGTATGTTTGGGTAAGAGGCAGTGGTTGTGGCAATGAGAATGTAACAGAGGTGGAAGAGCAAATGTCGTATGGTTGTGATGTTTTAGAAGATGGCTGGGGAATGTAGAAGCAAGCTTGTTGTAGATGGAGGTTGCAAAGCAAAATTCACAGTTGGAGATGGTTGGCAGCAGTCTTGTGTAGGGAAGTGCTGCAACATTTGCTGTTGAAGTAGCTTGTATGATTTTGATAGTGAGGTTTTTAGTGCAGAGGAATGATTCAGGAAGACAAGATGGATGAGGAGTGTGCAGCAATGAGGTGTGCAAAGTATTGTTGATAGAAACTGTAAACAGAGAATAGTGATGAAGAAAAAAAACTTGTAATAAAAATTGTAAGTGAAAATAAAAAAGAAATAAATTTTTTGTTTTTGTTTTGACATTGTACTTTTTTTATACATATGCAAATGCCAATGAAACTAGAAAAACCTCAAGCACACAAACAAAAATGAAAAACAAACTTAAACACGAACATAATTTTTTTAAATGTAAGACAAACACACAAAAATTAAACGAAAAATAATTCGAAGAATAGAAAATTAAAACCAAATCATTTCCCCAGCAACGGTGCCAAAAACTTATTCAACGGCGGAATTTCTATTGGTTTAGAAAATCGTCAAAAAATTTATAATAATATTTATGCCATAAGCGCATAATGTATAAAAGTTTGTACGTGGTGAGTACGAGACGATCCACATGAAATTGTTAGATTTTAAAATTTTCTAATCAATCAAATTAAACCAAAGTGGAGAGAAGATTGTTAAGTGCAATTTGTAAACAAAATGAAGCTAATATTAGAAGGAATATGAGATTAAAAGCTATGAGATTAGAGAACAATTTAGAGGCAGATCCAATCTTCTATTTTTGTAAATCAACAAACAAATAATTTATGATCTCTAATTATGATATTAAGTGAAATAATTGTTGCATTGATCATAAGTATGGTTTATTTATATTATTAATTAACACAACTTAACCCATCAGAATATGATATAACAATTATACCACTTATAAATTCTCATGAAAATGAAGCCAAAACAAAAGCTATTTTATGTATGATCTATTTACTATTGTAATTAGCAAGGTAGATCATCAAATTTTGTTTTTCTTTCATTTCAAAATCAAAAATCAATTAGCAAATGATGATGTAAATTGTGTTTACGTTGAATAAGAATAGCTCATTTGCAAAAGCAACATAAGCTATCAAACCCACTTGTATAAACTTACATCAATATTCATTTTCATGAAGCACAAACCAAAAGAGATCATAAATTATAAAAATATCGAAATTTCGTAAAGTTAGAGAGATTCATTACCCATAAATTGAAGAGATTTAGTTACTCATTTGTGTTATCAACTAGATCCAATTGCATTCGATTGGAATTCAGAAAAAAAATGACTTCACTTTTCTTGATGCCAAAGTAAATCAACATTTGTAAATTTCAACATTAAAAAGCAAATAAATGGAAACTAAGCAAAGGAAGAAAGAGAGATTAACTGCTAACTATTTGCATAAAAACAAAGCTACATTGTTTGCAAGATTGTAAATGTATTCTACTAACAAAGAAAAGAGAAGAGCATAGAAAACAAGCATAAGCATAAAAGTAAATAAAAACAAGTAGAAAAGAGAAGAGACTAGGAAGCCATTTTTATTTCATGAAACATAGAGCTTACAACTTTAATTTTTGATTTCCTAACTAATTTAAGAGAGTAGAAGATATTTACATGTACATAAAAGGGATATTTATACATGTGTAAAACCTTAATTCAATTTTTAGGGTGCTTCCTAAGATGCCCTTTAGGAAGTGTAGGCACCAAGTAACCATTAGCCACTAATTAATCCATCATTTAATGTGCATGAAGCTTCAACCTCCACTTAATTTTCCATTAGCTTTTAATTGTAGATTTAAGTAAACTGGTGGGGTCCTCCATGATCATAAACTTGAATTATTTCATCTTCATTCCTTTATATTCCCTTGTGCATGCATATATCTTCATGAATCCCTCTTCCATATGCATCAAAATTTCGTACAAAAATCATTGTAAATGTCCAAGTAAAAATTCTCAAATTGACATATGCACAAAAATGACCATTTTGCCCCTGAATGAAGAATGAATATATGATGATTTGAAAATAATTGAATTTTGGTTTAAAACATGTTAAAATTTCCAAATATGATATTTATTTAAATAAAAAGATATAAAATATGGATGTAAATATATGCATATTTTCATGCACATTATTGACCCAGTAGTGAATATAACGTAAGAAATGTTAAAATCTTTATTAAAGATATTGCCATGGGCCAATAGGTTCACAGTAAGCCCATGAAAACCATGTAAAGCAAAAGATATTGGTAGGGGCCAATAGATTCATAGTTAGCTAATGAAAACTATTATTTGATATTAGTATGGGCCAATAGGTTTATGGTTAGCCCATGAAAACTATATATGGATTAAGATACTGACAATTTGTCAATAGATTGCTAGTCAGCCCATGATAACTAGGATAAGAGTAAAGATATTAGAGTTACCAATAGGTTCTTAGTGATCTCATGAAAACTATGTATATGGATAGGGAGTCATTAAACATTTAACTGTTTATTAGTCAGCCCATGAAAACTATTAGGTTAATAGTAATCCTAGAAACTACAATTGAGACAGATAGTAAAAATAAATGGGGATGGAGAATCCAAAATTGATCCACTTGTTTTGCATACCATCATATCATATTGCTTTGAGTTGTTTTAACCATTGCGGATGCAGAAGCACAACATATGGTTTTAAAAAGTTTTTAGGATACTAGTGAGGGGAAATCCCATTCCGCTTAGCGATGTGGTCTCACTGAAGATATAAATGGTTTGAGATGGTTGATTATTATTTATACTAGGTGTAACGACACGTGATTTTCGACAATTAAAAATAGTTGATTTAATAAAGTTTCGTAATTGAATGTGGAAAGAAATAAAATTCTGTGATTTAATAATGAAAATATAATTGGAATGCAATGTAATAATATTAATTTAAGGTAATTTATAACTGCATTATATGTAATTCTAATTAATTAAAAGAATTAAAGAGTTATAATTAATATAGGTTGTAAATAAGTTATAATAATGTATGTATCAATGGATAATTGGATTGAAAGAGCAATTGATAATTCAAATGTTGATTAATTAATGAAATAAGGTGTAATTAATTGTAATTGATAAAATGAGTGTAATTAGAGTTGTTATAACATTTTCTTGTAAATAATAAACTTACAAATGTTACTAAATGTAAAAATGGTGAAAATTGATAATTATTACCAATTCATCTAATCAGTTACAAATATATGTAAATAAATGTTACATTAATGTGAGTCGATACAATAACTGCAAATTATGAATGTAATTAAATGAACAGATATGTTAATTTTATTCATAAGGTAATAATTAATCTAATATAAAAGAATGAAACCAAGGTAAAATAATTAATTGGGATTTTAAATTATAATTAATGTATGTAATTGACAAAAAATTATTATAATTGAAATATAATAGTCAACAGAAATAAAAAGACGGAAATTGTAACATTAGTGAAATAAGATATCAAAAATATTAGCCTTGCTATTAGAGTAATAATTGATTGAAAATAAAGATTGAAATCAAAGTATAATCAATTTATCGAAAATATATTACAATTAATTGGATTTAATTGCAGGTGAAACTGAACATTGTATTTGGGAAAATAATTAACACTGAATTGATATGCAAACTTGTTTTAATTTATTATAAATGCCTAAGTGACCAAAAACGATGAAATTTGTTAGTTTATAATACTGAATTAAAAAGCGATCTAATTAATTTAATATTAATTTATTTAATTTACGTGAAAATAACCATTTTGGCTAGATTTCGACGAAATAAGTTTCATAGGATCCGTGAACGTGAATTATTGTAAGGTTTCAAGTTTCATAGCAATCGGACTTTTCATTTGAACGTACAGACTCGAAAGGCCTAGAAATCAATTTGAAAGAAGCCGATTTTTTTAGCTTACTTCTATGTAAAATGAATTAGGATTTGACGCTAGTTCCATCGAGTTTAAAAATATCTTAAACCTATATTTCGATAAATTGGACGACCCGTTTCTGTTTCAGGAACGAAACAGGCTTTTTGGGTCGTCGTTATCGTTTCGATCCAAACTTTCCTTAATATATGCTGTTATAAGTCCTAACTGTTTCTTGCTTCATTATTTTGGTATGTACATCTCCTTCCTCCTTCTCAAACGGCTGAACATCAAACCTAATTTTCAAATTCCAAAACCTTTAAATTTGAAAAGAAATGCGGATTTATAGCAACTTCGGGTCACGCTTCGGGATTCAAAGGAAAAAACTCTGCAGCAACTTCGGGTTAGAAAGAAAATGACTTGGCTCTCAGGTCATTTTGGCAAAAACTCAGAGCAAGCACCGAGGATTTGAGGCAACGGCCTGAAGTTAAACCCGAAGTCGGCTCAGGACAGAATTTTTCAATATTCTAATTATCATAACTTTTCCATACTAGCTCGGATTCACACGCGATTTTTTTCGTTGGGATTGTATCGAAATTTCGGACATTTTGACGCTAGGTTGGAAAAATTCTGAGACTATTGAAATTTAGGCCTTTATTTCAATTTCAAATTGATTTGAAAATCAAAGGTGAGTGTTTTAACCCACTCACAACTTCTAAAATTTCTTATGTTAGTTAAATTAAAATTTATGATGTGATTAGGAATTTATTTACGGCTATTTGGTATATTTAAATTGCTATTCCAGTTAATTTGAATTACTTTGAATTAAATTGTCATTTAATTTATTTTGAATTTAAATTGCCAGTTAATTTCCTGTTATTGATAATTAGTTAATTTTGATATTTATTGGTTGAATTGAATAATGATTATGATGGATGGTTGATTTTTGATATTGGATGATTGATGTTATGTTTAATTTATATTGTTACCACTCTGCAAGTTCTCTTAATTATTGTTAGGAAATCACCATGGGTAGAAATGATATATACCCAAATGATCTATAGATAAGGGAAAAATCGTTATGGGTTGAAATGATAGGCTCGAGCGATTTTATGGATTTTATTTAATTCAGGATTGCAGTTTGAAATGATATATAAAAGTAAAATTTTATATTGCAGATTGAAATGATAAATACCAGTATCACTTGACCCTAGGGTAGAGAATTATATATGGACACCGAATTGGTTAATTTAAATTATTTTAAAATCCTCAATTTTTGAATTTAGCTAAATGATATTTTGAAATAAAATTTGATTCAAATAAATTGTATTATTATCGAAATTCGAGTTTTATGTTGGAATTGGAATTGATTTAAAGGAATTGGTTAAAGAAATTTAATTGAAATTTTAAGTTGGATTTTGAGGTTTAAATGGAATTTATCGGAATTGAGTCATTAAAATTATGAAATATAACTTTGATATATATTGAAATCATAGTAGCTTAAATTGATATTTCAAACATGAATTTAAATTGATATAAAATTTATTATTTATGAGAATGTGAATGGAGACCTGAAATTGGATTTTTGTTGTTTAAGAAATTGAAATGGTTTTATTATGTTGAAATGGAATAAATTGTAAGTTGATATTAATTTCAAAATTCATATTTTTAATATAAACTATTACAAAAATATGTTATTTTAAAGACATTAATTATTAAGATTTTCAAACTATTAAACTATTTAACCCATATTAAATATATTAGTTATTTTAACCTATTCTAGACTGTGTTAATTCATTTAATTTACTTTAAACTAATTAACCCATTTTAACTTATCTTAAATCTAATTAATCTACTTTAAAGCAATTTAATCTATTTAATTATATTTAATCTATTTTAAATCTATTTAACTATCTTAATCAATTTCTATTTTAGAGTATTTTAACTATTTAAAAATTTATTTAAACTACTTATAACTATATAAACTATTTATACCTATTTAAAACTATTTTCTAAATTTTCAGAATAAGTAAAGTGGAGGTGTATGTATTCAAAATCCTTGATTTAAAATGAATACGGTTAAATGGTGTTACAACCTAAGTTGGGATTAATATAACATATTTTGAGTAAATATGAAGTTTTGAAATGAGGGTTTTAAACTAATTTGAAAATAAATTTTTTAAAAGAAAATATGATTTCGGAAATGATATGATTCTGAACGTGAATATAATTACGAAAGTGATATGGTTGGAATTGAATATGATATTTTGATATCAATTATGAAATGGTTTTGGAAACTAAAAAGAACCATCCGGTGTGTAATAAGCGATTGGTTGTTAAAGAGACCGGGATCAGATATTGTCATACTCTCTGCCAATACCGAAAACTACTTTAACAACTATGTACGTGGTGGAGATTCCAGAAATGAAGTAGGATGGTTTGGCTAACGATTTCTATATAGGGTATGACGTGGCCCTGACTCCCACGAGTCGGCTTAGATATGACTAAAACAGGAGCCACACAGGGCCAAGTGAGGTCATTCCTCCGATCGGACATATTTCTTCGATACCATTTTATGACTTTGCGATGATTTAATGGCCACCCTTTGATTTTGATTATGAGAGTGTGTTTCAAGGTGGGCGGTAATAGCTGCTATGCGTTACCACCAGTCCGGATCCACAATTGGTATATTTACCCTGGCATTGCCTCGAGTGCCATTCACATGCCCTATCGCACCTTCTACGAGTTTGTTTTGTACCATACCTATGGAGTGCACTCTGGGTAAACCTCCGGTTATGGAGGAGCGTACGGTACTGTATAGACTATGGGAATACATAAAAATGTGTTAAGGAGGACATGGGTAACGCCTTAATGCTATTTTAATAATTTTACTTTAATGTAGACATATTGTATTATACTACATAGTAGATAGTTTAACGGATCCTTAGGAGGTGTAAATCACGAACATCTCTTAAGTAATTGCACTCACGTTAGACACTGGATAGGAGATGTCTAACCCCGTAAACATCTCTGATGCTGTCACACGCATATTTACTATTGATTTAACTTACATAAGATCTTTTAGTTCTGACTCGAATGTTTTGTTTTTTAAATTTGCTCGGGTCGGCCTGAGCGTTTCAGGATTAAAGACCTTAATTCTGAAGGATGAAGACGAAGATTTTGTACTATTATTACTTATTATATGTATTCTACTGCATCATGTTGTTCCACTGCATTTATTTATTCTTGCTGTCTGTAACTCTGATTCTTTATTGTATTAATAAAATCAAATTTATTTGTAAACAGCTTCACGAACTCTTATTTGATTATTATAGTTTGTCATTCCGCTGTGAGATTGATCTGTATTTGTTTTATTTCTTTCTCTTTTTCTTATTTACCCCCATAACAATATGTCCTTTTGAATGGTTTGAGTTTGGCATGTGTGTCTGCTTAAAACATCCAAAAAGGCAGGTCGTTACAGTTGGTATCAGAGCTTCAGTTTAGCATAACCTTAGCTTTGTGGGGTCTGACTCTTTAGAAATATCGTAGTAATACCCTAGAATGAGTCGTTGAGTGTATATATGAGAGAGTGTATATATATGAGAGAGTGTATTTGTTAGTGTTATAAAAGGTTTTTATATCGTGCTAATTTGTTCTGTTTTGCATTTATAAATTCTGGTTGGTGCATAGGACGTTATGACATCGATAGGAATTTCTAAGCACTTTATAGAGTAGATCGACACAATATTTGTTCTGAAATACAAGTAAATGAAATATTTTTCCTATTATATACTTTTGTATATAAAATAATAATTTTATAAATGATATTTGGTTGTAATATATTTGTTGTTAGGTGGTGAAATTTATAAATATTGGTTAAAATGAGATTAGCAAATAAAATAAATTAAAATTAGAAATTTAGAAGTTAAGTTCCAGGATTCTTGAAAATTTCTTTTGAATGATTTTGGAATATAATAATAATATTATTTAGAAGTAGTTTCTGATAAATATATTTCCAATATGCTTTGAAAGAAATTTTTTTAAAAGAAATTTTATAGGAAATAAGTTCTGTACTCTCCTCTTTCTCGTTGGAAAATAATTTCGGTGATGAGTGCACGCATCATCGATATTCATTTTCGAGTTTCAAAGTGGGAAGACTGTTGTAGTAATTTTATTGCACAATTGTTTTGATAAATTAATCTCGATTATTGAATTCCAAATATGATTTGATATATATAAAAGATATGATTATATATATTATTTTAAAATAATTGAAATGAAACCCGGTTGTTTAGTTCTTAAGTTTCGGTAAATTAGAAAATTGAAATTATTGTAATGGATGAAACCATGACTATACTTATAATTGGAAACTTCTAAAATGAAAATAAGAAATTTGATGTCAAAATGGTTAATGAAATGGATAAGAAATTTAAAATTTGTAAACTGTAAATAAAAAGGAAATGAAAATAAGAAATGGTGACTGTTGAACATTTGTTAACTAAATATATAAGAGAATCTTGGGTAATATTAAATTGCATTCTTAAAAACATATGTATAACTTACCAATTATTAAAAGTTGAAATTTTAATAAGGTTATGTAATTGAATATTATACAAGTAAAACTTGGTAAAAATGAAAGTGTTCGATGGACTTACTTTTATAAATAAGAATTCTAATGTTATAAATTATTATAAACTTAAGTTGATAATTTGAAATGCTACTAATTAAAGGTAATAAAAGTGAATGAGGTAATAAAAACGATTATAAACTTAAGATAATATTTTAAGCATTTATAATCAGAATTAATAGAAAAGGTGAATAATATAAGTAATGGATTTTAAACTTAAATTAATGTTAAAGCCTTTTTATAATTAAAATTAGTACTGCATAAATTGAATGATTATAACTTCCGAGAACAGTGGAAATGATTTAGAAATGGAGTTAATATTCAATTATAGTTTATATGGAAGGATGAATGTGAAAAAGGAATAATCTATTACTGGTGAACTATACTTTTAAGAAACTTACCTAGTAACGTATAATCCAATATTTGAAAAAATAACTTATTTAAGCAATGATTGTAAAGTAATAAAATGAAAGAAAATGACATTGTATGAATATAGAAGAAATGAACTTTTGTAAGTAATAACAAATGTAAGTTAATGAAATAAAAATTATATGAATGAGAAAAGAAAAGTAAATGATGAAAAAAGAAAAGAAAAATAAAAATGAATTGCAAATGGGATGTAAACTGGTATAAAATGTATATAATACTTCAATGATGAATTCATTTAGGATTTGAATAATTGAAATGGATATAACTTATGTAAGTGAAGAATGTAAATTAATGAAATAATCCTTACATGAATGAATGAAAGATTAAAATTTTGTAAGTAATGAATGTGAATTAAAGAAAAATCATTATATGAGGGAAAAAATGAAAAATAAGAAAATATGAACAATAAATGATGTGAAAAGATATTTACAGTAAACTTAAAAATGTGTTGAATTATTGTTTGTTTGACTTATGGATTAGTTGGAAAGGATACTTTTATTTTGTATAAAGATGTATAAATAATCTATGACAGTTGAGTGTATGGTTTGCTTCATAGTTTGTTTATCATTTTATATGGTTAGAAGTCCTAAACCCGAACAAACCATTTGTTTTGGTGGCTATGGATGGATAATTGATCTTTTTTGACTGAAATGATGTTTGTACTGTTGTTTGCAAATGATTGTTATTGTGTTGTATTGATTTGTTTGGTTATTAATTTCAAACAACTTAATATTCTCTTTTACTTAATAATTAACCTCTTTGGATTATATAAGTGAAATACAGGTTTATGGAAGCAATTGCTGCTGCTTTTGGTTTCACAAATTAAGCGCTGTTTGCCCGGCAAGTAGATACGTTTTTGGATTACGGTTTTATAGCGATATTATATTGTTTTTCCCACGGTTTGAGATATTTTATTTTGAAAATTATGATATATGTTGTTATTATTGATATTATTAGTTTTCCAGACCTCTCCGTACGAAGGAGACTCTGCCGAAATTTTCCGTGAATTTTGGACTTAGAAAATTTTTGTGAATGATTTTTCAAACTGGTATTAACTTGAGCATAAAGGATTTAATTGTTATAAATTGATACATTTTATTTAAATTACTTAATTATATAAATTAATTCTTTATAAATTTAATATTTTTAATAAGATATATTGATTACTTAATTTCTTCTTTTCCCTTCTTTTTCCTTTTCGAGAACAAAAAGTTTTGAGTGGGGGAGAGTGTAACGATCCATGATTTTCGATAATTAAAAATAGTCGATTTAATAAAGTTTTACAATTGAAAGTGGGAAGAAATAAAATTCTATGATTTAACAATGAAAATATAACTAGAATGCAATGTAATAATATTAATCTAAGATAATTTGTAACTGATTTATAATTCTAATTAATAAAAAGAATTAAAGAGTTATAATTGATATAAGTTGTAAATAAATTACAATAATGTATGTATTAATGGATAATTGGATTAAAAGAGCAACTGATAATTCAAATGTCGACTAATCAATGAAATAAGGTGTAATTAATAGTAATTGATAAAATGAGTGTAATCAGAGTTGGTATAACATTTGTTTGTAAATAATAAACTTACAAATGTTACTAAATGTAAAAGTGGTGACAATTGTTAATTATTACCAATTCATTTAATCAATTACAAATAAATGTTATATTAATGTGAGTCAATACAATAACTACAAATCGTGAATGTAATTAAATGAATAGAAATGTTCATTTCATTCATAAGGTAATAATTAATCTAATAAAAAATAATGAAACCAAGATAAAATAATTAATTGGGATTTTAAATTATAATTAATGTGTGTAATCGACAAAAATTCAATATAATTGAAATATAGTAGTTAATGCAAAAAAGATGGAAATTGTAGCATATTATGAAATAGGATACCAAAAAATATTAACTATGCTATTACAATTATAATTTATTGAAAATAAAGATTGAAATCAAAGTATAATCAATTTATTGGAACTAAATTACAATTAATTCCAATAAATTGTAGTTGAAACTGAAGAATGTATTTTGAAAAATAATTAACACTGAATTGATATGTAAACTTGTTTTAAGTTATTATAAATGTCTAAGTGATAAAAAATGATGACATTTATTAATTTATAAATATTGAATTAAAAAGTGATTTAATTAATTTAATATCAATTTATTTAATTAACGTGAAAATAACAATTTTGGCCACTGACTCGGATTTCATCGAAACTAGTTTCATCGGATCCGTAACTGTGAATTATTGTAAGGTTTCAAGTTTCGTAGCAATCGGACTCGTCGTTTGATCGTATGGATTCGTAACGTCTAGAAATTAATTTAATTAAAATCCATTCAAAATAAGCTGATTTTTTAAGCCAACTTCTGTATGCAATGGAATTAGGATTTGAAACTAGTTCCATTGGGTTTTAAAATATCGAAAACCTATATTTTAATATATTGGACGATCCATTTCCGTTTCGGGAATGAAACGGGTTTTTCTGGTTGTTGTTATTGTTTCGATCCAACCCTGCCTATATGTATGCTGTTATAAATCCTAGCTGTTTCTCGCTTCATTATTTTTATATGTACATCTCCTTCCTCCTAAACGGCTGAACATCAAACCTGATTTCCAAATTCCAAAACTTAATTTCAATTTCAAAAAAATGTGGATACGCAGCAACTTCGGATCACGCTTTGGGTTTCAAAGGCAAAAACCCTACCACAACTTTGGGTCAGGAAGAAAATGACTAGGATCTCGGGTCGTTTTAGCAAAAACTCAGAGCAAGCACCGGGGATTTGAGGCAGCGGCCCGAAATTGAACCCGAAGTCGACCCGGGACCAGAATTGTTCAATATTCTGATTATCATAACTTTTTCATACGAGCTCGGATTCATACTCGGTTTGTTTCATTGGGATTGTATCAAAATTACGAAGATTTTGATGCTAGTTTGGATAAATTATAAGACTGTTGAACTTTAGATCTTTATCTGAATTTCAAATTGATTTGAAATTCAAAGGTGAGTGTTTTAACCCACTCACAACTTCTAAAATTTCTTATGTTAGTTAAATTAAATTTATAATGTGATTAGGAATTTATTTTTGGCTGTTTGGTACATATAAATTGCTATTCCAGTTAATTTGAATTAAATTGTCGTTTAATTTATTTTGAATTTAAATTGTCGGTTAATTTCCTATTATTGATAATTAGTTGGTTGTTAATATTTATTGGTTGAATTGAATGATGATTATGATGGATGATTGATTTTTCATATTGGATGATTGATGTTATGTTTAATTTATGTTTTGTTATCACTCTGCAAGTTCCTTTAATTACTATTAGGAAATCATTATGGGTTGAAATGATATATACCCGAACGATCTATAGATTGGGGAAAAATCATTATGTGTTGAAATGATAGACTCGAGCGATTTTATGAATTTTATTTAATTCGAGATTGTGGTTTGAAATGATATATAACCGTAAAATTTTAAATTACGGATTGAAATGATAAATATCCGTATCACTTGACCCTAAGGTAGAGAATTATATATGGTCACCGGATTGGTTAAATTAAATGATTTTAGAATCATCAATTTTTGAATTTAGTTAAATGATATTTTGAAATAAAATTTGATTCAAACAAACTGAATTACTATCGGAATTTGAGTTTTATGTCGGAATTGGAATTGATTTAAAGGAATTGGTTAAAGAAATTTAATTGAAATTTTAAGTTGGATTTTGAAGTATAAATGGAATTTATCAGAATTGACTCATTAAAATTGTGAAATATAACTTTGATATACACTAAAATCGTAGTAGCTCAAATTGATATTTCAAACATGAACTGAAATTGATATAAAATTTAATATTTTATTAAGAATGTGAATGGAGACTTGAAATTGGATTTTAGTTGATTAAGAAATTGAAATGGTTCTATTGTGCTGAAATGAAATAAATATTAAATTGGTATTAATTTCAAAATTCAAAATTTTTAATATAAACTGTTTTGAAAATATATTATTCTAAAGACTTTAATTATTAAGATTTTCGAACTATTAACCTATTTTAACCTATAGTAACTATATTAATTATTTTAACCTATTCTAGGCTATGTTAATTCATTTATATTATTTTAAACTAATTAACCCATTTTAACTTGTCTTAAATCTAATTAATCTACTTTAAAGCTATTTAATCTATTTTAATTATATTTAATCTATTTTAAATCTATGTAATTATGTTAAATCAATTTAAAAATATTTTTAATCTATATTAAACTATTTTAGAGTATTTTAACTATCTAAAAAATTATTTTAACTATTTATAACTATTTAAACTGTTTGTAACTATTTATAACTATTTTCTGAATTTTTAGACTAAGTAAAGTGGAAGTGTATATATTAAAAATCCTTGATTTAAAATAATACGGTTAAATGATGTTATTACCTAAGTTGGGATTTATATAACATATTTTGAGTAAATATGAAGTTTTGAAATGAGGGTTTTATACTAATTTGAAAATATGATTTTTGAAAGGAAATGTGATTTCAGAAATGACATGATTACGAAATTGAATATAATTTCGAAAGTAATATGGTATTTTGATATCAATTATGAAGTAGTTTTGGAAATTTATAAGAACCATCTGGTATGTAATAAGAGATTGGTTGTTAAAGAGACTGGGATCGTATATTGTCGTACTCTTTGCCAATACCGAAAACCACTTTAACAACTATGTACGTGGTGAAGATTCCAGATATGTAGTAGGATGGTTTGGCGATCGATTTCTGTATAAGGTATGACATGGCCCTGACTCCCATGAGTCAGCTTAGATGTGACTAATACAGGAGCATGCAGGGCCAAGCGAGCTCATTCCTTCGATTGGACACATTTCTTCGTTACCATATTATGACTTTGTGATGATTTGGTGGCCGCCCTTTGATTTTGATTATGGGGGTGTATTTTGAGGTCAGCGGTAGTAGCTGCTATATGTTACCACCAGTCCAGATCTGCAATTGGTAAATCTACCCTGGCATTGACTCGAGTGTCGTGTTCACATGCCCTATCGTGCCTTCTACGAGTTTGTTTTGTACTGTGACGACCCAGAATTTTGAATATTTGAAAATGAAATATTTAATTGATTTTAAATATTAGGAAGTTAGTTTAACTTGAATTTCAAAATTAACTATGAATTTGGCAATTTAATTATTGAATTTAATTTATTGAAGTTGGATAAAAATTTGACTCTTCAGTTTTAAGCTGATTAAAAATATTTTTTAAGTCTTAGAAAATGTATATTGATAATACTGAAGATAATGGAAGCTTCAGAATTTAATTTGGAAATGTTTTGTTTAGTTTTGAATTTACATTGTTTAAACCGATATTTAGAATTAGCATTCCGAGGCACAGTTTAGGAATTCGACGAAACCAGTTCCATTGGATACGTAATAATGTATTATTATCGTATTTCAATTTTCGTCGTGTTTGGAGTGATCGTTTGGCCGTACGGATTATAAACGAGCTGAATTTAGTTTGGAAATTCAATATAAATATGGGTTCAAAAATCTATCTTCTCCATACGATCGAATTTGGACTCGAAACCTTTTCCAGTGCGTTCGGAATAAGGGTCTAACATTATAAATGCCTGACAGCACGCTTCGATTGGAGATCGGTATTTTTGGCTTCGTTTCCTCAAATTTTTAAATTTGAATTTAAATTTAAACACAAATAATAATATTGCATTATAATATTATGTTAAACCCCGGCAAACACGTATTGAAATTGTCAACACGTGTCTTACCAAATCACACGCGCACGTTCTAAGAGAAGTGTAATATCCCGGAATTTCCCGGAGTTTAAAATGTTGATAATCTCTAATTTAAATTATTTGAAATTGTAAATTGTTATTTTCAAAATGAATAACCAAGTAATAATAATATAATGTCTTATTTTGGTTATAAATTGGTTTTATAATAAGATTAATTATTTTATTTGTAAGAATAAATTCTAAATTGATTTATTGTTTTCATAATTGATAAGTGTGTTTAAATACATTTATATCTGTGTATTTTAAATTGATTTTTAAAATGGAATAAATTATTTGTAAATAATAATGAACATAATTAAAAATTGATATTTATATTTATTTAAATTGATTTTAGATTTGGATTTTTAAATTTGACTTTAAATTAAATATAAATTTGAATTCAAGGAATATATACATACATATTAAAATATAATAATAATATAGTTTGGTTTTAAATTATATAGATAATGTTTTTAATTAAAAATAAGATTTGTTTTGTATTATTCTTTTTATAAATTTATCTTAGAAATTTGCAATTTTTTTATTTAATAAGAATAAATGCAAGACTTTTGAAATAGCATTTTTCAAATGAATTTGTAATATTGTATATAATTTTGATTTAAATTATATTCGGTTCATTCTTTTTAAAGATTGTATTTTATATAAATTTAGCAAACATTTATAAATGTTTAAATGTCATTGTTTATTAGATATTTAAATAGAAAAGCATTTTTAAAATTTAGAAAACATATTAGTAATTAGGAAATTAATTTAAAAAGGGCTTTTAAATTCTTTTAGGATTAAAATAAACTAAATTGGACACGTGCTAAGTTCTTAATCACTTTGTCAAACAAGTGTAAAACATTTGAGTAATTTAAAGACAAGTGTCCAATTATTTTTCTAATTTTTCTTTTTAATTTAATAAATCTGAAAATTTGCTTATTTAAACACCATCTCTTCTCATTTTTCTTTTTCTTTAAAATCTTTGTTCATTCCTAAAAAAAGAAAACTAAAACTATCATGCAACTTTCACTCAAACCAAATCCTGCAATCTTCAAAACAATTCCTTAAAATGAAAATCTGAAACTTCCTCAGCCAATTGCTCAACATCCATAACCTATAAACCAGAAATCTTCAAAACAAACCTGCATCAATTCCTCAATTCAAAACAAATGCTCAAATCAAAAACCTGAACTTCCTCCAAATCCAACTGCATGTCTGCAGTTTATTTTCAAAACAAATCATTGCTCAAATCAAAACTGCATACATGTAGTTGTTTTCAAATCAAAATCTGCAAATGTTTTCAAAGCTTGATGCAAATTTCAACTCAGTTCTGCATTTGAATGTCTGCATCAAAATTTTCATATGCATGCAAGTTTTTAAGAGGGAATTTGAAGCAAGAAGTTAAGCTAGCAAGTATTCAAAACAAACCTGAAGCACTATAGCAAACAAAAGGGGGATGAAGCTTTTCTGTTTCAAAGAGGCTTCATCATCAAGGATAAAACATCTTGCAGTTCTAGTTTTTCATCAAACCCCTACATTCCTTAAAAAAATGGTGAGTAAACTTTTTATTAAAAATTTAAAGTAGTAATTATCTGTTGCAATTAAGTAGTGATGATGTTTATATGAGTTGTCTCTGTGTAGATATAAGGATTACAATAGGTTTTGTTTAGTTGAAACTGTGCATGTTGATTTTCATTTTTCCTCTCTGTATTTTACTGTAGAATCTGAGAAAAGGATCAAATCTTCAAACTATTCTATTCAAAAAAAATAGTTAAGTCATAGATTTAAACTAAAACAAGTTAGTTCAAGTATAAACTAAGAACAAAAATAGATCAAGTCTCTGGTTTTTGACATTTACCTAGGAACCAAATTATGCAGTAAAAATTTATTATCAATGCTTGAAATCAAGTGTTTAAATTGGTTAAAATAATTATGTAAACTAAAGTGTCATTGGAAATTATGAATTTTAAAAAGAAATTCACAATTTTTAAAAACTGTATTAAGTGGGTATTTGGGTATTAACTGGAAATTGGATTTCTGCCCAATTCTGTTGATCTGTGCATCTGGGTTGCTTGAGATTGTTGATGGAGCTAGGTGAAGCATTGGAGAGTGTGGGAAAAATAGTTGAAGTATTTGAAATTCATTGTGGAATTTGGAATTGCTTGATTTTAATTTTAACCCTAGTTCTGTTGAACTTGGAAATTTTGGCTGCTGCATCTTCAAAATTGCATCGAGTTTTATGAATTTTTGGGGGGATGATGTGCGGTGAGTCAACATCTCATGGCCGGAGTTGTGGCGATTATACTTGATCGGAGGCGAGGGTTCAGGGGGAGTTTCCTGATAAGGTTTGGGGTTCTGTTCAACCAGGGTACTCGATTTTGAATCGAGGCAAGAATCGATGTTTGGTTGATCGTGGATGCCTGTAGGGTTGTTGAGTGATGTGTGGATGGGTTCGTCGTTGGCCGGAGGAGGTTCTGGCACTGGTGCAGGTGCACGTATGAGCTTGGTGTCAGTGGTTGTGGTTGTTTGGGTGCTGAGTTTTAGCTCGGGTAGTAAGGGAGAAGACTCGAGGGAAAGATAGAGTATTTTTGGCTGTGGCTCGAGGGGTTCTGGGTTCATTTGTGTGCAGGGGTTAAACTTTTATGTTAACAGTTTTAAGTTTTAAATTAAACAGTTTTTAAAATTTTAAAATCAAATTTGTTTAAAAAAAAGAAGGAAAGAAGATGTACTTTGTTTTCTTGGATTTATGTACTTATGGGTTGAACTCAAAAGGAATGTTCAACCAGGTTTTTAATTTAAAATTAATGAAGTTTTAAACTTTAAATAATTTAAGCTAAGTTAAATTCTTGTTTTTAAATTGTTTATTTTTTGTAGTTGAATTTGTATGAATAGTTTAAATGTTTTAAGTTAATGTTATTTTCAAACTTACTTTGGAAATATAAAGGAAATTTATTTATGTTTTTATTTATTAACAATCAAAGGTTTAAGTAATTTATAGACTTAATGATTGTTAATTAATAATTAAAGATAGGTAATTAATGATTTCTTTATATTTTAATTTAATTAATGAATTAAGTTAAGTAAAGATTTCAAGGTTAAATAAAGATAATGTTTTATCTTAAATAATAATTAAGTGTTAATGAATAATAATTAATTAGTTGATTAAGAATTTTAAGTTTAATTAATTAGTTATTATTTTAAAGGAGTTAATCAAGTAATTAATTAGTTATAATTATTAATTTAATTAACTAATAATTATGAGGATTTAATAAATGACTAGTGATTAATTAAATTATAATTACTTATTAATTAAGTAATCAAGGGTTAATTAAAATAGTAATTAATTAATACTTAATAAAGGTTTTATTGAGTATTTAAGTTTTTAATTCGGTTTTCTTAATTAATAATTAAAGGGTTATTAATCTATGATACAAGTTAATTAGAAATTAATTAACTATTATTTAAGGTTAATTAATTGTTATTAAGAATTAATTAATTATAATTATGAATTAATTAATTTTTAAATAAGGTTGTTAATTAATAATTAAGTTTTATCAATTAATGATTAAGAGATAATTAATTGATTAATTAAAGTTAATTAATTAATTATAAAAGTAATTGGTGATTGATTACTTTATATTAAAGGATTGATTAATAATTAAGGTTTATTAATTAATAGTTGATGATAATTAATCTGTTAATTGAAGATTAATTTGGTAAAGAGGAATTAAGGGATAAATTACTCGATTTTAATTTATGAGATGAGTGCGATCAAGTTCAGTTAATTAATTTGTTATTTAATTTAATATAGTCACTTGATAAATGATTAAGTATGTTTACTTAATAAGTTCTGATAAAAGTGATTACTTAAGGTAAGTAATTGATAAATTACAGAGGTAATTGAGTTAAGGTAAATTACTGATTGGGAAGTAATTTTAAATGGATAATTACTTGTTAAAGTAATTAACGGTTTATTACTTAGTGTAATAAATCAAAGAATTTATAAAAGTAATTAAGAGTAATTAAAGTAATTAAGAAGTAATTAAGAATAAATAATTACTGTATATATTTATTAAAGTTGATTAATTGAAAGCAATTAATTTAAGCAAGATTTATTAATGTAATTAATTAAGAGATAATGTAATTAATTATAGTTAATTAATTAATGGAAGTAAGTAATTAAGATTCATTAATTGATATGAATTAATGAGAATAATTAAGAATTAATTACTTGAATAAGAGTTAATTAATTAAGGTTGATTAATTAAGATAATGATTTATTAATTGATTTAATTAATGTTTATTTAAGCAAGATTTATTGTGATGAAGGTAATTAATTTAATTAATTTTAAATTAATTAAGAGATGAAGTAATTAATTTAATTCAGTTTAAATTAATTAGAGATAGAGATAGTTAACTTAATTCATTTCAAAATTAATTATGTTGCGATTAAGTAAATCATTGCTTATGTATGAATGGGTGACATTGATTGTCTTGAATGCATGTAATCTCAGAAATGAGATAGGTAATGTTGTGTGGTATGAATGCTTGGTTGCATTGTGATGGTAATATAGATTATCTATTGTGATGATGATGTGGATTACCTATTTTGTTATGGATCATCTGTTTATGTGATAATGTGATTATCAATTGTGACTTGTGAACTATCTATTCTATGTGTATATAGATAGTTGAATTTAATTGTTTAACCTAAACAACTTGGACCTAAAAGATACGCTTTGGATTTCGATGAGACCGGGATCGGGTTTCCATATTTGGATATCCGGAAACCACATCGATCCAATTAAACGATAGGTCGTGAATCTCTTGTGAAGAGTGAAGACTCGAGGTGTAAGGACTATACGTCAGTATAACTATATGGGTGATTCCGTGATGAGTTTGACGGAACTAGTTCTTATAGGTTCGAGATGGTGATTTAGAGTGCAAGGGTTATCGTCGTCAACTCTGAGGGTGATTCCAAAATGAGTGTAACGAGATAATGCCTTCGGTTTCGTTCGAACCCGGAAAGAACTTGTATGGATTGAATGCTTTCGGAACATCGTCAGGTGGACGATGAGCATTCTAAGTGATGTGTTCACTAAAGGTAATCGTAACCTCAAGCCCCATCAACTGGGAATGGCTGAAACAAGGGAGGTGCAACAAGGCTTCATGGGTAGCCCTCAGTTGAGAGTAAGATTTACCCCTGTCTAGTGGTCCCTTTTTATTTCGGCTGTGTGGGCGGTTGAATAGCTACATCCGCCGGGGTTGTCTTATTTGGAACTGTTCAGTAAGGAATGAGTTCGGCTTTATGTTGCAGGGGAGCGGGCATAATCCTCGGTAAGGTGATCTAGGCCACGTACTGTGACGGGCGGTACCCCAGTAGCCCTGCCATTGTATGGAATCCAAAATCCAATATGTGCCATCGGATTTGATTGTATTACCCACTTTTGTGGCTAGTAGCTAGAATTTAATAATGTAACAATTTCGGCTATTTCATATTTATTTGAAAACCCTAGACACTATTATAATGTCACTGAATTTCCTATCAAATGTTTGGTTAGCGTAAGGTAAAAACTTTTCCATGTTTATGTGTGGGAAGTCTTATGTGATACCTTTTCTTTCAAAAGATTTTTAAAAGTTAAGCAACTTTATCCGTTTACTCACACCAGACCCATGTCTGACCCAGAGTTTATTTTGTTTTTCTTAAACTCTTAGGTACTCAAATTTTTATGAGTAGCCAAGGGAATTTAGGTTGGCTTGACGAATTCTGGAGGAGCAACGGAGCAGGAGGCTTCTGCGTTGTAGATATATAGTTTCCGCTGTGCGTTCTCTGAGTTGTTGTATTGAGTTGTATAACTAGACAGGTGTTTATAACTGACTAGTATGTGTTGTTTTAGCTGTGTAACTCTGATAGTGATTGTAAACTATGTAATGTATTATGTGATTAATATAATTTATTCGTTCCGCTGTTTAGATTCTGATGTTGTTTCTTCTTCTTCTCTGTCTTTTCTCTTTTCTATCCCTTTCTTTCTTAAAAATGATGCGATTTTCTGTGGTAAGAAAGTCGGGTCGTTTCACATTTGGTATCAGAGCATTAGGTTGAGTGAATACCTAGGCTCTGTAGTAGTGTCTTTCTTGAGAGAGCATAATTGTAATTTTTATATATAACTATATATAAATATATATAGTCATTTCTACGTATCTGTTGGGTTACCTGTTCGGGTTTTCCAATATAAGTTATAAAGGTAGATGAGGTAGTGGTGTGTGTAACACAACTACCAATGGTTGCAATTTGAATATTTGAGGTTGGAAGTGTATTTGTCGAGACCGTAGACCTAATATCGTCTCGAGTAATCTTTGTAGTTTGATGTAAGATTTCATTGATCTTTGAAGGAAACCTGTTAAGGTTCGGAGTTCATCTTCGAAGTGTAGGTTTGATCGCGCTCGTGTGAGCAGATTTTTGAGGGTTTGATCTGTCAGTTAGACAGGAGCAAGTGATGATATCTTGACAACCTCAGGGAATAGTAGCGCGTGATGATATGCAGTGACTATGGATATCTCCGAAAATGTTTCCTCTCGGAGCAAGTTTAAGGAAGTGTGTCTGCTTCGGAGTGTAGCTGAGTTCAGCAGGATGTATGTGCTTAGTTGGAAGTCCGATTTCTCGAAGGGCTTTGGATAAGGAGTCTTTAGCATCTGTGTTAGCGGTGCAGCTCGGGAGTGTTCTGTTTTCAGCAGGAAGATCTTTTTGGCTTAGCATTTCCTGGAGGTGGAATTCAGAAGCAGCAGTGAGGATCTGTTTCTTCGATGGATTAGTTGGTCAAGGATAAAATATTCTGATTAGTGAAGAGAGAACGATATCTTGGATATTGGATTGGGTGATCGCAAAAGTGACTTGCGATAGTTTGGTGATTATCTTGAATAGTCTTTTGCTTGGATTTGTGGCATATCTAGAGGATGTAGGAGTTATGGAAGTTGTCGAAGATTTTCCTGATATATCTACGGGGAAGTTAGAGATTTGCCCACATTGGAGTTTAAGTTCTGAATCGACTTGATAGGTGTGATTTGGTGATTCAGCTGGGTAGAAGGTTGTCTCCTAGGTTGATTGATGGGTGAAGCAGCTCTGTATTTCTTGGAATTCTGTTGAACCTTATTTCTGAGATGTGATGTTTAGTCTGTGCCCGTGTTCATTCTACGGAATTTACATCTGCTCCAGATCAGAGTTGTGCAGCGGAAGCAAGGTGGTTGTTGTTCTTAGGTAGAAGCAACTGGAAGTTTCTGTATTTTGGATTTGAGAGTTTCTACTGAATTTATTTTCAGGATCTGAGGCAAGTTGGCAAGTGATTCTGTTCTGTCTTTTTTTGGATGGGAGAAGTTGTTTTCTTCTGTTGATAGTAAAGTTTGGTTTTGATTTTGGATTGATCTTGTGAGGATCAGTTTGTGAATTGATCCAGTTTGTTTGTAGAAGCATCAGCGAAGGTTAAGATGATCAGGAAAGATCTGTAGGCAGCCCGGATCATCTGGGAAGTTTTTTAGATTGAGTAACGGAAAAATTTGGAATTCGAAGTTGGAGACTTCGATGTTGTTGAGGTTTTCTCCGGTAAAGGGAGCAATGAGATTTTGAGGTGAGCTTCGAGGTATATTGGATTCTTCTGAGTTTTTATAGAGATCAGTGCTTTGGTTTGAAGAGTTGGATTGCCAGTTTGGAAGACTGGAATTCAAAATATTTCACGTGTCTCTGAGAGAGTACGTGTTTTGGTCATCACTGGTTTTGTGACCAGTAGTTCTGTGAAGGTTTTAGTAGTTGATCAGTCTTGTCTGTGGTCTGGTGTGAGGACCGCCCATGACCCCCGCACCAAAACAAGAGAATAGTGCGCTGAAAGGTGTGCCAGGAAGCCATGGACGATAGTCAGGGTAAATTAAAACAGCGGAACCTCTATCGTATAACTCACAGCGCATGGATAAAATACAATAGAGAAATATAATATATATAGTGAAGCTACATAGAACAAGACATCATCATATAAGCATCATAATAGTTTTATACAAACATATGAATCATCCATACTTCAAAGCCTCACTACATAACACTCAAACAAATACAGCAGCGGAACACCCAGTACATATAATATGAAATAATATGCAAAAGCCTCCTGCTCGTCTTCGTCATCATCGGCGTAGATCTCCAAGAACAGCACCTGTCACCTGCTACCTAGTCTGCCCATCCCAACATGGATGAACAGCCCAAGGTAATAAGAGGAGACATAAAACTTTGAGTCAGACAGAGTCTTAGTGAGCAGTAAATCAACTATCAAGCATACCAAAAGAGCATAAGGGATAAAAGGAATAGGAACCAAACCATCCCACTCCGCCTCTTTCTACAGTGATAGCCCCCAGACACATACTAAGGAGAAGCAAGCATAACATGGCAGACAATTAAAGTAAAGCAACAATCATTCGAGTCAAGGTCGATGTTTTCCAAATACAAACCCCCAAGGCCTAAACCAAGATCAGATAAGCACCCGGAAAACACCGCTCTTGAGACCGAATGATGATACAACCAAACATCCAAACATCCATGACTCTGGCTATCACTGTTATCATTGCCTTGATTTCACCGTTAATTGAATGACCACCTGTCAAGGGCTAATGGTAACCCCGATTCTAGACATAGCTCCGCACGTCATCGTGACCCGTGCCTAGGACTTACCTACTCTGCCCAGAGTACTCAACTACCTACCTGTAGTCTTTTGGGTGTCCCGACTACCTACCTGTAGTCGTTATGGGCGCCCCATGTGCTCTTGCTTTTGAGCATGCTAGAACCTTCAACAACGATGAGATCCAAGCCTCCTAGTCATCCTCCTCGACGACTATTCTCATACTAGCTCAAGCTACCTCTCGAGCAATCCATTATCAACCAACTCGAACCATCCCTCGAGTTATCAATATGCTTGGAATGATCCCTGCCTGGATTACGCCAAGTCTACATCACATCATACTTCGCTTTATCACACCATAGCAAAGTCTCAATTCAACAACATGGTTTGCCCCATCGCATCGTGGCAAAGTTCCATCTCAACATCATCCAATCCATACATATGAGCTTCAACATCCACTACATATGTCTTAAGCAGCTTTCACCATTCAAGAGCCTTCTTCCGTAGCTTTTGAATCGTCTTTGACCATACTTGTCCAAATCTATCAACTAGATAACTCATTCACAACAATCAAACAAGGCAAACGTTAATCCAAACAAATAAGTAGTCAATCAAGATCTAAATAGGCATTTACAACTAAAATGGCAATTTCGTAAATAAATGAGCATAGATCTAACATACATGAATCATGGGTTTTTGGCATAGATCTAACAAATATAAATCATGGGTTTTGCCTCTACAATTAGATAAAGGAACTTGCAACGGTAAACGTCTTCATAAGTAATGGATCTACACTTGGATCTAAGGAAGAATGCATAAAATCACTATCTACAACACTCCAACAAACCATCAATCCAATACACTCCTTTGGGTCCGCGTGAGAGATAACTACCACTCACCGAATCACTCAAACACTTCAAAAACTTATCACTTCAGATCTGGACAGCGAAGATCCAAGCTTGATTCGTCGAAATCCCGCTTGAAACGATGAAATCTCGCTTCAACGGATGAAGATCTTCAACTTTGGTCCTTGAATCTTCGATCTCGATCTTCGATCTTGGATGGATGTTAGAACTAGATTGGAATGGAGAAAAGAAGATGAAGAAATGATGTAGTCGAGCTCTCAAAATGGCAGCACTTCGTCGCTTCAAAATCCGGTGCCAAAAAGTGAAGATAGGCGCCTCTATTTATAGGCTGAAACCTTAGGTCGTCCGCCCCCTTAGCTCGCCCATGACCTAACTATTGCCGACCTAAAGACCTCCGACCTAAAACACTACCGACCTAAAACACATGCACGCGACCTAACAGATGCGCGCGACCTAGCTGCTCAACGACCTAAGCCTTACACCAATGCTCGACCTAATATCACCATACTCACGCGACCTAACATCATGGCCGACCTAACACTCCTGTGACCTAGAGACTTATTAACATCATGACTCAACGACTCACGACTCATCAGCTTACGACCTAACAACTTCACGAGTTAACAATGCCGCAACCTAACTACTCATAGCGGCCTACCTTAGGTCGTCTAACGACCTAACTAACCTACCGACCTAACAATCCAACGACCTAAAACAAACACAGGACTCAACGACCTAACTTAGATCGTCTAACCCCTTAGGTCGCTCACCACCACTAGGTCGCTTACTACCTCTAGGTCGCTTACTATCACTAGGTCGCTTATATCCATGGGTCGCTCCACTCGACCTAAACTCCCTCACGACTTAAACTGCACTAAGCCTTAACTCACCAACTCTTAGGTCGTTAACTCCACTAACTCGCTCATCCCGTTGAGTCGCTCTTCTATCTTAGGTTGGTCCATCCCTTAGGTCGCTCAATACCTATAGGTCGCTTACCTATTTAGGTCGTACTAAAACCTTAAGTCGCTAACTCGTCCAAACATATAGGTCGTTAACCCCTTTAAGTCGCTCCACGACCTAACTCAACACACGACCTAAGCTATCACACGGCTTCACTTCTATAGGTCGCTCCATATCACTAACTCGTTCCACCTTAACTCGGTCAATTCCTTAGGTCGCTCCCTTCGACCCAAGCTATCTCACGACCTAAGCTAACTCCCATACGACCTAAACTTCGAACAATCAAGAACAACACTAACGACCAAATAATTCTTCGATTATCAATACGAAAAATACAGGTCGTTACATTCTCTCCCCCTTAGGAATTTCGCCCCCGAAATTCCAAACAAACAAGAGCAACCAAAACTATTCTGCATGCCTACCATCCATAGCAATCAACAAACCATGCATCCAATTACTAGCTTAGCATGCAGAATTCTAAAACTTAGAACAAGCTACAAATTCATGAGATGTCACGACACCTTAGGGCCATACCTCGAAGAGTTCAGGATGAGCTGCCTTCATCCTCTCTTCCTCCTCCCACGTACAGTCGTTAACATCATCACTCCATTGTATCTTGAGCAACGTAATCGTCTTCCTCCTAAGCTGTTTCATGTCGGTTTCAACAACACGAAGCGGCTTACGAGGTCTCGAAACAACTGGATCAACTTCTAAATCTTCACAGTTATCAGCAGAAACCACCGTATTCGAGTCATGCACATACTTCCGTAGATTAGATACATGAAAAACATTGTGCACACCCGCCATCTTTTCTGGTAACTCCAATCTATAAGCGAGCTTTCCAATTCGCTCGATAATCGGGAATGGTCCAATAAATCTCGGAGTTAACTTTCCTTTCTTTCCAAATTGAATAACATTCTTCAGAGGAGAAATCTTCACAAAAACCATATCACCTACGTCAAATTCCAAATCCTTACGGCGATTATCGGCATAACTTTTCTGACGATCTTGGGCTGCCTTCATTCGTTGTCGAATGATCCCTATACAATCCGAAGTCCGTCGAATCATCTCTGGCCCAAGTATCAGTTTTTCTCCAGTTTCCAACCAACATGTCGGAGAGTTACACGGTCTTCCATACAATGCCTCAAATGGTGCCATACCAATACTCGACTGATAACTGTTGTTATAAGCAAATTCCACCAAATGAAGATGATCTTCCCATGATCCTCCGAAGTCCAAAACACAAGATCTGAGAAGATCTTCCAAAACTCGGTTGACTCTCTCAGTCTGACCATCTGTTTGAGGGTGATAAGCTGTACTCAAACACAACTCAGTTCCCAAAACTTCTTGGAAGCTCTTCCAAAATCCACTAGTGAACAAAGGATCTCGGTCGCTCACTATATTCTTCGGAACACCATGGAATTGAACTATCCACTTAACATACAACTCAGCCAACTTCGATGCAGTCCTAGTCGATCGAACAGGAATGAATCTTGCACTCTTGGTCAAACGATCTACGATGACCCAAATCCCTTCATTCCCTGCCCTGGTTCTAGGTAGGCCATCGATAAAATCCATCGACACTTGCTCCCACTTCCATGTAGGAACCTCTAATGGATGAAGTAATCCACTGGGCTTCTTCTGCTCAGCTTTCACCAACTGGCAGTTCATACACTTAGAAATAAAATTTCCAACATCCTTCTTCATGCCTTCCCAATAATAGGTTCTCTTCATATCCCGATACATCTTATTTCCACCTAGATGAATTGTCAACTTCGAGTGATGACTTTCTCTAAGAACTTCATCTCTCAATCCATCTACATCGGGAACAACTAGTCGTCCTTGCTTCCGAAGCCAACCCTCTCGATCGACTTCGAATCCTTTATCCTTTTCTGGGTCCAATCCAGATTCCAAATCTCGGATAATCTTGACAAGCTTATCGTCTCGCTTTTGGCTCTCGCCAATTCTCTCCACCAGAGTAGGCCTTATCGATAAGTTTGCCAACATCTCAGGTTCCAATTCACATCTGGGCCTGAAATCAAATCCAGCCAAATACTCGAGACTCTTCCATTCCGAAAACATGGCTCCCAATCCGGCATGTCTTCGACTCAACGCATCAACTACTGCGTTACCTTTTCCTGGAGTATAAGCTATACCAAAATCATATCATGCCAAAAACTCTAGCCACCGTTGCTGCCGAAGATTCAAATCCTTTTTGGAGAAAAGATACTTCAACGACTTATGATCCGTAAACAACTCGAATCGAACTCCCAATAGATAATGTCTCCACATCTTCAGAGCAAACACAATCGCTGCCAACTCCAAATCATGAGTCGGGTAATTCCTTTCATGAAGCTTTAGTTGTCGACTTGCATACGCAACAACTCTATCCTTTTGTATTAGCACTGCTCCAAGTCCAGTACCACATGCATCGGTGTAAACCACCATCTCATCATTCCCACTTGGAATAGTCAAAACAGGAGCACTTGTTAGTCGCTCTTTTAGGATTACGAAAGCTTGCTCACACTTATCATCCCATCTGAACACTTGGTTCTTCTTCGTCAATCCTGTCAACGGTGCAGCTATCTTGGAAAAGTCTTTGATAAACCGTCGATAATATCCAGCTAATCCAAGAAAACTTCTCACATCAGATGCATTCTTAGGTCTAACCCAATCCTGGATCGCTGCCACCTTAGCGGGATCAACCGCTATTCCATTTCCAGAGATAACATGGCCTAAGAATCTCACTTCACTCTTCCAGAAGTGACACTTCGAAAACTTAGCCTTCAGCTGATGTTTCCGTAAGATTTCCAAAACAATACGCAAGTGCGTCTTGTGCTCTTCCTCAGTTCTGGAATAAATCAGAATATCATCCACGAACACAAGCACGAACTTATTCAACTGATCTCTGAATACTCTATTCATAAGATCCACAAAATATGCTGGTGCGTTAGTCAATCCAAACGGCATTACCAGCCACTCATAGAAACCGGATGGTGTCCTAAAAGCAGTCTTCGGCACACTATCCTTAGCCACTCTCAACTGGTGAAATCCCGTTGCCAAATCCATCTGAGAAAACACCTTAGCTTCGTGAAGCTGATCAAACAAGTCATCTATTCTCGGCAATGGATACTTGTTCTTCTTAGTCACCTTATTCAGCTCACGATAATCCACACACAACCTCAACGATCCATCCGCTTTGGTTGCGAACACAACTGGTGCACCCCATTCGGACACACTACGCTGAATGAATCCTTTCCGTAAAAGGTCATCAACTTGCACCTTCAACTCTTGCTGTTCCCTAGGCGCCATCCGCCTAAGAGGCATCACAACGGGTCTGGCTCCCTCAACTAGATCAATACGAAACTCGATCTCTCTATGCGGCGGTAACCCTTTGACCTCGTCAAAGACATCCTCGAATCCATTCACGATTGGCACCGATGACAGTCCATCCCGTGGAACAACCAGCGAATACATGAAGCTCATGAAGACGCCTTCTTCATGCTTACATCGTATCACAACCTTTCGCCCCTCCACATTCTCGACTGTCACCTCCAATCTCTCACAATCAACCTTTGCCGCATACTTCCTAAGCCAGTCCATACCCAAAATAATTCCGAACCCCGCAAAGTTCAGAACAAAACAATCACAAACAAAAGAGCAATCATGACTCGACACAACTAGACCACGGCATATCATACACAAACATGACGAACCCCCAACTGGATTAGTCACAACCAATGGCCTATCAATAATATCCGGTTCCAAACCTAACCGGCCTACAAGATCATCACAAACAAAAGAATGCGACGCTCCAGTATCAAACAACACTCTAACTGGAACACCACAAATGAAAAGAGTACCTTGAATCACCACACTCTTCCCCTTCTCTTTAGCAGTAGGAGCTTTCGAAGACGATGGAACAGCCCCCAAAGCATAAGCTTTCACAATCTGCCTGTCTTTCCTAGGTTCTGGGCAATCCTTCTTGATATGTCCCAGCTTATCACAGTTGTAACACTTTCCCGGTACCTTGGGATTCTTACAATCTCTAGAGAAATGGCCCTTCTGCTGGCAGTTGTAGCAGGTCACTTCGCCCTTTGGCTTCTTCTGGCCATCCTTACCCCTCTGATGCTGCTGCTGCTGCTTCCTCTTCCTGTTCCCATTCTGCTGTGGTTTAGATCCTTCCTTGGTTACAGCAACAACAGATACTTCCTTAGGAAACAAACTCTCGTGCCTGAGAGCTTTCTCCACAAGCTTCTCAAACGGATCGTCCAAATGATCCACCAACTGCCTTCCAAGATAAGCGTCCAAACCGGTCACAAACTTCTCATTCTTCTGGTAGGGAGAATCAATATATGATCTGGCATACTTGGACAAAGCCTCAAACTCAGACACATACTCAAGAAACGATCTCCCACCTTGCTTGAGCTCCACAAACCTCTTAAACAAAACAGATTTCTGGGCCGTAGAGATGAACTTAGCCTCAAATCTGACTTGGAATTGCTCCCAAGTAATCTCTTCTTCTGGAGTATCGATGGTGATAGAATTCCACCAATCATGAGCTCTTCCCTGAAGCTGTCTCGATGCAAGCTTCCTCTTAGTTGCATCCTCAATCCCTAAGTCACCAAAGATCCTTCGACATGCATCTATCCATCTTTGCACTTCAATAGTCGATTCCGTTCCCAAGAAAACCTTTCCTCCAAGAGAAGTATAATCCTTGCAAAGCTTAGCAAAATCCACCGGTCTTGGAGCTTGGACTTGAATTCCAACATCTACCGCTGACCCTGGAGTTGGTATCCTTCTCATGATCGAAGTCATCATCGCTTCGAACATAGCTCCATAATCAGCAACTCCATCAGCAGTACGACCTTCCCCGACAACTGGTCTCCCTCTTCGACTCATTTTTAGTATCTACAAAAAGAAATGATTAGAACACCTTTGAGAAACAACTGCATAAGGAGTTCAAATCCATCTAAACTACTATATTATATATAGTAATCATCCATCAAAATACAATTACGTCTCTCATACGTAGTTACGTCAGCGAGCGTTGGCTAAAATCGATTAACCAAAGCTCTGATACCAAATGTGAGGACCGCCCATGACCCCCGCACCAAAACAAGAGAATAGTGCGCTGAAAGGTGTGCCAGGAAGCCATGGACGATAGTCAGGGTAAATTAAAACAGCGGAACCTCTATCGTATAACTCACAGCGCATGGATAAAATACAATAGAGAAATATAATATATATAGTGAAGCTACATAGAACAGGACATCATCATATAAGCATCATAATAGTTTTATACAAACATATGAATCATCCATACATCAAAGCCTCACTACATAACACTCAAACAAATACAGCAGCGGAACACCCAGTACATATAATATGAAATAATATGCAAAAGCCTCCTGCTCGTCTTCGTCATCATCGGCGTAGATCTCCAAGAACAGCACCTGTCACCTGCTACCTAGTCTGCCCATCCCAACATGGATGAACAGCCCAAGGTAATAAGAGGAGACATAAAACCTTGAGTCAGACAAAGTCTTAGTGAGCAGTAAATCAACTATCAAGCATACCAAAAGAGCATAAGGGATAAAAGGAATATGAACCAAACCATCCCACTCCGCCTCTTTCTACAGTGATAGCCCCCAGACACATACTAAGGAGAAGCAAGCATAACATGGCAGACAATTAAAGTAAAGCAACAATCATTCGAGTCAAGGTCGATGTTTTCCAAATACAAACCCCTAAGGCCTAAACCAAGATCAGATAAGCACCCGGAAAACACCGCTCTTGAGACCGAATGATGATACAACCAAACATCCAAACATCCATGACTCTGGCTATCACTGTTATCATTGCCTTGATTTCACCGTTAATTGAATGACCACCTGTCAAGGGCTAATGGTAACCCCGATTCTAGACATAGCTCCGCACGTCATCGTGACCCGTGCCTAGGACTTACCTACTCTGCCCAGAGTACTCAACTACCTACCTGTAGTCTTTTGGGTGTCCCGACTACCTACCTGTAGTCGTTATGGGCGCCCCATGTACTCTTGCTTTTGAGCATGCTAGAACCTTCAACAACGATGAGATCCAAGCCTCCTAGTCATCCTCCTCGACGACTATTCTCATACTAGCTCAAGCTACCTCTCGAGCAATCCATTATCAACCAACTCGAACCATCCCTCGAGTTATCAATATGCTTGGAATGATCCCTGCCTGGATTACGCCAAGTCTACATCACATCATACTTCGCTTTATCACACCATAGCAAAGTCTCAATTCAACAACATGGTTTGCCCCATCGCATCGTGGCAAAGTTCCATCTCAACATCATCCAATCCATACATATGAGCTTCAACATCCACTACATATGTCTTAAGCAGCTTTCACCATTCAAGAGCCTTCTTCCGTAGCTTTTGAATCGTCTTTGACCATACTTGTCCAAATCTATCAACTAGATAACTCATTCACAACAATCAAACAAGGCAAACATTAATCCAAACAAATAAGTAGTCAATCAAGATCTAAATAGGCATTTATAACTAAAATGGCAATTTCGTAAATAAATGAGCATAGATCTAACATACATGAATCATGGGTTTTTGGCATAGATCTAACAAATATAAATCATGGGTTTTGCCTCTACAATTAGATAAATGAACTTGCAAAGGTAAACGTCTTCATAAGTAATGGATCTACACTTGGATCTAAGGAAGAATGCATAAAATCACTATCTACAACACTCCAACAAACCATCAATCCAATACACTCCTTTGGGTCCGCGTGAGAGATAACTACCACTCACCGAATCACTCAAACACTTCAAAAAATAATCACTTCAGATCTGGATAGCGAAGATCCAAGCTTGATTCGTCGAAATCCCGCTTGAAACGATGAAATCTCGCTTCAACGGATGAAGATCTTCAACTTTGGTCCTTGAATCTTCGATCTCGATCTTCGATCTTGGATGGATGTTAGAACTAGATTGGAATGGAGAAAAGAAGATGAAGAAACGATGTAGTCGAGCTCTCAAAATGCAGCACTTCGTCGCTTCAAAATCCGGTGCCAAAAAGTGAAGATAGGCGCCCCTATTTATAGGCTGAAACCTTAGGTCGTCCGCCCCCTTAGGTCGCCCATGACCTAACTATTGCCGACCTAAAGACCTCCGACCTAAAACACTGCCGACCTAAAACACATGCACGCGACCTAACAGATGCGCGTGGCCTAGCTGCTCAACGACCTAAGCCTTACACCAATGCTCGACCTAATATCACCATACTCACGCGACCTAACATCATGGCCGACCTAACACTCCTGTGACCTAGAGACTTATTAACATCATGACTCAACGACTCACGACTCATCAGCTTACGACCTAACAACTTCACGAGTTAACAATGCCGCAACCTAACTACTCATAGCGGCCTACCTTAGGTCGTCTAACGACCTAACTAACCTACCGACCTAACAATCCAACGATCTAAAACAAACACAGGACTCAACGACCTAACTTAGATCGTCTAACCCCTTAGGTCGCTCACCACCACTAGGTCGCTTACTACCTCTAGGTCGCTTACTATCACTAGGTCGCTTATATCCATAGGTCGCTCCACTCGACCTAAACTCCCTCACGACTTAAACTGCACTAAGCCTTAACTCACCAACTCTTAGGTCGTTAACTCCACTAACTCGCTCACCCCGTTGAGTCGCTCTTCTATCTTAGGTTGGTCCATCCCTTAGGTCGCTCAATACCTATAGGTCGCTTACCTATTTAGGTCGTACTAAAACCTTAAGTCGCTAACTCGTCCAAACATATAGGTCGTTAACCCCTTTAAGTCGCTCCACGACCTAACTCAACACACGACCTAAGCTATCACACGGCTTCACTTCTATAGGTCGCTCCATATCACTAACTCGTTCCACCTTAACTCGGTCAATTCCTTAGGTCGCTCCCTTCGACCCAAGCTATCTCACGACCTAAGCTAACTCCCATACGACCTAAACTTCGAACAATCAAGAACAACACTAACGACCAAATAATTCTTCGATTATCAATACGAAAAATACAGGTCGTTACATCTGGTATCTTGGGCAGATTATAGATCTAGCTGAGTAGAGACTCAGTAGCTTAGCAGTATAGCTAGTTTGGACTTAGTAGAGCGAGTACCCATGTGTTTGTACGGGAAACTCGAGATAATTTCAGGAAGCTTATCCAGATCTGTGTCCGGATAGCTAGTGTTGATTATTTGATTGAATTGGTTGTTTGGATGAAATTGTTTGTTGATTGATAGTGTATGGCTGTTATGTATGTTTGAATTGGTTGAAATAAAATAAAATTTTGGATTAGCTATTTTTTAAATTTCGAGGACGAAATTCTTTTAAGGAGGGAGGATTGTAATATCCCGAAATTTCCAGGAGTTAAAAATGTTGATAATCTCTAATTTAAATTATTTGAAATTGATAAATTGTTATTTTCAAAATGAATAACCAAGTAATAATAATATAATGTCTTAATTTGGTTATAAATTGGTTTTATAATAAGATTAATTATTTTATTTGTAAGAATAAATTCTAAATTGTTTTATTATTTTCATAATTGATAAGTGTGTTTAAATGCATTTATATCTGTGTATTTTAAATTGATTTTTAAAATAGAAAAAATTATTTGTAAATAATAATGAACTTATTTAAAAATTGATATTTATATTTATTTAAATTGATTTTAGATTTGGATTTTTAAATTTGACTTTGAATTAAATATAAATTTGAATTCAAGGAATATATACATACATATTAAAATATAATAATAATATAGTTTGGTTTTAATTTATATAGATAATGTTTTTAATTAAAAATAAGATTTGTTATGTATTATTCTTTTTATAAATTTATCTTAGAAATTTGGAATTTTATTTATTTAATAAGAATAAATGCAAGACTTTTGAAATAGCATTTTTCAAATGAATTTGTAAATTGTATATAATTTTTATTTAAATTATATTTGGTTCATTCTTTTTAAAGATTGTATTTTATATAAATTTAGCAAACATTTATAAATGTTTAAATGTATTTGTTTATTAGATATTTAAAATAGAAAAGCATTTTTAAAATTTAGAAAACATATTAGTAATTAGGAAATTAATTTAAAAAGGGATTTTAAATTCTTTTAGGACTAAAATAAACTAAATTTGACATGCGTTAAGTTCTTAATCACTTTGTCAAACAAGTGTAAAACATTTGAGTAATTTAAAGACAAGTGTCCAATTATTTTTCTAATTTTTCTTTTTAATTTAATAAATCTGAAAATTTGCTTATTTAAACACCATCTCTTCTCATTATTCTTTTTCTTTAAAATCTTTGTTCATTCCTAAAAAAAGGAAACTAAAACTATCATGCAACTTTCACTCAAACCAAATCCTGAAATCTTCAAAACAATTCCTCAAAAAGAAAATCTGAAACTTCCTCAGACAATTGCTCAACATCCAAAACCTGTAAACCAGAAATCTTCAAAACAAACCTGCATCAATTCCTCAATTCACAACAAATGCTGAAATCAAAAACCTGAACTTCCTCCAAATCAAACTGCATGTCTACAGTTTATTTTCAAAACAAAATCATTGCTCAAATCAAAACTGCATACCTGCAGTTGTTTTCAAATCAAAATCTACAAATGTTTTCAAAAGCTTGATATAAATTTCAACTCAGTTCTGCATTTGAATGTCTGCATAAAATTTTTCATATGCATGCAAGTTTTTAAGAGGGAATTTGAAGCAAGAAGTTAAGCTAGCAAGTATTCAAAACAAACCTGAAGCACTGTAATAAACAAAAGGGGGATGAAGCTTTTTTGTTTCAAAGAGGCTTCATCATCAAGGATAAAACATCTTGCAGTTCCAATTTTTCATCAAACCCCTACGTTCCTTAAAAAAATGGTGAGTAAACTTTTTATTAAAAATTTAAAGTAGTAATTATCTGTTGCAATTAAGTAGTGATGATGTTTATATGAGTTGTCTCTGTGTAGATATAAGGATTGCAATAGGTTTTGTTTAGTTGAAACTGTGCATGTTGATTTTCATTTTTCCTCTCTGTATTTTGCTGTAGAATCTGAGAAAAGGATCAAATCTTCAAACTATTCTATTCAAAAAAAATTGTTAAGTCATAGACTTAAACTAAAACTAGTTAGTTCAAGTATAAACTAAGAACAAAAATAGATCAAGTCTCTGATTTTTGAAATTTACCTGGGAACCAAATTATGCAGTAAAAATTTATTATCAATGCTTGAAATCAAGTGTTTAAACTAAAGTGTCATTGGAAATTATTAATTTTCAAAAGAAATTCACAATTTTTAAAAACTGTATTAAGTGGGTATTTGGGTATTAACTGGAAATTGGATTTCTGCCCAATTCTTTTAATCTGTGCATCTGGGTTGCTCGAGATTGTTGATGGAGCTAGGTGAAGCATTGGAGAGTGTAGGAAAAATAGTTGAAGTATTTGAAATTCATTGTGGAATTTGGAATTGCTTAATTTTAATTTTAACCCTAGTTATGTTGAACTTGGAAATTTTGGCTACTGCATCTTCAAATTGCATCGAGTTGTATGAATTTTTGGGAGGATGATGTGCGGTGAGTCAACATCTCATGGCCGGAGTTGTGGCGATTATACTTGATCGGAGGCGAGGGTTCAGGGGGAGTTTCCTGATGAGGTTTGGGGTTCTGTTCAACCAGGGTACTCGATTTTGAATCGAGGCAAGAATCGATGTTTGGTTGATCGTGGATGCCTGTAGGGTTGTTGAGTGATGTGTGGATGGGTTCGTCGTTGGCCGGAGGAGGTTCTGGCACTGGTGCACGTATGAGCTTGGTGTCAGTGGTTGTGGTTGTTTGGGAGCTGAGTTTTAGCTCGAGTAGTAAGGGAGAAGACTCGGGGGAAAGCTTGAGTATTTTTGGTTGTGGCTCGAGGGGTTCTGGGTTCATTTGTGTGCAGGGGTTAAACTTTTATGTTAACAGTTTTAAGTTTTAAATTAAACAGTTTTTAAAATTTTAAAATCAAATTTGCTTAAAAAATAAAAGAAGGAAAGAAGATGTACTTTGTTTTCTTGGATTAATGTACTTATAGGTTGGACTCAAATGGAATGTTCAACCAGGTTTTTAATTTAAATTAAATAAAGTTTTAAACTTTAAATAATTTAAGCTAAGTTAAATTCTTGTTTTTAAATTGATTTGTTTTTGTAATTGAATTTGTATGAATAGTTTAAATGTTTTAAGTTAATGTTATTTTCAAACTTACTTTGGAAATATAAAGGAAATTTATAAATGTTTTTATTTATTAACAATTAAGGGTTTAAGTAATTTATAAACTTAATGATTGTTGATTAATAATTAAAGATAGGTAATTAATGATTTCTTTATATTGTTTTTTTGGCAAGGCATGATTTCTTTATATTTTAATTTAATTAATGAATTAAGTTAAGTAAAGATTTCAAGGTTAAATAAAGATAATGTTTTATCTTAAATAATAATTAAGTGTTAATGAATAATAATTAATTAGTTAATTAAGAATTTTAAGTTTAATTAATTAATTATTATTTTAAAGGAGTTAATCAAGTAATTAATTAATTATAATTATTAATTTAATTAACTAATAATTATGACAATTAATTAATGACTAGTGATTAATTAAATTATAATTACTTATTAATTTAGTAATTAAGGGTTAATTAAAATAGTAATTAGTTAATACTTAATCAAGGTTTTATTGAGTAATTAAGTTTTTAATTTGGTTTTCTTAATTAATAATTAAAGGGTTATTAATCTATAATACAAGTTAATTAGAAATTAATTAACTATTATTTAAGGTTAATTAATTGTAATTAAGAATTAGTTAATTATAATTATGAATTAATTAATTTGTGAATAAGGTTGTTAATTAATAATTAAGTTTTATTAATTAATGATTAAGAGATAATTAATTGATTAATTAAAATTAATTAATTAATTATAAAAGTAATTAGTGATTGATTACTTTGTATTAAAGGATTGATTAATAATTAAGGTTTATTAATTAATAGTTGATGATAATTAATCTGTTAATTGAAGATTAATTTGGTTAAGAGTAATTAAGGGATAAATTACTCGATTTTAATTTATGAGATGAGTGTGATTAAGTTCAGTTAATTAATTTGTTAATTAATTTAATATAGTCACTTGATAAATGATTAAATATGTTTACTTAATAAGTTTTGATAAAAGTGATTACTTAAGGTAAGTAATTGATAAATTACAGAGGTAATTGAGTTAAGGTAAATTACTGATTGGAAAGTAATTTTCAATGGATAATTACTTGTTAAAGTAATTAAGGGTTTATTACTCGGTGTAATAAATCAAAGAATTTATAAAATTAATTAAGAGTAATTAAAGTAATTAAGAAGTAATTAAGAATAAATAATTACTGTATATATTTATTAAAGTTGATTAATTGAAAGCAATTAATTTAAGCAAGATTTATTAATGTAATTAATTAAGAGATAATGTAATTAATTGTAGTTAATTAATTAATGGAAGTAAGTAATTAAGATTCATTAATTGATATGAATTAATGAGAATAATTAAGAATTAATTACTTGAATAAGAGTTAATTAATCAAGGTTGATTAATTAAGATAATGATTTATTAATTGATTTAATTAATGTTTATTTAAGCAAGATTTATTGTGATGAAGGTAATTAATTTAATTAATTTTAAATTAATTAAGAGATGAAGTAATTAATTTAATTCAGTTTAAATTAATTAGAGATAGAGATAGTTAACTTAATTCATTTCAAAATTAATTATGTTGCGATTAAGTAAATCATTGCTTATGTATGAATGGGTGACATTGATTGTCTTGAATGCATGTAATCTCAGAAATGAGATAGGTAATGTTGTGTGGTATGAATGCTTGGTTGCATTGTGATGGTAATATAGATTATCTATTGTGATGATGATGTGGATTACCTATTTTGTTATGGATCATCTGTTTATTTGATAATGTGATTATCAATTGTGACTTGTGAATTATCTATTCTATGTGTATATAGATTGTTGAATTTAATTGTTTAACCTAAACAACTTGGACCTAAAAGATACGCTTTGGATTTCGATGAGACCGAGATCAGTTTTCCATATTTGGATATCCGAAAACCACATCGATCCAATTAAACGATAGGTCGTGAATCTATTGTGAAGAGTGAAGATTCGAGGTGTAAGGACTATACGTCAGTATAACTCTATGGGTGATTCCGTAATGAGTTTGATGGAACTAGTTCTTATAGGTTCGAGATGGTGATTTAGAGTGCAAGGGTTATTGTCGTTAACTCTGAGGGTGATTCCAAAATGAGTGTAACGAGATAATGCCTTCGGTTTCGTTCGAACCCGAAATGCACTTGTATGGATTGAATGCTTTCAGAACATCGTCAAGTGGACGATGAGCATTCTAAGTGATATGTTCACTAAAGGTAATCGTAATCTTAAGCCTCATCAACCGGGAATGGCTAAAACAGGGGAGGTCCAGCAAGGCTTCGTGGGTAGCCCCCACTTGAGAGTAAGATTTACCCCTTTCTAGAGGTCCCTTTTTATTTCGGCTGTGTGGGCGGTTGAATAGCTCACTACAAGAAAACATACTATCCACGACATTCAATCTCAGCATTTAAACCAAAATAGCTGTTTTTAACAGTGACTCTAATATCAAAGTATATAGGAAACGCTGTCATTTATTTCCCTCCTTTTTGTTCCGAAATTTTTTGTCTGACCGCTTACTTTTTAATTTCCCGTCATATTCTCCATCTCTCCCTTCTTTACTCTTCTTTTCCAGTTTCTAAAAAAACCAACAAACCCTTGTTAATCTCCCCTTCTCCTTCCATAAAGCGAACAAGCAAAGAATGAAGCTGGCAACAAAATTTTCAATTCTCTCCTCCATCTGCGAATTTGGGAAATCTCTTTCTATCTTTTGATTTTTTGTTCTCCATTTTTCCTAATGTGGATGTTTATGTTTTTTTCCAGTAATGACTAGGAATGCTGAATTGAAAGGTTTTTCTATCGTTGACCAAAGTTCTAGTAGTAGGAAATATGGTCTTATCCTGCAAACTGGATCTTCTATGACATCCTTCGGCTTAATGAAAACTTTGCATCGCTCCTAGCACAATAGAGTGGGTCAGAGAACTTGAAAACAGCCAAATCAGAGAAGCTTTACTTTCAGGTTTTAAAATATGAACTCCTAAGCTAGAATAAACTATCTGTGTTTCTTCATGATGGATTGATTCTGATATGATTAAGCTAGTTAAAAATAATACTTCAAGATTCAATCATGTGATGCTTAAATATTCGTTTTCATGCATAGTGCCAAATTTCTAGGTAAATTGAACTTAAGTGGACATTTTTTGTTTTATCCTTTTACTATTAGGATATAATTGTTTCTAGCTTTTGCTTCTTGGATATTCAAGTTTGCAGTAATTGATCTGTTAAAGCTAGAATATTTAATTTTAACAATGTATAATTTTTGGTTTAGTGGTGTTTTATTTATGATTTGATTAGTGATTTTAGTAAAGAGAAGGTGTAAGCAAAAGATGCAGTGTTTTACTTATCATAAATATGAGTGTTGTATATATTGATCTTTTCATCGAGAGTCAATTTGAAGTTGCACGCTTTTAGCAACTCGAGTTGCTGCGCTTACACAACTCGATTCGGGTTTTTGCACCTGTAGCAACTCGAGGTGCTACACTTGCAAGATTTACTATTATAATCTCAGTGATAACATCCTTCATCATTGGAATTGTCTTTTACATTATTATAGTGGCTCTTTGTGACAAAGTTACCTTCATTTTCACCTCAAGTGAAGTTGTAATTGATGCTGCCAAAAAGCTCTTTGGTTATTTGGATTTGACTGTTCTGTTCAAAGTGTTTGATTCAATGTCTAATTTTGCATATAATTTTTAATAAGAGAGTTATTTCACAATAAATTGAAAAGTAAAATAGGTATAATTTGAAGTCAAAGACTAACCTGATTTCTTTTGAAGGAAGTATGAATGAAAATAGCAAACATATAAATAGAAAATGGATTACACATAGAAAAAAGATTTCAACTTTTTTTCGAACATCTAACTAAATTTCCAACTACAAGTAAATGACAAATTTTTTTCGAACTGTTATTTGAATGCATGATCTCATTTGTATTTGAATAACATCTTGAATGTATATGGCCAGAAAGAAAATGATGAATGTATTAGAACTATTAAGGGAAATTGTTTATTTATTTCACTGAAATACTCCTAAAACTTTGGGTCGATTTGGTTTAGCCTCATTTCCCTCTATGCTAACAGTTGAACTACATTACGACCTTTTGCCAGTGGTGATAAAGTAATGCAACCATTTCGTTAGCCTCTAGCGTTATGTAATTTTGTTGATTGCATTTGTGTTACTTATTTTTATGGTTCTAGTGTATTTTCCTTATTACTTATCCATTATTCAAGGAAAGGGTCAAGATTATTGGCAAGATGAAAGAATATGAAGTAAGTGTCATGTTGCAGTCTGATGTCCAGTATATTTCATCCCTATTAGTATAGCAAAAAGAATCATCAAAAAGATTATCCACAAAAGTTATTAATACAAGCATTAAAACAAGAGCATGTATTATAGCAATTAGGGAGTAACTACTAAATACTTTAGAGCTAGGTTGGGTGTTTGGTTGAAGAGAGAAGGACAGTAGCTTGCAATGTAGCTGATGGAAATCTGAAGTAAACTGAATCAATCTGTAGCCTGTATAGTAGCTAGAAGGTGGGATGCAATCAAACACTGAGGAATGGCCTGTGTTAAAGGGATGCTCCACTGGTACGAACTACTTGCAAGTCTATAGCTAATACAAGGTGTTTTACAGGGGGCGTCTAATTCTTAATGCGGCAAGTATTGCAAGCCTACAATGATTCAGTGTTGCAGCTTCTAAGATTAAATAGCAGACTGGGATGTTGCAAAGTGATCAACTAGAGAGTTGTAGAAGGACAAACATTACGAGACACTAGCTTTCAGTCAGTGTTTGATTGCATCATAAAGACAGGTTAGGTGTGTTATAACTAGCACTAATGGATCAGCTGCTCTTTCTAATACTGATTTAATAATAAAAGAAGCACCATGGTTAGATTGATTTCACTTGAAATAAATTCATTTATCATCGTATTATGCTCCTGGTGAAAGCTAATACTTGACCCAACCTACTTCCTTAACAGGTTAAAGTGGTCAACATTTTCAGATCCAAAAACAAAGATAAAATGGAAGGGTATAGAAAATGTGGAAAACTAAGGCGAAGAAGTCTCCTATGGGACACTTATGATTCAAAGACTAACCAGGGGTAAGGATGATCATATTGATCATGTACTTCCAGTAATTTTACTTTATAGCTCAATTTTATCATGATATATCCTACATCTTTGGAATATAATAAAAAATCTTTGTTAAACTTTCTAGTCCAAACTCATTGAAATCTAACTAAATATAAGGTTCTATATATAAATGAAGAAAGAACACATTAGTAATTTAACTCCATTCCAAACCAACATCATAAGCCTGAAATTGGCATTTGCAAGTAACAACTATATAGTGGAAAAACGAAGAAAACAGAGTTTGTAACTTTTTAAATGTACCCATTTTAACAATTACATATTTTCCATATTCTTAGTCAAAACCGGAGATAAAAATCAAAGATTAAAGCTAAAGCAAAACCAGAGATAAAAATCACCTTAATGCACTTCTTTTGGTACGGAATCAGTAATTATATTTATCTTAAAAATAGTTTTGTGTTCAATATTATTGGTAAAACTGTAAATGCAAAAAAACTGATGAATTAAGTGCAAAGTTCATTTAATCTGAAAATAACAAATAAAAATATGGCATCATACAATTTTTATATTGATTAAAACATAATTGAATTCTAACAACAAATATATTTTTTCCTCTCAAAAAATGAAACTATATCAGTGCAATATTTGAAGTATAAACAACAATGGATAATAGTAAATCTTAGATCACGTATGATCTACACCTTTCAATATTATTTGCTTGGATTTGGTAATCTGGTATACCAAATTGCCAACTCTGATTATTTTGCTAGATTGACATAAATCAAGGGGTGAAATGATACATGCTTTATATATCAATATAATTTTTTTTAGATTTGGATGCCAAGTTTCCTTCCTTTTCCAATGATTTTTAAGCAACGCGGTAACCTAGTAATAAAATAAATAAATATACCATGATGGTTATTCCATCTTCAACGAAAGTAACCATGAATTCTTTTTTAGTCCTTTGATTTTCATCGGAGAAACTAAGTTAACTAAGTAATGACAAGATACCAATTTTTAAGTCCAATTGGGGATTGTCCCAATTCTATGAAATGAACTAAGTTAACTAAGTAATGACAAGTTAACTTAAGTTAACTAAGTAATTCAAGTAACTAAGATGAACTAAGTTAACTAAGTAATGATAAGATACCAATTACAACATAAATGAACTAAGTTAACTAAGTAACTCTGAAACTATCTTGTCTGAAAAACCCATTTTCTTGTCCTGATACCAATTTTTTATGAATTATAACGTAAAATCAAGGGTTAAGGTTGATTAATTGTTAGCAAAATGCATACAATGATTTATGTTTGTAATTTGACAATTCGTCTTGTACTTAACAGATCAACCATTTTTTTTCTCTGTTAGTTATATATAGATATAAATTTTTAAAGATACATGATCAATTCAAATTTTTTAATCTGGATGCTGTATAAATATTATATAGATACAAATTTTTATAGATACATGGTCAATTCAATTTATTCTCTGTTAGCATACTTGATTCTCTGTTCGTGCAACGTTAGTAAGTATAAGTTATTTCTTTTATAGGTACAAATTTTTAAAGATGTATAAATATTTGAATGCATTTTAATTCTGGATGTTGTATAAATGTTATATAGGCAACCGTTGTAAAAGTTTGTTGATTGATCAAGAATTTGGAATTTGGAAGTCTATTCAATGTTCAGGTGTATATAACATTGACTATCACGTTTTTTTTAATGTGGACTTATGAACAGCTATGTCTCTTTTGAAATGGGAACTCAAGTTGAAGGAACTCTTCTGTTTAGTTTTCTCTTCTTTTTACTTAAAAATTTGTTTGTATTTGCTTATATGGACAAGTTTGTTGTGTATAGCTTATAGACCGTTCCCGCATCCAGTAAAATATTGGTAAATATATGGTCTGGCCTTATAAAGATTATGTGATCAGCTTGACTACTTTAATAAACTGTATATATGGATAACTGAATACAAGTGTATGCCCTTTTTTGCTATCGCTAACCACACACTGTGTAGAAAATATCGGTGGAATTACAGACTTCAAAACATAAGGACGAGCAAGTAAATTAGTCCTAATCAGAATACTTGCTGTCTAAGCTGTTATTTCTGCACTTAGTTAATGCTAATGTGGCCTAAGGCAAATGCGGCCCAAAGCCTATTTTCAGTTGTAAATTGTATATAACAGTTTGTACAGAGAAACAACAAACTATGTTACTGTACAGCAGTTTAGCTTCGTTAACTGAGCTAACCTACTAATGCGTATATTGGCTATGTTTCGACTTAACATACCATATAGTGATTTTTTGGCGCAGTTAAGCATTTTAGCATATGAAACTTCAAATTTTTAGATGGCGTTTACTCACTGACTTCAAATTTCTTCATTGCAGGTAATTAAAGATGGCGATGACACATTCTTCTTCCGTAGCAAGTAGCAAGCATATGAAACTTTTTAGATGCACGTTTTGTTGTTGGCATTTGGTGCGGACTTACTGTATTGATGTTTTATTTTTGCTTAACATATAACGTGTCTTTGTTTAACAGAATTTGTGGCAACTTGGTTTACTTTGTTATTTTTGTTTATGGATATTATTGAAACTTGGTTTATGGATGTCTTTTGTTTATTAATATTGTCTTAACTAGTTTATGTAATTAATTAATATTTATTAGAACCTGTTATATATACTAATTGCTTGAATATACTCAAAATATAGTTCTGGAATATTCAAAAATAAAGTGGAATATTAAAGCTGTTATATAAATAGAAGATAGCGTCTGATTAATGCTGTCAATGAAGAAATAACAGCGTTCAATTCGTGCTGTGATTATCTTGAAATAGTCAATAACAGCGTTTAGTACATGCCGACGAAATAGTTGATGATTCAATAACAGTGTTGACAAAAAGCTGTTGTAAACAGTTAAAGCAGAATTAAAACATCTCCGACAAGTAAATTATTAACGCTGTAGAAACATAATACAGCATGTTTGAAAACGCTGTAAAAACATTATTGACAGCTTGTAAGAAACGCTGTCAAAGTGATGTTTCAACAGCGTTTATCGAAAAGCTGTTGTAAGTTCTGTATATACGACATCATGTCGTTATACATCGTTTGAACTAACGCTGTTGTGGCTAGTAGCTAGAATTTAATAATGTAACAATTTCGGCTATTTCATATTTATTTGAAAACCCTAGACACTATTATAATGTCACTGAATTTCCTATCAAATGTTTTGGTTAGCGTAAGGTAAAAACTTTTCCATGTTTATGTGTGGGAAGTCTTATGTGATACCTTTTCATTCAAAAGATTTTTAAAAGTTAAGCAACTTTATCCGTTTACTCACACTAGACCCATGTCTGACCCAGAGTTTATTTTGTTTTTCTTAAACTCTTAGGTACTCAAATTTTTATGAGTAGCCAAGGGAATTTAGGTTGGCTTGACGAATTCTGGAGGAGCAACGGAGCAGGAGGCTTCTGCGTTGTAGATATATAGTTTCCGATGTGTGTTCTCTGAGTTGTTGTATTGAGTTGTATAACTAGACAGGTGTTTATAACTAACTAGTATGTGTTGTTTTAGCTGTGTAACTATGATAGTGATTGTAAACTATGTAATATATTATGTGATTAATATAATTTATTCGTTCCGCTGTTTAGATTCTGATGTTGTTTCTTCTTCTTCTCTGTCTTTTCTCTTTTCTATCCCTTTCTTTCTTATAAATGATGCGATTTTCTATGGTAAGAAAGTCGGGTCGTTTCAAGAAGAAAATAAGAAAGAAAAAAACTTTTTTATCTCGTTCAAACATAATAAATAAATGAAAATCTTTTCGTTCAAAAACTTCAAAAATAATAGCCTTCTCAAATCAAAATTAAGAAGTTCCAAAGCATCTTCCCCTCAACGAAATTAAAATTTATTTCGTTTGAAATCACGCGCGACGGAGTTCGTGAAGCAAGGGTGCTCGTGCGCGCGTGAATTGGATGCTCTCTGGCGATCAACTAGAGGGGAGCATATGGTGATTCGCGAGGCAAACAGTCGAACTCGATCGATCTGGGTTGGTCGGCTACAGCGACATTGAGTCATGATCTCGACTCGGCTATTGATTTCGTCTTCGATTTGGGCGGAAGCGAAGGCATCGAGGCGATGGGGTTCGGGTGGTCGAAGTCGTGTCAGGTGATGATCGAGCTCGCGATTGGGGAAGCAACTGGAAAGGAAATCGAGGCCAATCGAAAACAAAGTGGAAGTGTCAGGCTCGACGAGGAAGTTGCTGGCATGGCGGTGCCGTGGTGGCAGCGAGTTCGAAGGATGATCTGGAAGCGGCAATCGTGGACTAGGGTAGGGCAGATGAACTCTAGCTAGCCTGGGAGGTATCAGATTTTTGTTCTTATTGAATTTTATAAACATATGTATATGTTTATTTAGAAAAACAGAAAATAATTACTGATAATTATAAAAGTTGGAAAAAAGTAAATAAAATTTTATACAATGAAATCATAAACATACTGTAGGGTTTATGTAAATACAGATTTCAATATATATATATATATATAAAATTTAAAACAGGAAGTTTTATTTATCAAAAGATTTTACATGCAGAAAAGGATTTAAAAAAAATATGGTAACTAAATTTTTTTGATTTACTTGTTTAATTTATTTTAGAAATTGTTAAAAGAAATTTAGATTTACATTCAAATTTTAGTTAAATAAATTTATAAAAAAAAGAATTTGTTAAAAATTAAAATTATTAGTTTTAAATAAAACTATTAGATAGTTAAACTATCAAAACGAAAATTGATTGTTCGACTTATTTCGAATATTAATAATTGTATAAATTGTTTATACAAGGTTTATAAATCGAGAACACGAATCAGAATGGAAAATGGATTGCATGCATAAGCAAAGATGAGATCTTCTCACTCACTCAAGTTTTTTGACCTAAGTTTAAATAGTTAAATTTAACTTTGATTGACTGTGTGCTTGGATGATTAATTATTATCAGTTATATTAGTTTAGACCCTATGCGCCGCATAATAGCGGATGATATTGTATTTAAACCCATATACCGCGATATTCCACCTCGAAGTGGAATTGGTATTATATATGTATTTGGAGTTGTTGATTTCCCGTATTATATAGCGGATGAGACCCTATGCACTGCATAATAGCGGATGATATTTTATAAATCCCATATACCGCGATATTCCACCTCGAAGTGGAATGGGTATTTAATTGTTGTGCTAACATCTGTGGATGCAGTGAAACAGGTTGGAGGGATCCAACTGGATTCCTCAAATATTTGAATTTGTTTCAATGTTTTGTGTGATTATCTATAATATGTGTATGATTATATTTTGATTGAAATTGTTGAAGGCTATGATTTAGTCGAACATATTTTTGGTATCGTAGGATACCAGAAATATGAAATTGAATTTTTGGAATTTAAAGTAGAAGCTTTAAGAAAATTCATTTAAAGAATTGGGTGAATTTAAAAGAGGAAATTTAAATAGATAAAGTTTTATTTTCGAAAACTTATTGAATAAATTCCAAAATATGGGAAAAGATTTTAATAAATGGGTTTTGAATAATATTGTTTAATAGTTGAAGAATTTATTTAGAATGCGGATTTTAAATGAATTGGAAGAGATAAAGGAATTTATTTTAAAAGTAATTTATTTTAAAAGGAAATAAATTTAGAAATCAAATTTGGAAATTGATTTTGGTGATTGAAAATAAATCTTTGGAAAATCAAATTTGGAAAATGTTTTTTGTGTTTGAAATAAATTTGTGATATCCCGGAAGTTCAAGGAATTTAAAATGTGATAATCTCTTAATTTAATTGTTTAAAATCGATAAAATTGTTATTTTCAAATATAAAAAGCCAAACAATTAATAATGTGATGTTTTAATTATGGGTATAGATTGATTTTAAATAAGAATAATTATTTAATTTGTATTATTTTATAAATAGACTTAGATTTTTGAAATTTAATAAGCATGTTTAAATACATATATCTGTGTATTTAAATTGATTTTAAATAGGATAATTATTTACAATTAATAACGTGTTTGTTTAAAATTGATCTTTAATTTATTTGAATCGATTTTAAATTTGGATTTTTTAAACTGACTTTGAATTTGAATATAAAATTTGAATTTAAAGGAATATACTTACATATTAAAATAAAAATAATGATATAGTTTGGATTTAAAGTATATAGATAATGTTTTTATTTAAAAATAAGATTTGTTTTATATTATTCTCTTTAAAGAAATTTATTTATAGAAATTTGGAAAAATCTATTTATTTGATAGGAATAAATACAAAAGCTTTGGAATTAGCATTTAAAAATGAGTTTAAAATATTATATTTGATTTTTATTAAATTATAATTTGTTTATATCCTATTTTCTTTAAAGATTGTATTTATATAAATTTAGAAAACATTTATAAATTTATAAATGTATTTGTTTATTATGAATTTAATAAGAAAAGCTTTTAAAATCATTTTAAATAATATAAAATAAATAAATTATCACAAGTGTTAAAGTTATAAACCACTTAAGTAACATGTGTTAACATAATAATTAAAGTTAGGTACAAGTGTCACATTTAATTTATTTTCTTTAAATTTTAATAAAATCTAAATTAGCTTATGTAAACACATACCTTCATGCTTTAATTCCTTTTCTTTTCTCAATTCATTCCTTAAGAAAACAAATCTGAAACCAATGCTCAGTTCAAACCTGAAGTTCATTCGTTAACCCAAAGTTTAAAACCTGCAATTCATCTCCTTTGAAACATATCAAAGAAAATCTGTAATCAATCCTCAAAGCAAACACAGTTCATTCGAACCTGAATTCATTCCTCAAAAACAAATACAAACTTGTAATCATTTTCAAGTTAAACCCAGTAATCAAAGAAGCTGAGTTCATTTCTAAAACCAGAAATGAATTAAAGCATGTAACAAATTCTTCAAAACAGAGAAATGTCATCAACCTGTGACCATTTTCTCAAAGCCTGAAACCAAACTGGTTTTCAAAGTCCTAAATCATCGTCTTGTTCCTGTTACACAATCAAGCTTCAAAGCATTTCTGTCTTAATGTTTCAAGCAAGTCAAGTTTCTAAAAGCAAATATCAAGATGCAGTTCTCAAATTTGCAAAGTTTCAATCCAGTTGCAAGTTTGCATTCCAGTTTCAAAAGCCTTCTGCATTTTCAAATGTGAGTAAACATTTTAACTAAAACTTAAGTGGTTAATTATCTTTTGCTTGATAAATTTCTGAAATGATCAATGCTTGCATGTGTGTATATAAATGTATAATCTGTGTGTATGAATGTGAATGTACTGTGCATGTATGTTTTGATGGTTCTTCTCTGTTTTTAAACTACAGAGAATAAGAATAAAAGAAAATTCAAAATCTTCTTATCAGTTCATTGTTAGATTTTAAGATTTAAACATGATATGTTTGTTTAAACATTGATTTAAGTTTAAAAATCTTATTTAAGCAAAATAGACGTGGAAGTTCTCTGGAATCAAAATAAGATAGTAGGAATTACTTTAACATGTTAAAATCTATGACTCAAATTTACTGATTCAAGATATTGACTTAAATCATCTTTAAAAATTATGATTTTAAAACAAAAATCAAAATTTTCAATGAGGTATTGAATGAGAATTTGGTGAATGACTGGAATTTGGTTTCTGGTCGATATATGGTGATCTCGAGGTTTATGGTGATCGAAATCTTGGGTGGAGGTGGAAGTAGGATCAGGAAGTGTGGCAAAAATGATGAAAGCATTGAATGATCGTCGTAGCAACGGTGGTGAGGTGATTTGGATTTTAAAGCTAGTTTGTTTGATCTGGGAAATTTGGTCCACTGCCACTTCACTGATGCATCGAGTTTGAGGAAATTTTGGGAATGGGTTCGTGGATGTTTGGAGATGGAGTTGCCAGAGTTCCAAGTCGTCAGATGGTCGGAGATGCAACTTCGATGTGGTTTTGGCCATGATGATGGGTTTCCTGTTTCAACTGGAATGCTAAATTCTGGAGCAGGGCTTGTGATGGTGACTGGCGATGGGAGAAGGTTGCAGTGTTGATGGTCGGCGTGCCGGAGGGTTCGTCAATGGCCAGAGGTGGTTCTGGCAATAGTGCATATGCACAGGGGAGGTTGTGTATGTTGATTTGGGTTGTGGGTTTTGTTGAGGGTTGAACTCGAGTGGGAATTCGTGCTGTGTGGTTCCAGAGGGTTTTGTTCCAGGTTTAAGAATTCAAAATTTAAATGTAAAACTGAAACCAAATTTTTAAATATAAGGGAACTCAGGCTAGACCTTAGTGGACTTGGGGTTGTCCTGATGCAAATGTTGAGATATCTAAAAGGGGTTTTGAAAATCTAAGTTTTGAATTTAAACTTTAATTTAGTTTGAATCTTCCTTTATAAATTCTTTTTATATTTAATAAATGTTTTCTCTAAAAATTTGTTAAGAGGTTTTAAATTTGTTTAACTTAAATTTTATCAAGCAAAGGTTTAAGTTGATTTAAAAGTTAAGTTGGAAATAAATTTTTTAAAGGGTAATTGTAAAAGCAAGTTTTAAATTTAAATTTAAAACTAGTTTTAAAAACTATTACTTGATAATATTTTAAATATCTAAAGGAAGCTTTGTTAACCATAATTAATCAAGTTAAATAATTGTTTAATTTAAACTTAATTATGGATTTAATTTAGTAAAATTAATTATTAAGATAAAATGTTTTTAAATGTTAATTAAGTCATTAATTAAGACAATGTTTTATCTTAAGATAATTAAAGTTTTAAGGGGTTGAAGTTAAGTTAGTTAAGGAAATTAGACATGATTAATTAATTAATTAACAATGATTAAGGATTAATTAAGAGTAATTAATTGATTTATTTAATTTATTAAAAATTAATAATTAAGGGTAATAAGTTAATTAATTAGAGGTTAATTAATTTATAATCAAGTATAGTTAATAAGATAATTAGAGATTATTAATTAATGCTTAAAGGTTGATTAATTATGTAATTAAGATTAATTAAATTGTTAATTAAAAAGGGTACTTAATTTGTAATTAAGTTTTATTAATTATTAATTAAGCTTTATTAATTAATAATTATGAAATAACTAATTTATAATTAAAGTTAATAAGGATTAATTAACTGTTATTTAGGGTTAATTAATTGTAATTAAGGATGATTAACTGATTAATTAAAGATTAGTTAATTGGTTACTAAGTTTTAGTAATTGATAATTAAGGTTTATTAATTAATAATTAAGGACTAATTAATCCGTAATTAAAATATTAATTAATTTATTTAAAGAGGGTATTTAAGGGATGAATTACCTAATTATAATTAATCAAATAAGTGTGATTAATTTAAACTTTAATTTAGTTTGAATCTTCCTTTATAAATTCTTTTTATATTTAATAAATGTTTTCTTTAAAAATTTGTTAAGAGGTTTTAAAATTTGTTTAACTTAAATTTTATCAAGCAAAGGTTTAAGTTGATTTAAAAGTTAAGTTAGAAATAAAATTTTTAAAGGGTATTTGTGAAAGCAAGTTTTAAATTCAAATTTAAAACTAGTTTTAAAAACTATTACTTGATAATATTTTAAATATCTAAAGGAAGCTTTGTTAACCTTAATTAATCAAGTTAAATAATTATTTATTTTAAACTTAATTATGGATTTAATTAAGTAAAATTAATTATTAAGATAAAATGTTTTTAAATGTTAATTAAGTCATTAATTAAGACAATGTTTTATCTTAAGATAATTAAAGTTTTAAGGGGTTGAAGTTAAGTTAATTAAGGAAATTAGACATGATTAATTAATTAATTAACAATGATTAAGGATTAATTAAAGGATTAATTAAGAGTAATTAATCGATTTATTTAATTTATTTAAAATTAATAATTAAGGGTAATAAGTTAATTAATTAGAGGTTAATTAATTTATAATTAACTATATTTAATTAGATAATTAGAGATTATTAATTAATTCTTAAAGGTTGATTAATTATGTAATTAAGATTAATTAAATTGTTATTAAAAAAGGGTACTTAATTTGTAATTAAGTTTTATTAATTATTAATTAATCTTTATTAGTTAATAATTAATTTATAATTAAAGTTAATTAAGGATTAATTAACTGTTATTTAGGGTTAATTAATTGTAATTAAGGATGATTAACTGATTAATTAAAGATTAATTAATTGGTTATTAAGTTTTAGTAATTGATAATTAAGGTTTATTAATTAATAATTAAGGACTAATTAATCTGTAATTAAAAGATTAATTAATTTATTTAAAGGGGGTAATTAAGTGATGAATTACCTAATTATAATTAATCAAATAAGTGTGATTAATTTAAGTTAATCAAATGGATAGATTAATTAAAGATAATCATTTGGTGATTAATTAAGTATAATTACTTAAATGAGATGGATAAGTGTAATTACTTAAGGTAAGTAATTAATGTATAATTACAGGATGTATTTAATTAAAAGGGAATTACTTAATAGGAAATAAATAAAGGATAATTACTTAGTAGCAGTAATTAAGGGTTAATTACTTGGTGTAATTAATCGAAGGGTTAATTAATTAAATAAAAGAGTTAATTAATTAAGGTAAGTAATTACGGGATGGTAATTACTGTTTATGATCAATTAGTTGATTAATGGAAGTAATTAATTAAGGAACATTAATTAATGTAATTAATGAGAGAAATTAAGGATTGATTAAGAGTAATTAATCAATAATAAGTGATTATAGGGTAATTAATTAATTGTAATTAATTAAGGATTAATGTAATTAATTTTAGTTAATAAAGTAATTAAGGTTAATTACTTAATGATTTGAAGATAATTAATTTGTATAATTAATTAAGGGTTAATTACTTAATGTAATCAAAGATAACTAATCAAGGGTGACTAATTAAGATGATGATTAATTAATTGGTTTAATTAGTGGATAAGTAAGCAAGATTCATTGTGATGAAGGTAATTAATTTAATTTATTTTAAATTAATTAGAGATGAAGTAATTAATTTAGTTCATTTTAAATTAATTATAGATGGTGTGATTATTAGATCATTGCTTATGAATGGCTGATTGATATTGAATGCCTTGATTTTTTGATATCTCCGACGAGATATGTGTGATATGTGATATGAGATAAGTTGGTTGAATTGTGATGATAATATGAATTACTTGTTGTGATGATAAGTAGATTATCTATTGTGATATTGTGAATTATCTAGCTGTTTGTATATAGATAATAGAATTTAATTGCTTTAAATTTAAAACAACTTTGACCTAAAAGATGATGTTTTGGATTTCGATGAGACATGGATCGGGTTTCCAGATTTGGATATCCGAAAATCACATCGATCCAAATTGACGATAGGTCGTGAATCTCAAGTGAAGATGAAGATTCAGAGTGCAAGGGTTATTGTCGTTTACTTTGAGGGTGATTCCAAAATGAGTGTAACGAGATAATTCCTTTGGTTTCGTTCGAACCCGGACCGAACTTGTATGGATTGAATGCTTTTAGAACATCGTCAGGTGGACGATGAGCATTCTGTAATGACCCGTATTTTGATGGATCAAAATACTGTTGTTATTAGGCCGTTAGTAAGTCGTTCAGAGTTTAGGTCGACCAAAGCTTAAGTCGTGTAGTGGTTTGGGTCGGTGGAGCGAGTTAAAAGAGTGGACCGACCTATAGGAATGAGCGACCTAAGGTAGTGGAGCGACTTAAGAATTTAAGCGACCTATAGGAGTTAGCAACTTAGTGGTTAGCGGCTTAAGGGGTTAAGCGACCTAGTAGCAAGCAACTTAGTGGAGTGAGCGACCTCTAGGACTGAGCGACCTATAGGGATGAGCGACATAAAGGTTAGTGGCTTAGGTCGGTAGGATGGTTAAGCGACTTAAGCATTAACAAGATAGAGCGAGTTAAGGACCTAGTAGGGAGCGACTTATGTTAGGTCGAGTAATGGCCTAGGTCGCTGGGTAGTTATATTAGTGCATTAGTGTAAGGCTTAAGTCGTGAGTGACTTAGTTTAGGTCGCGACCATAGTTAGGTCGCTAAAGGCGCATAGGCTAAGTCGTTAGGTCGCGGCATGTGCTAAGTCGTTATGTTGCATACCAGTTAGATCGTTGGTCTTATGGGGTAGTTAGGTCGTTGACTCGGGTGTGTTAAGTCGGCTGTGTGTTAAGTCGTTAGGTCGCGCAGTTGTGTTGAGTGTTAGGTCGCGTGGAGGCTTATGTCGCTAAGTCGTGAACGACTTAAGGGTTAGGTCGCTAAGTCGCGAACGACTTAGGGGCGGGCGACTTAGGGCCTATAAATACATGGTTCTATCTTCATTTTTTTTTTGGGATCTGGATTTTGGAGCGACGAAGTGCTGCTATTTTGAGAGCTCGACTACAACACTTCTTCACTTCTTTTCTCCACTTTAATCTTGTGATTCCTTCCATCTAGATTGAAGATCAAATCGAAGATCCAAGAGCCAAAGTTGAAGATCTCCATCTATCGAAGAGAGATTTCATCATTTGAAGCAGAGCTTTGGAGGATCAAGCTTGATTCTTTGCTGTCCTGATCTGAAGTTGGTTGTTTTTGAGGTGTTTAGGTGATTCGGTGAGTGGTGGTTATCTCTCACACGGACCCAAAGGAGTATATTGGATTGGTGGCTTGTTTGTGTGTTAAAGATAGCGATTTCGTGCATTTTCCTTAAGTCTGCATGTAGATCTATGGTTCATGATGATTCAACACCTATTTTACTATATGTTCACCTATGCAAGTTCATTCATTAAGTTGTAGGGATGTTGCTTAGAGTTCATACTTATTAGATTTGGACTCTTTATTTACGAAATTTCCATTATTGCTGTAATTGTTTATTTAGATCTTGTTTGATTGATTGCTTGGATTAATGTTTGATTTGATTGATTAGTTGATTGATAACTTGGTTTGGTCAAGTTGGTCGAAGATGATTCAAAAGCTAAGTGGAAAGGCTCTTGAATAAGGAAAGCTGCTTGTGGCATATGAAGCGGATGTTGAAACTCATATGGATAGACTTGATGGTGATGTTGAGATGGGACTTTGTTATGATGCGATAAAGCAAAGCATGATGTGAGAAAGCCTTAGTTTAATCCAGACGGGATCATCCCAAGCATGATGATACTCGATGATGTGGTTCGAGTTTGTGGATAATGGTTGGCTTGAGAGGCGCTTGAGCTAGTATGAAAATAGTCGTCAAGGAGGATGACTAGAAGGCTGAGATCTCATCGTTATTGAAGGTTCTAGCATGCTCAAAGCAAGAGTACGTTGGGACGGGCTGTGACGACGTTCCAGGCACGGGCTGCGACGACGTGCTAGTACTCTGGGCAGATTCGATAGTCCTAGGCACGGGCTGCGAGGACGTGCGGAGTTATGTCTAGAACCGGGGTTACCATTAGCCCTTGGCGGATGGATGAGATAATGTGATGGCCATTCAATTAATGGTGAAATCAAGGCAATGATAACAGTGATAGCCAGAGTCATGGATGTTTGGATGTTTGGTTGTATCGTCGCTTGGGCCAAGAGCGATGTTTTCAGAGTGCTTATCTGATCTTGGTTTAGGCCTTGGGGGTTTGTACTTGGAAAACATCGACCTTGACTCGAGTGATAATTGCTTTGCTTTGAATGTCTGAATTGCTATGTTTGCTTATGCTTAGTGTGTCTGGGGGCTATCACTGTAGAAAGAGGTGGAGTGGGATGGTTGGGTTCCTATTCCTTTTACCCTTTATGCTCTTTTGGTATGTTTGATAGTTGATTTACTGCTCACTAAGACTTTTGTCTAATTCAAGGTTTTATGTTTAACTCTTATTACCTTGGGCTGTTCATCCATGTTGGGATGGGCAGACTAGGTAGCAGGTGACAGGTGCTGTTCTTAGTGGCCAACGATGTTGATGACGAAGACGAGCTGGAGGCTTTTGCGTATTGTTTTCTTTCCATATGTACTGGATGTTCCGCTGTTTGTTCGTATTCTCTGAGTGATATGTAGTGAGGCTTGATGTATTGACTGTTCAGATGTTTGTATCAAATTGTTGTGAGCTTATATGATGAGACTTCTGTTCTATAGAGCTTCACTATGTATACTTTCTATTGTATTTTATCCATGCGCTGTGAGTAATACTATAGACTATTCTGTGTTTACTTTACCCTGATGATCGTCCATGGCGACCTGGCACACTTTACAGCGCACTATTTCTTAGTTTAGTGCAGGAGTCATAGGCGGTCGCCACACATTCTAAGTGATGTGTTCTCTAAAGGTAATCGTAGCCTCAAGCCTCATCAACCGGGAATGGCTAAAACAAGGGAGGTGCAGCAAGGCTAAGTGGGTCATGCCCAAGTAGGATGAGATGAACCCCTGTCTAAAGTCCCTTTTATTTCGGCTGTGTGGGCGGTTGAATAGCTACAACCGTGGGGATATCTTATTCGGAACTGTTCAGTAAGGTCCGGATTTGTGTTGCAGGGGATTGGGAGTAATCCTCGGTACGGTGACCTAGGCCACGTACTGTAACGGGCGGTACCCCAGTAGCCCTGCCATTGTATGGAATCCAAACTCCAATAAGTGCCGTACGTTTTAGTTGTGCTTACTATGTTGGAACGTGAGATGTAAGCATTCCAGCTATTTCTGTATTTTATTTGAAAACCCTATACCCTATTATAATATCACTGGATTTCCTATCAAATGTTTTGGTTAGCGTAAGGTAAAAACTTACCCATGTTTATGTGTGGGGAGTCTTACGTGATACCTTTGTTTTTAAAATGTATTTAAAAAGTTAAGCAACTTTAACCCGTTTACTCACACCAGACCCATGTCTGACTCGAAGCTTATTCTGTTTTTCTTAAACTCTTGGGTACTCAAATTTTTACAAGTATCCAAGGGATTCAGGTTAGGTTTGACGAATTCTGGAGGAGCAATGGAGAAGGAGGTTTCAGCGTGTAGATATATAGTATTCTGCTATGTGTTCTCTGAGTCGTTTTTCTGTATTGTATATTAAGTTGTATAACTAGACAGGTATTTATAACTGTCTAGTATGTGTTGTATAAGCTGGGTAACTCTGATGTATATGATACTATGTAATATATTATGTGATTAATATAATTTATTCGTTCCGCTGTTTAGATTCTGATGTTGTTTCTTCTTTCTTCTCCATCTTTTCTCTTTTCTATCCCTTTCTTTCTTAATAATGATGCGTCATATTGTGGAGAATAAGGCGGGTCATTACACTTGGTATCAGAGCATAGGTTAAGTGAATACCTAGGCTCTAGAGTGGTGTCTTCCTTGAGAAAGCGTACTTGTAATTTTTATATATAAATGTATAACTATATATATGTTTCTACCTATCTGTTGGGTTACCTGTTCGGGTTTTCCAACATAAGTTATAAAGGTAGATAGGGTAGTGGTGTGTGTAGCACGACTACCAATGGTTGTAGTCTGAATGTTTGAGGTTGGAAGTGTATCTGTCGAGATTGTAGACCTACTACGGTCTCGAGTAATCTTTGCAGCTTGGTGTAATGACTTCATTAATCACTGAAGGAAACCTGTTAAGGTTCGGAGTCTATCATTGAAGTGCAAGTTTGATCGCGCTCGTATGAGCGGATTTTTGAGAGTTTGGATCTGTCGGTTAGGCAGAAGCAAGTGATGGTATCTTGGCAACCTCAGGAAGTAGTAGCTGCATGATGTCTATGGATGTTTTCGAAGATGTTTTCTTTGGAACAAGTTTAAGGGAGCGTGTCTGCTTCGATGTTGGGGTTGAGTTTCTGAAGGATGTTTGTGTTTGGTTTGGGCCCAAGTTTCTTTAGGATATGTCTGCACATCTCAAGGTCCTGTGTGGGATTGGTTGATCTGGTTTAGAGGATCAAGGAGCTTGGATTAGGAAGCCTTTGGCATCTGTGTCAGCGGTGCAGCTCAGAAGTGATTTGTGTTCCTGCAGAAATCTTTTTGGCTTAGCTTTCCTAGAAGTGGAAGTCAGAAGCAGCAGAGAAGACCCGTTTCTTCGATGGATTAGTTGCTGGAGGATAAGCTGTTCTGATTGGTGAAGAGAGAACAGTATCTTTGGAATTTAGATTAGGTTGATCACAAAAGTGACGTGCGATAGTTTGGGTGATTATCTTAGATAATCTTTTGCTTGGGTTTGAGGCATCTCTAGAGGATGTTGGAGTTATGGAGTTGTCGAAGATTTTCCGGATATCTTCAGGGAAGTTAGAGATTTGCCCGCATTGAGGATTGAGTTATGTATTGACTTGTATCATGAAGCTACCGGTAATTCAGCTGGGTAGAAGGATGTCTCCTAGGATGGGGTTTTTGTGAAGCAGCTCTGTATCTTGGAACTTCTGTTGAACCTTATTTCTGGGATGTGATGTCTAGTCTGTGCCTGTGTTCATCGACGGCATTTTCCATCTGCTCCAGAGCAGAGTTGTGCAGCGGAAGCAAGGTGGCAACTATTCTAGAGTGGAAGAACTACTACAAAACAGGCCATTTGCATCGCCTCATTTGAATCGGTTGAAGTAAAAACTGATGCAAATAAAACTATTTGCATCAGTTCTGTCTTAATAACCGATGCAATTGGTACGTGGAAAGCAATAGGTAATAAAAAAATTAAATTTGCATCAGTTGTCACCAACAACCGATGCAAATACGTCAATGCAAATAATTTTAATTGCATCGGTTTTAAAGTCACCGATGCAACTGCGTTCAAAATAATAATTTTGGCATCGGTTCCCCAACGGAGACGATGCAACTGCTCACCTATTACATCCCGCCTTCCCAAATTTTTTCCCCGCTCCCATTCTTTTCCCCAAATAATTAGCCTGCTTCAAAGAAAAAAAAACCCTAAAATTGATTGAAAAATGGAAAACACTATCAAGCACGACTCGACGACCTTTGATTGAAAAATGGAAATAATAGCCGTCTTGCATCCATCATCTACAATAGCTCAGTTGAAGCTCCGATAATGGCAGACAAGAAGAAAAATGGGAAAGAAAATCAGCGTCATACCGTCGATACCTCTCTCTACGCTAACTTGAAGTTACGTCGCTCACGCACGCAGGGATTGCGGAAAGCAGGTTTATTTGGGTATGTATCAAGAGAAAAATAATACTAGTCTTTAGTTGAAATTCCTTTTCTTTCGATCAACTATATATAATATGGCAAATATTGTAGGTGGATTTGATACAGCACATGCTGCAGCAAGATGAGTCATAACAATAAAATACACAATTATTCGATAATTACTCAGTTGCTTGGATTGCACTACAGAGCTTATGATAGAGCAGCAATTAAGTTTCGCGGAGCTGAAGCTGATATAAATTTTGCCCTTGAAGATTATCATGATGATTTGAAACAAGTGAGCTTGTACATTGTTAATTACTTTTCTTCTTCTTTACATTGTCAAGAAAGAATGTAAAGAGGAACATGTACTATTGTTGAATAGATGAGCAATATCTCAAAGGAGGAATTTGTGCATGTTCTTCGTAGACGAAGCACTGTGTTTCCAAGAGGAAGTTCAAAATATAGAGGGGTAACATTGCATAAGTGTGGAAGATGGGAGGCAAGAATGGGTCAATTTTTGGGAAGAAAGTAATACTTCTTGAGCTTGTATTTTTTTTTAATAACTCTTTCTGTAAGATTGACATGTAAATTTAAATGTTGGAATGTATTAGTAGGTATGTATATTTGGGTCTCTTCGACACTGAAGAGGAAGCTGCAAGGTAAGCTAATCACATTGAGTCTGTAAAGTCTTATGTGTATACTAGTGTGTAGATCGCTAATACGATGTGTTTATTATACAAAGCCTATGATAAAGCTGCTATAAAATGTAGTGGAAAAGATGCAGTCACCAACTTTGATCCAAGCATTTATGCAGATGAACTTAATTTGAATGGTGAGTTCATTGTAGCTCAATGTTGATTTATGAGCTCAAAATAATCATCATTTTTCTTTTTGCAGATTGTAATAGCAATGATCATAACCTAGGTCTTAGTCTAGGAAGCTCAGGATCAAAAAGAAATAATCTTGATCAAAACGAGGAAGAATGCATAGTGGGAATGGATCAAAGAGTCCCTATGATTTACGAGTCAGACTGGAGAAACCAAAGCATTCACAAAATGGTAGACTAACTTGGATCATATTCCTCTTTGTTTTCATACAAACTTTGATCTTCAAATACCATCTAAACTTACAAATGCGATCTTTTGATTTTCAAGTTTGATGACAAGATGGAGTTGCCTGCACAAGTAAGCAGGATGAACTTTCCTTATGCACGAGGATTACACTTTCACGATTCGGTTGTTCGATTTCCATCTAATGGGATCAATGGATATACCCGGAATGAGTTCAACCCTTTCAGATATCACAATGTGAGTTATTCCATTGCCTTGTTATTTTATATAATAAGCTCCCCTAGTAACGAGTTCTAATGTATATGTCAATATTACATGTTTAAGATTATGGGCTTTAACTGTTAGAAGTAACACAATTCAAAGTAAGTTGGCATTTGAATTCAAAGTTATAAAGTTTAATCAGAGAGTTTTGTTCATGTCATGAAACACTTGTTGCAATAAGTGCCTTTTAATTAATCATAACTATTAACCATCAAACTTTTTTGTAGTCCTTACTGAAGATCTTAATGCTAATCACAATATGAAAAGACTGAAAATATGTGTACAATTCTGAATGAAAATAAATCACACTAGCAACAATCTGCATTTAGTGTTCAGGCTTCATATTCGAAACAAATCACGTAGGCTTGTTTAACAACTATATGTCATAAAGTATCAATACTATAATCATGAAAAGTTTGGTTGTTTTAACAAGTAATGGTCTATTTTACGTTACTCCTGTGCATTACAACACTAGTTTCGCTCGACAATGTAAACATTTGAAAATAGGATATATTTCTGTTCTTAATATTGTTGTTGATTGTGTAATACTATACTGAACAATGTGATAGGCAATGCAGCAGCTTCCAAGTAGCAGCACTGCAGCAATGAGTAATAGAACTCTTGATCTTTCAATGGGGGGCGAGCAACATGGATCAAGCAATGGCACACAGTTTGCAGTAGCATCATCAGGATTCTCAACACCAAGTTGGCTACAAAATAGTACGCGTAATTAATTCAGCACTCACAACTTTTTCAGGGCCAAGGTTATTCTTTTTATCACATCAACCTAACAATTCTCACCGAACCCATATTTATGAACTCTATCATCATATTCATCATTTTCATCATGATCATTTATTATGTATATTGTGTGGGGGACATTTGAATCCTTTAAATGGGTTAACTAGAGGTTTAGATGGTGGATTCTCCTTTTAGGTAAAAGAGAGAAAATGTGTTTTAAGCATGTATATTGTATTTTGATGTTCTGATATCAATGTTTTGGGGGTTTCAGAGCAACAACAAATTCAGTTACCTTTTGAGTTTGATATTTCACTCTTCATTTTGTTTGATATCTCTACTTTCACTTCTCTTTTTTTTGAAAAAAAGGCTGTTCTTCAAATGAAGTCCAGATAATTTCATGCAGGGTAGTATATTAGAAGTCCTCACTTTAGAGAACATAAACGTAGTACTTTATTTGAAGTAATATAGATGCAAATTTTGTGTTTCAACAAAAAATCTAGTCTATTATAGCTTCCACAATCAGTGACTGACTCTTGACTCTGGTATTTTTTAAGAGCAGTTTTTATGACAGGATGCAAAGTATTATATTTAGATTACAAAAAACTTAAATACATATAATATCGCTGCTCATAACATGGAGATTATTGGAAATTATGTACAAGGAAAAAGTACATCTTATTAATCAAACCAAACCTAGTACTTGAACATAAAGTAGGCATACATACAGTAAGTTGACAGTCCAAAAGTTTGCTACTACAGATTTTCTGTTCATTTCTTGGCTCTTTAATGTTGTTCAGGTTGCCTTTATTTATTTCAATCGTTATCTTTTCTTTTATTTTTTCTGTTACAACAAATTATGGTTTTTATGATTTAATTTTTTTCGCTCTTCTTTTCTAATAATTTGTCGCCGTACCTTTAAAATATTGCCATTATTATTGCCATACCTTTAAAATATTGACTGAGTTTATTATGTTATCTCCTTTTGAAGAAAAGGTACTGTGCCTTCAATCTATTATTTTATAGTATGTATATTATATCGAAATTTCCAATTTTGAAAATTCTTTATTCATTTCAAAGTTAGTTGATCCAGAAAAGATACCATCTATGTAAACTTGTACTAGTTGAATATCTTTTTTTTACTTCTTTTAATAAAAAGAGTATTATCTACTTTACCAATTTCAAAATTTGATTGTAATAAATAGATCTTAGTCTATCATACCAGGCTGTAGGAGCTTGTATTAGGCCATATAAAGCTTTCTTAAGTTTGTAAACATGATTACCTAATTTTTCATTTTCAAAAAGTGGTGGTTGTTCAACATATACTTCCAAAAATTCTAAAATAAGATACTTTAGGTTTCTTTGAGTGAAGAAGTTCATAAGAAGTCTTATTAGTTAAAGGTCTACTTAAAATTCTATTTAAAATATAACATGCGGTAGCAACTACTTCTACCCAAAAATTCTTTGGTAATTTACTGTCAGAAAGCATAGTTCTCGCACACTCTTGAATCGTCCTATTTTTACGTTCTAGTACTCCATTTTGTTGTGGAGTTCTTGAAAATGAAAAAGTGCGAGTTATTCCCTTTTTATTGCAGAATTCCTCAAACGTTTCATTTTTAAATTCACCATCGTGATCACTACGAATGGTTATAATTTTTAGAGTACGTTGATTTTGAATCCTTTCTGTAAAGTTCTTAAAACATTCAAAAGTATCACTTTATGTTTCAAATAAATTGTTCATGTAAATCTAGAATAATCATCTACAATTACAAAAACATATTTACTATGATTTATTGACAGAATTTGAGATGGACCAAATAAATCTAGGTGAAGTAATTCAAGAGGTTTTGAAGTTGAAATCATATCTTTTAATTTAAAAGAACTTTTTCTAAGTTTTCCTAATTGACATGCATCACATAGACTATCTACTTTAAAATTCATTTTAGGGAGACCTCTTACTAGATCATGTTTTGACAGTCTAGATAAGAGTTTGAAATTCAAATGCTCAAATCTCTTATGCCAAATCCAAGGGTCACTTGTATTTGCCAAAAAACATAAGTTATCGTTTGAAACTTTCATACTAAGAATATAAATATTCTTTTTCCTAACTCCCTCAAATATTATGGTTGAATTGTTCTTCAATGTGACATTTATCTTTTTCAAATTTAATTTTATGTCCTTTATCGCAAAGTTGACTTATACTTAGCAGATTATGTTTTAGATTTTTAACTAGCAAAACATTAGTAATAATAGGAGTTTCAGAGTTACGAACTTTGCCGATGCCAATCACATATCCTTTTGAATTGTCTTCAATGTTAACCAGTCCTCCGTATTGTATATAATATCATTTAACATGTCTGGATTGCCAGTCATGTGTCTAGAACATCCACTATCGAGTATCCATTTGTCCTTTTTGATATGCACAATTTGTCCGTTGTGTATTGATTCCTTAATAGCCATAAAGCATGATTCTGGCACATCAAACAATTTTGGTAGACAACTTGAATTTGAACATTGATTATATGCAGACTCAAAAGACAATGATGATCTGAATATTTATAAACTAGTATTAACAAACATATCCATTTAATTTTTTTGTTCTTTCAAAATCAGATTATTAAACTTTGGAAACCTTGCTCTGATACCAAATGTGAGAAATGCGGATTAAGGATCTTAAGGCTAGGATAAACCCTAGAGGGGGGTGAATAGTGGTTTAGAGAATTGTTAGATCTTTTTGAATTTTTGTTAATTTAAACACAAATGAATGCAATATTCAGACACAGATATGATCACAGAATCAAACATAGATGCAGAAATAAAGTAAAAATATTAAAGGAAAGAACACATCAGATTTTATACTGGTTCGGAGCTACCCTACTTCTAATCTCTCACACAAGTACGGATTTCCTTTCAAAAACAATCTTTACAATTACACCCTCAATTTCAAGGCAACGAGGTACACCCTCCAGATTCACAATCCTCTAGGTAGAGATACTTGATTTCCCGGGCAACAAGTTTACCCAATTGATTTCCTAAGGCTACAATCACACCTTATCTCGCTTGATTGATTTCCAAGGCTACAATCATACCTTTTATCGCTAAGTTTATCACAAAAGCATATAACTCTGAATAGCACTGAGGATCTTGTTGAGATAGTGATATAGAATCAAACCAGAGATAATCTAGTTAGATTCAATGTTGATTTCGGCAGAGTAATGATACGTATTTGTATATAGAAATGTGGAAGAAGAAAAGGAGTGAAAAACCAGAAAAACTGAATTAAAATTCGTTGAAACTAACCCCTATTAATAGATGAACAACATCCATGTCCATTCGTGAAGAGTTATGACGAATAGACACTTCTTTCGAAATTTAAATTTTGAACTCAACTGACACCATGTCGACATGGGGTACTTGAGTATGTCGACATCCCAAAGGGATTTTTGGTGTTTTGATTTTCTTTGAAAATAACCTTCGTTTTATATTAAAACTATTTTAAACTTAATTAAAATGCATAAGTAAATATATAGAATAATATATACAAAATTTTGCTATAATTTTATATTTAAAATCTGAGTATAAATATTTAAAAGTTAAATATATTATATTTAAAAGATAGTTTAAAATCAAGGGTAATTTGATTTTGAATTTAGAGAATATTTTAAGGCTAAAAGTATTTGAAATCAGGATAGATGTTTATGATGCTTTTAAAAGGAAGTTTTGAAATCATTTTGAAAACAAGATATAATTTCGAAAAATCATTTTTAATAGAAAGTTAGCGGATACAAAACAATGTTCCACTAGATTTTTCGTAGGTTCCATCCTACTTAGGGTTTCATCCCTTTAACAGGATCGAAGTGGATTCCATTCCACGAATAAATTGGATTTTAAGATGCCAGTGCTTTCTAGGAGTTTTAACAAAATTTCTAATTAAAAGATAAGTTACTTGAACTCTTGAACTCTTGGTAATCTTGATACTCATGAGTCTTCAATCTTGATATCTTGAATCTTTATACTGTATAGTCTTCATTCTTGGTACCTGCATGATTAAATCCTACGTATACATATATATCTAAACTTATACTGTTAGTATTTACATTTTGTAATCTATTCTAAGGTTGTTGTCATCAAAACCATCATCTCCCGAACTAACAACCTCCCCCTTTTTGATGATTAAAACCTTTGTTTACAAAATATTAATTCTATCCTAATAACTCCCCTTAATCTATGCCTAACTACCCTATTTTATACTTCTCCCCTTTTGTCATTAACAAAAAACTAACTCTAAACTATATAACACTAAACTATAGAACTCCCCCTAAATCTAATACTCTATGATATGTGATTATAATGATAGTGTTATCATAAATAATCAACATTTAGATCAAATGATAAACCTAATCCTAAACTACTAACTATTCTAAGTATATAATAACCATATAATTATATTTATCAATAGGGAAGAATACATATAAGAACACAATTTATTTATTAATCATATAGTTATATCTACATTTTCGTAGGAAATGTAAGAAGGAATATACAACAATGGTAAAAAAAAGAGAAGAAACTAATGTGTGTTTTTGAACATAGGATATCTATGAATCGAACAGTTTGGATAGTGGAAACAGAAATTTCCACGTTGTTTGCCAAGATTCACATCTTTGTCAAAACACACTTCTCCAATGCACATGACTTTTTCATCGTCCTCACGCGCATATCTTCCATGGGTTCTTCTTCTTCTTCGCTGGCCTCTTGTACATGATCTCCTGAAGAGTCTTCTTCAATTAAGTTTGGGTTAAAATGATTGTCCATTAGAAATTTTTGTAAATTCCTAAGGATTTTTCCTTGCCTCTATTGTTCCTTGGCCATTCGAATTTGCATTACTTGGGTTTCAGTCATTAATTGAAATGCATCCTTTAGAGAATCCTCCATTTTAGTCACACGAGCGAGGGTAGTACGTTGAAATGGATCATACGTAGGAGAGGGGAACGAAAAGGTTGATTTTATATTTGATTTGGAAGAGGAGGCCATTGATTATTTAATTTCAGAGAAAAGAACAGAGAGATAAAAGAAAGGATGAATAAAATTTCGAAAATATGAAGAATATATAACCAATTAATTGAATTTTGGTGGGAAAAATTTCAAAAATTTAAAAATGTTGTATGTCGACATAGGTTAGAGGTGTATGTCGACATGGTTCTTAAATTTTTCCTATTTGATTTATTTTGAACTAATTTTTAATTATACATTGTTTATTTATATTTTATATTTTAGTTATTGAACAAATACCTAATTCTATTCTTAATTTAGTAAATATAGATTCATTTAATGGCTTTGTTAAGATATCAACAACTTGATTCTCAGAATTGATATAATCTAGAGTGATTACTTCCTTACTTATATTATCTCTGAGAAAATGACGTCTGATATCAATATGTTTAGTTCGAGCATGTTGAGTAGTATTTTTGGATAAATTTATCGCACTAGTATCATCACAACAAATTGGTGATTTTGAAAAATTTGAACCATAATCTTTTAAAGTTTGTTGCATATATATTACTTGAGAATAAGCCAAAGCAGCAGAAATATATTCTGCTTTAGTTATTGATAAAGAAAATGTGTTTTGCTTTTTACTAAACCAGCAAATCAGAGAATGCCCCAAAAAGTGACAAGTTCCACCTGTACTTTTTCGGTCTGATTTACAACCAGCATAATCAGCATCACAGTAAGATATTAAGTCAAAAGAATCATTTTTAGGGTAAAATAAGCCATAATCAGAGGTGTGTTTAACATATCTTATGATACGTTTTACGGCTTTTAATCGGGTCTCTTTAGGTTGGGATTGATATCTTGCACAGGGACAAACACTATGCATGATACAGGTCTACTAGCGATAATATAGAGTTGTGATCCAATCTTTCCTCTATATAACTTTTGATCTACATCTTTTGAGAGACCTTCTTTACTAAGGTACTCATTGGTTGCCATGGGAGTGGATTTTCCACTCGCAGTAGTCAAACCAAATTTATTAATTAGGTCTTTAGCATATTTTTCTTGACTAATAAAAATACCATTATCTAATTGTTTTATTTGTAATCCTAAAAAGAAATTTAATTCACCCATATGACTCATCTCAAAGTCTTTTGTCATTATTTCAGAAAATTCTTTATTCATTTCAAAGTTAGTTGATCCAGAAAAGATACCATCTATGTAAACTTGTACTAGTTGAATATCTTTTTTTACTTCTTTTAATAAAAAGAGTATTATCTACTTTACCAATTTCAAAATTTGATTGTAATAAATAGATCTTAGTCTATCATACCAGGCTGTAGGAGCTTTTATTAGGCCATATAAAGCTTTCTTAAGTTTGTAAACATGATTACCTAATTTTTCATTTTCAAAAAGTGGTGGTTGTTCAACATATACTTCCAAAAATTCTGAAATAAGATACTTTAGGTTTCTTTGAGTGAAGAAGTTCATAAGAAGTCTTATTAGTTAAAGGTCTACTTAAAATTCTATTTAAAATATAACATGCGGTAGCAACTGCTTCTACCCAAAAATTCTTTGGTAATTTACTGTCAGAAAGCATAGTTCTCGCACACTCTTGAATCGTCCTATTTTTACGTTCTAGTACTCCATTTTGTTGTGGAGTTCTTGAAAATGAAAAACTGCTAATTATTCCCTTTTTATTGCAGAATTCCTCAAACGATTCATTTTTAAATTCACCATCGTGATCAGTACGAATGGTTATAATTTTTAGAGTACGTTGATTTTGAATCCTTTCTGTAAAGTTCTTAAAACATTCAAAAGTATCACTTTATGTTTCAAAAAAATTGTCCATGTAAATCTAGAATAATCATCTACAATTACAAAAACATATTTACTATGATTTATTGACAGAATTTGAGATGGACCAAATAAATCAAGGTGAAGTAATTCAAAAGGTTTTGAAGTTGAAATCATATCTTTTAATTTAAAAGAACTTTTTCTAAGTTTTCCTAATTGACATGCATCACATAGACTATCTACTTTAAAATTCATTTTAGGGAGACCTCTTACTAGATCATGTTTTGACAGTCTAGATAAGAGTTTGAAATTCAAATGCTCAAATCTCTTATGCCAAATCCAAGGGTCACTTGTATTTGCCAAAAGACATAAGTTATCATTTGAAACTTTCATATTAAGAATGTAAATATTCTTTTTCCTAACTCCCTCAAATATTATGGTTGAATTGTTCTTCAATGTGACATTTATCTTTTTCAAATTTAATTTTATGTCCTTTATCGCAAAGTTGACTTATACTTAGCAGATTATGTTTCAGATTTTTAACTAGCAAAACATTAGTAATAATAGGAGTTTCAGAATTACGAACTTTGCCGATGCCAATCACATATCCTTTTGAATTGTCTTCAAAGTTAACCAGTCCTCCGTATTGTATATAATATCATTTAACATGTCTGGATTGCCAGTCATGTGTCTAGAACATCCACTATCGAGTATCCATTTGTCCTTTCTGATATGCACAATTTGTCCGTTGTGTATTGATTCCTTAATAGCCATAAAGCATGATTCTGGCACATCAAACAATTTTGGTAGACAACTTGAATTTGAACATTGATTATATGCAGACTCAAAAGACAATGATGATCTGAATATTTATAAACTAGTATTAACAAACATAGCCATTTAATTTTTTTGTTCTTTCAAAATCATATTATGAAACTTTGGAAACCTTGCTCTGATACCAAATGTGAGAAATGCGGATTAAGGATCTTAAGGCTAGGATAAACCCTAGAGGGGGGGTGAATAGTGGTTTAGAGAATTGTTAAATCTTTTTGAATTTTTGTTAATTTAAACACAAATGAATGCAATATTCTGACACAGATATGATCACAAAATCAAACATAGATGCAGAAATAAAGTAAAAATATTAAAGGAAAGAACACATCAGATTTTATACTGGTTCGGAGCTACCCTACTTCTAGTCTCTCACACAAGTACGGATTTCCTTTCAAAAACAATCTTTATAATTACACCCTCAATTTCAAGGCAACGAGGTACACCCTCCAGATTCACAATCCTCTGGGTAGAGATACTTGATTTCCCGGGCAACAAGTTTACCCAATTGATTTCCTAAGGCTACAATCACACCTTATCTCGCTTGATTGATTTCCAAGGCTATAATCACACCTTTTATCGCTAAGTTTATCACAAAAGCATATAACTCTGAATAGCACTGAGGATCTTGTTGAGATAGTGATATAGAATCAAACCAGAGATAATCTAGTTAGATTCAATGTTGATTTCGGCAGAGTAATGATACGAATTTGTATATAGAAATGTGGAAGAAGAAGAGGAGTGAAAAACCAGAAAAACTGAATTAAAATTCGTTGAAACTAACCCCTATTAATAGATGAACAACATCCATGTCCATTCGTGAAGAGTTATGACGAATAGACACTTCTTTCGAAATTTAAATTTTGAACTCAACTGACACCATGTCGACATGGGGTACTTGAGTATGTCGACATCCCAAAGGGATTTTTGGTGTTTTGATTTTCTTTGAAAATAACCTTTGTTTTATATTAAAACTATTTTAAACTTAATTAAAATGCATAAGTAAATATATAGAATAATATATACAAAATTTTGCTATAATTTTATATTTAAAATCTGAGTATAAATATTTAAAAGTTAAATATATTATATTTAAAAGATAATTTAAAATCAAGGGTAATTTGATTTTGAATTTAAAGAATATTTTAAGGCTAAAAGTATTTGAAATCAGGATAGATGTTTATGATGCTTTTAAAAGGAAGTTTTGAAATCATTTTGAAAACAAGATATAATTTTGAAAAATCATTTTTAATAGAAAGTTAGCGGATACAAAACAATGTTCCACTAGATTTTTCGTAGGTTCCATCCTACTTAGGGTTCCATCCCTTTAACAGGATCGAAGTGGATTCCATTCCACGAATAAATTGGATTTTAAGATGCCAGTGCTTTCTAGGAGTTTTAACAAAATTTCTAATTAAAAGATTAGTTACTTGAACTCTTGAACTCTTGGTAATCTTGATACTCATGAGTCTTCAATCTTGATATCTTGAATTTTTATACTGTATAGTCTTCATTCTTGGTACCTGCATGATTAAATCCTACGTATACATATATATCTAAACTTATACTGTTAGTATTTACATTTTGTAATCTATTCTAAGGTTGTTGTCATCAAAACCATCATCTCACGAACTAACACTGAGGGGTTGGCAGTAGAAGTGTGGTGGGTTGAAGCGTTGATGGACTGTGAGTTGTTTTCAATGGCGAGGGGGTTAGAAATGTAGATTGATCGGCAGTGCTTGAATTTGAATGTGACTAAGTGTGGTAAATGGTGGTATTTGCTAGTGTAGGAGAGGATAGCTAGATGTGGTGAGGCAGTTGATAGAGAATGGAACTGTGACGGTGTTTGCGAATCTGTAGCAGGTAGTGATTGATGTTTGTCATGGATGAAGTGGAGGAAGAGTAGTGATGTTTGGAGGTTTGTATATTGCCGTGAAGATGTGATGACTAATGGAGCAACAAGGTAGTTCAAGCAGTAATGTAAAAGAAGTGGTGGGTGTGGCTTGCGAGTTGTTTTAATGTTTTATTGCACTGGTAGGTGTTGGGTCTTATGATGGTATTGGAAGGTGGATGAAGTGGCACTGTGCTGTAGGAAATGTTTTGGTCAAGGGATGTTGTATGGTAAAGGAAGTTGAGTCTTGGAGTGAAGTATTTCTTATGGAACTACGATTGACTAGTGGTGAAGTGATGGTTTGGAAATGTTTTGATGGAAGAGGGGGTAGCTGCTAGTTATTGACATGGATGTTGTATGAATGAAAGATGTTAACAGAGAAGTGTTTTTAGAAGGTTGTGGAGGTGGTTTGGTGTATGGTGACATTCTGTCGTGGGGTAGTTTTGTGATGTATGTTTGGTTGTTGTATGTTTAGGTAATAGGCAGTGGTTGTGGCAATGAGAATGTAACAGAGGTGGAAGAGCAGATGTCGTATGGTTGTGATGTTTTGGAAGATGGCTGGGGAATGTTGAAGCAAGCTTGTTGTAGATGGAGTTTGCAAAGCGAAATTCACAGTTGGAGATGGTTGGCAACAGTCTTGTGTCGGGAAGTGCTGTACCAGTTGCTGTTGAAGTAGCTTGTATGATTTTGACGGTAAGGGGTTTGGTGTAGAGGAATGGTTTGGGAAGACAAGATGGATAAGGAGTGTGCAGCAATGAGGTGTGCGCAGTATTGTTGATAGAAACTGTAAATAGAGAATAGTGATGAAGGAACAAAAACTTGTAATAAAAATTGTAAGTGAACATTAAATAGGAAACAAAATATTTTTTCTTTAGTTTTGTGATTGTATGTTTTAATATATATATAAATATAAATATATATATATATATGCAAATGCCAATGAAACTAGACAAACCTCAAGCACACAAACATAAATGAAAAACAAACTTAAACACGAATACAATTTTTTTAAATGCAAGACAAACACACAAAAATTAAATGAAAAATAATTCGAAGAATAGAAAATTAAAACCAAATCAATTCCCCGGAAACGGTGCCAAAAACTTGTTCAACGATGGAATTTCTATTGGTTTAGAAAATCTTCAAAAAGTTTATAATAAAATTTATGCCACAAGCGCACAATGTACAAAAGTTAGTATGTGGCAAATACGAGTCGATCCATAGGGAATTGTTAGATTTAAAATTTTATAATCAATCAAATTAAACCAAAGTGGAGAGAAGATTGTTAAGTGCAATTTGTAAACAAAATGAATCTAATATTAGAAGGAATATGAGATTAAAAGCTATGAGATTAGAGAACAATTTAGAGGCAGATCCACTCTCCTATTATTGTAAATCAACAAACAAATAATTTATTATCTCTAGTTATGATATTAAATGAAATAATTGTTGCATTGATCATAAGTATGGTTTATTTATATTATTAATTAACACATCTTAACCCATCATACTATGATACAACAATTATACCACTTATTAATTCTCATGAAAATGAAGCCAAAGCCAAAGCTATTTTAAGTATGATCTATTTACTATTGTAATTAGTAAGGTGGATCATCCAATTTTGTTTTTCTTTCATTTCAAAATCAAAAATCAATTAGCAAATGATGATGTAAATTGTGTTTACGTTGAATAATAATAGCTCATTTGCAAAAGCAACGTAAGCTATCAAATCCACTTGTATAAACTTACATCAAAATTCACTTTCATGAAGCACAAACCAAAAGAGATAATAAATTATAAAAATATTGAAATTTCATAAAGTTAGAGAGCTTCATTACCCCTAAATTGAAGGGGTTTAGCTACTCATTTGTGTTATCAACTAGATCTAATTGCATTCGATTGGAATTCAGAAAAAAAAAATGACTTCACCTTTCTTGATGCCAAAGTAAATCAACACTTGTAAATTTCAACATTAAAAAGCAAATAAATGGAAACTAAGCAAAGGAAGAAAGAGAGACTAACTGCTAACTACTTGCATAAAAACAAAGCTACACTATTTGCAAGAATATAAATTTACTCTACTAACAAAGAAAAGAGTAGAGCATAGAAAATAAGCATAAAAGTAAATAAAAACAAGTAGAAAAGAGAAGAGGCTAGGAAGCCATTTTTATTTCATGAAACATAGAGCTTACCACTTTCGTTTTTGATTTCCTGACTAATTTAAGAGAGTAGAAGATATTTACATGTACATAAGAGGGATATTTATGCATGCGCAAAACCCTAATTCAATTTTTAGGGTGCTTCTTAAGATGCCCTTTAGGAAGTGTGGCCACCAAGTAACCATTAGCCACTAGTTAATCCATCATTTAAAGTGCATGAAGCTTCAACCTCCACTTAGCTTTCCATTAGCTTTTAATTGTAGATTTAAGTAAGTAGGTGGGGTCCTCCATGATCACGAACTTGAATTATTTCATCTTCATTCCTTTGTATTCCATTGTGCATGCATACATCTTCATGAATCCTTCTTCCATATGCATCAAAATTTCGTACAAAAATCATTGTAAATGTCCAAGTAAAAATTCTCAAATCGACATATGCACAAAAATGACAATTTTACCCCTGAATGAAGAAGAATATATGATGATTTGAAAATGATTGAATTTTGGTTTAAAACATGTTAAAATTCCTAAATATGATATTTATTTAAATAAAAGGAAATTAAATATGAATGTAAATGTATGCATATTTTCGTGCACATTATTGACCTAGTAGTGAATATAATGTAAGAAATGTTAAAATATTTATTAAAGATATTGCCAGGGGCCAATAGGTTCACAGTAAGCCCATGAAAACCATATAAAGCAAAAGATATTGATAGGGGCCAATAGGTTCATAGTCAGGCAATGAAAACTATGATTTGATATTGGTAGGGGCCAATAGGTTTATGGTTAGCCCATGAAAACTATATCTGGATTAAGATATTGAAAATTTGTCAATAGATAGCTAATCAGCCCATGATAACTAGGATAGGAGTAAAGATATTGGAGTTACCAATAGGTTCTTAGTGATCCCATGAAAACTATGTATATGGACAGGAAGTCATTAAACATTTAACCGTTTATTAGTCAGCCCATGAAAACTATTAGGTTAATCGTAATCCTGAAACTACAACTGAGACAGATAGTCAAACTGAATGGGGATGGAGAATCCAAAATTGATCCACTTGTTTTGCATACCATCATACATATTGTTTTGAATTGTTTTAACCACTGCGGATGTAGGAGCACAGTATATGGTTTTAAAAAGTTTTTAAGATACTAGTGAGGGAAAAACTCATTCTGCTGAGCGATGTGGTCTCACTAGATATATAAATGGTCTGAGATGGTTGATTATTATTCATACTATGTGTAACGACATGTGATTTTCGATAATTAAAAATAGTTGATTTAATAAAGTTTTTAATTGAATGTGGAAAGAAATAAAATACTGTGATTTAACAATGAAAATATAATTGGAATGTAATGTAATAATATTAATTTAAGGTAATTTATAACTGCATTATATGTAATTCTAACTAGTTAAAAGAATTAAATAGTTATAATTGATATAGGTTGTAAATAAGTTATAATAATGTATGTATTAATGGATAATTGGACTAAAAGAGCAATTGATAATTTAAATGTTGGTTAATTAATGAAATAAGGTGTGATTAATTGTAATTGATAAAATGAGTGTAATCAGAGTTGTTATAACATTTGCTTGTAAATAATAAACTTACAAATGTTACTAAATGTAAAAAAGGTGAAAATTGATAATTGTTACCAATTCATTTAATCAGTTACAAATATATGTAAATAAATGTTACATTAATGTGAGTCAATACAATAATTGCAAATTATGAATGTAATTAAATGAACAGAAATGTTAATTTTATTCATAAGGTAATAATTAATCTAATAAAAAAGAATGAAACCAAGATAAAATAATTAATTGGGATTTTAAATTATAACTAATGTATGTAATTGACAAAAATTCAATATAATTGAAATATAGTAGTCAATACAAATAAAAAGATGGAAATTATAGCATATTAGTGAAATAAGATATCAAAAAATATTAACTTTGCTATTAGAGTAATAATTGATTGAAAATAAAGATTGAAATCAAAGTATAATCAATTTATCGGAAATAAATTACAATTAATTGGATTTAATTGCAGATGAAACTGAACACTGTATTTTGGGAAAATAATTAACACTAAATTGATATGTAAACTTGTTTTAATTTATTATAAATGCCTAAGTGACCAAAAACGATGAAATTTGTTAGTTTATAAATACTGAATTAAAAAGCGATTTAATTAATTTAATATTAATTTATTTAATTTATGTTAAAATAACCATTTTGGCTAGATTTCGACGAAATAAATTTCATCGGATCCGTGATGGTGAATTATTGTAAGTTTTCAAGTTTCATAGCAATCGGACTTTTCATTTGAACGTACGGACTCGAAAGGCCTAGAAATCAATTTGATTGAAATCAATTTGAAAGAAGCTGATTTTTTTAGCTTACTTCTATGTACAATGGAATTAGGATTTAAAGCTAGTTCCATTGAGTTTAAAAATATCTAAAACCTATATTTCGATAAATTGGATGACCCGTTTCTATTTCTGGAACGAAACTGGCTTTTCGGGTCGTTGTTATCGTTTCGATCCAACCTTGTCTATATATATATGCTATTATAAATCCTAGCTGTTTCTTACTTCATTATTTTTGTACATACATCTCCATCCTCCTTCTCAAACGGCTGAACATCAAACCTAATTTTCAAATTCCAAAGCCTAATTTAAATTTTTTAGAAAATGCGGATTTATAGCAACTTCGGGTCACGCTTCGGGATTCAAAGGCAAAACCCTACAGCAACTTCGGGTCAGAAAGAAAATGACTTGGCTCTCAGCTCATTTTGGCAAAAACTTAGAGCAAGCACCGGGGATTTGAGGCAGCGGCCTAAAGTTGAAACCGAAGTCGACTGAGGACAGAATTTTTCAATATCCTAATTATCATAACTTTCCATACGAGCTCGGATTCACGCGCGATTTTTTTCGTTGGGATTGTATCGAAATTTTGAACATTTTGACGCTAGGTTGGACAAATTCTGAGACTATTGAAATTTGGGCCTTTATTTCAATGTCAAATCGATTTGAAATTCAAAGGTGAGTGTTTTAACCCACTCACAATTTCTAAAATTTCCTGTGTTAGTTAAATTAAATTTATGATGTGATTAGGAATTTATTTACGGCTATTTGGCATATTTAAATTGCTATTCTAGTTAATTTGAATTACTTTGAATTAAGTGTCATTTAATTTATTTTGAATTTAAATTGCTAGTTAATTTCCTGTTATTGATAATTAGTTAATTTTGATATGTATTGGTTGAATTGAATGATTATTATGATGGATGGTTGATTTTTGATATTAGATGATTGATGTTACGTTTAATTTATATATTGTTATCACTTTGCAAGTTCTCTTAATTATTATTAGGAAATCACCATGGGTTGAAATGATATATACCTAAACGATCTACAGATTAGGGAAAAATCGTTATGGGTTGAAATGATAGACTCGAGCGATTTTATGGATTTTATTTAACTCAGGATTGCGGTCTGAAATGATATATAAAAGTAAAATTTTAAATTGCAGATTGAAATGATAAATATCGGTATAACTTGACCCGAGGGTAGAGAATTATATACGGACACCGGATTGGTTAAATTAAATTATTTTAAAATCCCCAATTTTTGAATTTAGTTAAATGATATTTTGAAATAAAATTTGATTCAAATAAATTGTATTATTATCGAAATTCGAGTTTTAGGTTGGAAATGGAATTGATTTAAAGGAATTGGTTAAAGCAATTTAATTGAAATTTTAAGTTGGATTTCGAAGTATAAATGGAATTTATCGGAATTGAGTCGTTAAAATTATGAAATATAACTTTGATATATATTGAAATCATAGTAGCTTAAATTGATATTTCAAACATGAATTGAAATTGATATAAAATTTAATATTTATGAGAATGTGAATGGAGACTTGAAATTTGATTTTTGTTGATTAAGAAATTGAAATGGTTTTATTATGTTGAAATGGAATAAATAGTCAGTTGATATTAATTTCAAAATTCATATTTTTAATATAAACTGTTACAAAAATATATTATTTTAAAGATGTTAGTTATTAAGATTTTCAAATTATTAAACTATTTTAACCTATTCTAGACTATGTTAATTCATTTAATTTACTTTAAACTAATTAACCTATTTTAACTTATCTTAAATCTAATTAATCTACTTTAAAGCAATTTAATCTATTTTAATTATATTTAATCTATTTTAAATCTATTTAACTATCTTAAATCAATTTAAAAATATTTTTAATCTATATTTAACTATTTTAGAGTATTTAACTATTTAGAAATTTATTTAAACTATTTATAACTATTTATACCTATTTAAAACTATTTTCTAAATTTTCAGACTAAGTAAATTGGAGGTGTATATATTCAGAATCCTTGATTTAAAATGAATACGGTTAAATGGTGTTATACCCTAAGTTGGGATTTATATAACATATTTGAGTAAATATGAAGTTTTGAAATGAGGGTTTTAAACTAATTTGAAAATAAGATTTCTAAAAGGAAATATGATTTCGAAAATGATATGATTCTGAAAGTGAATATAATTACGAAAGTGATATGGTTTGAATTGAATATGATATTTTGATATCAATTATGAAATGATTTTGGAAACTAAGAAGAACCATCCGGTGTGTAATAAGCGATTGATTGTTAAAGAGACCGGTATCGGATATTGTCATACTCTCTGCCAATACCGAAAACTACTTTAACAACTGTGTACATGGTGGAGATTCCAAAAATGAAGTAGGATGGTTTGGCTAACAATTTCTATATATGGTATGACGTAACCCTGAGTCCCATGAGTCATCTTAGGTGTGACTAAAATAGGAGCCACATAGGGCCAAGTGAGGTCATTCCTCTAATTGGACACATTTCTTCGATACCATATTATGACTTTGCGATGATTTAATGGCCACCCTTTGATTTTGATTATGGGAGTGTGTTTCGAGGTGGACAGTAATAGCTGCTATGCGTTACCACCAGTCTGGATCCACAATTGGTATATTTACCCTAGCATTGCCTCGAGTGCCATTCACATGCTCTATCGCGCCTTCTACGAGTTTGATTTATACCATACCTTTGGAGTGCACTCTAGGTAAACCTCCAGTTATGGAGGAGCGGACGGTACTGTATAGAATATATGAATAAATAAAAATTTGTTGAGGGGGATATGGGTAACACCTTAACGCTATTTTAATACTTTACTTTAATGTAGACATATTATAATAGTGTACTGTACTACATAGTAGATAGTTTAACGGATCCTTAGGAGGTGTAAATCACGAACATCTCTTAAGTAATTGCACTCACGTTAGACACTGGATAGGAGATGTCTAACCCCGTAAACATCTCTAATGCTGTCACACGCATATTACTACTTATTTAACTTACATAAGATCTTTTAGTTCTGACTCGAGTGTTTTGTCTTTTCAATTTTCTCGGGTCGGCCTGAGCGTTTCACGGTTAAAGACCTTAATTCTGGAGGATGAAGAGGAAGATTTTGTACTATTATTACTTATTATACGTATTCTACTGTATCATGTTATTCCGCTGCATTTATTTATTCTTGCTGTCTGTAACTCTGATTCTTTATTATATTAATAAAATCAAATTTATTTGTAAACAACTTCATGAACTGTTATTTGATTATTATATTTTGTCATTCCGCTGCGAGGTTCTATATTTGTTTTATTTCTTTCTCTTTTTCTTATTTACCCCATAACAATCTGTCCTTTTGAATGGTTTGAGTCTGCCATGTGTGTCTGCTTAAAACATCCAAAAAGGCAGGTCGTTACAGTTGGTATCCGAGCTTCAATTTAGCTATAACCTTAGCTTTGTGGGGTCCGACTCTTTAGAAATAGGGTAGTAATACCCTAGAATGAGTCGATGAGTGTATATATGAGAGAGTGTATATATGACCGAGTGTATTTGTTAGTGTTATAAAAGTTTTTATATTGTGGTACTTTGTTCTGTTTTGTATTTATAAATTCTGGTTGGTGCATAGGACGTTATGACATCGATATGAATTTCTAAGCACTTTATAGAGTAGACCGACACAATATTTGTTTTGAAATACAGGTAAATGAAATGTTTTTCCTATTATATATTTTTGTATATAAAATAATAATTTTATAAATGATATATTTGGTTGTAATATATTTGTTGTTAGGTAGTGAAATTTATAAATATTGGTTAAAATGAGATTTGTAAATAAAATAAATAAATATTAGAAAATTTAGAACTTAAGTTCAAGGATTTTTGAAAATTCTTTTGAATGCTTTTGGAATATATTAATAATATTATTCAGAAGTATTTTTTGATAAATATATTTCCAATATGCTTTGAAAGAATTTTTTTAAAATGAAATTTTATAGGAAATAAGTTATGTACTCTCCTTTCTGTCGTTGGAAAATAATTTCGGTAATGAGTGCGCGCATAATCGATATTCATTTTCAAGTTTCAAAGTGGGAAGACTGTTGTAGTAATTTTATTGCACAATTGTTTTGATAAATTAATCTCAATTTTTGAATTCCAAACATGATTTGATATATAAAAGATATGATTATATATATTATTTTAAAATAATTGAAATGAAACCCGGTTGTTTAGTTCTTAAGTTTTGGTAAATTTGAAAACTGAAATTATTGTAATGGATGAAACCATGACTATACTTATAAATGGAAACTTCTAAAATGAAAATAAGAAATTTGATGTCAAGATGGTTAATGAAATAGGTAAGAAATTTAAAATTTGTAAACTGTAAATAAAAAGGAAATGAAAATAAGAAATGGTAATTATTGAACATTTGTCAACTAAATATATAAGAGAAACTTGGGTAATATTAAATTGCATTCTTAAAAGCATATGTATAACTTACCAAATTATTAAAAGTTGAAATTTTAATAAGGGTATGTAATAAAATATTATACAAGTAAAACTTGAGAAAAATGAAAGTGTTCAATGGACTTAAGTTGATAATTTGAAATGCTACTAATTAAAGGTAATTAAAGTGAATGAGGTAATAAAAACGATTATAAACTTAAGTTAATATTTTAAGCTATTTATAATCAGAATTAATAGAAAAGGTGAATAATATAAGTAATGGATTTTAAACTTAAATTAATGTTAAAGCCTTTTTATAATTAAAATTAGTACTATATAAATTGAATGATTATAACTTCAGAGAACATTGGAAATGATTTAGAAATGGAGTTAATATTCAATTATACCTTATATGGAAGGATGAATGTGAAAAAGAAATAATCTACTAATGGTGAACTATACTTTTAAGAAAGTGGAAATTAGCCACAATGGCCTCTTTAGCAAATGCAATTAGTTTCTAGGACACACAACTCAAATAATTACTTTTAAGGACAAAATGCAAAATAGTTAGTTTCTAAGGCCTAAAAAGCTATGAAATTATGTCCTTGAAAGTAAGTCGACGGCTGACTTTGTCCTTAAAAGTAATTATTCTGCTGACTTTGGCCTTGAAATTAATTTCTCTGGTTGCGTGTCCTAGAAACTAATTTGATCGCAAAGTTTGTCCTTCTAGTGAAATGCCCCTTTAAGAAACTTACTTAGTAACGTATAATCCAATAATTGAAAAAATCACTTATTTAAGCAATGAATGTAGAATTAATAAAATGAAAGAAAATGACATTGTATGAGTAAAGAAAAAATGAACTTTTGTAAGTAATAATGAATGTAATTTAATGAAATAAACATTATATGAATGAGAAAAGAAAAGTAAATGATGAGAAAAGAAATGTAAATGATGAAAAAAGAAAAATCAAAATAAATAGTAAATGGGATGTAACTAAAATAAAATGTATACAATACTTCAATGATGAATTCATTTAGGATTTGAATAATTGAAATGGATATAACTTATGTAAGTGAAGAATGTAAATTAATGAAATAATCCTTACATGACTGAATGAAAGATTAAAATTTTGTAAGCAATGAATGTGAATTAAAGAAAAATCATTGTATGAGAAAAATATGAAAAATAAGAAAATATGTACAATAAATGATGTGAAAAGAAAATTAGAGTAAACTTAAAAATGTGTTGAATTATTGTTTATTTGACTTATGGATTAGTTGGAAAGGATACTTCTATTTTGTATAAAGATGTATAAATAATCTACGACTGTTGAGTGTATGGTATGCTTCATAGTTTATTTATCATTTTATATGGTTAGAAGTCCTAAACCCGAACAAACCATTTGTTTTGGTGGCTATGGATGGATAATTGATCTTTTTTGATTGAAATGATGTTTGTACTGTTGTTTGCAAATGATTGTTATTGTGTTGTATTGATTTGTTTGGTTATTAATTTCAAACAACTTAATATTCTCTTTTACTTAATTATTAACCTCTTTGGATTATATAAGTGAAACACAGGTTTATGGAAGCAATTGCTGCTGCTTTTGGTTTCATAAATTAAGCGCTGTTTGCCCGGCAAGTAGATACGTTTTTGGATTACGGTTTTATAGCGATATTATATTGTTTTTCCCATGGTTTGAGATATTTTATTTTGAAAATTATGATATATGTTGTTATTATTGATATTATTAGTTTTCCAGACCTCTCCGTACGAAGGAGACTCTGCCGAAATTTTCCGTGAATTTTGGACTTAGAAAATTTTTGTGAATGATTTTTCAGACTGGTATTAACTTGAGCATAAAGGATTTAACTGTTATAAATTGATACATTTTATTTAAATTACTTAATTACATAAATTAATTCTTTATAAATTTAATATTTTTAATAAGATATATTGATTACTTAATTTCTTCTTTTCCCTTCTTTTTCCTTTTTGAGAACAAAAAGTTTTGAGTGAGGGAGAGTGTAACGACCCATGATTTTCGATAATTAAAAATAGTCGATTTAATAAAGTTTTACAATTGAAAGTGGGAAGAAATAAAATTCTATGATTTAACATGAAAATATAACTAGAATGCAATGTAATAATATTAATCTAAGATAATTTGTAACTGCTTTATAATTCTAATTAATAAAAAGAATTAAAGAGTTATAATTGATATAAGTTGTAAATAAATTACAATAATGTATGTATTAATGGATAATTGGATTAAAAGAGCAACTGATAATTCAAATGTTGACTAATTAATGAAATAAGGTGTAATTAATAGTAATTGATAAAATGAGTGTAATCAGAGTTATAACATTTGTTTGTAAATAATAAACTTACAAATGTTACTAAATGTAGAAATGTTGACAATTATTAATTGTTATCAATTCATTTAATCAATTACAAATATATGTAAATAAATGTTACATTAATGTGAGTCAATACAATAACTACAAATCGTGAATGTAATTAAATGAATAGAAATGTTAATTTCATTCATAAGGTAATAATTAATCTAATAAAAATTAATGAAACCAAGAATAAATAATTAGTTGGGATTTTAAATTATAATTAATGTGTGTAATTGACAAAAATTCAATATAATTGAAATATAGTAGTTAATACAAAAAAGATGGAAATTGTAGCATATTAATGAAATAGGATATCAAAAAATATTAACTATGCTATTACAGTTATAATTTATTGAAAATAAAGATTGAAATCAAAGTATAATCAATTTATTGAAATTAAGTTACAATTAATTGAATTTAATTGCAGTTGAAACTGAACACTGTATTTTGGAAAATAATTAACACTGAATTGATATGTAAACTTGTTTTAAGTTATTATAAATGTCTAAGTGATCAAAAATGATGACATTTATTAGTTTATAAATATTGAATTAAAAAGTGATTTAATTAATTTAATATTAATTTATTTAACTAACGTGAAAATAACCATTTTGGCCACTGACTCGGATTTCATCGAAACCAGTTTCATCGGATCCGCAACGGTGAATTATTGTAAGGTTTCAAGTTTCGTAGCAATCGGACTCGTCGTTTGATCGTATGGATTCGTAACGCCTAGAAATCAACATAATTAAAATCAATTCAATAAGCTGATTTTTAAGCCAACTGTTGTATGCAATGGAATTAGGATTTGAAACTAGTTCCATTGAGTTTTAAAATATCAAAAACCGATATTTCGACATATTGGATGACCCATTTCAGTTTCGGGAACGAAACAGGCTTTCTGGTCGTTGTTGTCGTTTCGATCCAACCCTGCCTATATGTATGCTATTATAAATCATAGCTATTTGTCGCTTCATTATTTTTATATGTACATCTCCTTCCTCCTTCTCAAACGGTTGAACATCAAACCTAATTCTCAAATTCCAAAACTTAATTTCAATTTCAAAAAGATGTAGATATGCAGCAACTTCGGGTCGCGCTTCGGGTTTCAAAGGCAAAATCCCTACAACAACTTTGAGTCGGGAAGAAAATGACTCGGATCTCGGGTCATTTTGGCAAAAACTCAGAGCAAGCACCGGGGATTTGAGGCAGCGGCCCGAAATTGAACCCGAAGTTGACCCAGGACCAGAATTTTTCAATATTTTGATTATCATAACTTTTTCATACGAGCTCGGATTCATGCGCGGTTTGTTTCGTTGGCATTGTATCGAAATTTTGGACATTTTGATGCTGGTGTGGATAAATTATAAGACCGTTGAAATTTACAAAGGTGAGTGTTTTAACCCACTCACAACTTCTAAATTATTTTATGTTAGTTAAATTAAATTTACGATGTGATTAGGAATTTATTTATGGTTGTTTGGTACATATAAATTGCTATTCCAGTTAATTTGAATTAAATTATCATTTAGTTTATTTTGAATTTATATTACCAATTAATTTCCTGTTATTGATAATTGGTTAGTTGTTAATATTTATTGGTTAAATTAAATGATGATTATGATGGATGTTTGATTTTTCATATTGGATGATTGATGTTATGTTTAATTTATGTATCGTTATCAATCTGTAAGTTCCTTTAATTACTATTAGGAAATCATTATGGGTTGAAATGATATATACCCGAACGATCTATAGATTGGGGAAAAATCATTATGGGTTGAAATGATAGACTCGAGCGATTTTATGGATTTTATGTAATATCCCGGATATTTTTGGCAATATCAATTTAATAATCTGTATTGATATTAATAATTTTGTTAATAATAATTCAAATTGATTTAATAATCTTCTTCAATAAATATTTAATTGGTTATTTTATTTTTTAAAAATAATAAATAGGTTTCGATTTATAACATAAATATATAGTTTATATTGTAATAAGATTAGCTTTGTTTTAATTTTAATAAATAAAGCATATTTTCTAATTCTAATATTTTTAGTAATTTGGAAAATTAGTTTTTATTTAATATAAGCTTTTCAAAGTTATTAAAATAAATCTTGGTTTAAATTAAATAAATGAATCTTGATTTAAAGTTCTAATATATACATTAATAATTTGGAAATTTTGATTTAATTTAATATTAAGTTTCTCAAAGCTATTTAATAAATAAGTATATGATTTTAAATTATTAAGGAAGACGTTTAAAATGTTTAAAATAATTTTGGCTTGAGTTTTAAATTTAAAATGATTTAACAAAAAGTTTTATAGCTTAATAAAATAAGTAATTCATTAATAAAGAAATGATTTCTTTTATAATTATTTTAATTTAATAATGAGTCATTTCTAAAAACAATATTAATAGTGTATTGTCCTTACAAATAGGTTTTGAATAAAAAACAGCATTTGTTATTTTAAATTTAATTTATATATATAACATGATTTTTAAATATTAGATTTTGAATTTGATTTGAATTTAAATTCCAAAGTATAGATTTTTATTTGTTTTAATTTTTATACACATAAGCTTTATTTATAAGCATGTTTTTTTTATTTCTTTTATAAATTTATATACATATATAATCCTAATTAACAAATTAAATTAGGCTTAACATATATATTAACATTTGAATTTAAATACAAATTACCTTATAAAGACATGTGTTGATTTCTTAAAGCCTCATTTGTAAAATGTTATAAGATAAACATCTCATTCGACAAATGTTAAAAAGTTGTACAATTGGCCTCTTTGAAAATCTATTTTCTTTTACTTAATAAAATCAGAAATTAACCTATATAAAAACACATTCTTCATTTCCTATCCCTTTTTCTCATTTTTCTAATCAAAGAAAATTTCAACTTGTTTTTTTTCACAAATCAGAAACATCAAAACCCAAATCAGTTTACAAATCAAAATTCAACTCTTCATAGCAAAAATCATATGCACACCTTCAAACATTAACCTGAAAATCAAACTCCTCTTCAAAATCTATAGCCTGTATCTTCAAAACCCTGCATATGCAATTACAAAAACTATAGCCTTCCAATTCACTTCAGAAAATCAAACTTACATTTCATTTCAACCTGAAATCAATTGTTGAAAGATCATGTCTGCATCATTTTTTCTCTACAATCTGGAAGCATGCAGCAGTGTTAAATCAAAAAAAAAGCATTTTTGTATGGAGGCATGCAAACAGATTTTAAAATGAAAAAGGCAAGATAATTAGTCTTCAGCAAGTTCAAAGCATATCAACTGAGGCTTTGCCTTCTTCTAAAATTTGTGAGTAACCTTTTAAAAATTTAAAAGTTAAATTTTGGTTGCATGTTATTATTAGTAAATATCTAATGTAAATATTTTTGTGTATGCATGCTGTTATGTGCTCTGCTTTGTTCCCTGTTCCATCTTTCCATTTAAAAATCCCCTACGCTTGATTTAATTTGTGATAATATCTGAATTTTTAAACCAAAGATGTTTGCTTATCATAGATTAGAATTAAAAATTAAATCAAACTAAACAGAGTCTGTTTGCCTCTGGAAATATTGAAAATATCAGTGCATGTTGAACCAAAATCCAAACATGTCAATTTTGCAATTCAGTATCATAAATCAAAAGCATTAACTAAAACATAATTTTTAAATCAGGATTTAGGATTTTTAGAATTTAGTTAAGGGTGTAGTTTGGTATTGATTGGAAATGGGTTTATTTGTAATGTTCGGTGATCTATGAATTATGGAGGCTCGCCTTTCTTCTAGGTGATGGAGGAGGGTTAGGAGAAGCTAGGAAATATCATTGATGGTAATGGATATCATTGTGGAAGATGCAGCTTTGGGAATTCTTTTTAAACCCTAGTTTTAAAGGGGTTTGAAGAGTCGATCATTTCAGTTTGTATAATTGACCGAGTGTTACGATCTTTTGCGGATTGATAGATTGGCCGTAGTTGATGCCGAGGCCGAAGTAGTTAACCTTCAAGTGGTCGGAGTGGTGAGGATTGGGTGCTGACAGGTTTGAAGGAGAACCTGATTATTGTTTTCCAGGTTTGAGATTTAGTACTCGAATTTGAATTCGAGGTTAAGTGTACGATATGATGATCGCATTTGGGTGTTGGAGTGTTTTTTGATGTAGGACGATCATCTCTGATGATCAGAGGTGGCTGGGGGTGACGTGGATGTGCACGGCCCTGTTTCCTGATGAAGTTTGGTGAAGATGGTTTTAGCTCGAGTAGATGTTGTGGGTTTCCCGAAGCAGTAGGGTGATTTACTCGGGAAAGATGGGTTGCAGACTCGAAGAAATTTTGTGGTGTCTCGGATTGTTCAGTGTTTTCAGGTTTTGCAGTAACCTATATTTTATTTTATTTTTTAATTTTTTTTTAAAACTGTAGTTTTCAAATGAAAGCTAGAATTTAAACCTAGTTTTAAATTCAAAGTTTAAAATTTTGGAATTCAAGTTTAAATTTAAAATCTCAGTTTTAAATAAAAATAAAGTTTTAAAACTTGAACTTATTTAACTACTTTATTTTGGTAAGAAATTTGAACTTTTTAAAAATGAAGTTCTTTTTAAAATATGAGCAAGATTTAAAGTTAAATTTAAATCTGGAAATCAAAGGTTTAAATATGAATTCCAGCTTTGAAATAACGGAAGTTTTTAAATTTGAAGATTTAAACAAATTGTATGTTAAGTGTATATTTGAATTATTTGAATTTAAAAATAAATTCAGTTTCAAACTCTTATGAATTTCTTTATTAAGACAAGCACTTGTTTGTCTTGAAATTGTAAAAGGGTTTTAAATTGTTTAAAACTTTGTTCAAGTTTAAATTATATTCATTTTAAAATTTATATTTGAAATGAAATTTTAAGGTAAGTTCAAAAGTAATTTGTTTTCAAATAAATTTGTTAATGACAATTTAAACATAACTAAGAAATGTTTTATCTTAAAATTTAGTTAAGATTTAATGTTTTGAAATTAATTTAATTAATAGGGTAATTAAGGAATAAATAGTTAATTTAATTAATTAATTAATTAGGGTTTAATAAATATTGATTAAGGGTTAATCAATTTGAAATTAAGATCATTAATTAGATTATTTAATTAATGATTAAAGAATTATTAATTAAATAATCAAGGTTAATTAATTAAATAATTAAGAATTAATTAAGTTTCTGTGACATCCCGCCTTTTCGCACGCTTTAAATCGACACACGTGCCAGTTCAAACCGTTCGGAAGGACGGATTGTTATGGGGTAAATAAGAAAAAATGAAAAAGAAATAAAAAAAAATAGAATCTCACAGCGGAAGGATAAAATATAATAATCAAACATACAGTTTTTAAAGCTATTTTACAAAAAATTTGATTGTACTTACACATTTATCAGAGTTACACATACCAATAACAATGCAGCGGAACAATATGAGTATATTGGACTAATAATAATAATAATAATAATAATAATAATAATAATAATAATATAAATCTCCGTCTTCATCCGTCAGAGCTAAAGTCTTCGATCCTGAAATGCTCGGACTGACCCGAGCGAATTGAAAAGACAAAACACTCGAGTCAGAACTAGAAGATCTTATGTAAGTTAAATCAACAGGAATAAATATGAGTGCAATAACTCAAGAGATGCTCGGGATTTACATCTCCTAAGGATCCGTTAAACTATTTACTATGTAGTATATTTCGCTATTACAATAGTGCCTAATTTTAAAATAAACTTACTTCTTTCTTAGCATTAAGGGGTTACCCATATAGCCCTTAACATATAATAGTCCCAGTAGTCCATCCAATACCATAGTCCCTCCTGATCGGGAAGCCACCAGAGGATACCACACGGGCTACGGGAGAAAACCAGACTCGTACAAGGCGCGATAGGGTAGGTGACACGACACAACTAGGCAATGCCAGGGTAGATATACCAATTACTAATCCGGACCGGTGGTAACGCGTAGCCGCAGCTATCGCCCACCTCGGACTAACTCCCCCCTAAAATCAAAAATCAAAAGTGGCCACCGAATCAATCCAAAGTCAGAGTATAGTATCGAAGAGGAGTATCCGATAAAAGGCGCTAACCCCTTTGCCCGTCAATCACTCCTGTTTTAGCCACCTTATGCCAACTCACGGGAGTTGGGTCCACGTATTTAACTCAAAGGAAACGCCGCCACCATCTTACTTCATTCTGGAATCCCCACCGCGTACACGTTTGTTAAAGCGGTTTTCAGGATTGGCAGAGAGTATGACAACTCCCGATCCCGGTCTCTTCAAAAACCAATCATTATTATAAGACCGCGGTTATTTCAAAATAATTTATACCTTTAAAAACCAGAATAAAATATTCATTTCAAAACTATATAAATACGATATCATTTATATTTTAAAGGCCCAAATCAATATGATATCACTCTTACTTCAAATATATCTTTTCCAAAAATCATAGCCTTTTCAAAACTATATACCTCGAAACCATAGCTTTGAAACATAACTTTTAATACTTAATGGTTCAAATACTATATTACTTTATAAAATAAACAGCTTCTTTAAATTTCATAATAAATTCCCAATATCAATTTGAACCTCCAAATAAACCATTTTAATTCCCATATATTTCAAAGCTTAAATATTCTATATTTCAAAACTTTATAGTTCATATATTTAAATCTTTAAATATTCCACTATTTCAAAATGGATTCTTTGATAATTTAATGTATATCAAATCCAGTTCCTATTATTTAAATTTGAAATAGTTACTTACTAAACAAATATTATTCAGGTAAAACCCTTAAACTTCAATAACAGGATATTCTTTTAATTAAATTAACTTGATAATATTCTTTAAATTAATTTGATATTCGTTTAAATCCTCAAATCAAAAATTAAGTTATAAGATCATACATTTTAAATCTTAACTTATTTACATTTCAAACAAATTTTTCGAGGAAAATTCTTAAATACTTTAATTCAAGTCATATTCACATTTATCTTCAACCTTATTTTTATTTGAGTTATTATAAACTCTATATACAATAGAATTTCAAATATATTCTTAACCATATTATATAAACGAAATCAACTTCATTATTAAGCTTATTTTAAAATTCAAAACAAATTTATACATAGCTAAATTCAATTTTTTTTACTATATATATATATATATATATATCAAAATTTAATATTTATTAAACCGTATTCTTCCCAAAACCATGGAAATTCATTTCAAAAATAATTATATATATATACCACGGTGCCTGTATATAATTTTCTATCCTATGGTCAGGGTGATACGGATATTTATCATTTTAATCCGCAATTTAAAATAAAAATTCGGTTGTATATCATTTCAAACCGCAATCCCGAATGAAATGAAAATGCATAGTAACTTGCAGTTTATACAACATAAATACAGCATCCATTCATCCATCAGATCAATCATCAAACATTTATCAATTTATCATCCAATTCAAACAATCACATCAATAAATAATAGTTAATTACTGACAGTTAATTTTTCAATAATGAATTAAATAACTGTTTAACTGTAGTTTATATGCAATAATGAAAAAAAATTAACTAGAAGTTTATATACAATAATAAATTTAACTAAAATTTTAACTGGCAGTTTATGTGTAAAAATGAATTAAATAACAAGTAAATTATATGAATGCAAACTTAACTGAGATAATGATGAAATATATGCCAAACAGTTATAAATAAATTTCTAAACACATCATAAATCAATTTAACAAACATAAGAAATTTTAGAAGTTGTGAGTGGGTTAAAATACTCACCTTTTGAATTTAAATTGGATCTAAATCCAATTTAAATCCGAAATTTGAACATTCTTCAAATCCGTCCAAACCAGCGCCAAAATGTCTGTAATTTTACTACGATCCTAGCGGAGAAAACCGTGCGTGAAATGGAGTAAGTATGAAAAAGTTATTAAGATTTTAACATTGAAATTAAAATTAAATTAAAATAAACATACCTACTCTCTTTACACGTCACCATCACTATCTCACCGTGTACAGGAAACATGCACGTTGGTTTCAAGCTAACCCTAGATCGCACGCTACCGGAGCTGCCACTTCTATGATAAATTTTCGTCGCTGCCTCAATCGCCTTTGTCTCGATCAAGCAACCCAGCCACCACGCCCACGTCAGGCCGCACCTCCATGGCCCACGCGCGGCCTCCACGGCCCCTTGTTTGGCCGGCGGCGCTGCCACTTTATTTGACAAATCACGGCGAAATCGAGCCCCTACGACCCAAAGTAAACCGATAGATCTCCTCTATTCGTCGATCTCCACGATACTGCACTCCTCGATCGAGCTATCGATGAGAATCCACCGTTGAGCGCGACGCTATACCATGTACGGTCGAGAATCAATTGAAATTTATAGGATTAACGATGACTCCAATCGAAAAACGAATTACACCATTGAATTACGCTCGTCGAGAGCTTCAACATATAGTTTTTGGAATTTTTCTGAGAACTTTGAAATTTTAGGCTTTGGATTTGATTTGGGATTGGATCTGAAATTTTGTTGTCCGCCATTGAGGAGAAGAGTGTTGAGATATACGTACAGCCAAATGAAAATGAGGGGAATTAGGGTTTATAACGATATAGTTATAGACAAAGTTGAAATAAAATATATGGATTGGGTTGTAAATATATGTGCTAATGCTAACGTGGCCCAAAAAGCCCGTTCTGACGCCAGAACGAAATTGAGTAAACCCATATATCAAAAAAGGTGTTTTGAAATATTTTAAACGCAATGGAACAGGTTTCACGTCCAAATTCCATCCCATGAAGAAGTTATGTTGAAATTAATATTTCCAAATTGATTTCAGTTGATTTCAATTAAATTGATAACAAGGTGTTTTAAGCCCATACGATCAAATGACAAGTCCGATCGATACAAAACTTGGAATCCTATAATAATTCACAGTTACGGATCCGCTGAAACTTGTTTCGTCAAAATCCGAGTCAGTGGCCAAAATGGCAATCTTCCCATTAATTAAATAAATTAATAATTAATTAATTAAATGAAATTTTAAATTTCAAAATTTTAAATTTCAAATTTTATCACCTTCATATTCCTCAACATTTACAATGATTTAACAATTTTAAATGTCAATTTATTAAAGATAAATCAATATAAATCTTCAATTTCATAAAATTCAAAATTATATATAAATTTCGAACATTTCCATTAAATTGAATTAACCCATAATTATTCCATTCATAATTTCAAATAGAAGGGTTTACCATTGGATTCAAAACTATTATATAAATATTTTCAAATTTCAACTTAATTTTTAAATTAACGTAATAGTTAAATATTTGATTTCATTCATTTGCAATAAATCCAATTATTAGAAATCAAATAAATTAACTCACTATTTAAAATTAAAATTCTATAATTCATAAATTGGCCTTTTATTCAATTTATTAATTGTTGACTTTAATTAGCAAAGTCTATATCTTGGCACATTTAATATTTCCCAAATAAATCCACTTTATAGCATTTAAATTAAATTCCTTTCATGTACCTGTCATCTATAATTCGTTATATATTATTACATCAATTTATATAACCTTTAATCCATTCCTAATTCTACCAATTCCAATAAATTAGAACTTGACAATTTTCATACATTAATTTGGATTGTACTACACTTATTATATTTTTGCCAAATAGATAAATTAATTTCAATTAAATATTCTTGGTAACTTATTTCTTGGTTTCATACTTTTTATTTCCCAAATTTCTATCTTGTATTAAGTTTACATTTCTATTTTAATTTATATTCAATTATAACCTAACAGTCGCTTCAATCAATTGGATTGTATTGAATTTGGTTATCCATCAACTGCCATTTACACTACAACCTTCATTTACACAGTTACTATTAGAAAATCTTATTGCATTGGTTAATTAAATGTTTGCTTTAAAATTACTTTTTTTTTAAATTTTTATGCTCAAGAGCAACAATTAACACTTTCCATTATTATACAAATTTGAATCCCATTCTAGTTATTCTGTATTAATAATTCACACAATATTATAACTTCGTACAAGACATCCAATTACTATTTATTATTATAACTTTACAATCTATATAAATTCATTGATTGATTTACTATTTGCCTTTGTTTCCTTATATTCAATTCTTAGCTTAGTATGACAATTTATAGTACTCCATTTAATCGACATTTCATTTCAATTGTTAATACTTAGCTTAAATTTCTATGGTTGCATTTCATTTACACTTCCGTTACTATATTAATAATTAGTAACGTTTATATCAATAACACATTATAATTACTTACAATTTAAATGATTTTGATTTCTAATAAATTAATTGACCAATTAATTAGGTAATTTATACAAATTTGTTCTCATACCCATAATTTACACTTATAACTAAGTCCTACATTTGAATTTATTTATTAAATTGAAATGTTCATTCAAGTTTATAAATTATTAACTTGCATTAACATAATTCCCTAATTTATTCCAATTACTGTCAACAATCCTTTATTACATTAAATCAATCGAATACTTTCCTTACATTTCTCATATTCAATTTATATCCAGGAAAAAAAATCTTTTCGCTACTCAATTCATTTGAATTTATGCAAATTACTATAAATATGTTTTAATTACCATTGCTATATTTTAATTTAGCGTTCATTCCAATATTAATTCATCACCTTTACTATTTGTACTAAAATTTAATTACAAAATCCTACTAAATTAACAAATTAAATTGTCAAAATTTACGGGTCATTACACTCTCCCCCACTCAAAACTTTTCGTCTCCGAAAAGGAAAAAGAAATGGAAAGAAGAATTTAGAAATCTATATATCTTAATCAAAACATTAACTTTATAAACAACTAAATTTACACATTTGTTATTTTAATTAGAATATACAAATTTACAAGCATTATATCTTTTTATACTTAAATTATTGAAGTTTGGAAAACATTTTCAAAATATTTTCGAAGTCCAAAATTTTCGTAAAATTTTGGCAGAGTCTCCTTTGTACGGAGAGTCTCGGGAGAGAAATATAATATCAAAAATAACAATATATAACATATATTTCCAAAAAAATATAAAATCCCAACACGGGAAAAATAATATAATAGCGCTATACCGTAATCCGAAAACGTACCTATTTGTCGGGCAATAACGCTTAAATTATGAAACCAAAAGCAGTAGTAATTGCTTTCATAACCTGTATTTCACTTATATAATCTTATAAGAGTTAGCAATTATATAGAATGAAATATTTAAGTTGTTCAACCGCAAACAAACAATCAATTCAACAACCAATTGCAACAAACAACATACAATCTTCATACAGAATTAACCCAATTCAAACATTCATTCAAACAAAACAATCAGTCGTTTGGGTTTAAAACTTTAAATTGTACATAATGAAAAATAAACTACTTAGTGCACCATTTACCCAACAATCTTAGATGTAACTAAATAGCTTATCTATTCATCCAAACAATTTTAGAGTATCTTTGCCCAAACAACCACAAATCAAACAAATAACAATTTCAACCAATAGATTACATTACTTTCTATCAATTTCATTTCATACATTAGTTGTTTGATTTTTTTTCTTTCATATAATGATTTAATTTTATTTTTGTTTATTTCTTGCAAATTTTCATTTATTTTTATTCATTTCTAACAAAGTCTCATTTTCACTTATTCACTGCTTAATTCCTTTTATTTACAATACTCATCTTTCTGCTTATTTTTAAAATAAATAAATTCAACTTTTACTTAAGTCTATTATCATTTATTTATAACGCCTACCTTCTATCATATTTTATTATAGTAGGATTTCCATTATAACTTAAGTTTATAACAATTACAACATCAATTCTTAAGAATAAAAGAAATTTTTATTGAACCCTTCATTACATACTTTTACTTGTACCACTTCCATTACATTTTCTTATTAAACATTTCAACTTTTTATATTCGGTAAGTTATATATATGTTTTTAAGGATGTCATTTGAAAGTTATACAAATTTTCTCATTTTCTTTAATTAATTCGTTGTTCAATAATATTATTCTTGTTTCATAGATTACAGTTTCAACTTACCTTTAATTCCATTCATAACCTAGCATTAAATTACTTATTTTAATTAAAGGTTCTAATTATAAATTATTTACATTCAATTTCACTATAATAATTGAAATTATTAATTAACAGAAACTTAAGAACTAAATACCGGGTTTTTTATTAAAAATCATTTAAAATAATAGATAAAGGTATATTCTTATAACTTATATATTTAGTTATATTTAAACAATTTAAAGTTTATATTTTTTTTATCCAGATAAACCTACAGTAAAACTACTATAGTGGCCTTCCCACTTCGAAACTTGAAAATGAATGTCGATGATGCGTGCACTCATCACCGAAATTATTTTCCAGCGACAGAAAGGGGAGTAGAACTTAATCTAAAAAAAAAAATTCTTTCAAAACAATTCTTCCCAATTATATTGGAATACTTATATCAGAAAATACTTCTAATACATTATTATTATATTTCAAAATTATTTAAAAGAAATTTCAAAATCCCGGAACTTAAGTTCTGAAATTTCCAATTTCATTTATTTTATTTTCATTCTTATTTCAACTATTATTTATAAATTTTATTTCCTAACAACCAATATATTGCAACCAAATATAATATTGATAAAAATTTATTTTATATATATAGAAAATGCAACAGGCAAAATTATTTCATTCGCCTACAATAAAATAAATATTATGTCGGTATGTCCTATTAAGTGTTTAGATATCCCTATTGATGTCACAGCATCCCATGCGTAAACCAGAATTTATAAATACAAAACGGAACAGATTAACATAATATTAAAACCTTTTCATAACACTAACAAATACGTTCTCTCATATATACGCTCAGGGACTCCCATAGGGCATTACTACCCTATTAACAAAGAGTCACATCCCCATAAAGCTAAGGTTTATCGCTAAACCAAAGCTCTGATACCACATTATAACATCCCGCCTTTTCGCATGCTTTAAATCGACACATGTGCCAATTCAAACCGTTCGAAGGGACGGATTGTTATGGGGTAAATAAGTAAAAACAAGAAATAAATAAAACAAAATAGAATCTCATAGCGGAAGAATAAAATATAATAAACAAACATACTGTTTCTAGAGCTGTTTTACAAAATATTTGATTGTACTTACACATTTATCAGAGTTACACATAGCAATAACAATGCAGCGGAACAGTATGAGTATAGTGGACTAATAATAATAATAATAATAATAATAATAATAATAATAATAATAATAATAATAATATAAATCTCCGTCTTCTTCCTCCAGAGCTAAAGTCTTCGATCCTGAAACGCTTAGACTGACCCGAGCGAATTGAAAAGACAAAACAGTCGAGTCAGAACTAAAAGATCTTATGTAAGGTAAATCAACAGGAATAAATATGAGTGCAATAACTCAAGAGATGCTCGGGATTTACATCTCCTAAGGATCCGTTAAACTATTTACTATGTAGTATATTTCGCTATTATAATAGTGTCTAATTGTAAAATAAACCTACCTTTTTATTAGCATTAAGGGGTTACCTATACAACCCTTAACATGTAATAGTCCCAGTAGTCCATCTAGTATTATAGTCCCTCCTGATCGGGAAGCCACCAAAGGATACCACACGGGCTACGGGAGAAAACCAAACTCGTACAAGGCACGATAGGGTAGGTGACACGACACAACTAGGCAATGACAGGGTAGATATACCAATTACGCATCCGGGATGGTGGTAACGCGTAACCGCAGCTACCGCCTACCTTGGGCAAACTCCCCCCTAAAATCAAAAACCAAAACTGGCCACCGAATCAATCCAAAGTCAGAGTATAGTATCGAAGAGGAGTATCCGATAAACGGCGCTAACCCCCTTGGCTCGTCAATCGCTCTTGTTTTAGCCACCTTATGCCAACTCACGGGAGTTGGGTCCACGTATTTACCTCAAAGGAAACGCCGCCACCATCCTACTTCATCTGGAATCCCCACCGCGTACACGGTTGTTGAAGTGGTTTTTGGGGTTGGCAGAGAGTATGACAACTCCCAATCCCGGTCTCTTCAACAACCAATCGTTATTATAACACTGCGGTTATTTCAAAATAATTTATACCTTTAGAAACCAGAATAAAATATTCATTTCAAAACTATATAAATACGATATCATTTATATTTTAAAGACCCAAATCAATATGATATCACTCTTATTTCAAATATATCTTTTCCAAAAATCATAGCCTTTTCAAAACTATATACCTTAAAACCATAGCTTTGAAACATAACTTTTAATACTTAATGGTTCAAATACTATATTACTTTATAAAATAAACAGCTTCTTTAAATTTCACAATAAATTCCTAATATCAATTTGAACCTCCAAATAAATCATTTAAATTCCCATATATTTCAAAGCTCAAAAATTCTATATTTCAAAACTTTATAGTTCATATATTTAAATCTTTAAATATTCCACTATTTCAAAATGGTTTCTTTGATAATTTAATATATATCAAATCCAGTTCCTATTATTTAAATTTGAAATATTTACTTACTTAACAAATATTATTCAGGTAAAACCCTTAAACTTCAATAACAGGATATTCTTTTAATTAAATTAACTTGATAATATTCTTCAAATTAATTTGATATTCGTTTAAATCCTCAAATCAAAAATCAAGTTATAAGATCATACATTTTAAATCTTAATTTATTTACATTTCAAACGAATTTTTCGAGGAAAATTCTTAAATAATTTAATTCAAATCATGTTCACATTTATCTTCAACCTTACTTTTATTTGAGTTATTATAAACTCTATATACAATAGAATTTCAAATATATTCTTAACCATATTATATAAATGAAATCAACTTCATTATTTAGCTTATTTCAAAATTTAGCTTAATTTAAAATTCGAAACAAATTTGTACATAGCTAAATTCAATTTTTTTTATTATATATATCGAAATTTAATATTTATTAAACCTATTCTTTCCATAACCATGGAAAATCATTTCAAATATATATATATATATATATATATATATATATATATATATATACCGCGGTGCCTGTATATAATTTTCTATCCTATGATCAGGTGATACGAATATTTATCATTTCAATCCACAATTTAAAATAAAAATGCGGTTGTATATCATTTCAAACTGCAATCCCGAATGAAATGAAAACGCATAGTAACTTGCAGTTTATACAATATAAATACAGCATCCATTCATCCATCATATCAATCATCAAACATTTATCAATTTATCATCCAATTCAAACAATCACATCAATAAATAATAGTTAATTACTGACAGTTAATTTTTCAATAATGAATTAAATAACTGTTTAACTGTAGTTTATATGCAATAATGAAAAAAAATTAACTAGAAGTTTATATACAATAATAAATTTAACTAAAATTTTAACTGGCAGTTTATGTGTAAAAATGAATTAAATAACAAGTAAATTATATGAATGCAAACTTAACTGAGATAATGATGAAATATATGCCAAACAGTTATAAATAAATTTCTAAACACATCATAAATCAATTTAACAAACATAAGAAATTTTAGAAGTTGTGAGTGGGTTAAAATACTCACCTTTTGAATTTAAATTGGATCTAAATCCAATTTAAATCCGAAATTTGAACAGTCTCCAAATCCATCCAAACCAGCGCCAAAATGTCTGGAATTTTACTACGATCCTAGCGGAGAAAACCGTGTGTGAAACGGAGTAAGTATGAAAAAGTTATTAAGATTTTAACATTGAAATTAAAATTAAAATTAAAATTAAATTAAAATAAACATACCTACTCTCTTTACACGTCACCATCACTACTCTCCGTGTAGAGGAAACACGCACGTTGGTTTCAAGCTAACCCTAGAACGCATGCTACCCGAGCCGCCACTTCTATGATAAATTTTCGTTGCTGCCTCAATCGCCTTCGTCTCGATCAAGCAACCCAGCCACCACGCCCACGTCAGGCCACACCTCCATGGCCCACGCGCGGCCTCCACAACCCCTCGTTCGGCGCCGCCGCCACTTTATTCGACAAATCATGGCGAAATCGAGCCCCTACGACCCAAAGTAAACCGGTAGATCTCCTCTATTCGTCGATCTCCACGATACTGCACTCCTCGATCGAGCTATCGATGAGAATCCACCGTTGAGCGCGACGCTATACCATGTACAGTCGAGAATCAATTGAAATTTATAGGATTAACGATGACTCCAATCAAAAAACGAATTACACCATTGAATTACGCTCGTCGAGAGCTTCAACATATAGTTTTTGGAATTTTTCTTAGAACTTTGAAATTTTAGGCTTTGGATTTGATTTGGGATTGGATCTGAATTTTTTCGTCTACCACTGAGGAGAAGAGTGTTGAGATATACGTACAGCCAAATGAAAATGAGGGGAATTAGGGTTTATAACGATATATTTATAGACAAAGTTGAAATAAAATATATGGATCGGGCTGATAATATACGTGCTAATGCTAACGTGGCCCAAAAAGCTCGTTCTGACCCCGGAACAAAATTGGATAAACCCATATATCAAAATAGTGTTTTAACTTATTTTAAACGCAATGGGATGGTTTCACGTCCAAATTCCATCGTATGAAGAAGTTATGCTGAAATTAATATTTACAAATTGATTTCAATTGATTTCAATTAAATTTATTTCAAGGTGTTTCAAGCCCATACGATCAAACGACAAGTCTGATCGATACGAACTTGAAATCCTACAATAATTCACTGTTACGGATCCGATGAAACTTGTTTCGTCGAAATCCGAGTCAGTGGCCAAAATGGCTATTTTCCCATTAATTAAATAAATTAATAATTAATTAATTAAATCAAATTTTAAATTTCAAATTTTAAAATTGAAAATTTTATCACCTTTATATTCCTCAACGTTTACAATGATTTAACAATTTTAAATGTCAATTTACTAAAGATAAATCAATATAAATCTTCAATTTCATAAAATTCAAGATTATAGATAAATTTCCAACGTTTCCATTAAATTGAGTCAACCCATAATTATTCCATTCATAATTTCAAATAGAAGGGTTTACCAATGGATTTAAAATTATTACGTAAATATTTCCAAATTTCAACTTAATTTTTAAATTAACGTAATAGTTAAATATTTGATTTCATTCATTTGCAATAAATCCAATTATTATAAATTAAATAAATTAACTCACTATTTTTAATTCAAATTCTATAATTCATAAATTGGCCTTTTATTCAATTTATTAATTATTGACTTTTATTAGCAAAGTCTATATCTAGGCACATTTAGTATTTCCCAAATAAATCCACTTTATAACATTTAAATTAAATCCCTTTCATGTACCTATCATCTATAATTCGTTACGTATTATTACATCAATTTATATAACCTATAATCCATTCCCAATTCTACCAATTCCAATAAATTAGAACTTCACAATTTTCTTACATTAATTTGGATTGTACTACACTTATTATATTTTTGCCAAATAGATACATTAATTTCAATTAAATATTCTCTGTAACTTATTTCTTGGTTTCATACTTTTTATTTCCCAAATTTCTATCTTGTATTAAGTTTACGTTTCTATTTTAATTTATATTCAATTATAACCTAACAGTCGCTTCAATCAATTGGATTGTATTGAATTTGGTTATCCATCAACTACCATTTACACTACTACCTTCATTTACACAGTTACTATTAGAAAATCTTATTGCATTGGTTAATTAACTGTTTGCTTTAAAATTACTTTTTTTTTCAAATTTTTATGCTCATGAGCAACAATTAACACTTTCCATTATTATACAAATTTGAATCCCATTCTAGTTATTTTTTATTAATAATTCACACAATATTATAACTTCGTACAAGACATCCAATTACTATTTATTATTATAACTTTACAATCTATATAAATTCATTGATTGATTTACTATTTGCCTTTGTTTCCTTATACTCAATTCTTAGCTTAGTATGACAATTTATAGTACTCCATTTAATCAGCATTTCATTTCAATTGTTAATACTTAGTTTAAATTTCTACGGTTGCATTTCATTTACACTTCCGTTACTATATTAATAATTAGTAACGTTTATATCAATAACACATTACAATTACTTACCATTTAAATGAGTTTGATTTCTAATAAATTAATTGACCAATTAATTAGGTAATTAATATAAATTTGTTCTCATACCCATAATTTACACTTATAACTAAGTCCTACATTTGAATTTATTTATTAAATTGAAATGTTCATTCAAGTTTATAAATTATTAACTTGCATTAACATAATTCCCTAATTTGTTCCAATTACTGTTAACAATCCTTTATTACATTAAATAAATCTAATACTTTCCTTAAATTTCTCATATTCAATTTATATCCAGGAAAAAAAATCTTTTCGCTACCTAATTCAGTTGAATTTATGCAAATGACTATAAATAGGTTTTAATTACCATTTCTATATTTTAATTTAGTGTTCATTCCAATATTAATTCATCACTTTTATTATTTCTACTAAAATTTAATTACAAAATCCTATTAAATTAAAAAATTAAATTGTCGAAATTTATAGGTCGTTACAGTTTAAGTTAACTCTTAATTAATTAAATAATTAGACTTTAATTAATGGATAATTAAAGATAATTTAATTTGTGATTAATCTAGGTTAATTACTTAATGAGAATAATTAAAGAATAGTTAATGAAGGTCATTAACCAGGATTATTTAATAATTAATTAATGTGGTTAATTTTAATAATTAATTAGATTGATTAATTTAATAATAATCATTTGTGAATTGTTGAGTATAATTACTTAATGAAGCAATTAAGAAATTAATTACTTAAGGTAATTACTTGTGTTAAATGTGATTGACTAATTTGATTAATTAAGTTTAATTAATTTTAAACACTGGATGTTTTAATTATAATTACTTAAAGTAATTAATGGTTTGGAAATTACTTAGTGAAGTAATTGATTGGTAATTACTGAATGTAATTTATTGAAGATGTTTTAAAATGGAAGTAATTTGAAGTATAATTACTTTGTAATCAAGGGATTAATTAAGAAATTAAATAAGGGATAATTAATTTATTTCAATAAAGTAATTAAGTTAGTTAATTACTGAATATGGTTAATGAAGAGGGATTAATAATTATGGGTTAATTACTTAAGGTAATTAATTTAAGAGGATAATTAATTAAAATGTAATTAGGGATCATTAATTTATATAATTAATGATGTAATTAAAGTTGATTAATTATGGTTAATTAATCAATGACATGTGAGTAATGTTATTAATTAAGGATTAATGTAATTAATTACAATTAATTAATTGAAGTGACTAAAGGATAATTAATCAAGAGTGATTAATTAAGGTGATTAATTTGAATGATTAATTAATTGATGGTAATCAATTAAATGGTTAAGTAAGCAAGAATTTGAATGAATGAAGTAATTAATTTAATTTATTTTAAATTAATTAAAGATGAAGTAATTAATTTAATTCATTTTAAATTAATTAGAGATAGGGTAATTAACTTAATTCATTTTAAATTAATTATATTGTGATTAAGTAAATCATTGCTTATATATGAATGGGTGATATTTATTGCCTTGTATGGTTGTGATCTTAGAAATGAGTTAAGTGATGTTGTGTGATATGAATGCTTTGGTTGCATTGTGATATAGATTATCTATTGTGATGATGATATAGATTATCTATTTTGATGATAATGTGGTTACCTGTTTATTTGATAATGTTGATTATCAATTATGATTTGTGGGTTATCTATCTATGTGTATTGAATTGTTTAACCTTAAAAACTTGGACCTAAAAGATACATTTTGGATTTCGATGAGACCGGGATCGGGTTTCCATATTTGGATATCCGAAAACCACATCGATCCAAAATAATGATAGGTCGTGAATCTCAAGTGAAGATGAAGATTCAGAGTACAAGGGTTATTGTCGTTAACTCTGAGGGTGATTCCAAAATGAGTGTAACGAGATAATGCCTTCGGTTTCGTTCGAACACGGAACGAACTTGTATGGATTGAATGCTTTCAGAACATCGTCAGGTGGACGATGAGCATTCTAAGTGATGTGTTCATTAAAGGTAATCGTAGCCTCAAGCCTCATCAACCGGGAATGGCTAAAACAGGGGAGGTGCAGCAAAGTTAAGTGGGTCATGCCCAAGTAGGACGAGATTTTCCCCTGTCTAGAGGTCCCTTTTTATTCGGCTTTGTGGGCGGTTGCTAGCTACAACCGCGGTGTTGTCTTGTTCGGAACTGTTCAGTAAGGAATGATTCTGATCTTGTGTTGCAGGGGATTGGGAGTGATCCTCGGTACGTTGATTTAGGCCACATACTGTGACGGACGGTACCCCGGTAGCCCTGCCATTGTATGGAATCCAAAATCCAATAAGTGCCCTCGGTTTTGGTTGTATTAGCCACTTTTGTGGCTAGTAGCTGGAATTTAATAGATGTAACAATTTCGGCTATTCCATATTTATTTGAAAACCCTAGACCTATTATAATATCACTGGATTTCCTATCAAATGTTTTGGTTAGCGTAAGGTAAAAACTTTTCCATGTTTATGTGTGGGAAGTCTTAGTGATACCTTTCTTTCCAAAAGGTTTTTGAAAGTTAAGCCACCTTAACCTGTTACTCACACCAGACCCATGTATGACCCGGAGTTTATATTATGTTTTCTTAAACTCTTGGGTACTCAAATTTTTACGAGTAGCCAAGGGATTCAGATTGGCATTGACGAATTATGGAGGAGCAATGGAGCAGGAGGCTTCTGCATGTAGATATAAAGTTTTCCGCTATGTTGATTTCTCTAAGTAGTTTTCCTTGTACTGTATTGAGTTGTATAACTAGACAAGTGTTTATAACTATCTAGTATGTGATGTATATCTGTGTAACTCTGATAATGATGGTAAACTATGTAATACTTATGTTATTAATATAATTTATTCGTTCTGCTGTTTAGATTCTGATGTTGTTTCTTCTTTCTCTTCTTTCTTTTCTCTTTTCTATCCCTTTCTTTCTTCAAGATGATGCGATTTTCTATGGTGAGAAAGTCGGGTCGTCTCAGTTGGTATCAGAGCGTTAGATTGAGCGAATACCTAGGCTCTAGAGTGGTGTCTATCTTGAGAGAGCGTATTTGTAATTTTAAATATATTTATTTATTTATTTCTACCTATCTGTTGGGTTACCTGTTCAAGTTTTCCAATATAAGTTATAAAGACAGATGGGGTAGTAGTTTGTGTAACACAACTACCATTGGTTGGAGTTTGAATGTTTGAGGTTGGAGGTGTATTTGTCGAGATAGTAGACCCAATACCGTCTCGATTGAGTTTTGTATTGATGAAGGATTTCACCGATCTATGAAGGAAACCTTTTAAAGGTTCGAAGTTTATTTTTGAAGTTTGGATGAGTAGAGTTTGGATCTGCTGGCTAGGCAGAAGCTAGTGATGGTATTTTGATACCTCAGGAAGTAGTAGCTGCATGATGAGATGCAGTGACTGTGGATGTTCCCAAAGATGTTTTCATTGGAACAAGTTTAAGAAAGTAGGTCTGCATCAATGTGGTGGCTGTGTTCAGCAGGTGTTTCTGTTTAATTTAAAGTTGAGTTTCTCGAAGAGCTTTGGATTAGGAATTCTTTGGCATCTGTGTCAGCAGTGCAGCTTGGAGTGTTCTCTGTGTTGGCAGGAAGTCTTCTGGCTTGGCAGTTTTTTTGGAAGTGGAGTTCGGAAGCAGCAGAGTGACCCATTTCATCGGTGGATTGGCTAGTTAAGTGTAAGCTATTCTGTTTGGTAAAGGAAGAAAAGTTTTCTTTGGATTTGGTTTGGATCACAAAAGTGACTTGCGATTGTTTGAGTGTTCTCTTGGGTTATCAGAGTTTTTCCAGATGTTTTCAGAGAAGTCAGAGGTTTTTTCTCATCTGGAGATTGAGTTTCCTTATCGACTAGAATTCCAAGAGTGCTACCGGTGGTTCAGCTTAGTAGAAGGATGGTTCTTAGAGATAGAGTTTGATGAAGCAGCTCAGGTTTTAGTGGAGCTTCTAAGTTTTCTTTATGGATCTGATGAACCATATTTCTGGGATGTGTTGCAATTTGTGCTCGTATTCTTCTTCAGCATTTTCTTCTACTTCGGATCAGAGTTGTGCAGCAGAAGCAGTTTGGAAGTGCATCTGTTTTTCTTTTCCAGATACGAGAAGCGAGTCTAGTCTTCTGATGTTTGAGGAATAGGGTTTGATTTTGGATTGATCTTGAGGAGATCATTTTGTCGAGTTGATTGGTCTAGTTTGTTTCTAGAGGAATCAACGAAGGTTGAGCTGATTAGGAAGGGTGTAGGCATCCCAGGATCGTCTGGAGAGTTTTGTGGATTTGAGACGGAAGAATTTGAATCCTGAAGTCGGAGATTTGATTTGGATAAGTTTTCTCCGATCAAAGGGAGCTATAAGATTGAGTAAGGCTGGGAAGCTAGTTCTGAAGTGTTTTGGATCTTTTTTGTAATAGTGGAGATTAAGTGATTGATCTACAGGATTGAATTGCAAGTTTGGATAACTGGGATTCAATGAGTTTCACGTATCTCTGAGGGAATATGTGTATGATCTATCTCTGGTTTTGGAACCAACAGTTCGGGAGTTTTGGTTGTTGATTCAGACTCGTCTGTAGTCTGATATCTTATCGAGTTTTGTAGATATAGATAAAGAGGGGCTTTGTAGCTTCATAGTTTTGATTGTTTGGATTCTATAGAGCGAGTATCCCGATATTTACACTTGGGGAAACTTGAAGAAATTTTATCCAAGAGTTTTGTCTGGATAGTTAGATTTGTTTGATTGGATGAATTGGTTGTTTTGGTTGTTAGCATATGTTTGATATATGCTTGTGTTTTCAAATTATATCTTTAATGAGATTATTAAATTACCATTGTTTTAAATTTCGGGGACGAAATGCTTTTAAGGGGGGAGGATTGTAATATCCAGGAATTTTTGACAATATCAATTTAATAATCTGTATTAAAATTAAATTGATACTGATAATTTTGTTAATAATAATTCAAATTGATTTAATAATCTTCTTCAATAAATATTTAATTGGTTATTTTATCTTTTAAAAATAATTAATTGGTTTCTATGTATAATATAAATATATAGTTCATATTGTAATTAGATTAGCTTTGTTTTAATTTTAATAAATAAAGCATATTTTCTAATTCTAATATTTTTAGTAATTTGGAAAATTATTTTTTATTTAACATAAGCTTTTCAAAGTTATTAAAATAAATCTTGGTTTAAATTTAATAAATGAATCTTGATTTAAAATTCTAATATATACATTAATAATTTAGAAATTTTGATTTAATTTAATAGTAATTTTTTCAAAGCTATTTAATAAATAAGTATATGAGTTTAAATTGTTAAGGAAGATGTTTAAAATGTTTAAAATAAATTTGGCTTGCGTTTTAAATTTAAAATGAATTAAAAAAACGTTTTATTGCTTAATAAAATAAGTAATTCATTAATAAAGAAACGATTTCTTTTATAATTATTTTAATTTAATAACGAGTCATTTCTAAAAACAATATTAATAGTGTATTGTCTTTACAAATAGGTTTGAATAAAAATAGCATTTTTTATTTTAAGTTTAATTTACATATATAACTTGATTTTTAAATATTAGATTTTGAATTTGATTTCATTTTAAATTCCAAAGTATAGATTTTTAGTTGTTATAATATTTATATACATAAGCTTTATTTATAAGCATGATTTGTTTTATTTCTTTTATAAATTATATACATATAAAATCCTAATTAACAAAATAAATTAGGCTTAACATATATATTAACATTTAAATTTAAATACAAATTACCTTACAAAGACATGTGTTGATTTCTTAAAGCCTCATTTAACAAATTTTATAAGATAAACATCTCATTTGAAAAATGTGAAAAATTTGTACAAGTGGCCTCTTTTAAAATCTATTTTATTTTATTTAATAAAATCAGTAATTAACCTATTTAAGAACACATTCTTCATTTCCTATCCCTTTTTCTCATTTTTCTAATTAACGAAAATTTCAACTTGTTTTTTTCACAAATGTGAAACATCAAAACCCAAATCAGTTTACAAATCCAAATTCAACTCTTCATAGCAAAAAGCATATGCACACCTTCAAACATTTACCTGAAAATCGAACTCCTCTTCAAAATCTATAGCCTGTATTTTCAAAACCATACGTATGCAATTACAAAAACTGTAGCCTTCCAATTCACTTCAGAAAGTCAAACCTGCATTTCATTTCAACCTGAAATCAATTGTTGAAAGATCATGTCTGCATCATTTTTTCTCTGCAATCTTGAAGCATGCAGCAGTGTTAAATCAAACAAAAAGCATTTTTGTATGGAGGCATGCAAACAGTTTTTAAAATGAAAAAGGCAAGATAATTAGTCTTCAACAATTTGAAAGCATATCAACTGAGGCTTTGCCTTCTTCTAAAATTTGTGAGTAACCTTTTAGAAATTTAAATGTTAAATTTTGGTTGCATAATTGTATGTTGAGATGACTAAGCATTGCATGTTATTATTAGCAAATATCTGATGTAAATATTTACGTATATGCATGCTGTTATGTGCTCTGCTTTGTTCCCAGTTCCATCTTTCCATTTAAAAATCCCCTACACTTGATTTAATTTGTGATAGTATTTGAATTTTTAAACCAAAGATGTTTGCTTATCATAGATTAGAATTAAAAATTAAATCAAACTAAACAGAGTTTGTTTGCCTCTGGAAATATTGAAAATATCAGTGCATGTTGAACCAAAATCCAAACATGTCAATTTTGCAATTCAGTATCATAAATCAAAAGCGTTAACTAAAGCATAATTTTTAAATCAAGAATTAGGATTTTTAGAATTTATTTAAGGGTGCAGTTTGGTATTGACTGGAAATGGGTTTATTTGTAATTTCTGGTGATCTATGAATTGTGTAGGCTCGGGTTTCTTCTAGGTAATGGAGGAGGGTTAGGAGAAGCTGGGAAAAATCATTAATGGTAATGGATATCATTGTGGAAGATGCAGCTTTGGGAATTGTTTTTAAACCCTCGTTTTAAAGGGGTTTGAAGAGTCGATCATTTCAGTTTGTATAATTGACCGAGTGTTACGATCTTTTGGGGATTGATAGATTGGCCGTAGTTGAAGTCGAGGCCGGAGCAGCTGACCTTCAGGTGGTCGGAGCGGCGAGGATTGGGTGTTGACAGGTTTGAAGGAGAACTTGATTGTTGTTTTCCAGGTTTGAGATTTAGTACTCGAATTTGAATTCGAGGTTAAGTGTATGATCTGGTGATCGCATTTGGGTGTTGGGGTGTTTTTTGATGCAGGACGATCATCTCTGATGATCAGAGGTGGCTGGGGGCGACGTGCATGTGCACGGCCATGTTTCCTGATGAAGTTTAGTGAAGATGGTTTTTTCTCGAGTAGATGTTGTGGGTTTCCCGAAGCAGTAGGGTGATTTGCTTGGGAGAGATGGGTTGCAGACTCGACGAAATTTTCTGGTGTCTCGGGTTGTTCAATGTTTTCAGGTTTTACAGTAACCTGTATTTTTTTTGTTTTAATTTTTTTTAAAACTGTAGTTTTTAAATGAAAGCTAGAATTTGAACCTAGTTTTAAATTCGAAGTTTAAAATTTTGGAATTCAAGTTTAAATTTAAAATCTCAGTTTTAAATAAAAATAAAGTTTTAAAACTTGAACTTATTTAACTACTTTATTTTGGTAAGAAGTTTGAACTTTTTAAAAATGAAGTTTTTTAAATTATGAGCAAGATTTAAAGTTAAATTTAAATCTGGAAATCAAAGGTTTAAATACGAATTCCAGTTTGGAAATAAAGGAATTTTTTAAATTTGAAGATTTAAACAAATTGTATGTTAAGTGTATATTTGAATTATTTGAATTTAAAAATAAATTTAGTTTCAAATTCTTATGAATTTCTTTATTATGACAAGCACTTGTTTGTCTTGAAATTTTAAAAGGGTTTTAAATTGTTTAAAACTTTATTCATGTTTAAATTATATTCATTTTAAATTTTATATTTGAAATGAAATTTTAAGGTAAGTTCAAAAGTAATTTGTTTTCAAATAAATTTGTTAATGACAATTTAAACATAAGTAAGAAATGTTTTATATTAAAATTTAGTTAAGATTTAATGTTTTGAAATTAATTTAATTAATGGGGTAATTAAGGAATAAATAGTTAATTTATTTAATTAATTGATTAGAGTTTAATAAATATTGATTAAGGGTTAATCAATTTGAAATTAAGATCATTAATTAGATTATTTAATTAATGATTAAAGAATTATTAATTAAACAATTAAGTTTTAATCAAGGTGAATTAATTAAATAATTATGAATTAATTAAGTTTCAGTTAACTCTTAATTAATTTAATAATTAGACTTTAATTAATGGATAATTAAAAATAAATTCATTTGTGATTAATCTAGGTTAATTACTTAATGAAAATAAATAAAGAATGGTTAATGAAGGTCATGAACCAGGATTATTTATTAATTAATTAATGTGGTTAATTTTAATAATTAATTAGAGTAATTAATTTGATAATAATCATTTGTGAATTGTTGAGTATAATTACTTAATGAAATAATTAAGAAATTAATTACTTAAGGTAATTACTTGTGTTAAATGTGATTGATTAATTTGATTAATTAAGTTTAATTAATTTTTAACACTGGATGTTTTAATGATAATTACTTGATGTAATTAATGGTTTGAAATTTACTTAGTGAAGTAATTGATTGGTAATTACTAAATGTAATTTATTGAAGATGTTTTAAAATGGAAGTAATTTGAAGTATAATTACTTTGTAATTAATCAAGGGATTAATTAAAAAATTAATTAAGGGATAATTAATTTATTTTAATAAAGTAATTAAGTTAGTTAATTACTGAATATGGTTAATCAAGAGGGATTAATAATTAGGGGTTAATTACTTAAGGTAATTAATTTAAGAGGATAATTAATTAAAATGTAATTAGGGATCATTAATTTATATAATTAATGATGTAATTAAAGTTGATTAATTATGGTTAATTAATCAATGACAAGTGATTAAAGGTAATTAATTAATGATATTAATTAAGGATTAATGTAATTAATTACAATTAATTAATTGTAGTGATTAAAGGATAATTAATCAAGAGTGATTAATTAAGGTGATTAATTTGAATGATTAATTAATTGATTGTAATCAATTAAATGATTAAGTAAGCAAGATTTTGAAGGAATGAAGTAATTAATTTAATTTATTTTAAATTAATTAACGATGAAGTAATTAATTTAATTCATTTTAAATTAATTAGAGATGGAGGTAATTAATTTAATTCGTTTTAAATAAATTATATTGTGATGAAGTAAATCATTGCTTATATATGAATGGGTGATATTGATTGCCTTGAATGGTTGTGATCTCAGAAATGAGATAAGTGATGTTGTGTGATATGAATGCTTTGGTTGCATTGTGATACAGATTATCTATTGTGATGATGATATAGATTATCTATTTTGATGATAATGTGGATTACCTGTTTATTTGATAATGTTGATTATCAATTGTGATTTATGGGTTATCTATCTGTGTGTATTGAATTGTTTAACCTTAAACAACGTGGACCTAAGAGATACGTTTTGGATTTCGATGAGACCGGGATCGGGTTTCCATATTTGGATATCCGAAAACCACATCGATCCAAATTAATGATAGGTCATGAATCTCAAGTGAAGATGAAGATTCACAGTGCAAGGATTATTGTCGTTAACTCTGAGGGTGATTCCAAAATGAGTGTAACGAGATAATGCCTTCGGTTTCGTTCGAACCCGGAATGAACTTGTATGGATTGAATGCTTTCAGAACATCGTCAGGTGGACGATGAGCATTTTAAGTGATGTGTTCACTAAAGGTAATCGTAGCCTCAAGCCTCATCAACCGGGAATGGCTAAAACAAGGGAGGTGCAGCAAGGTTAAGTGGGTCATGCCCAAGAAGGACGAGATTTTCCCCTGTCTAGAGGTCCCTTTTTATTCGGTTTTGTGGGAGGTTGCTAGCTGCAACCGCGGGGTTGTCTTGTTCGGAACTGTTCAGTAAGGAATGGTTCCGGACTTGTGTTACAGGGGATTGGGAGTGATCCTCGGTACGTTGATCTAGGCCACGTACTGTGACAGGCGGTACCCCAGTAGCCCTACCATTGTAGGGAATCCAAAATCCAATATCTGCCCTCGGTTTTGATTGTATTACCCACTTTTGTGGCTAGTAGCTAGAATTTAATGGATGTAACAATTTCGGCTATTTCATATTTATTTGAAAACCCTAGACCTATTATAATATCACTGGATTTCCTATCAAATGTTTTGGTTAGCATGAGGTAAAAACTTTTCCATGTTTATGTGTGGAAAGTCTTACGTGATACCTTTCTTTTCAAAAGGTTTTTGAAAATTAAACAACCTTAACCTGTTACTCACACTAGACCCATGTCTGACCCGGAGTTTATCTTCTGTTTTCTTAAACTCTTGGGTACTCAAATTTTTACGAGTAACCAAGGGATTCAGGTTGGCTTTGACGAATTGTGGAAGAGCAATGGAGCATGAGGCTTCTGCATGTAGATATATAGTTTTCCGCTGTGTTGATTTCTTTGAGTAGTTTTCCTTGTACTATATTGAGTTGTATAACTAGACAGGTGTTTATAACTGTCTAGTATGTGATGTATATCTGTGTAACTCTGATAATGATTGTAAACTATGTAATACTTATGTTATTAATATAATTTATTCGTTCCGCTGTTTAGATTCTGATGTTGTTTCTTTCTTCTCTTCTTCCTTTTCTCTTTTCCATCCCTTTATTTCTTCAGGATGATGCAATTTCCTGTGGGAAAAAGTCGGGTCGTCTCATTTTATCCAATTCGAGATTGCGGTTTGAAATAATATATAACCGTAAAATTTTAAATTGCGGATTGAAGTGATAAATATCCGTATCACTTGAGTCTAGGGTAGAGAACTATATATGGACACCGGATTGGTTAAATTAAATGATTATAAAATCCACAATTTTTGAATTTAGTTAAATGATATTTTGAAATAAAATTTGATTCAAACAAATTGAATTACTTTCAAAATTCTTGTTTTATGTCGGAATTGGAATTATTTAAAGGAATTGGTTAAAGAAATTTAATTTCACTATTAAGTTGGATTTTGAAGTATAAATGGAATTTATCGGAATTGAGTCATTAAAATTGTGAAATATAACTTTGATATACACTGAAATCGTAGTAGCTTAAATTGATATTTCAAACATGAATTGAAGTTGATATAAAATTGAATATTTTATTAAGAATGTGAATGGAGACTTGATATTGGATTTTAGTTGATTGAGAAATTGAAATGGTTATATTGTATTGAAATGAAATAAATAGTAAATTGATATTAATTTCAAAATTCGTATTTTTAATATAAACTGTTTTAAAAATATATTATAAGATTTTCAAACTATTAAATTATTTTAATCTATAGTAACTATATTAGTTATTTTAACCTATTCTAGGCTATTTTAATTCATTTATATTATTTTAAACTAATTAACCCATTTTAACTTATCTTAAATCTAATTAATCTACTTTAAAGCTGTTTAATCTATTTTAAATCTATTTAATTGTGTTAAATCAATCTAAAAATATTTTTCAATCTATATTAAACTATTTTAGAGTATTTTAACTATTTAAAAATTTATTTCAACTATTTAAAACTATTTAAGCTATTTATAACTATTTAAAACTATTTTCTAAATTTTCAGACTAAGTAAAGTGGAAGTGTATATATTCAAAATCCTTGATTTAAAAAGAATACGGTTTAATGGTGTTATAACGTAAGTTAGGATTTATAATAACATATTTTGAGTAAATATGATGTTTTGAAATGAGGGTTTTAAACTAATTTAAAAATATGATTTTTGAAAGGAAATGTGATTTCGGAAATGATATGATTCTGAAAGTGAATATAATTTCGAAAGTAATATGGCATTTTGATATCAATTATGAAATAGTTTTGGAAATTTATAAGAACCATCTGGTGTGTAATAAGAGAATGGTTGTTAAAGAGACCGGGATCGCATATTGTCGTACTCTTTGCCAATACCGAAAACCACTTTAACAATTGTGTACGTGGTGGAGATTCCAGATATAAAGTAGGATGGTTTGGCGAATGATTTTTGTATAAGGTATGACATGACCCTGACTTCCATGAGTCAGCTTAGATGTGACTAATACAGGAGTCACGCGAGGCCAAGCGAGGTAATTCCTCTGAGTAGACACATTTCTTCGTTACCATATTATGACTTTACGATGATGCCCTTTGATTTTGATTATGGGGGTGTATTTCGAGGTTGGTGGTAGTAGCTGCTATGTGTTACCACCAGTCCAAATCTGCAATTGATAAATCTACCCTAGCATTTACTCGAGTGTCGTGTTCACATGCCCTATCACGCCTTCTACGAGTTTGTTTTGTACCATATCTATGGAGTTCCCTTTGGGTAAACCTCTAGTTTACGGAGGAGCGTACGGTACTGTATAGACTATGGGAATATATAAAATATGTTAAGTTACTGTACTGCATAGACTATGGGAATAGATTCGTAGGAGGTGTAAATCCCGAACACCTCTTAAGTTGTTGTACTCACGTTAGATACTGGAAAGGAGATGTCAAACCTCGTAAGCTTTTCTGACGCCGTCACATGCATATTTACTATTGATTTAACTTACATAAGATCTTTTAGTTCCGACTCGAATGTTTTGGCTTTTCAATTCGCTCGAGTCATCTTGAGCATTTCAGGGTTAAAGACCTTAATTCTGGAGGACGAAGACGAAGATTTTGTACTATTATTACTTATTATATGTATTCTACTGCATCATGTTGTTTCACTGCATTATTCATTTATTCTTGTTTTTTGTAACTTTGATTCTATATTGTATTAGTAAAATCAAATTTATTTTTAAACAGCTTCATGAACTGTTATTTAATTATTATATTTTGTCATTCCACTGCAAGATTCTATATTTGTTTTATTTCTTTCTCTTTTTCTTATTTACCCCATAACTATTTGCCCTTTTCAATGGTTTGAGTCTGGCATGTTTTCTGCTTAAAATGTCCAAAAAGATAGGTAGTTACACTAGGCTTTATGACTCAAAGTTTTTATTTTCCCTTAAACTCTCAGGTACTCAATTGATTTTGAGTAGTTTGAGGTTTAGGATTTTCAGATGTTCTTTCAGACAAATAAAGTTTCCGGTGACGTGTAGGAGGCATGCTAGTTACTTAGAGTTCTTTTATTCTCACCGTGTTTGGTTGTAAAGGAAAACTTATTTTATTGCCTTCTTATATACTCTGCTCATCCCCGGGGAAACTTCATATGTCACTCGATATGTATTTTGTAATAAGTATATTTTTTATGAACGTGGTCTACGCACTTAGATTACGTAATGAATTTGAAATATTTTTAAATGGAATCTAGACTTTGTTTTTTGTTTTAATTTTTTTTCCATATTCTTGTGTTTCAGCGTATCAATGTATCTAACATTGCCGTATTTGGTCATCGAGGATTAATAACTATGGATGGCTGCAGCATCTATAGCCATTAGTTTTGGGCCTCCAAGTAGGGGGATGTTACATGGAATCTTATATATTTCAACTGAATTTAGATGATCGCATAGCATAGATTATATGACAAATGCTTCGTGGTGGAGCTCCATATCGGAGTTTGGAGGATGTAAACATAAACCCTTTTGCCCCAAAAATCCGATATGCAAGGAACCTGCCTGATTTCAAGTTAACTACTTTTGAGCTATATGACGGATGCGTGGATCCAATAGTTCACTTAATAAGATACGTCCAACACATATAAGCGTTGGGAGCTTTGAAGGAAGTGATGAAATGGTGTTTACCATTGTTTTTGACTGATTTCATAGACTGTGGTTTCATTGTTTAGATAATGGACCCATCATCACATGGATCGAATTAGTTGAAATATTTATGAACTAGTTCAGAGTTCATATTATCCGATGGAGGAATGTAATGGCACTTTCAAGTGTGAAGAAAAGGGAAGTGAAACCTTATGAATTTACCGTACTAGATTCAATACAGCAATAACGTAGTGTAGAAAGTGGACCCTCAATTATTTTAATACCATTGGTTTCTGGAGTTGCTAATAAAATTGATTTCAAGAGAGCATTAGAGTGGAATCCGCTGGTGGATCCCTTTGATTTCTACTTTCAGGTTGAAAGATATTTGCGCTGGGAAGATGCAAAAGTTTAAAATTAAGAAGTTAGCAATGTGAAGGATGAAGGACCATCTAAAGTTGGATCTGGAAAGGATAAAGGGAAAATAAAAGCTAGTGATGGCTTTTGCGTTTCGAAGCAACAAAGGAGGGAGCCAAAGTTTTTCTTCTATAATAATTTGATTAAGACCCCAGAGGGGATCTATCTTGATATTGGGGGGAAGATCCCCTATAGGAAACTAGCTGAGAGAGAGCCCATAGAACGGTAGAGGAAATCAAGGAAATACTATATATTCCATGAGCTGGATGGGTACGAGACCAATGGATGTAGGAATTCCTAAGATTTGATCAAAGAATAGGTTTGGAGTAATGGGTTGTAAAAATGCGCTAGAAGTAAAATTACTATAACACAGTCATAGTGATGCATCAGTAGTGACTACCAGTTCTGGTGGATATACCCGATCGCAACCGAAGATTTGGATTAGGTATAGTTATCCTATAATAGGGATGGATTGGAATTAGGTTTATTTTCTATAATTTTTTTATATAAATAAATTACGAAGGATTACTATCGGGCTACTTAGATATGTATGGGACCCCAATCGGCCAAGTTCTGAGTTAAACTCTAAGAGCAATCCTTGATGGGATTGAATATCTTTTACTTTTTACTTAATGCATTCTGATTTGAACTCTATGAATAAGTGATTGATGGATATTTGGATATGAGTTCATTTGAACATGATGATCAATATTAATATTGTTGGGAAACTATTGCAACCTAGTTATCCTTTATGTTTGATAGATAAAATGATAGGTTGTAGCACCATGGTCAGAGAGATGGGGTGACAACTGGTGAAGTATAGGCCCCATCATCGAAGAGTGAGTGGATGGACCTTCATAGGATGGCAATTACCTTCATTGGAAAGTGAGCGGGTGGATTCATTTTGGACATTGGGTCTCCTCGCCAAAAAACAAGCATATTGGCTCGATCTGAACGTATAACTATACAATTTGGAGGGATCAAAATTTAACTTCGAAGTCCGAACATAGTTTGATTTGAAATGATTTGATAATGATCACTAAATGATGGATGGATGCCATTACCTCGATTTGGTTTGTCCTACTCATGATGGGAAGCTAGCCAATACTAGATGATTTATAAATAATGTTATAATCGAGGGTATTGCACCACTATGATTGTCGATGCACGAGAGCATGATATATCATTCATGATATGATAATCCAAAGAAAATGCGAGATGATACTGATTTATGATTGACATTTGAGTAAGGATCTAAGTTCTTAGCTGTGATAGGTATCGAACGACCTTTGATTCATTGACGAATCCAGAGGAACCAGACGATACACCATGATAAAACTAGTAGATAGCTAGAGAGCGCAACTGATCCTAATTTGCCAGTCTTGATACGTGTTCTTGATAAAAGCATGCTCTATATTCACAAAAGCGTACTTAGGGAGGTGGGGGGCAAATGTTTTTGGAAAATTTACCACAGTCTTGGAATTGACTTAGATTAGTGAAACTAAACTACAAACTGATAAAGGAATTAGAAAAGGAGCTTGGTAGATGTCAAGATTGAAGAAATAATAGACTTGGCCAAGTTTGAGAAATGCAAAACAGGTTGGCACCGACATAATTAGGTTAGCACCGACAAGATCACGTTGACATCAACATGATTGGTACTGACATGATCAACATGGCACTGATATGATTGGTACCAACATGAGTTTGGAACCATCAAGAACGATAAAAGGAAGGATATACCAAATTTGACTAAGTTTTGGACAACAAAAAAGGTCGGTACCGACATAATTTTGGATCTTGATTTGGCTACCTAGGAAGCTTGGGATTCGAGCTATGAAGAAGAAATAAAGATATGATGCACAAAACCATACTGGTACCAACATGATCATATCAACAACAGCATGATTGGCTGTCTTGGGAAATGTGTGCGATGTCCAATTCTTCATGTTAGAAATTCGGATCTTAGAATATCAAGTTGTTCCAATCTAGAATGGAAAATTTTGATTAGGATCTAGTCTACAAATAGCAGCCTACTTTCAACTAAAAAGAAATTGATCTTCCTCTTCTCCTAACTTATAGTACTCTAAGTGAAACTGAGATCTTGTAGATTATAACTCGGATTTGATTGTAATTTGTGTATCCCGAAGAGGATTCATAAACGAAAATAAATAAGTGGATGTAGGCCAAAGATTTTGACAAACCGCTTAAAATATCGTGTCTTTTCTTTGTTTTCTTCAATTTTGTATTTGTGATGAGTGATACCGGATTATTTATGTCACTATTTTGCACAACAATAATAATCCTAATATATATAATATATATTTATATATATTATTTTTGTAACAAGATTTTTTTTAAGTTGTTTTTAAATAAGACAGGCCAAAACATATGTAGGTCAGAGTTAACTAAATGAGTGTGATTAATTGAATGAGATAAGATTTGATTTATAAGGGGTCATACCCTAAATGGTGGATCGAGGTAAGATATCTACATAGCCTATTAGTGCTGCTATAAATAGACATAGATGGCTCTGTTCTGAGAGATAGAAATCCATTCTCTCCATTGATAATAAATTATAACTTAATGATAAACTTTGCAACTTAACCATTGAGTTAGAGATAACACCTCTCTAAGACAAAGCCGATGGTTCAAGATGTTTTGATCGACAGTATTATCGTTCGAAAATTCTCAAATTGTTTTTCCAAAATTTATTTTAAAATTATTACTTTTAAAAAAATTGTAAAATATTTGTTAAAAACATCCTCCTCCATTATACATATACCTTCGTGCAAGTTTCTTCCTCATCACCAATTGTCATTTGTAAACCGATGCACGCCAAAGCTAGTCGAGAAAATAGAGAAACACATTGATCTACTTGTAAAGGTGAATTCTTTCTCCTGAAAGTGATGGCATCATCTCTATTGCCTCGTGGAGATGGAAAAAATCATCGATCATTAAAATTAGTGCTTTGATGACATGATATCGGTGGCAAATTGATTGATACAGGAGGGCCAAGCATCTCATGATGGTACGATGGTAATGGCATTGTTGCACGATGTATGGTTGCCCAAAAATTCTTTAAATATAACTAAAACTGTTGTGCACATTTTCAAGAAAAATTGCTAAACCCCTTCCCCTTTTAAAGGTATGTTTGTTTATATTATTTGCTTATTCACATAAATCCTTGTAACATACAACCTCCATAAATTTCATATACGAAATACCTTTTACACATGACTTGCATCAATGAGTTCGCAATCGAATTTTGACGTTATATGCTCACATAAAACCTTGTAACTTACAACCTACACAAACATTCATATTATTTGATAGTATATTATATGCTTATTTTTGACATTGTAAATTAGGCATTTTAATATTATCATTACCTTTAAATAGTTACATATCTACAACGTTAATCATTATTGTTCTAATAAGATAATATTCGTTTGATTCGAGTATCTAATACTTGAGTTGAAGTAAATTATAATTATTTAAATATATGCTATTAATATGAAACATTAAATGGAACATTAAATTTATAATAAGATCATTTAATTACTATTTTCAAATATTGGTTATTCAAAATTAAAATTATACATATACACATATCATTACTCATGATAAAATGTTTTATATTATATATTGCAAAAATTTATTTGAATTAGTAATAAATTGTGTTATTAAATAATTAAAAAAACAATAACTTGGAATTTATACTATTAAAATAGTGGTATTATATCATAATTTAAATTTAAATTGAATTCAACAAATAGAACATTAAACAAGATTTAATGTTAACAACATTATTCATGATAACGCTATAAAAGATCCAATGCATAATGAATTGGGAAGGATTTTTTTGGGAATTTTGCCCCCTTTACCTAGCTGGTCGATGCACCTAATCCTTTTTAGTATTAGGCCCATATTGTGTTATTATGTTTGCTATATAAAATTTAAATCTAAACTTGTTTTATAAAGGTTATGAATAATTTTTAAAATGAGTTTAAATTAGTATTCATAAAAGCTATAATTTAATTAATTTATAATTATTTAAATTGAAAATAAGGTTTATAAAGGCTATGAATTAAATTTACAATTGATTTAAAACTTAATTCTTAAAAGTAACGATGAACATATTTAAAAGTGTTTAAATTTAAACTATAAAGGTTATAAATAAATTAATTTAGGACTATTATAAATTAAAATAAATTTACAAGCATTATGAATATATGTAAAATTGTTTTGAATTTATATCCATAAAGTTTATAAATAAAAAAATTTAAAATTATTTAAGTTTTAATTTATAATTGTTTTAAATAAATAAATCTAAAATTGTTTTCAATTTTAAATTATTAAAGTTATAAATAAATAATTCAAAATAATTTTAAATTATAAAATGAACTATAAATGTTATAATATATTGTAACCTAAATTAATTATCAATTAATAATAATATATAAACAATAATTGATGTTATAATTAAATAAGATAATCCTATATAATGTATTTAAAATAAAAGCAGGATTTTAAAGTTAAAATCGAGATAAAACCCATTGTAGTTACAAGGGAAAAATACATAGGTATATAATCATGTATGTGTGTATGTATGTATGTGTGTGAGTATGTGTATGTGTATTTTGTGTGTGTTTAATGACGAATGGTGTCATTGAGAATTGTGAAACTCATTTTCTTTATAGATGATAATACATATTATTATTATTATTTTGAGATTATGAGTCTGAAATAATGTTGCTCTCTATCATTCAAAGCGTAGGTAGAGTACTGTAAATACTTTCGGTTTTTGAGCACCCATAAAAATATTTTTTTTATGTTCAATAGTCCCTATATTGGTAAAAATATTTTGTAACTTTATTAAGCACCCTCAACGGCTACAAAATTACTCTTTTTCTATTGCAAAGTGCTAAGTCTAGTATCTAATATACTTGATGATTTGTTGAGCATCCTCAAGGTCATAAAATGATTAGGGTCAAAAAAAATATAGTCAGGAATTATATACAACATATAATTGGTAGTGTTACTAACGTTTATGAGGACTACAATTTGTTGAGCACCTACACGGTTGTAGTAATATGATTAATGGATCCTGACACTCACTAGAGGATTTTTTGAAATTCTTGTAATTTGTTTATGATTTTTGAGAGAACTAAAATCTAGTGGAAGTCTTATTAGAGAATATAATAAACCATTCAAATAAGTATAAGAATACAAATATACTAAACGTACCATAATAATTTGCACATACAATATAATGGATAAAATTGTTTATCGAGTAAAATATACTAAGTGAACTGAACTAAATATGAAAATAAAATGTAATATTTGATTTCCAATTAATCTATCGACATATTGACACCTCAGTACCCTTATAGGAGTCAAAAATTAAAAAGACTAAAAATTTACGAGGCTTAGTCACCAAAATGCGAATATGCCCAAGACTGTGTATTGTCTTCTGTGAGTTTTAAACTCAAAAACATTATAAATGTGCAGATATTTGATCCATATTTTATCACATACAAAAGTTTTATGGTGATCACTCACATCTGTGATATATGGAATTTAAATGAAATTATTTCATTTTGAATGTGCAAGTATCCATATTGTGGATCTTGTGTTCAGTATGATTGAATATAGTGAGAATCTTGTTGTGTCGAGAAAAACACTAGACTAAGGACAACAAGTAGACCTATGATTTTGATCACTGAAATATTAGTTGTGATATGTTTACTTAAAAGCTTCTTATTCAATCTATCTAACATGTTAAGAGTAACCGACTTCAATTTTGTAAAGAATTCATGAAGTCTTGTAGTAAAGGTTCTCCTTTTCAACGATTCGACCATTTGAAAGAGAAAGCGAAAGCTTAAAAGTGGATATAACATAGGTAGAGTTGAAATAAAGGGTGTGAATGATCACCTCTTCTTTATGAAGGGATATCAGAGATGGAATCGAACAAAATACCTATAGATTCTTAATAAGGAACAAGATATGTGATTTCTCATCCAAATGTATTTTTCCTTTTAGAAGTTGTTCTATACAAATCCATTTCTTGAGTTTAAGATATTTGATCTAGAACTCTTTATTGTAAATTGCTTATGACAAGTGAATATCCTATAAGAAGTGATTAAATGTAGTTTCATACATCAATTGTTGTTATTGTAACTGCGAAAATAATGGGAGCATACCATACGACACTTGCTAGTGGGTGCATCAAGTTTTTAAAGAATTACTTTCATGTATACTAAATACTATTTAGGAAATAATCTATTTTCGATTTGACAAAAAATAGACACAACTTTGTTCTAATATAATAATACGAATATTCATTATAAAATAATTCTAAATTGGTGTATAGGCGATATTTATTTTCATAACAATAGTGATGCATTAGCTGTAGAAAATACAAAAGCATTTAAAATATTTTACAATTATTTTTGGAATCATGGACAAAGCCATATCTTTAAGAAATTATACTTTAATCATATGATACTTATGAATTATATCTCAAATCATTATGGTAAAACACCCATTTAGTAAGAGTTACAAAAGAGTTAACAAGACCTTTGGGTTGATGCACACAGATGTATGTAGTCCAATATCTTGTAATGCTGAAAGCAGATCCACTTAAAACATTAATTCACAAATGAATTTTCTTGAATATGAACTTATGTATTTGATACACAAGTTAGATGTCTATGTTAAATTCGTAAAATAAAAAACAAAGTAGAAAGTATAACATGAAAAAGAGGTAAAAAAAATTCTATTTGATCGAATAGTTGAGTACCTTGGATATGAGTTCCAAGAGTACCTAAAATAGAATACAATCCACTCTCAAAGTCACTCCTTCTTATGCTAAATAATGATATATCAATAAGGAGTGATAAGTCTCTTTTAGACAACGTACGATTAATAATAGGTGAAGTTGAGTTACTTAATTCTATAAGGATGCATACTTAAGAGTAACCGTCTACATTAAATTTGGTTTCATCTAAAGCTGAGATTACTATTCCATATACAATACAAATTGAGAAGAAGCAACATCCTAAATAGTCTAAGATATAGGTTGCTCGATCTACTTTGTGAATGTAACTTCCACGAACTCAAATCTAGCTAATTTTATGTAACTCTATAGGTAGTTCAAAATTTTCTGAATATTATTCCATTGTGTAGAAAAATAAACTGTTGTTTTAAGACACACTACCTTCTTACTGAAGGAATTTCCTTTTAGAGAGATCAGTGGTAGTGCGATGGACTTGCATATGATCCAAGATTTTAACATAGAAACTGGTTATGTGGATGATACACATTTAACAAATCCCAAATGGATAGCTCATTAAAATGTCTAATGGAGATTCTCATACATTAAAGAGAAAATATGAGTTTCCTGTCAATATTAAAAAAAAAATGAATTGTTCATAATAACAATCTCCTCAGTTGTTAATGAACAAAGGAGAGTATAGACTCTACCACATGATGTGATGCTTTTAAATCCAAAATGGATACAAAGTACACTGTAAAAAATTGATTTTGAAAATAATACCCAAAAGGATATGATCTATTAAGCGCAAGTGAGTCTCCAAGAACAAATCAATGAAGTTGGAAATGTGTAAAGCAACGTTGATGAGAATGGCCTTGTTTATTTCAAATGTTGAAATTACTTAAGCAATTTTGCAAGTGAACATGCATAAGTCCATTCAGATTCTACTCACAAGTTATTGCATGATATGACCATGAGTTTTGGCACTTTGATGTTGAAATATAACTTCTAAATAAAGATTTAGAGGAGAGTGCACGCCATAGCCAAAGTATTTCGAATTTAATGGGAGTGATAATGGTGCTTGTGGATTTTTGAGATAGATCTTGAATAAGCTTCTAAAGTTGGGTTTGTATATTGACTATGGAATCAAATAGTTTGATTTTAGTTAAAATGCAGAGGAAGAGATTGTCTATAAGAAATAAAATCAAAGGTACCAAGTCACTTCAAGTACTATTAGTAGATAACACACAGCTGATTGATAATAATTAACCCTTGTCAAAATATTTTTAAGCTTGATTGTTTAATTCTCGAAAAAGGATTCAAAATAACAAGCATCCTTTATACTCGGCATAAGAGGATATTAGGATAGTCCCAATCGATATACAAAGACATGATAATAAAATGTTTAATATAGAGCATACAAGATAGGTTCCTGATGCATCGTTAATAGGAACCATTATGTCAGCTATGTTATGTATTAGATTGGAATTCACTTACGCACATGGTAGATTGGAGTATTCTTGAGTATTTATGAAATACTAAAGAATTATTTGTGGAAACAAGAACTCCTTATGAAGGAGTATTCGAACTCAAACTTCATAAGTGTCATCGAATATAACAAGTGAATCTTAAATTCAAGTTTAACCTCAACAAAGAGGCTTTAAGTAGAAAATGTTCCAAATAAGAGGCTATGGTAGATTTTATTATATAGCTAAGTACCTCGCCTTGAATATTGCTACAATATAAGTGTATGCTTGTGCGAAAATTTATAAAAAAAAGTGGCAACACCACTAATTTTTATTGCATATTATTCTAGAAATTTTACCATAAGGTAATTAAATAAATATTGTGGGTAGGAAAGTGTGGGGATTTGCCATAAAAATATTTTCAGCCATAAATATTAATTGGGGAAATGTTTTACAAGGGAAAGAAAACTAAATCAATAAAATTATAGAAGGGGAAAAGATGGCATGAATATTCGTATCATTCCTCTCCCTCAGACCATACTCATTCATTTCATTCTCTCATATTAAACAGAACAAAAGAAAGCAATTCCATTAACTCTCTCCACTGAGACGAAGAGAAGAAAAGCTTGGAAAAGATTAAGGTTAAGCAATTCTCTCTACAAAAACTAATTAAAAGGTGAATAATACGACCATCCCTCTTTTCTTTGTGTGTATGGTTTGGATTTAGATGTAAGCCAAGTTCATGTTGATGTTAATTCATGCATTTGGTTGAGAAATCATGTATATGGATTAATGGTTATCATTTGTTAATTCATATAATTTTGTAAAGGATTTTGGGTTTAACACCCTAGTTTTTAATTTCCAAATCCTTTTAAATTTTGATATGATGTCAAGCATATTATTTAGGAGATGAGTTTTAATTTCGTAATTTTTCGAAATTATATGTATTAATTATGAACTTTCTAAGTTATGAAGATGGTTAATTTCAAATTTTTAATTATTTAAATTATGAAAATAATAATTTTAGCCCAAATTTTTTTTGCAGAGCAAGCGGGGTTAAATTGGACCCCTACTAGATTTATTAAAAAGCAGAAAAGCATAGATACAAACAAGAAAAGAAAAAAAGGCAAACAAGAGAAACAAATAACAGAAGGAAAAAAGGATAAAAACATATGGAGAGAACAGAAAGAGCTAAGGGATCCAAGGCTCAATCTGATAGTCATGAAAAGCATGCACACTAGTTCTCATTCCCATAAGTATATCTTGCTTGAAGGCTGACCATAAAACTTCGTGGCATCTCTTTGATCCTTCAAACACCTCCTATTCCTTTCAACCCAAATAATTTTCATCAACTTTTGAAGATGAAGAAAAAAAGTAAGTTTCTCTCTTCTTTCCACTTAATTGATTTCTCAATCAAACCCCATTGAGTAGTAGAAACATGAGGAACAGCAACCAAACCAAATTTACTCATCATATTGCTCTAGAGATGTAGAACATATGGACACTCAAAGAACAAATGCTGAATACTTTCATCATGAATTTTGCATAGCTCACAGATGGAAAGAACAAACATACCAGACCCAAGCAACTTATCTCTAGTTAACAGTGCCTTGTTCCTAACCTTCCAAAGCATCAGGTTATCATTGCTAATAGAGTAGGTAACCATGTAACCTTGTTCTACTTACAACTTGGCACATAATCCATTCCCTTAAGAGCTTCATAAATACAGGAGATAGTATGAACTTTACCATTCCATAGAACAGAGTCATGATCTTGAAACACATATTTGTTAGCAGCATATTGATTCCAGATGGCTCTGACAACTTGATTACTAGAAAAAGGCAGCACCAGCACACCATTTTCAATATAGTCAACAGCCAGGGCATTTGAACTTATTTCAGATTGAAATTTTTGCTGGGAAGTGAAAATCTGATCCAGAATAGTTCCCTTACTTATCCATGGCTCATACCAGAAACTACAAGTGCTTCTGACAGAAAGATGGATCAGAATAAAAGGTATTAAAGTATTCCTCAAGTTCAATATGCTTCTCCATATCCAACTGCATACTTGAGGAACTTCCATAAGCCAAAAATTCTTAACCCCTACATTATGCCTGAGAGTCCACTTAACCCATAATGAGTCCGTCTTTTGCAACCGAGCATTAAACTGGTAACTGTAAGCTGCTATGTTCCAAACAACAATGCTGAACAAGCCTAAACCCCCTTTGCTTTTTGGTTTCTCAAAAATTGAGAAAGAACATGGAAAAGTCTTCTTAGTATGAATAGAATCAAACCAGAAAAATCTCATCATGGCACTTCTTACCATTTTCAAAAGCTTGATAGGAAGGATGAAAGCTCTAGCCCAATAGTCCATCATGGAGAAGCTTACAGACTTGATGAGAACAAATCTGCCAGCTTGAGTCAAGAAATTGTTAGCCCATCTCCCCATGACATCAGTTATTTTATGATAAAGAGATAGACAGTTCGATTGAGTTGCCCTTGAAGTACAAAGAGGAAGACCAAGGTAGGTCATATCATGATTCATTGTTTGCATTCCAGCAAAGGACGAGAGAATCTATTTCTGCAAACTAGAAATACCAGCAAACAGAATACTTGATTTAATAAGATTAAGCTCAAGACCTGTCATCAAGTAGAAACTATGTAGAGTACCTTTAATGCATTCAATAGATTGAAGGTTAGGCTTGGTGAATATCATGATGTCATCAGTAAAGAGAAGGGAGGTTATTTGAAGGTTCTTATATTTGAAATGATAATGAATCTGCCTGTTTTGATACAATGGTCTTAAATAGCAAGTAAAGACTTCCATTACCAAAATAAAAACATAGGAGGAAAGCGGGTCCCCCTGCCTTATGCCTTGCTTGGAGGCAAAGAAGCCAGAATTAGCACCATTAAAAATCAGAGAGAAAAAGGGTGCAGAGATGCACTCATAAATCCAAGCAACAAATTCTTTAGGAAAACCCATGAGAGACATAATTCTAACAACAGATTTCCACTGAATACTACCATATGCCCTTTTTTGATCAAGCTTTAACATAGTTCCCCATGTAGCATTAACATTGCTATAACCTTTTAAAAGCTCATGGGCCAGCATTATGTTATCAAGAATGTTTCTATTAGGTAAAATAGCTACCTGGTTTTTGGAAATGATTCTAACCAAAACAGCAATTAGCCTCGAAGCAATAATTTTAGAAATACATTTGTAAACAACATTGCAATAGGAAACGGGTCTGAAGGAAGATACAGATGGTGCTGGCAAGCTCTTAGGGATCAAAACCAAATCGTAGCATTCACCGATTTAAGAAATTTAAATTTATCGAAGAAGTTATGCACAGCCTTGCAGAAATGCACACCAACAATATCCCAACTAGAAGTAAAAAACACCACATTGAAATCATCAGGACCACCACTTGAGCCCTTATTCATAGCAAAAAGGGTGTTCTTTATTTATTCATTAGTCACTTTTTCCACCAGCTTAATAGCTTCATCATTGTTAACTTTTAGCAGAGAAATGTTAAAGAGTTGATCCAAAATTTTTATATGTGGTAAATGATTAAATTTATGATTTTTTGGAATTTTTGGAGATATTCCCAAGTATTTTTGGGTTACTACGGAGTATTTTGTGAAGCGTAGATTTCTTTACAAATTGTAAACAAATATATAAATAAGGAGAATTTATCATTTTGGGAAGCAAGAGAAATATTTCATACTTTTACTAAAAATAATTTCCAAAGGATTTTGAATCAATAATAGAAATTCGACTTATATTATGGTTTGGTAAAAATTTATTAATTTTAAAGGAAATAAATGAATTTTCCTGATATTTTCTAAAATGCCATTTTGGGGCACGATAACTATGCAAATTTAGACTTACGATAGCCTATAAAGTTTTCATATGCGATAGCACTATACTTTAGCCTATAATAGCCTATTTTAAACTCACGATTGCTTTTTGAAAGTAATGATGTGGTAACACATTGTTTGGATTCATGATAACTATTCTTTTAAACCTTTAATTCTATTGATCATATTTCACAATAGCTTTAAAGTTTACGTTTATGATAGCTATGGCTTCTGTTTTATGATAGTTATTTATGTTGATTTATATGAAACTACTTATCTTGAGCTTCGATTGTTTTGTTTTTTTATTATGATAGCTATGATCTACGATGGCCTAGCATTTTTTAGATTTACGATTGTTGTGGATTTGATGTGTGGTAGCTCTATATCATTAAAGATGCGATAGCACAATGTTTTATACCTACGATAGTTAAGTATTTTAAAGGAGCGATACCTCTGATTGTTTGTACTTTCGATAGCTAAGTATTTTAAAGAAGCGACAGTGTTTACTTTTTATTTTTACGATAGCTAATTATTTCAAAGGAGCGATAGCTCTAGGTTTTTATGCTTAGGATAGCTAAGTATTTAAAGGTGTGATGTACATGTTTAAGAAGTGTGATAACACTATGTTTTGAGAAGGGCGATAACCCGTTTAATGTACACGATGGCTTTTGATAAGGTAAGGGTTGGGTTATTCCTTATAGTAACATATAGTATGTTAAATTGTTTATTTAATAATGATATTTAAGGAATGGAAAATATATTTTGGCCCATTTTACTAATTTTTCGTGGAATAAAATAGTACTTTTGTATAAGTAATTTGTGTATAAAATAACTATCGGGCGAAAATATGTTCATGTGGATGATGATTTATGTGATTACTTTTTAATCTTGATCAGTTGATATTACATATATTAATAGTTGACATGCTCACTTATATGTTATCTTTTAACATTTATGACCATGTGAACTAAGAACTAATGACCAGTTAGGGTTGTTCTAGTAGTGGGTTTTTCCAGATTAAACTTTTGAGTGAGTAGAATTGCATCCAAGTGGTCAGGAAGATCATATTGTATTAGGACTCCTAGGACTGGTCAAAAGTAATGACTCAGTGGAAGTTCATGAAACCATATTAAAGGGTAGAGACTAGAGTGGGGTCGCGCCCTGCACTTTAGCTATTAAGCCCCTAACTATACAGGTTTATGATTCTAATGCATAGGGCTTTGCCAGTATTATGGCAAAAATTTTGATTGTGCACCCATGAACTTGCACAAAGATGCTCACCATTATATTTTCTCCAACTGTCATGGTGGTGCTTTTATGGGAATGAAAGACCATCGTTATTTTTCTTCTTCTTACATAATTCTTGCTGTATATCCTTAAGTGATCAACAGTCTGTTATGATTTTTTTCTATCATGGAAGTAGCTTGGTAATCTTATGGGAACAGAAGATTATTAGATTATTAGGTTATATTTTGGCCCGAGTCTACCCGATAAGTTTTCATTTGGCTTGTGAAAACTAATAGGTTAATAGTGACTTTGGGAAATTTATGCCGATGAATGAAAATTTTTATGGGTTGGGTAGTTATGGGAATGTGTGACCCTTAAACTCCTTAAATACTCAACTATTCATTTTGCCCCCATTATAATTGACGATTTAATGTTATGTTTCAACCATTGCTATTATAGGCAAATGATATATTTTGCATTGAATGTAAGATAGTAATGAGGGTAAAACCATTTTGCTCAGTAGCGTGGTCTCACTATGTATCTATTTTTGATTTGGGATGAACAAATTTTATTCATACTAGTTTTCTTGTCTAACCTGGAGCTTTTGATTTCTCCTTAAACTCTCGGGTACTCATTTGAGCAGGTAGAGAGTAGGGTTTTTTAGGTTACGACGAATAAGCTCCGGGGACATGAAGAGGGCAAGCTATTAGTAGAATTTTATTTTTGCTATGCAGTATAAATGCTTTTATTGTTATTTGTATGCAATGATAGTTTTTTAAACCATCAGTAGACATGAATTTGATCGTTGATGGGGAATCTTCATGTGTTACTTTTTGAATTATATGTGTACTTATTATAATTTATTTGAATGATGTAATCATGGGGGACATGTAATAAATTAATGTGGTTGAATGAAAATATTTTATGAAAATTTAGAAATCCTTGTGTTTTTTAGGTTAATTATAAAATAACTTTCTACAAAAAAGGGGCAAACACCCAAGTTCAATCTCAAAACAAAAAATTGAAAGATAAAAAAAAGGCACCAAGTTTTTAAAGTGGTTCAACTAAAATTTTAAACTTTTGTCCACGGTCAATGTTATTTAAGTAAAATTTTACAAATACAGTATAGTACAGTTGATTTCAAATCCAAAAAAAAATTCAAAACTGGAAGACTTTCCTTGTAAGAGTTCCAAGTCTACTTCTTAGTTGATGACAGATCTATGTTTATAGCGATGCTTCTATAATAGAGCAAATAGAGCATGTTTGAATGAGTATGTCTCCAAATCCACATTTCCAGCCACGAAGAACGAGTCAAATGCAAATATCTCATTTTCACGACTACTTGGCACCGACCAATTTTGGTTGTCGCCAAATCGTTTTGTTATTTCAAACTTTAATATCTCTCCATAATTTTCTAGTCTTCAAGCTTTGAATCTACGTTCACAAAATTTCCCCTCAAGGAACAGTCGGTACCGACTGGTTTGGCCCATCCAAAACTTAGCTTTACCTTCAATATTGTAAGTAGCATCACTAGTAGCTCAAATTGGTCCCTATATCTTTGGACCACTTCATACTATCCCCTTTAGATATGGCCAGTACCAACTGGTTTTGATCTGTGCAAAACTTAGCCCAAATTCTTATGCTCTTCCCATTTAGTAACCTCAAGATCTCCTATACTGATTGTTCATTTCTTCATCTTCTTGAAGTCAAACCCATTGAGATATTGCTTGGTTCGAATGTCGGATAACACTTGCTTTCAAAGCATGCTTCCAAGGAAACAAAGCGTGCTTTGTATGTGATAGGATTCTAACTGCAAAGATGTCTTCATTCTCTGAACTGTTATCTTGTAAAGTTACATTCACTCCATGAATATCTCTATATCACTTCATACATTTTCCAAGTCAGTCCTTTCTATAGATTTGAAAATTGAATTCTTTCATCACTACTGAGAGTTTTCTAAAAGCCACTTCATTCCATGGTTGAGTCGATTTTCTTTCTTTATCCTTTTTTCAAAAAAATAAAAACTGTTCAGTACAGATTATGAAAAAGTCTTAGAATATTTCCATCTCCTTACTTTCATTTGCATTGCCTACTTGTTTCTTCAACTTGCACTTCCAAGACCTAGTGATTCAAGATACCAAACGCTGCCGCCGGCCATCTAGCGTCGCTGCTTCCTCTTGAACTATACCTACCTCTCATCGGCAACCACACAATTATATGGCTCAAACAATCTAGGGCCGACTTGGCCACCTCGATTTCACCTTAGATTATATCCTTGTTAGGTGGGTTATCAATTTGCCTTGGCGGCGCCCCCACCGTTTATCTTGTCGACCCCGCTTCTTGGTTTACAACACCATCATCATAATTTTGCTGCCAAACCATCCTCAAACCCCTACCTTTCCTTCCTTTCACTGCTGCTATCTCACCTCTACAAACCTCGAGGAAGATTTCGGTCTCCTTGGAGATATTTTTGGGTTTTCTTCATTAATTGTGCGGAAATGGTGGAGGGGAAGGATACATTCAATCTTCTTAGGGTCTTAGTTGAAAATGGATTGGTGGCTCAAGTTTTAATGAGATTATTTCGGGGAATCATCGTGTTAAAACATTTTGGCATTCGGATGGTTCAGGCATTAATATTCAACGAGTTTTCATCCAACAACACCTAAAATGGTTCATAACATTCACGTAGTTCTACAAAGAAAACCTATGCGCCACGTCAGACAATGATTTTATTATTGTACTCTCTATAGTAATAGGTAAAATCTGACTTATAGTTCCATCTCATGATTGAGCTTGTTTTCCATCATGAAAGGGCTATCTACATGGTGTATTTTAGCACGCCGTGCTAAGACGTACACTGCATAGATCGACACATCACACTACATCAGTTGTTGCATAGAACTTGATTGGTCGATACACATCGATATCCATTGGATTCTCTACATCACCTATTGGGTTTCAATTAGAAAATTGCACTAAAATAAATCATACCATACCGAACTTGTTTTCTAGCTTTCATTTTAAAATGGCTTACCACAAACGATCTTCGCATCTTCACACTAGCGCTGGTCCATCCACTTCATAGTCTATTCTATTGAAAGCAATTCCTTCTACCTCAGTGCTTTCTTATACATAGACAAGGGTCAGATGCTAAATTACTCAAGAGCTACAACTTGAAACATGTTCCCCCATAGAACCTCAAGCCCTATTAATCTAAAGATGATCGACTCAATTTCATGATTCCCGACAATCTCCCGACTCCATGACTTCCAAATGACCATCGTCAAGTTGAAGAGATCTATAAAAATAATGGGATTTGGGATGATGATGTACTTCTTTTTTAGCCAAATCAAAGAATTCACGACCGTCTAGCAGGTTACACTGCTTATAACTGGTGTATATATGTCTCTTTGAATCCCTGTTTCCTTTAAATAGCTTTCTAAAATTCATTCTTCATATGTTGGGCCTAGCTCAATCCTAAATACACCTAAATGGCTCAGCTACCTTGAACTCTATTAACATCATCCTTAGGTTGCATTTGGGTAGGTCACCACCTTCGATGAGCTTGCCTTTCTGTTCTATTTTAAGAGAAGAGTTGCCATCACTCACCATTGATTAGCAAATCCTTCAACCAAAGCATGGGTATTGAGGTAATTCACAATAAAAGAATCTACTTCAAAGATGAATACTTCTTCGTCTGATGCCCTAAAGACTTCACTGTTTCTGGCTCTCTAGAAGTAAATTTCCTTATCCAATAGCTTTGCACAAGCTTTTTTCACTTAAGTAACCAACCTTTCTTCTATACCTATGATAAATATTACTCACTGGACCATGACCTATAGTCTTAAGGACACCCTATAATTATAAAGGGATTTCCCTTGTACAAGGCTGAATGCATCAATTTAAGCTTCTCTACAATGGCATGAAAATCAAACTTGATCGAATCCTCCCGAGGGCAGCCTAATCCACTCATTATCCTCCAACTCCTCAAGGAGTTTACATGAAGTTGAGGGGATACCAAGCTATAATGAGGAAGAACAACAAGAAAAAAGAGGAGAGGTAGAAGAAGGAAATATTCAAGAAGAATAAAAGGAAAATGAAAAGGAGGAAGATGAAGAGGAAGATGAAGATGACGAAGATACCAATGAAAATGAATCAAGTGGGAAGACGTCTCATAAAGGAACTACAATCACCCTTACCCCAATTCCTAAACGACTGAGTATCAAATCCTCAATCCTGACACCTGTGCACTTTAGGATCCTATAGGGAATCAACCCACTTGGTCACCGTCGATGCTACCATCGACTCTCTAAGTGATATCGAGACCATTCCAAATTTCACTTCGACTGATCTCAATTTCGACAATCATCTCAATCCAAACACCACCATGCCCAAAATGTACCAGAAGACAGATATGCTCTGTTACCTGAAAGCATATCTATCTGCTAGTAAATTTAGTCTTCCCACATTGCACATCATACCATAGAATCCATCGTCTAATATGCACTAACAAAACTGCAAAAAAGTCGTATGTTGTCTGATGTTATAATACCATTCCTAGAATTTCTTATTAGACAACATATAAATATTGAATAATATTGTAATGTATAATGGTTTATCATTTTGAACGGTTTATGATTTTTGTTTGATGATAATCAATATTTTATTCAGAATTTCATATTTTATTCAAACAAATATATTATTTCATTTCAATTTCAAATAGTACACATTGAGCTTACACTATATTCAAACTTTCATACATAACATTATTTTCACACACGTATACAATAATTTTTTTACTCTCACTCACACGCTCGAATTTGATATCTTCTTGCTTCTACTCCAGTCCCCTACCTTGTTTGTCAAACAGACTACAACACAGTAAAAAGAAAAAAAAGAAACAAACTGATATTTTCTAAAATAAGAATGTGATTTAATATGATACTCCCTTAGTTATTTGGGTTGTTTGTTTTAATACTTTAAAACTAGAATCAAAGTGCATGAACAATATATGATGTGCATAGTGTATCATGTACATGACGTAAGGCCGTATACAGACAAAACGCGCTTGTATCAATAAATTTCAAGGAAAAAAAATGCAAAGTTCAAGCCCGAAGGCTCAGCACAGTGCAAGTGTGCAAAGGGTCAAGCCAAAGCGGGCTCGGGCTTAACTCAAGTGCAACGTATGGGAAATTCGGTGCACATATACAAGTGCAAAAGGCCACACATTTTGACTTAACAAGACACACTAAAATACATATGTACACATATGTATATACATGTATATATGTACATAGTGAGTAGAAGGCAACTCAACAACATGTATGGATGAACCAAGACAACATAACAAGAAATCACATGACAAAATTACAAGACATCACCCAAAACACATGTACATGTACAAGGCCAAGCAAAAGTGAAATTTGGTACACATGCAAGTAGTTTAAAATGGTTAGAATGAATTTCAATGAATAATCAGAATGTTCGAATATACATCGCAGCAGTTAACAAGTCAAAAGATCATCAAGCCATCGATCGTCAAAAATGATTGATCAAGTAAGCCAAAATCAGAAAACCAATGGCAAGTCAGAATATATTCTCGCATATATATCAGACAATTCAAATATATATATATATATATATATATATGTATGTATGTATATATGTATATTAGAGTAGGGCAAGTCAAAATTCAAATATATATTCTAACAAGTATTCTAATATATACATTTATATGGTGAATCATTGAACGAATCAGTGAATGAATCAGTGAAGCAATCAGCTCAAATGCAACATATTGGTCTAGAAAAGAAATACATAAGGATATAAGTATCACAACACATAAGAAAGTGCAATATCACTAAACAATGGAGACAACAAGGGTTTGCACATAGGGAAACACATGCACGACTTGAAACTAGATGCAGCAAGGTGCAAACACAAAAAGGATACAAACTGAAACAACTCAAGGGATCAGTGTGCACATATCACTCATTATACAAGCAATTGGAACAATATGAACACAAAAGTACATGTTAACACATTACAAAAGGATAGTATAGCGATGCAAACAAGGTAGTGAATCATTTATCCAAGAACACATGTTAAGGCAATAATTAGAGAAACTACATGCACACTTAAATGAAGTGGCAGCATCAGCAAGTGTACACATAACTTTGTTTTCAAATCGGCATTGAAGCAAATCAATACCAAAAACTCGGATAAGCATATGGCAATTAGAAACCAGATAGAAAGCTGAAGTGTAGAGACAATAAGTGAGAAATCAGAGCGTTCGATCAGAAAATCAGACAATAATAACATTAATCAGAAAATCAGATAATACTAATATTAATAAGAAAATCGAATAGTCGAGTAAAGAAGTTGAAAAATTCAAATTGGAATTCTCAAACCAAAAATATGAGAACTTAAACCCAATAAATAGTACCCAATACATCATTGGCATATAATTGAAGTCAATAAAAAACTAAAAGAGGCATAAATCACACCAAGCAATTAACCTATAACTCTCAACAAGTGATAGACTGCAATGAACCGTAAATTTTCAATAATTAAAAATTGTAAGTTTAATAAGGTTTTGTGATTTAATAATAAGAATATAACTGGAATGAAATGTAACAGTATTAATTTAAGGTAATTGATAACAATTTTGTTGTAATTCCAATAATTAAAATGATTAAAAAGTTATAATTGGTTACAAATTGTAAATTAATTATAATAATATGTGTGCTAATTTATAATTGAATTTAAAGAGTAATTGACAATTTAAATGTTGATTAATGCATTGTAACAACCCGGATTTTGCGATTACCTGTTAATAGCAATAAAAATAAATTATAATGAGATTATAATTTAATAATCAAGAAATAAATATATTTGGGGAAAGGTAATTTAAATATATTGTCTGAGTTTAATCTAAAATTTGGGTTTTTTTGGAATTTACTTGGAGAAAATTTAAGAAAAAGGGTTGTTTAATCATTTGAAAATGATTAAATATAGATTTTGGAGAAACATATATTTAGTTAGGAGTAAACTTGAGGAAAATAAATTTAAATGATGAGTTTGAGGTTAAATTTGAATTTAATGAAAGGTTGGGGAAATTGAGCTTCAAATTCAATATTTGAATTTGAATAAAAATTTTAAAATGGGAAATATTTTTTTTAGAAAACTTGATAATGTGTAAAATTGTGATAAAATAGAAATTTACAAAATTCCTATGGGTTATATTGCAATAAATTGCAATAAAAGTGAAAACGGTGAATTTGGTGCAAAATAGTGTTTTTCTAAACATAATTGAGTTAAAAATAAATGTTAAACAAGTAAATATTGTTTGAAAAAAAAATATTTGAGTGTCTAAATAATTTTATTATGGTTTTACATTTATTTGTGATAAACTAAAATAGTTTGGATAATTTTAATGTTGAAATTTGTTAATTTTGTACAAATAAAATTCATATTTAACAGTGTTTGTAAAAATGAAAATTTATGATGTAAATATGTCAAAATGGTGTTAAAAATGATTAAAATAATTTTTAATATGATTTTGTAGTTTTTACAAAGCTCAAACATTTCAAAATTGTTCATAAGTTGATAAAATAGTGTAATATGTAGACAAATTTGTACCAAGTGTTGTTTTTAGCCTAATTAATTAAACACCTCTTCACACTTAAGCTTAATGGACCATAATCAAGCCCATAACTGAGCATTAGCTAAGAAAGGTCAGGAGAAAAATGTTTTGTACGTTCATTTGCTCAGAAACTTTGTCTTCTCCATTCCTAAAAATTAACAGTAAAAGCAAACCCTAATTCCTCCCCAAATTCCTAAGCTAAACCCTTGCAAACCTAATCAAAATTGATAGGAAATTGATAGCTTTCAAACCTACAGGTAATCTCTACAAGATTCATGGAATTATTTCATCCAAAATCATGTTTTTGTTGGTTATTCCCATCTTGTTGTTTGCATGTTACAGCAAACTAATTTACAGGTGATTTCTAAGCTTCTCGAGTGGAAAAGTTATTGTCTTCTTCAAATTGCTTGCTGCAAATCACTAATTTTTGCTGCTAATTCAAGGTGAGGGTTTCCTCACACATTCTAGCTTGTTTCATGTTTCTTAGAGATGAATTAGTTTATATGATTTGCAAATTCATTTGCAGTAACGTTGATTTTCTGAGCTGCTGCAAACATGGTCTGAGTCCATGTTTGAGACAGCGTATCTCTTTCGTTTCCTATCGAAATTTTTTGATTCTTTTTGAAGTTGAAAAATAAAGTGTTATAATATACGCATGCCAATTTTCAACTTAATCTGAGCTCGTTTGGCCTTCTGTTTTATGCCTGAAAGTTGAACCCGAGATGGGTTTCAGGCCTGTACATTTTCTTATTTTTCAACTGCTGCAAACACTGTCTGGGTTCAATTTTGAGACCTCATAAATTCCTCATATTTTATCCAAACCGCATGACACTTTTTTATGTTTGAAAGATGAAGTTTTGTACTACATTCATACCAAATTTCAGCTCATTTAGACTCAGATAGCTTATAGAAATATGCTGCTAAACATTGACCTGGACCATGTTTTTGCCCAGAATTTTACAGTGAAAACACTGTCTGGATTCATCTTTGAGACATCATAACTTTCGCCATTTATATCCGAATTACACGATTCTTTTTTTATTTGAGAGATGAAGTTCTCTATTACATGCGTACTAATTTTGAGCTCAATCCGATGTGAATTGATCCTCTGTTTCATGTCTGGAAGTTGAATCCAAAGTGGATTTTAAGCCTGGGCACATCCTTGTTGAACTGTCACAAACATGGTCTGAGTTCATGTTTGTGACAGCATAATTTTTCCATTTTCATTTGGAATTCATTGATTCTTTTTTAGTCTGAACGATGAAGTTTTCTACTTTTTGCATACTAATTTTTATATTAATCAAAAATCGTTCGGCCACCTGTTCTATGTCTGAAATTTGAACCCAGAGAAGATTTTAGACCTGGGTACTATTTTGGCTAAGTGTTTTTATGTCTTTTTTCCGTCCGATTTTTGACATTTACTCTTGATTTTGTGATATTTTTGAATTATTTGAGGGCTATGATGTCTATCAATAGGTTAGCTCAGTTTTGATGAATTCAAAATTCAATTTTTGAATTATTTGAATTTAATTTGAATTTAAATTTGAATTTCGGTTTAAGTGGAATTTTGCTTGTTTTTGGTCGTTTTCGAGCACTGTTTTCTCCAATTCTTTTTCAAATGAAAATTTGGGGAATTTAAAAATAATTATTATATAATATTTAAAGTATTTTCAAGTGTAAAACCTATTTGTTCCTTATAATAAGGGAAATTTTCAAATATGGTTTGCAAATGATTTTCGAAATCGGTTTTAAAAGATTATTTTCAAGGTAAATTATTTTTTTATAAAAATTACATGTTTTTGCACCGTCGAGCGAATGAGAAGGAGAGTTAAACGTTTGGGTAAAACACGTAGTATGGGATACGTGCGTTTATCCTTTCGGTTAATTCCTAACTTGTCCGTTTGATCGTTTTGGCCTACGGGTCTAGTTTACCGACGATATGTGGTGAACATTTTACTGTTTTGAGTGTGAAATTTACTAACGATTTGTAAACCGTTTAGTGCGAACGGGTGGTTTGTGACACACGTTAACACTTTTCGGGTTACTTTCCGAGAGTTTGTGACACATTTGCCTGTTGGCGTGCCAGTACTGTACCTTTGGGTCATTTGCCATTGCGGCGTATTTGTCTTCGGACATTTGCCATTGCGGCGTTTTTGTCTTTTGACGTTTGCCTTTGGGCGAGGTACCTATTATGTGAAACAGTACTCGGCAAAAAATAGCACGTGCAAAACCTTTTTGAGATGATTTTTACCCTTGTGTGCCGTCATTTTGGAATCCTTCCTTTGAACCATTCGGTGGTGATTACTTACGGATTTTTGGACTCTTGGGAGTTCTTTTGAGAATTTTATTGCCTACATTGGCATGTTGAGATTTGCCTTTTGGCGTATATATATTGAGATTGCCTATTGGCGCTATTTATGAGATTCGCATTTTGGCGTTGTATGAGATTTTTATCTCTTTTTCGACATTTGCCTTATGGCTTATGTCGAGATGGCTTTTGCTTATGTTTTCCTTAGAGTTGCCGATATGGCGGGTTCGGGAATTAATCTTTTAGGAATTTACATTTTACTATTCCCTAAACCATTCTTATTGATTTATGATTGCCGATGATATGAGGCATACCACATTTTAGCGACTCATGAGATTTTGTGTTTATGCTTATTGAAGCAATAGAGTTCTATCACCTAGTGTAACCATATATGTCATACATGTTCTGTACCCTCCATATGACTATAGTCTGCTTTCTTATGGTTTCTTCTTGTTTAAGAAGAATATCACTATGCTCTTATGCTCTATGATTCTACTATTACCTTTTACTGATTCGTTTAGCTAGACTGACCCGTGTATTTTATACTCGGGTCAGACCGAGGTGTTTCAGGTTAGGTATTTTTGGACTTAGCCTATTCTGCTTCTGCATGGACTATTCTACTAGCTCTTTTTGTTATATCTTTTTGTGTAGTCCTTTTTGGTTTGCTACCCTGATATGTATATTCTTTTGACTCGTGTTTGTACTGTGGTCGTCATACCATCTATGTGATGTATCATTTTGTATACTTTGTGATGTATCTGTGTATGTGTGTATCTATGGGATTATCTGCTGTTTTGTGATTTGTTTTACATTTGAGTTATTGTATTTTATTCTGATAGATCCTATAGCCACCTATGGCTTTGTATTAAGTATTTATTGGATATGTCAATCCACTTGAATTAAGAAAAAAAGGCATTGTCGATGTATTCAATAGATATTTAAGACAAGGGTATAGATGGTCGCTCCTATCCAGCCCTATTCTCTGCATTAGCAGTTAGTATTACCCAGTAATGCTCTTTGTTAATGTGGGTCTCGGGGTGGGGCGTTACAGCTTGGTATCAGAGCTAAATTCAGAACAAAATATGATAAACACGGAACATAAACACATGTTACGGTACATCTAAGTGTTATACAAGTGTTACGAATCCCTTTATCATCGTGTCCTATACCTTTTCGTGTCCTTAGAGATAGAAGATTTGGATATGTCTAGGAATATATTTTATTCTGTAGTGTTCCATAATAGAATTTATAATATCTTATCTTAGGAGTAATCCTAATTGTGATTGTTTTATTCGAGTCCTCTTCAATACGGGTGCTTGACACCCATCCGTATCGGAGGAGTTTGTTGATGTTTTTGGATGTTCTTGTCTTATTCTTTTGTAAGGATTGTGAGTCCTATTAAGGGGATCCAAAATATTTGGCATGATGTATGAGGATTTAGAATTGTTGCTTATAGCTTATCTTTTCGTGCGAATTAGCATGCTATTTTCTGTTTGGAGTTTGGGGGTTTTGAGATGAAGTGGCTTGCCTATTGCCAAGCCATATTCTGTGATTCTAAAAATCCTATATGAATTATCCTTATTTGGATGATTGTTGCTTCTTGTCCTTCAGAATGTTAATGATGATTTCGAAGTTTCTGTATTCACTCTTGAGATTCAAGATGTTGATGATATATCTCGAATTCCAGTCATTGTGACTCTCTTGATTTCTGTGAGTCTGTTTCAGGTATGACACACAATCGGGCAATCGAATATTGTGTTGACTCCATTCCTGGTTCTTAGCTTCTCGGTCATCCTTCCATGATGATGTCCACTAGGGAATTGAGGTGATTCACAGAATTTAACTGATGTTGTTGTTCTTGCGTCCTTTTAAGATATCCTCTTTGGATACTCAATTGTTGATACTTTGTAAAATTTCCTCACTCAAAGTAATGATATGTTGTTAGTGATCTTCTAGTCATCCGAGAAGATAGCTTAACCTTGCTCTTATACCTCACTTCTCTCTTTTTAATCTATTATGTGGTGCTAAAGTCATTCCTTAGTTTGACCTTACACCGATATTTCAAGAGCTACGAGTCACGGAGGATAGCGTTACTCTTACCACATTCCACACTCGTTATGAGTCTTTTGAGTGGTTCATTATACCATTCGGAATAATGAACACTCCAGTCTATTCCATCAATCTTGAGGATCGAGTATTCTAGGAATATCTCGATGAGCTTTATTTGTATTCCTTGATTTTGAGAACAAGTACTAAATTGTGTTCTTCAAAATTTCAAAAATTGAAGATATGTTTCTAAGAGAAATTGGTCTTTGTTTTTGGGAAAAACAAAGAATATTTTGAGTAATATATGTGGGGTATTTCTGTTTAAAGAAAATGAATTTTTGTGTTGGGTTGTCCGTCTAGTGCTTTAAGAATTCTGGTCGATGCATTTGGCCAATGTTATCGATAGGAATTTCCTAAACGCTATGATGAGACAGTCAGACACAGTAAATTTAGTTGTAATAAGTAAAAATTGAAAACAAATTAAATATGATTATGTTTTAATTGGTTGTATAAGTACAAGTTATTGGAATTTAAATAATGACATCTTATGATGATTTGATTAAGTAAAGTAAATTAGTTCTAATTAAGTATATGTCTAAATTAGAAATCATATGATGCTTTGATTAATAACATGATGTATTCGAGATAAAATAATACATTGGTTAGAGAATATTGGAATAGCAATTAAATATTTTTGTTCAAAGCTAAATTTGATGACTTTAAAATGTGTTTTGGTAATTGGTTGTTCGAAAAATATATATAGATAGTACGATTTAAAACTCTATCTTAAGAGAAAATAAAGAAGTGTTAGTTTAGAACATTCAGTATAAATTTGTGAGCTAGTTTTTGTTTTAAACTTAAATGGTATTAAAAACTTGTTGGTTTGAAATTGCAAAATTCTTCTAAAAACAAGTTTGAATAAATTATCAATTTTAATTAGTTTTATGTTGATAATTAGATGTGAATTTAATTTTTATGACAAGTGGAAATGTGAATTTGGATTGTTTTGATAAACGAACAATTTATGTAGTATAACCATTTTATATTTGAGAATAATTTCAACTTTATATATATATATATCCCAAAAATTTATTTCGCGGATAATCAATAATAATCTCATGATAATGGAATAGATTAGTTATCTCTTCCAAAATGAGTTTTCATAGTTAATTGTTTTAAAGCTAGATTTTGAAAAGTAATGAAAGTATTTCCACTTAATGAATTGTTGTTTGGTGACTACATAAAGTTAATCATAATTTTACATGTCTTAGATTTTTGGGAAAAAGAAGATCATTTAATAAATGATATAGCTAAAAGCTTGTTTGAAAATGTAGTTTGAGATTAAAATGGTTTGGGAAAATTTCAAATTTTAAATTGATTTAAAAACTGAAATTTTGTTTGGAAAAGCGCTGTACTAAAACAGCGATAACTTGGGATTTATACTCCAAATGAGTTCACTCATTTTGTAAATGAAAGAGCTTTAAGTAAGCTATAAAGTTTCATTTTACCACTTTAAAAGATTTTTCCTTTTACTGAGTCTAAAATGGGATTGAAAGTGGATAGACATTTCTATCCTCTTAAGAAATTTTCTAAGATTTAAGCTGAAAGTAAAACTAGCATAACTTTTGAACCGTAAATCCAGTTTTGATAATCTTTATATCACCGAAAGCACAGACTGAGTAGAACAACTTTCATTTTATAAAGATTTTCAGATTTTGTTGTTTGCTATGTCAAAACTTGTTTTCTTTGTAGCAGGTCTGAAATGAATAATTATCTATTTCCCCGTAATAATTAATTGTAGTGCTTCTTATTATGGATATGAACTAATATCATCTATTTGAGCTAAGTACAGGTGAAAGAGGATAGTTAGACTATATTTTGAGCAAAATCAAATTCTCAATTTTCAACACTTGAAAATTTCCCAAAGCTTCTTGCTTAGATTTTAATTCAAATTCATTACTCCTTGTTTAGAGTAAAAAAAAAATTTAGTAGTAAAAGAGAGTATAAAAACCCATTCTTTGTGTTAACTTGCATTTTTATAATCATACAAGTTAGACGATATTTGAAGAAACCACCTACTTCTTATTGGATTTTCTTTCCGTAATTACTGTCGATCTAATATCGGCACGATTTCCTTCATAGTGTTATATGGAAAGTCGTATCGATTATCATCTTATGGGTTGGAGTCTAGGATAAAGTTGTGACTAAATCCCAACTCTATTCACGAAGCTTTCGAGATATCGATCTCACCCGATTTATCTATTGTGTAGCCTCCAATTCGTGTTCTTGCTTCGAAGGTGTAATGCCTTTGAAATAAGAATATTCTGCTCGTAAAAATTCTATGGTCTGTTAATCACAATAACTACAATTGGGAAACCATATAATTTATTGAGCTATCTTTTCCAAGTTTCCTGTTTTCTTGTGTTGAGGGTGAGAAATTTAAACTTTAGCATATCTATCTTCCTTTGCTTGATGAAATGAATTGTGTTGATCACAGCTCTCCCCTAGAAATTGCGAGGACGCAATTTTATAAGGGGGAGAGTCTGTAACAACCCGGATTTTGCGATTACCTGTTAATAGCAATAGCAATAAATTATAATGAGATTATAATTTAATAATCAAGAAATAAATATATTTGGGGAAAGGTAATTTAAATATATTGTCTGAGTTTAATCTAAAATTTGGGTTTTTTGGAATTTACTTGGAGAAAATTTGAGAAAAAGGGTTGTTTAATCATTTGAAAATGATTAAATATAGGGTTTGGAGAAACATATATTTAGTTAGGAGTAAACTTGAGGAAAATAAATTTAAATGATGAGTTTGAGGTTAAATTTGAATTTAATGAAAGGTTGGGGATAAATTGAGCTTCAAATTCAATATTTGAATTTGAATAAAAATTTTAAAATGGGAAATATTTTTTTTTAGAAACTTGATAATGTGTAAAATTGTGATAAAATAGAGATTTACAAAATTCCTATGGGTTATATTGCAATAAATTGCAATAAAAGTGAAAACGATGAATTTGGTGCAAAATAGTGTTTTTCTAAACATAATTGAGTTAAAAATAAATGTTAAACAAGTAAATATTGTTTGAAAAAAATTTATTTGAGAGTCTAAATAATTTTATTATGGTTTTACATTTATTTGTGATAAACTAAAATAGTTTGGATAATTTTAATGTTGAAATTTGTTAGTTTTGTACAAATAAAATTTAAATTTAACATTATTTATAAAAATGAAAATTTATGATGTAAATATGTCAAAATGGTGTTAAAAATGATTAAAATAATTTTTAATATGATTGTGTAGTTTTTACAAAGCTCAAACATTTCAAAATTGTTCATAAGTTGATAAAATAGTGTAATATGTAGACAAATTTGTACCAAGTGTTGTTTTTAGCCTAATTAATCAAACACCTCTTCACACATAAGCTTAATGGACCATAATTAAGCCTATAACTGAGCATTAGCTAAGAAAGGTCAGGTGAAAAATGTTTTGTACATTCATTTGCTCAGAAACTTTGTCTTCTCCATTCCTAAAAACTAATAGTAAAAGAAAAACCCTAATTTCTCCCCAAAATCGTAAGCTAAACCCTTGCAAACCTAATCAAAATTGATAGGAAATTGATAGCTTTCAAACCTATAGGTAATCTCTACAAGATTCATGGAATTATTTCATCCAAAATCATGTTTTTGTTGGTTATTCCCATCTTGTTGTTTGCATGTTACAGCAAACTAATTTACAGGTGATTTCTAAGCTTCTTGAGTGGAAAAGTTGCTGTCTTCTTCAAATTGCTTGCTGCAAATCGCTAATTTTTGCTGCTAATTCAAGGTGAGGGTTCCCTCACACATTATATCTTGTTTCATGTTTCTTAGAGATGAATTAGTTTGTATGATTTGCAAATTCATTTGCAGTAACGTTGATTTTCTGAGCTGCTGCAAACATGGTCTGAGTCCATGTTTGAGACAGCGTATCTCTTTCGTTTCCTATCGAAATTTGTTGATTCGTTTTGAATTTGAAAGATTAAGTGTTATACTATATGCGTGCCAATTTTCAACTTAATCTGAGCTCGTTTGGCCTTCTGTTTCATGCCTGAAATTTGTACCCGAGATGGGTTTCAGGCCTGTACATTTTCTTATTTTTCAACTGCTGCAAACACTGTCTGAGTTCAATTTTGAGACCTCATAAATTCCTTATATTTTATCCAAATTGCATGAAACTTTTTTTGTTTGAATGATGAAGTTTTGTACTACATTCATACCAAATTTCAGCTCATTTAGACTCAGATAGCATATAGAAATATGCTGCTAAACATTAACCTGGAACATGTTTTTGCCCAGAATTTTACAGTGAAAACACTGTCTGGGTTCATCTTTGAGACATCATAACTTTCTCATTTTGTATCCGAATTACACGATTCTTTTTTTATTTGAGGGATGAAGTTCTCTAATACGTGCGTACCAATTTTAAGCTCAATCCGATGTTAAGTGATCCTCTGTTTCATGCCTGGAAGTTGAATCCAGAGTGGATTTTAAGCCTGGGCACATCCTTGTTGAACTGTTACAAACATGGTCTGAGTCCATGTTTGTGACGGCATAATTTTTCCATTTTCGTTTGGAATTCATTGATTCTTTTTTTTTTGAAAGATGAAGTTTTCTACTTTTTACACACTAATTTTCATATTAATCAAAGATCGTTCGGCCACCTGTTTTATGTCTGAAAGTTGAACCCAGAGAAGATTTTAGACCTGGGTACTATTTTGGCTAAGTGTCTTTGTCCTTTTTCCGTCCGATTTTTGACATTTACTTTTGATTTTGTGATATTTTTGAATTATTTGAGGGCTATGATGTCTATCAATAGGTTAGCACAGTTTTGATGAATTCAAAAATCAATTTTTGAATTATTTGAACTTAATTTGAATTTAAATTTGAATTTCGGTTTAAGTGGAATTTTGCTTGTTTTTGGTCGTTTTCGAGCACGGTTTTCTCCAATTATTTTTGAAATGATTTTTAAAATTTGGAGAATTTAAAAGTAATTATTATATAATATTTTAAAATATTTTCAAGTATAAAACCTATTTGTCCTTATAATAAGGGAAATTTTCAAATATGGTTTCCAAATGATTTTCGAAATCGGTTTTAAAAGCTTATTTTCAAAGTAAATTATTTTTTTATAAAAATTACATGTTTTTTTACTGTAGAGCGAATGACAAGGAGAGTTAAACGTTTGAGTAAAACACGTAGTATGGGATACGTGCGTTTATCCTTTCGGTTAATTCCTAACTTGTCCGTTTGATCGTTTTGGCCTACGGGTCTAGTTTACCGATGATATGAGGTGAACCTTTTACTGTTTTGAGTGTGAAATTTACTAATGGTTAGTAAACTGTTTAGTGCAAACGGGTGGTATGTGACACACGTTAACACTTTTCGGGTTCCTTTCCGAGAGTTTGTGACACATTTGCCTGTTAGCGTGCCAGTACTGGACCTTTGGGTCATTTGCCATTGCGGCGTATTTGTCTTCAGACGTTTGCCATTGCGGGGTATTTGTCTTTTGACGTTTGCCTTTGGGCGAGGTTCCTATTATGTGAAACAGTACTCGGCAAAAAATAGCACGCGCAAAACCTTTTTGAGATGATTTTTACCCTTGTGTGTCGTCATTTTGGAATCGTTCCTTTGAACCATTCGGTGGCGATTACTTAGGGATTTTTGGACTCTTGGGAGTTCTTTTGAGATTTTCATTGCCTACAATGGCGTGTTGATATTTGCCTTTTGGCGTATATATATTGAGATTGCCTATTGGCGCTATTTATTAGATTCGCCTTTTGGCGTTGTATGAGATTTTTATCTCTTTTTCGACATTTGCCTTATGGCTTATGTCGAGATGGCTTTTGCTTATGTTTTCCTTAGAGTTGCCGATATGGCGGGTTCGGGAATTAATCTTTTAGGAGTTTACATTTTACTATTCCCTAAACCATTCTTATTGATTTATGATTGCCGATGATATGAGGCATACCACATTTTAGCGACTTATGAGATTTTGTGTTTATCCTTATTGAAGCAATAGTGTTCTATCACCTTGTGCAACCATATATGCCATACATGTTCTGTACCCTCCATATGACTATAGTCTGCTTTCTTATGGTTTCTTCTTGTTTAAGAAGAATATCACTATGCTCTTATGCTCTATGATTCTACTATCACCTTTTACTGATTCGTTTAGCTAGACCGACCCGTGTATTTTATACTTGGGTCAGACCGAGGTGTTTCAGGTTATGTACTTTTGGACTTAGCCTATTCTGCTTCTGCATGGACTATTCTGCTAGCTCTTTTTGTTATATCTTTTTGTGTAGTCCTTTTTGTTTTGCTACTCTGATATGTATATTCTTTTGACTCGTGTTTGTACTGTGGTCGTCATACCACCTATGTGATGTATCATTTTGTATACTTTGTGATGTGTCTGTGTATGTGTGTACCTATGGGATTATCTGCTGTTCTATGATGTGTTTTACATTTGAGTTATTGTATTTTGTTCTGATAGATCCTATAGCCACCTATGGCTTTGTATTAAGTATTTATTGGATATGTCTATCCACTTGAATTAAGAAAAAAATGGCATCGTCGACGTATTCAACAGATATTTAAGACAAGGGTATAGATGGTCGCTCCTATCCAGCCCTATTCTCTGCATTAGCTGATAGTATTACCCAGTAATGCTCTTTATTAATGTGGGTCTCGGCGTGGGGCGTTACATGTATGAAATAATGTGTAATAAATTATAATTGGATAGAATTAGTATAGTTTAAGTTGTAACATTTGTTTGCAAAGAATAAACCTACAATTGTTGTTAAATGTAGAAATGGTGACAATTGCTATTTGTTACTAATTTAATTGATCAATTACAAATAAAAGTAAATAAATGTTACATTAAGGTGAGTTAATACAATAATTGCAAATTGGGAATGTAACGAAATGTACAGAATTATCAACTATACTCATAAGGCAATAAATTGATTTAGTAATAAAAATGAAACCAAGATAAATGAGGTTGTGGGATTTTAAATTATAATTAATGTCAAAATCTAATTAATATGGAAAAAATGTTAATTGTAGAATATTTGTGCAATAAGATATAGACAAAATGTAACTATGTCTATAGAGTAATAATTGATTTGATAAAAAGAATAAAACCAAATTAGTTCAATTTATTGGAAATAAATTATAATTAATTGGATTAATTTGTAGTTGAAATTGAATACTGTACTTAGTGTAATAACCAACACTGAATTGATAGGCAAATTTGCTTCATGTTATTATAAACGTCTAAGTAATCAAAAATTATGAAATTTGTTAGTTTATAAATAATGAATTAAAAACCGATTAATTAATTTAATATTAATTTATTTAAGTAACATGAAATTAGCCATTTTGGCCACTATCTCGGATTTTGACGAAACTAGATTCATCGGATTCATAATAGTGAATAAATGTAGGGTGTCAAGTTTCGTAGCAATCGGACTTGTTGTTTGATCGTACGGACTCGAAACGTGTAGAAATCAATTTAATCAAATTCAATTGAGATCAATTATAAAATAAGCTATTTTAAGCTAACTTCTTCATATGATGGAATTATGATTTGAAACCTATTCCATTGAGTTTTAATTATCGAAAACTTCTATTATGATATATGGGATGACATGCTTTCGTTCCTGTAGCAGAAAAGGCTGTTTGGGTCATTATCGTCAATTTAAATTTATTCTGATGTTCACTCTTTCTTATCGGCCTCGGTTGTATAAATAGTTCTATTATATAACATTGCTGTCATTTTTCTTATTCTATATGTACATCATCTTCTGTCTGTTCCTCCTTCTCAAATGGTAGAAATCCAAACTTCAAAATTCAATTGCAAATTCAGTTTCAAAATTCAAATCCCTTAAACCCTATCAAATTATATATCAATTCGGAGCTCTCGACGAGCATAATTCATGGTTGTGATTCGTTTTTTAATCGGATTCACCATTCGTCTAGAAATCGAGGTCGAACCTCGGTCGTTCATATTAGGGTTTTGGCGATGCAACGATGGACCGTCGCTCGATCGACGATGGGGAAGCGATGTTGGGAAGAGCTCGTCGTGCAGGTCGAAGATCTAGTCATCGTTCATCTCATAGGGCCGTGGTTTCGCCAGAATACGGCCATGGTTAGGCACGATGGTGGGGAGTCTAAGGACCATTGGAGGGGGCCGCTCAGCTATAGGATGGGCGGCATGAAGAGGGGGTGAAGGTGGTTCCTCTGATCGGGGTGCGAGGCATGGTGGCGGTCGGCATTCGCAAGTGTAAGGCGGCGAATGGTTCATGTATGCTCGAGCGCAACATTAGGGTTCGTCCTGGTGAGTCATCGTAGTCGACGTGGCTTCTTTTATTTATTTCTTTATTTTATTTCTTTTATTAATACTAGTATAAAATGCACTTACGTGCATTTAATAGTTGAAGATATTCAACTTTTATTCAAAAAATAAGTTAATGGATGGATGTGTGCTATAATTGCAAAACCTTTGGCAGTCACAACAAATAATTTTGTTGATGGTGTTGATGACAAATTGATAGAAAAATTCACTGGGCAGATGGTGAATAAAGAAATGGTGGTTAATTGCAAACCTATGGTGAGATTTCTTTGATGAATGTGGGTATTTTTGGAATTTCAAAAAGACACCATGGAAATTTATTCATTGACTTCTCTTATTAATAGTAAAGATTAGTTGATTAAGTTTTTCAATTAATTTAAATTTTGGATTATGTAATTGATTTAAATGTGTGAACAATAATGTAATTATTTTGAAGAAACCGTGAAATGTTTCTAACTAGTTGTAGATTCTTTTAATAGTAAGTGTTCAAATGTAAAATGTTGCTAAAAATTTAATAGAATAATCGTAAAGTGGTAAGTCATAGAATCTTGAAAATAAAATATCCACTCGAAGAGAACCAAGGAGAACATGGATAACTCCTAGAATTAATGAGGACTTCAAATTCTTCTTCTTTACTCTTATTTAATAGATAATTGAGAAATATGAAGAAAATCGTAGGTTGATGTCCACTTCCTACACCCTGAACAAAAAACCACATTCATTGGTAGCAACATTCTCAAGTAGTGGATCAGCAAAATCATGACAACAATTTGGGCATCTCAAACGTTTGATTTTAGAATATCTTTTAATTCATTTCATACCCAAACAGTAATCTACACTTCGCTCTAGCATGGCACCACAACTACGGTTTATTATCTTATTAGAAAAGCACCATAACACAACTTTTATTGGAAATATATATAAAAACTTAACTGAAACCAAGCATAGCTTTTCATCACACATAACAAATTTATGTTGCACGGATAAGCTCGCAACACTCACATCATTTTATAAATTTGTAAAAAAGGTTTTATTGTAATCTACATTTAATAGCCGTGTAATTGATCTATTTGACTGAAAAAATTAAAGAAGCTTGTTATCACCATGTTCTACTATCAACTAATTATGCATTAACCAACTTCCAAAATAATCTTATAAAAAATGGAATTGTAACCATACGTACGTTAGAACAGCTTAACAGGTTGGGAACTAAAATATTCAAACCACTCACACTATTGTTCAAAGCAACCATTCTTTCCAATTTTTTTGAAATGTGCATTTATAGATTAATTATACTTGGCAAAACGTTTACCAAAAGTTGGCAATCGCTAAAGTAAGCAGAGTTAGTTGGCGTGGATTTCATGCCGCTGGTGTTGGGAACCCAACCGATGTCTACATACATAAGCAAAGATTCAGGTCAAAAACATTTGCCACTTCAGCATTGTATGTGCCACTATATCAAACGACGAAGAGGCAAACATAACGAAGGGTCTTGTTGGTAGTTTGAAAAGACATGGTTGAAATCTGTTCAATGAATTTTCATTATTAATAGTAGAGATGAATTTAAAATTTTCAAGCGTTCTAATCGTCATAACTTTTACATACGAGGTCGGATTTATGCACGGTTTATTCCGTTGGGATCGTATCGAAATTTAGGACCTTTTAGCACTGGTTTGGACAAATTCTAAGACTGCTCAAATTTGGGTCCTAATTGGGATTTCAAATTAACTTAAAATCGAAAGTAAGTGTTTTAATCCACTCACAATTACTAGACTACCTTATGTTAGTTAAATTAAATTTGTGTATGATTAAAAATCAACTGATGGATGTTTGGTATGTTAAAATTGTTATTCTGGTTAAATTTGACTTTACTGCATTTAATCATCGTTTATTTAATATTGAAATTAAATTATCAATTTAATACTTGTTATTGATTATCATTTATCTATTGATGTTTATTGATTGATTTGGATGATGATTTGGATGGATGTTTGATTGTTGATAGTGGATGACTGGATGTTGTATTTTATATTATTATAACATTGCAATTTCCCTATGAGTCGAAATGATGCATACCCGAATGATCTATAGATTAGGGAAAAATCATTATGGGTTGAAATGATATTTTCGAGCAATGTTATGGACTTTATTTAATTTGAGATTGCGGTTTGAAATTCATATATAACCATAAAATCTTAAATTGCAGATTCGAAATGATAAATATCTGTATCACTTGACCCTAGGGAAGAAAATAATATATGGACAACGGATTGGTTAAATTAAATGATTTTTGAACCTTTAAATTTTGAATTGAGTTAACTGGTGTTTGAAATAGAAATTTGATTTATATACACTGAATTATTTTCAAAATTCCAAGTGAACAAGTTGAAATCAGAATTTATTTAATGAATGGTTCGAAGGATTTAAATTGGAATTTCAAGGTTGATGCGCCAAATATAAATGAGTTTATCGGAAATGAGTTATTGGAAATGTTTGAATATAACTTTGAAATCTATTTTAAACGAATTAAAACTATTTTAATCAAGCTAAACTATGGTAATCAGCTCAAACTATTTTAATTTATTTTAACACATAATAACCTATTTAATCCAATTTAATCTAATTTGCCTATTTTAAACTAATTAAATTTATTTAATCTAGTTTAAATCTATTTAATGTAATTTAAATCTATTAAATCTATTTTAAAGTTATTTAGTCTTTTAAAAATCTACTTAATATAATTTAAAATCTATTGAATCTATTTTAAACTTATTTAATCTATTTTAAAGCAATCTAATATATTTAAATTTATTTAATCTATTTTAAATCCATATAGTCATTTTACATCTAATTAAATCAAATTTATATCTATTTAAACTATTTTTACAATTTAAACTATTTTAAATCTATTTTAAACCATTTTGGAAACTATTAAAACTATTTATGACTACCTAAACTATTTCCTAAAATTTCAAATGGTGTAAAGCTAAAGTATTTATATTTAAATCTTTGATGATGATGCAACCTAAGATAAAACTTGGAATTAATACCTTTTGTGAAATAAAACATTTTAGTAAATATGATCTTGGAAGTGAATGTGATTTTGAAAGTGAATATAATTTGAAAATGATATGGTTTTGAGAATATGATATTTTGATATCGATTATAAATTGACTATTTGAAATGTAAAAGAAACATTCGGTGTGAAATAAGCATTTGGTTGTTTAAGAGACTGGGATCAGATATTGTCATACTCTCTGCCAGTATCGAAAACCACTTCAACAACTGTGCACGAGGTGGAGATTGTAGAAATGAAGTAGGATGGTTTGGCGAAGGATTTCTTTTGAGGTATTTACGTGACCTTGACTCTCATGAGTTAGCTTTATGTAGTTTAAAGCAGGAGCCATGCCAGGCCAAGTAAGGTCATTCCTCCTATCGGGCACATTTCTTCAACAACGTTCTATTACTTTGTGATTGATTTGGTGGCCACCCCTTGATTTTGATTTGGAAGTGTGTTCCAAGGTGGGCTGTAGTAGCCGCTATGCATTACCACCAGTCCGGATCCGCAAAACGATAGAATCCTACCCTGGGCATTGCCTCACGTGCCTTGTCGCATTCCTTATCATGCCTTCTACAAGTTCATTTTGTACCATACATATAGAGTGCCCTCTTGTAACAACCGGTAAATTTTGATAATTAAATTTGTTAACTTAATAAAGTTTTGGCAATTAAATATTGAAAGGAATTGAAGTTGGTAAATTGATAATGGAGTAATAACTAAAATGAATGGCAACAACGATAATTAAAGCTAATATTAACAATTTGGATGTAATTCATACTTAGTTTTAAAAATTGAATATATGGAAACAAATGTGAATATGGAATTTATTTAACGAAATAAAATTTAATGAACGGTAATTAAGTAAAATCATCGTTATGTAAGTAACTGTAACATTGGTATGTAAACAATTATTATAAGTTACCTACATATCTAATCCGTTAAGTTGAATTGGAAATTTGTCGCAATAAATCTAAATTTAATATTATGTGACGTAAATTAAAATAATATTCGAAAATATTGTTAATCCTATTCATAAAATGATAATTGGAAATAAAAAGAATGGAAAATCAAGATTTATTTATTTATTGGAATTTGAATTTAACAATTGGATTAATTACAAATAAATGAAATTAAATATTTAGATATTACGTTAATGGAGATTAAGATGAAATTTGAGAATATCGATGTAATAAACCATGAACCAATGTTAATTTTGTCTATTTGATGATAATGGATTAAATAACAAGATTTAAAATCAAATTAACGGATTTTTGGAATTTCATTTGAAAATTTATGAAAGTGTTAAAATTGAAATTAAATATGGAAATGGGTAAATTAATTTACTTTGAATTGATATCGTAGTTGTTCAAAGTATTGTAGTTTTTTAAGAAATCACAAATGTTAAGATTTGTTAATTATAGAATTGGGATTGAAAATTTGATTTAATTAATTTAATATTAATTTATTTTAATTAACTTGGAAAATAGCCATTTTTCCACTGACTCGGATTTCGACGAAGCTAGTTTCATCGGATCCGTAACGGTGAATTATTGTAGGATTTCAAGTTTTGTAACAATCGGACTTGTCGTTTGATCGTACGCGCTTGAAATGCCTAGAAATAAATTAAATTGAAATCAATTTGAAATAACTTTATTTTTACTTCACTTCTTCATACGATGGAATTTGGACTTGAAACCCGTTCCGTCGACTTTAAAATTATCAAAAACATCTATTTTAAATAATGATTTGATCCATTTTCATTCCGGAGTCAGAACGGGCTTCTCATGCCATTTGTCGTTTAACTTCCAATCCAAATCAATCTGATCCATTATAATTTCAGCTTTACCTATATATACCTCGTTATAAACTCTAGCCTATATTCTTATGTTCATTATTTTGTACGTAAAATTCCAATTGCTCATCCTCATTCCAATGGCGGACGAAACCAAAATTCCAATTTCAATTTCAAAATAAAATTCAAAGCCAAAAATTCAAACTTCACAAATAATATTGAATTATATATCGATTGAAGCTCTCGACGAGGCAATTCATATACGTGATTTGTTTTTCGATTTGGGCTTCGATGTGGCCAAAATATGATGAACAAATTTCGACTGTTCATCGCATCATGATGAATTGCAACCGATCGTCAAGTCAAGCACAGTGGAGGGTGGAGAGAGGCGAGCGTAGTCCATCGTCATCGTTGGTTTGGCGTTCTAACATTGTAATCGATGGTAAATATTCAATTAGGGTTCGAATTTATGGGTGGCGGCTGCGTGTTTTTGGGCGTTCGTGCTTCGCCGTGGATGGCCGGAGGTAGAGGCGGCTTCGGGTGGGAGGGGGGTCGCGCACGTGGTCGCGTCTGGCTCTGGAAGGCGGTGCGACGGTGATTTGGAAGGTCAATATCGGGGTCGCATGCATTTTTTGATGGGGGCTAGGGTTCGTTTACTATTCACGTGCATAAGAGAGATGGTGATGACGTGGTAAAATCGTTTTATTTTATCTTATTATATATATTTTTTTACTCGTATAACTTCTAATGCTAATAACTTTTGCGAACGAGGACCAATTGTTGTCCAGTTTTCTACATTGGGTTTGTATCGAAATTTCGGACATTTTGACACTGGTATGGACAAATTCTGAAAATGTTCAAATTTTGGGTTTAAACTGAATTTAAACTCAATTTAAATTCGAAAGGTGAGTGTTTTAACCCGCTCACAACTTCTAAAATTTCTTATGTTTGTTAAATTGATTTATGATGCGATTAGATATTTATTTATGACTGTTTGGCATATTTTGAATCATCATCTCAATTTATTGAATTTATTTGGATAAAATATTTATTTGATTTATTTTTGAATACAAACTTCCAGTAAATACCTATTGTTTATATATGTTCTATGTGGATATTATTGATTGAATTGGATGATGATTCTGATAAATATTTGATGATTGATATTGGATGAATGGATGTTGTATTTTATATTGTTATAATCTGCAAGGTGTTATGGATTTTTATTTTTCGAGATTGCGGTTTGAAATGATATATAACCGTATTTATATTTTAAATTACGGATTGAAATGATAAATATCCGTATCACTTGACCATATGGTAAAAAATTATATACAGACACCGTGGTCTATGAATAAAAATATTTTGACATGATTTCTACGGTTTGGTAAAGAAATATATGGGTTATATAATTGATTTTAGATGTTATATAAATGTTATTTTATTATTGATTTTTAGCTATGTGTAAATTTGTTTTGAAATATAAAATAAGTTAAATAATAAGGTTTGATTGTTTTTATATAATATAGTTAAGTATCTGTTTTATTCATATTGTATATAGAGTTTATAATGACTTAAATAAAATTAAGGTTGGAAGATAAATATGAAATTGATTTGAATTAAATTATTTGAGAATTATACTCGAATAAATTTGATTTTAAAATTTAATAACATTGAGATTTTAAAGGTTATGATTTTTATAACTTGATTTTGGTTTAGAGTGATTTAAATGAATAACAAGTTGATTTAAATGAATATATCAAGTTATATAAATTAAAAGAATATCCAGTTATTTGATGTTTAAATTTTTTATTTAAATGATATTGGATTTATTAAGTAAACATTTCAAATCTAAATAATAGTAATTGAATTTGATATATATAGAATTATCAAAGAATTAGTTTTGAAATGGTGGAATAACTAAAGCTTTGTAAAGTATGGAAATTGAAATGGTTTATTTAGGGGTCAAATCTGTATTTGGAATTGATTTGTAAAATTGAAGTAGCTATTTTATTTATATAAAGTATTTTAATATATAAACCATTTAAGTGGTGGTGCAAGTTATGTTTCAAAATTTTGATTTCAAAGTATTATAATTTGGAAGTGTTATATTTCAAGTGTTTTGATTTGAAGTGTTATAACGTTGAAAGTTCTATGATTTTGAAAAGGGCATATTTGGAATACAAATAATATCATATTGGTTTGATTTTGAAGTGGAAATGAAATCACATTGATTTGGGTTTTGAAATGGAAATGATATCGTGTTTATATGGTTTTGAAATGAATATATATCCTGGTTTTGAAATATAAATTACTTTGGAATGACCATGGTGTTAAAATAACGTTTAGTTGTTAAAGAGATCGGGATCAGAAGTTGTCATACTCTCTTCCAACTCCGAAAACCAATTTAACAACCGTATACGCGGTGGAAATTTCAAAATGAAGTAGGATGGTGGTGGCGTTCCTTTGAGGTATATACATGGACCCGACTCCCATGAGTTGGCATAAGGTGGCTAAAATAGGAGCGATTGGCAGGCTAAGAATGTAGCACCTTTTATCGGACACACTCCTTCGATACCTTTCTATTACTTTTTGATTGATTCGAGCCCTTTGATTTTGGGGGTGTGGCTCGAGGTGGGCGCTAGTAGCTGTTACGCATTACCATTGGTCCAGAAGCATAATTGATATATCTACCCTGGCATTGCCTAGTTGTGTCGTGTCACCTACCCTAGCGCGCCTTGTATGAGTTTGGTTTTCTCCCGTAGCCCGTGGAGTATTTAGGGTAGTCTCCCGATCTGGAGATGCGCTGATACAGGTTGGACTATTGGGATTATTACGTGGTAAGGGATGGGTAACCCCTTAACGCTACTTAAAAGTAAGTTTATTTTACTATTAGACATTATTATAATAGCGTATATTACTACATAGTAAATAGTTTAACGGATCCTTAAGAGATGTGAATCCCGAGCATCTCTTAAGTTACTACTACTCACGTTTGACACTGGATAGGAGATGTCAAACCCCGTAAATATCTCTGACGTCGTTCCACTCGTATTTATTTCTGTTGACTTAACTCACATAAGATCTTTTAGTTTTGACTCGAATGTTTTGTCTTTTCAACTCGTTCAAGCCAGTCTGAGCATTTCAGGATTTGAAGACCTTATTTCTGGAGGACGAAGACGAAGATTTTATTACTATTATTTATTATATTATTCCACTACATTCATACTGTTTCGCTGCATTATTTATTATTCTCTGGTATGTGTAACTCTGAGATGTGTTATATAAGTAAAATCAAATGTTTTGTAAAGCAGCTTCATGAACTGTTATTTGATTAATATATTTTGTCATTCCGCTGTGAGATTTTGTTTTGTTTTTTCTTTTTCTGCTTTCCTTGTTCACCCCAATAATAATCAGCCCTTTTATATGGTTTAAGTCTGACGTGTGTGGTTTATCGTCAATTTAAAGCATACAAAAAGGCGGGATGTACATCTGGTATCAGAGCTTTGGTTTAGCGATAAACCTTAGCTTTGTAGGGTCTGACTCTTTATTAACAGGGTAGTAATACCCTATGATGATTCACTGAAAGTATATATATGAAAGAGCATATTTGATAGTGTTATAAAAAGGTTTTATATTGTATTAATTTGTTCCGTTTTGTATTATAAATTCTAGTTGGTGCATAGGACGCTATGATATCAATAGGGATTTCTAAACACTTAATAGGACAGGCCGACACAATAATTGTTTTGAAATATAGGTGAATGAAATAATTTTGCCTATTGTATATTTTTATATATATATAATAATATATTTTATAAATGGTATTTGGTTATAATATATTTGTTTGTTAGGTAGCGAAACTTTTAGATATTACTTGAAAATAGGATTTGATATAAAATAAATGAAAGATTGGAAACTTAGAACTGGAGTTTCGGGATTTTGGAAATTTTCTTTTAAATGATTTGGAATATAATAACATTATTTAGAAATTTTCTGATATAAATATTCCAATAAGATTTGAAAGAATTGTTTTAAAGAAAATTTTTGAAAAAAATAAATTCTGTACTCCCCTCTATGTCGCTAGAAAATTATTTCGGTGATGAGTGCGCGCATCATCGACATTCATTTTCGAGTTTCAAGGTGGAAAGGCCACTGTAGTAGTTTTACTACAAATTTATTTTGATAAACAAATATAAATTTTAAATTGTTTTAAATACAATTGGATATATAAGTTGCAAGTATATACATTTATCCATTATTTTAAAATTATTTTGAATAAAAACCGGTATTTAATTCTTAAGTTTCTGTTAATTAATAGATTCAATGAGTGAAGTGAAATGGAATTTAACTAGTAATTGAAACCTTTAAATGAAATAAGAGATCTAATGCTAAGTTATAATTGGGATTAAAGGAAGTTTGAAATTATAACCTATGAAACAAAGGATATTATTATTGAACGTTTAATTTATTAAAAGAAATAAGATAAACTTTGTATAATTTTCAGTGCATTCTTAAAAGGGCATATATACAACTTACCAAAGGATTTAAAAGTTGTAATATTAAATAAGAAAATGTAATAGGACATTACGCAAGTAAAACTTGAAGTAATGAAAAGTATTCAATGAAATTCTTTAATAAATAAGAATTTGATGTTGTAGTGTTATAAACTTATGATATAATTGAAATATTACCATAATAAATTGTGATAGAAAGTAAGTATTATATAAGAAAGTAATTTAAAACTTAAGGAGATGAATTGATATGCAAAGAAATTGAATTGAATATAAATACTATAAACAAATGAATGTAAATAAATGAAGTTACGCAATAATGAATGTAATGCAATAAAAAGAAAATTTATATGATATGAACAAATAAAAATGAATTTATGTAAGCATAAGTGCAAATAAGTGAAATAAACACTGAATCAATGGATGGAAATTTAAAATTTGCAAGAAATAAATGTAAAATTAAAAATATAAATCATAATTATGAATGAAAAGGAAATCAAGCAACAAATGTTATGAAATGAAATTAAAAAGAATGAACGTGATCTGTTGTTTGAAATTGTTGTTTGTTTGGTTTATGGTTGTTGGGCAAGGATACTTTAAATTTGTTTGGACGTATAAATAATCTATTTAGTTACATCTAAGACTGTTGAGTCAATGGTGCACTTAATAGTATATTTTCCATTCTGTACAATTTAAAGTTTTTGAACCCGCACTATTTGTTTTGTTTGATATGAATGGATAATTGATTTATGTTGATTTTATGTGATGGTTGCATGTTGGATGCAAGTGATTGTTGTTATATTGATTTGTTTGTTAGTGGATGAAACAAAAATTAATAATTATTAACTCTTCTTAGATCATATAAGGGAAATACAGGTTATTGAAGCAATTGCTACTGCTTTTGGTTTCATAAAATAAGCGTAATTTGCTCGACAAATAGGTACGTTTTTGGATTACGGTTTATAGTGTTATTATATTATTTTTCCGTTGTTCGGATATATTATTTTGAGATATTGTGTTATATATTGTTATATTTGATATTATATTTTCTTCCGAGCCTCCCCGTACAAAGTAGACTCTGCCAAAAATTTCCGTAAATTTTGGACTTAGAAAATTTTGGAAAAATGTTTTCCAAACTTTATTAATCTTAGTATAAAAAGATTTAATGGTTATAAATTGTATATTATATTTAAATTAATTAATTTTGTAAATTTATTTAACTATAAAGTCAGTATTTTTGAATAAGATATATTGATTACTTCATCCCTTATTTTCCCTTTTTTCCCTTTTCGGGGGCAAAAAGTTTTGAGTGGGGGAGAGTGTAACAACCCATAAATTTTGATAATTAAATCTGTTAACTTAATAAAGTTTTGGTAATTAAATATTGAAAGGAATAAAAATTAGTAAATTGATAATGGAGTAATAACTAAAATGAACGGTAACAATGATAATTAAAGCTAATATTAACATTTGGATGTAGATCATGCTTAGTTTTAAAAATTGAATATATGGAAACAAATATGAATAGGAATTTATTTATCGAAATAAAATTTAATGAATGGTAATTGAGTAAAACCATCGTTATGTAAATAACTGTAACATTGGTCTGTAAACAATTATTATAAGTTACCAATACATCTAATCCATTAAGTTGAATTGGAAATTTATCGCAATAAATCTAAATTTAATATTATGTGATGTAAATTAAAATAATATACGGAAATAATGTTAATCCTATACATAAAATGATATTTGGAAATAAAAAGAATGGAAAATCAAGATTTATTTATTTATTGGAATTTGAATTTAACAATTGGATTAATTGCAAATAAATGAAATTAAATATTTAAATATTATGTTAATGGAGTTTAAGATGAAATTTGAGAATATTGATGTAATAAATCGTGAACCAATGTTAATTTTGTCTATTTGATGATAATGGATTGAATAACAAGATTTAAAATCAAACAAATGGATTTTTGGAATTTCAGTTGATAATTTATGAATGTATTAAAATTGAAATTTTATACGGAAATTGGTAAATTAATTTACTTTGAATTGATATCTAAATTGTTCAAAGTATTGTAGTTGTTTAAAAAACCACAAATGTTAAGATTTATTAATTATAGAATTGGGATTGAAAATATGATTTAATTAATTTAATATTAATTTATTTAATTAATTGAAAAATAGCCATTTTGGCCACTGACTCGGATTTCAACGAAACCAGTATCAATCGGATTCGTAACGTTGAATTATTGTAGGATTTCAAGTTTCGTAACAATTAGACTTGTCGTTTGATCGTACGGGCTTGAAACGCCTAGAAATAGATTAAATTGAACCGATTGAAATCAATTTTAAATAACTTGATTTTTACATCACTTGTTCATATGATGGAATTTGAACTTGAAACCCGTTCCATTGACTTTAAAATTATCAAAATCATATATTTTGATACATGGTCTGATCGATTTTCATTCCGTAGTTAGAACGGGTTTTTCGGGCCATTTGTCGTTTAACTATCAATCCAAACAATCCGTTCCATTATAATTTCAGCTTTACCTATATATACCTCATTATAAACCCTAGCCTATATTCTTATGTTCAGTATTCTATACGTACAATTCCAGTTGCTCCTCCTTAATCCAATAGCAGACAAAACCAAAATTCCAATTGCAATCTCAAAATAAAATTCAAAGCCAAAAATTCAGACTCCACAAATAATATCGAATCATATATCGATTTGAAGCTCTCGACGAGCGCAAGTCAAATGCGTGATTCGTTTTTTCAATCTGGGCTTCGATGTGGCCAGAAACTGGTGAAAAAATTTCGGTCGTTAATCGCATCATGATGAATTGCAACCGATCGTCGAATCAAGGACTGGAGGGTAGTGTGGGCCGAGCGTAGTCCATCGACATCGTTGGTTTGGCATTTTGACGGTCCGATCGACGGCAAATATTCAATTAGGGTTCGAATTTATGGGTGGCGGCTGTTTCCTAGAGATTTGACCAGGCAACCTAATACTCGGCCTCCCCATCGTTCGGCTAAGCGGGTTCGTTCGGTAGCATATTACGACCGATGTCCAAGAAACATTCAGCACAAAGAAACGTTCGGCATCTGAAGGGCGCTCGGCGTTAGACAGCACTCGACCAAAGATATCGCTCGGCCAAAGGCATCGTTCGACCAAAGATATCTTTCGGCCAAAGGCAACGTTCGGCAAAAGCTATCGTTCGGCCAAAGGCATCGTTCGGCCAAAGATATCGTTCGGTCGAAGGCATCGTTTGGTCAAGCTATCGTTTAGTCAAAAGACTTCGTTCGGCATACCAAGTACGTCCGGCATGTTATACCGTTCGGCGTCCACACTTTGTTTGACATGTCATTCCTTCCGGCACAAATCTTGTTCGACGATCACCTGCCGTTTGTCATTCAAGGTCACTCGATTCGAATGGATGCTCGGCATACATAGTGTTCGGCCTCACTTCGTTCGGCAAAGAGGGGTACGTTCGACATTGGGACGTTCGGCATTTGATCTCGGCCTCTCTGGTTCGGCGCACGGAAACCACTCCATTTGGACCAAGATATTCAGCTACGAGGCCCACCAGGGAAGTCCAACCCACCTTCGTCTATAAATAGAGGGGCAGGGGCATAGAAAAAAGGGATTTTGGAGGGAACACTTGGGAAACTCTGTCATTTTCAAGACTCATTCCAGACCTTATTTCTTTGTATCTTTCAACTGTATTCAAGTACTTAGAAGCGGATTGTATCTGTAGTCAAGCATCAATGAAAAGAATAAAGATCAACTTCAAAATAGACGTAGGCTACTATGCCAAACCACTATAAATTTGGTGTTCTTACTTTCTGCATTTGAATTTTACATTCTGTTCTCCATTTTAATTTACTTTCTTCATTAATCTCTCTACACAATCTTTCTAAGGGTGTTAATGACCAATTTTGGTGCTAACATTTTGGTGCTTCCACTGAGAATTGAATTCTCATGCTGTTAGGATCTGCTTTGTAGCTACTGGATTGCATAAATCCACCAAAGGAGATCCAAATCATTGACAAGGCATCTGTTGATTCTACTCAGAGTTATAACCAAAAACTCTACCATGGGGAGACCACGATCTAGATCGGCCTCTCAAAATACAGATGCCCACGAAACCGCTAGTGTGCAACAACTGGGAACTAGCAATCAACAAGCGATTCGACGCGCAGGGCCCTCCAACCAAAACCAAGCGGAAGTTGTTTGTCGAGCAGAGTTCAATGACTTGATAAGAGAGCTTAAGGAAAGTAGAAGGCAACTTGCTAAGCAAATGCAAGCAAACTCTAACCTCGTAACTCAGCTTACTCAGCAACAGCATCAGAATGCTGGAGGTAGCCCAGTCCCTTACTCTGAACATGATAGTTTTCAGCTGATGAACCTCCTAGGCGTAGACGCCGTAAGGATAAAGATGCACAAGCGGGTGCCATTGATAGATCTACTAGAAATCAAGCCCATGAAGAGACCGGACGCCCGAATCTCCAAGACCCAAATCAGGTGGGGCATCAACCCACACGGTCCCGTGGAACGGAACCCAACCTTCCATCCTTCATACAAACTCCGGACTTAACAGCTATGGTCAGGCAGTTGATAGAGAAAACCAATGCTTAACCAATGAAGATTGGGGAGTGACTAGAAGCCATACCCCCTTTACGGATGGTATCCTGTAGGCTGAATACCCCAAGAAGTTCAATATGCCGACTATCCCATCCTATGAGGGGAAGACTGATCCCAGGCAACATGTGATGAGGTATGGATGGATGATGGATTCTGCAAGAGCAAATGATGCGACCAAGTGTAGGTGCTTCCTAATCACTTTGTCTAGTATTGCCACCATGTGGTTTACTCGACTACCACCTCGATCTATATCCAGCTTTGACGAATTAGCAACAAAATTCATAGAACAATTCAGGATACACACTACTCGTCCGAAGGACGTGATGTCCTTATCAAGCGTAATCCAAGCTTTGAGAGAGTCATTAAAAGCATACTTGCAGAGGTTTCATGTTGTTGCTACCGAGGTGGGCAATCCCAACGACCATGCGTTTCTGATAGCAGTAATTCGTGGAGTGGATTCGGATTCTTAGTTTGGAGATTGGTTGGCGGGGAAGCCCCCCAGCTACGCTGGAACGTTTATATACGAGAGCTCATCAGTTCATAAGAAGGGAGGAAGCTCGATGGACAATGCGAGACAAGGCATCAGGGCCCGTTCAAGAGTCTGTGAAAAGTTACGTCACCGTGAAACAAACTGGAGATAATTCTGGAAAAACTCAAGTTAACATCCAGAACAAGCCCGGGCAGTCTAAAGGATCTGGAGGTGGAAATCCCGGAAAGAAAATAAAACAGGGAAATGGAAATCAAGGATTCCAACATACAATGAATACACCCCATTGAATGCATCTCTTGAAAACATCTATCTATCAACTTGCAACACTTTCCAATATAGAAAGCCACGTCCAAAGGAATCGATGGAAGAACAGAAGCGGACCGAGAAGTACTGCTGTTTTCACGAGTCTTATGGGCACAACACGGAGGAGAGTAGATACCTCCATGATGCTATAGAAAAGCTGATAAGATAGAAAAAGCTGCAGGAATTTGTCAAAGATCCATCTGGACGTGGTCCAGCCCCACACCAACCAGAACAACCTACTTGAACTGTGGACAGATTGGTTATTAACACGACTGCTGGCGGGCCTCATCCTGTAGATAAGAATTGGCAAGAGATGGAGAGATATGCTAACTCTTTAAGACATGCGGAATATGAGTGTTGTTCGAATGTGGAGGATGGGACTCCTGTAAAGCAGCAGCACATGATGAATGATGATATCGTATTCAGGAGCCGAGATGCAGACAAGGTAGAAGCCCCTACCATCGACTCGATGGTCATATCTGCGACAATCGGGCCAGCGTATGTGAAGAGAATTCTAATTGATTGTGGAAGTTCCGTTAACATCATCTTCAAGAAGGCATATAAAAAAATGAAACTGGAAGCTAAGGATTTGAAACCATCCAATGCCAGAATCCATGGCTTTAACGAGGCAACAACGGATGAAGTGGGATATGTGGAGTTACCAGTTGAACTGGGGCTGGGCGAGCGTCGGAGGGTGCAAATCCTAACATTCATAGTGTTGGACGTTGACACTCCATATGACGTATTTCATGGACGTCCCGCCTTGGCAGAATTTAGGGATGCATTGGCCCCTTGGTGTCTAACATTAAATTTTCCCACAGACAGCGGTGTTGGAGTGGTACATGGCGATTAGGCGATCGGACATGCCTGTTATGTGGCTGAGCTGAGAGAGGATCAGCGTAGAGAGAAAGGAAAGGATGCAGACCGCTCCGTCCGCGACCGAAATGCTGATGATTGACAAGTAGCGCTCGAGCCCTGGCTCGGGCAATATTCTCAGATCTATAGAGACATGGATCCGAGAGACGATGATGGGGAACCCAGGGAAACCAATGCAGCACCAGCTGAACTCACAATTGACATCCCAGTTAGCCGGAGCGACCCATCATGAGTTTTTAAAATTGGGTCGCAACTCGACCCTTTGGCCACTGAGAACCTTACTTATTTCCTCCGAGCGAATCTTGATGTTTTCTCCTGGACACATTCTGATATGTGCGGGATTTCTCCTGCAATCGCAAGTCATATGTTGAACATAGACCCGAAACATGTACCTATGAAAAAAAAAGGAGAGGCATGGACCCGGAGAGGTCTGCGGCTCTCAAAGAGGAGGTAGACAAACTCAAAGCCAACGGGTTCATCTGCGACGCCCTCTACCCTGAATGGGTGTCTAACCCGGTGCTAGTGAAGAAAGCAAATGGAAAATGGAGGACCTGTGTTGATTATTCTGATTTAAACAAAGCGTGTCCTAAGGATAGTTTCCCGTTTCCTAGGATTGTCTAGCTGGTCGACTCAACTGCCGGGCATGATTTATTATCATTTATGGATGCGTACTCTGAATATAATCAAATCTCAATGCACCTCCCAAACCAAGAACACACCAGTTTTGTCACAAACATGGGATTGTATTGCTATGTAGTAATGCCATTTGGATTGAAGAACGCAGGAGCGACTTATCAATGCCTGGTGAATCAAATGTTCAAAGATCAGATTGGTATAACAATGGAAGTCTATGTTGATGACATGCTCGTGAAGTCACGGCAGTTAAACGACCATATCCGAGACTTAGCGGAGATGTTTGACATCAGGCATTATGGAATGAAGATCAATCTGTTGAAGTGTTCATTCGGCGTAGCATCAGGAAAGTTTCTGGGATTCATTGTGAATGCTCGGGGAATCGAGGCTAACCCAGAGAAGATCTAGGCTATCTGAGATATACAAGTACCCCAAACCATAAAGCAGGTGCAAAGCCTAAATGGAAAAGTGGCCGTGCTAAGTCGATTCATATGAAGAGCTACAGACAAGTGTATTCCCTTGTTCAACACTATAAAGAAAGGAAAGAGAAACTTCGAATGGACATTTGACTGTGAGGAAGCATTTCGGGCTCTGATAAGGCACTTGGAAAGTCCTCATGTACCGTCCAAGTCGATAGACCATGAAGTGTTGTATGTATACTTGGCGGTATCCCAGCCTGCTATCAGTATAGCTTTGGTTCACGAGGAAGATCGGATTCAAAAGCCAGTTTACTATGTCAGTAAGCGCTTGACAGGGGTGGAAAGAAAGTATCCAAAGATTGAAAAACTAGCCTATTGATTGGTGATCGCATCACGCAAGCTTCGCCCCTACTTTCAGGCACACTCAGTCGATGTCTACACTGACCAACCCTTGCGACAGGTACTCCAACGATCGGAAATTTCCGGAAGGATGCTAAAATGTAATATTGAGTTAAGTCAGTTCGATATTACCTATCTGCCGTGGAGAGCCATACAAGGACAAGCACTAGCTGACCTCATTGCCGAATTCACTGTGCCAGATGAACCGAGCAGTCACAGTGTCATACCTCCCGTTCGATGGAATATGTACACCGATGATGCATCTAACGACCGTCGTGTGGGGTCTGGTGTAGTCCTTGTGACTCTAGAAGATCGATCAATTTGCTACGCTTTGAAGCTTGAGTTTGCAGCAACAAATAACGAAGCCGAGTATGAAGCATTGATTGCTGGCCTGAGACTTGTTAACGAACTGGTAGTGAAGTCAATCGAAATCTTCTATGACTCGCAACTGGTAGTATATCAGGTGCGGGGTGACTATCAAGCGAAGGGACAGAGACTAGCTCCCTACCTTGCCCGTGTTCAAGAGCTGCTGGAAAATCTTGAATATTACGACATCTCGAATGTCCCGTGCGAACAAAATAGAGAAGCCGATTCGTTGGCAAAATTCGCAAGCACGGACGATGCACAGAAAATGGGATTATTCCCCGTTGAGACCCTCCATGCCCCGGGTACAGAGATGATAGAGATAGATCTCGTTTTAGAAACTGAACTTGAGAAGAAATCATGGTTGACTCGGATCAGACAGTACTTGCTATAAGGGGATTTTCCTGAAAAGAGGAACGAAAGATGCCAAGTCGTTCATAAGGCTTCGCGTTATGTAATACATGACGGTATATTGTATCGGAGGGGATTCTCGACCCCCTTACTCCGGTGTGTGGCCCATGATGAGATAAAACGAGTATTAAAGGGTCTCCGTTCTGAGAAAGCCAAGCCTACTGAAAGCACATTTAGTGATCAAATACTGAGTCAACTAGAATCGGTACTCCGAGGGGGAGTCCGGTGACCACACTAGGGGGCAAACGTTAGCAAAGAAAATCCACCGTTACGAATACTATTGGCTGACTGTCAATCGGGATGCTGCAGACTATGTGAGAAAATGTGACAAATGCTTGATATATGAAAAAATCCCGAGAGCTCCGCCAAGGAAACTCACACAAATGGTTAGTCCCTGGCCATTTATGATGTGGGGGATTGACCTAGTAGGCTCCTTACCCTTGGCCAAAGGTGGTGCGAAATATGCAATAGTTGCAGTCGACTACTTTACCAAATGGGCAGAAGCAGAGCCTCTGGCTAAGATAACCGTCAAGAAGGTTATTAATTTCGTTGTACGAAATATCATATGCCGTTTCGGCCTTCCACGGACCATCGTCATGGACAATGGAACTCAATTCGAGAGTAAGGAGTTCAAAGAATTTTTCCAAAAATATGGCATTGAGAAAAAATTTGCAGCAGTTGCTCATCCAAAGGTGAATGGACAGGTAGAAGCCATAAACAAAATAATCAAGTCCATATTGAAAATTCGTTCGGAAAAGGCTAGAGGTAGGTGGGTGGATGAACTTCCAATAGCACTGTGGGCCTACAGGACCACCCACAAAACCGCGACTGGCCACACTCCGTTCGCATTGGCATATGGCACAGAAGCTGTCATACCCGTCGAACTTGAGGTCCCATCACATCGGGTAACTTATTACGATCCCAAGTCGAACCAGAAACTCTTATTGGGATCGTTGGACCTCATTGATGAAAAACGCGAAGAAGCCAATTTGAGAGCGGCTGCATACAGACATAGAGTCTCTAAATATTATAATGAGAAGGTCCGACCAAGAACTTTTAATGTGGGAGACCTCGTTTTGAAATGAGGTTTCCCGATCCCGTCTCATATGAATCCCACATGGGAAGGTCCATATGTCATCGAACGGAAGCTTGGAGGAGGAACTTTCAAGCTAGCGACCGTCGATGGTGCGACGCTCCCCCGAGCATGGAACGGCGAGAACTTGCGGTGGTATTATACTTAGTCTATTTCTTCCATGTATTAGTCGCACTCATTTTCAGTATGCTTTTATTTCTAATTCTTGGCATGTAATAAGGCAATTTAGCTTGCTCTCATTAATAAAGGCTTGAAGCCATCTTTTCCATGAACTACTAATGTCTCTACAAATGATGATCCTGTGACGGGCAAATAAAATTATGTTATTCCGGCTAACGTGCGAATGCGCATGGACATTTTAAAATCTCCAAGTCACAGGAGTGCTGACTGGAGTACTCTAAGTCCCCTGAGCGCGGACTCGAGTATAAACGATTTAAAATCTCCAAGTTCCCGGAGTGTGGACTGGAGTACTCTAAGTCCCCGGAGCACGGACTCGAGTATAAATGATTTAAAATCTCTAAGTCCCCGGAGTGCGGACTGGAGTACTCTAAGTCCCCCTAGCGCATATTCGAGTATAAACGATTTAAAATCTCTAAGTCGCCGGAGTGCAGACTGGAGTACTCTAAGTCCCCGGAGCACAGACTCGAGTATAAACGATTTAAAATCTCCAAGTCCTCGGAGTGCGGACTGGAGTACTCTAACTCCCCGGAGCGGGGACTCGAGTATAAACGATTTAAAATCTCCAAGTCCTCGGAGTGCGGACTGGAGTACTCTAAGTCCTCGGAGCACGGACTCGAGTATAAACGATTTAAAATCTCCAAGTCCTCGGAGTGCGGACTGGAGTACTCTATGCCCGGAGCACGGACTCGAGTATAAACGTTTTAAAATCTCCAAGTCCCCGAAGTGCGGACTGGAGTACTCAAAGTCCCCGCAACGCGGACTCGAATATGAACGGTTTAAAATATCCAAGCCCCCGTAGTGCAGACTGGAGTACTCTAAGTCCCCGGAGCGCGGACTCGAGTATAAACGGTTTAAAATCTGCAAGTCCCTGAAGTGCGGACTGGAGTACTCTAAGTCCATGTAGCGCAGACTCGAGTATAAACGATTTAAAATGTCTAAGTCCCCAGAGTGCGGACTGGAGTACTCTAAGTCCCCGGAGCGCAGACTCGAGTATAAACGATTTAAAATCTCCAAGTCCCCGGAGTGCGGACTAGAGTACTCTAAGTCCCCGGAGCCCGGACTCGAGTATAAACGATTTAAAATCTCAAAGTCCTAGAGTGCGGATGGAGTACACTAAGCCCCAGGAGCGCAGACTCGAGTATAAACGATTTAAAGTCTCCAAGTTCCCGGAGTGCGGACTGGAGTACTCTAAGTCCCCGGAGCACGGACTTGAGTTTGAACGGCTTAAAATTTCCCAGTCCCCAGAGTGCGGACTGGAGTATTTTAAGTCCCCAAAGCGCGGACTTAATTATAAACATTTTGAATGACTAGGTCCGCTAAAGACGGACTAGATATAAATGACTTGAAGACATCGAGCCTTCAGCGTGCGTACTAGAAAATGTACTAAGTGCTTGGGGTGCGGAAGAAAAAACACATGGTTCTCAAAGAATTTTCGAGCTATATGAAGATGAACCAAGAGTATTTGACTCACAATCGCAAAGAAAATTGAATGACAAGAGCCATGGAAAGGCAGGAAAACTAAGTTTTATTCATCAAAGATAAGTTTCCATTACAACTCCTTTGAAGCTTGGAATCAAAAGTTTATTAGTTTATTTACACAAACTAAGAAAACAAAAGTACTTGCCTAATCTAAACTAACCCTCGTTGAACGAGAGTGACGATTACTTCTTATGCTTCTTCGCTTTTTTCATCTCCGTTGTTCTCTCAAACGACCCCTGTCCTCCGCGTTTACCCTCGGTACCCTTCGTTGATGGAGGAGTGACAGCCGAAGAAGTGTGAGGGACATCCACGGGTTTAGACCTGCCAGGGAGAATGATCTTTAACGGTTTGGTGAAGGGATCATCTGGATCCATAGTTTAAGGCTCGACCTTGATCTTAGTCGTCTCTTCCTTCTCCTTCTCAAGCCTCTCCTTCATGCTCAACCCGTATGTGTGCTCGGAGGCGCCTATAACTTCAACTTCATAACTCCCGTCGATGGGAGAAGAAGCCTCAGATTTATCTTCATCAAGCGCTCCGATCACTTGGGCGTCTGGACTGGGAGCCTCTCCAACATGAGGGGCCTCACTAGTTTCTTTCTCCGCCTCCTTAGCGACATCGCTCCTCGGAGTGGGTTCAGGATCGGAACGACCTGCACAAAATCACAAAAAACAAGCATTAGAATGCGATAGCTTTCAGGGAAACAATTGGGATGTTAAAGAAAAAGAATTGCCTACCAGATTCCGGCTGGTTTCCAGCCGTCACGGGGGTCTCACCCTCCGGAATGGGAGACAGAATATGGACACCAAGGCCAGGGTCCTCCGGATTGTAACCAATATGCTGCTTGAATGGATCAAGTATCGATCGATCGGCCGACCGAATAGGCGCATGAGCTGGAGGCACGGCCCCGGATGGACCAGTAATAACTTCTTTCCCTTTCCTTGAAGGGGAACCTTTGCCATATATAGTTTTAGCTGCAGACAAGTCCGAAGGCTCGTTTCCCCTGAGATATTCTTTTATCAATGCCCCCTCATCAATCTCTTCGGTGTCGTACTCAGCCTTCCTGATTTCTATAAATGCCTCCCATGCCTCAGCTAGAGATTCAAGATAACCCTCGCCCAAGAAAGTCAAGTCACGATGCATGAGAACGCGGGCGTTGAACTCAGCGATTAGTGGGTCAAACATATTTTTGACCTCCTCCTTGCCTTCTTCTCTAGCCGCCCCAAGACGCGAGTCAATATCGATGGACGCAATCCTTTCGCCCTCTTCACGGGCCTCCCTCTTTAATGCCTCAACCCTAGAGAGCTCGCCCTCAAGTTTTTCTTTCAAAAGTCGAGTGGCAACGATCTCGTCACAGTATCGTTGTGACTCCTTTTGGGCAACCATTTTCTCTTCGCTCTCCCTGCAAAGCTGCTCCTCAAGCTCCTTGACTCGGAGGCTGAGCGTGTCCCTCTCCTTTTGAACGGAGTCCTTCTCTAGAGCCAAAGGGCTACACCGTTGGACCGCCTCGTCAAGTTCTTTCCTATGAGTTGACTCAAGACGAGAGTGACGGCCTCAGTAGTGTCCTTAGCTCTTCGACGAGCGACCTCGAGCTCAGACTTGTAAGTGGCCATTTCGTCATCCTAAGCTTTAATGATATCCTTGTCGTGGATAGCCTCAAGCTTCAGGCGGTCAATTTCATGTTGGCGCTCCATGGAAACATCAGAAAGTTTTTCGGCTAGATTAACAAATGCATCATGTTGAACATAGACATCATTCGTACAAGAAATCTGTTTGGCATGTCCAGGAATAGGGTGAATAGCTGGGAGGAATTTCAGGCCATCAAAGCAGATTTTCAGAAATTTATCTTTAAGCTCGGCCAGCCTCTCCGGCACTGATGGGTCCGTTGCAGGAGCAGGAAGAGACGGCTTTGAAAGCTCGCCCCTCTTGTAGGAATCTCGGGACTGACGAGTGGAAGAAGAATCAGAATGTTGGTCTCGGGGAGCATCTGGTTGCGACCTCTTATGGCCGCGCTTGTCTCTACTTTGCTCCGCGTGAGAAGATGTGTCCTGGTGGTATTTTGGTTGATAATGACTTTTCCTCTGAGACGACGAATCCCGGGAAGGATAGTCTTTATCGCTGTCACCATCCCTATCTCGGCGTCTTTCGGAACCCGAGTCCCGTCCGGAATGATGAATAACTAACGAACCGCGAAGGCGATCGAATCCATGTGAACGCCTCATACCACCTATATAGAATTCAAATAACAGCGGATTAGCAAAGTGTAGTGTGATGAGAAAAATCTAAGCGAAAATTGGAGTGCAAGTGTTCGTGTATGTCCTAATGTTTCCCCCCAACGGACCAGTCGCTTTGCTAATAGGAGTTTTCTCTCCCTGACTCTGGATAAGAGTGCCCGCGTCTCCTCTGATGGGCGAATGAAATTGAATACCTTCGGATCGTCAAAGTCATAATTGAGCAGATCGTCCGGAATGGAGAACGATAAGCCTTTTAAAGAACTCTCTACGTGCTGTGAAGAAGCCTCTCTCTCCGTCGGGATAAGCGCAACCTTCGAAGTTCCGCCAACCTTCTCCTTTCTGATTTTGTACGTCAAACCTTTTTTCCTCTGTGAAGGAGAAGACGACGTTTCGATATCGTGCACTTCAACTATAGGATCTTGGGCTGGACCCAAATTCTCACCTTGTGCTTCGGTTGTTTCACCCTCCTTGATTTCCCCCTCTTGTTGTACCTCAGGGGTGTGGCGTGCTGACGACTAGCTAATTTTTTCCCTTTGCCGGAGACTGGCCTGGGTACAGTAACGCCTTCGGGAAGACTTACCCGGCGACCTTCTGCTAACAACCCAAACCTCGATAGTGACTCATTTGAGATAAGAGTTGGGATATCTCGTTCTTCGATGAGAAGAGCTCTAATAGCTTCAACGGCCTCAGAATACCCACGGCCGTCGGGACATGGATTGATACCTGAGAAGATGAAACAGGAGTTAGAATAGGAATAGCTTCGGCCAAAACATGAGTATCGTTCCAAGAAAAAGACCTACTTCCTTCGACCATCTCCTCGCGAAACCACGGGGGCAACACGCATAGAACCATTCCTATTTGTACAGGGAAAACTTGCTCCACGCCCCGGTTAAAATTTGGCATTTGTGATACGGCTCGAGGAACACAAAGAAGGGGCAATCTCTTCGCTTTTTAATTATATAAATATATATCTGATGTCGCCAGGAGTGGGAGGCCTAGAAAAAATGGTCATGAAGAGTAGATAAGTGCCATAGATGAAGGCGTAACTGTTTGGGTGCAACTGCAATGGGGCGATGTCAATGTATTGCAGTACATCCCGAAGAAACAAATTGAACAGTGGCACACTTCCAACCCATCACATGAATTTATTGCACGCTGTGTATCCAACTGGGGGCAAGTGTGGCCGATCATGCCCCGACGGAACCAGCACGTCATCAAAAGGTATTCCATGAATGGAGCATATTCGCTGGAGCGCAACTTCATTGATTATTGAAGCCTGTGAATCGACATGGTTGTCCAAAAAGATCGATGCCTCCAGGGCATCGGGGGCTAAGTTATGTGCACGGGAGACTAATGGATTTGAGATGTCTGCGACTTCTTGTCGAGAGAATGGCCTTGGTCTGTCAGAAATCGTGGCGGAGCTGGATTTTTTCGACATCTTCGATAAAAAGTGAATTTGGCTAAGCACCTGTGTGAGCTATACTTGAAAAATGTTCGATGTTAGAATCAACAACACAAATATTTCCCCCCAAGTGGTTTGTGACCTACTGCAATCAATAATGTGTAAGCACTAAAAAATTGAAAGTCACACAGTTACTGATATAAAACTAAGTTGCAAATCGTCGACTTTGAAGACCGTCATCGCTGACTGTCTCCAAAAGCCTGTCTTACGGTGATTACGGTTTTGAATTCAGAAAGTATTAGAAGAAGTTATCTGGTTATGTCGATTTAAGTCCAGGTTTATGTCTACTAAAGCTGGGAAGTTATCAGTCCAGATCAGTTCGATATGCTGGTATGCTGGAGTCCTTGTCCTTGTTTTGTTATATGAGTAGGCAAGGTAATTTAAGTGTTCGGCCTAAGCTAGAAAACGGTTCGGCATTCAACATGGCTCGGCCTAAAGGTTGTTCGATCAAATTATTGTCCGGCCAAACTATCGTTCGTCTTAAACCGTCGCCCGGCCGAACTATCGTTCGGCCAAATCATTGTCCGACCTAAATGGTGAGCGGCCAAATCATTGTCTGGCCTAAGTCTGTCTGGCCAAACCACCGATCGGCCAGGTGTTGTTCGAATGAAATATTTTTCGACATAACTGTCGTTCGGCCTCCCCTCCATTCCTTGTTTCCCTTCGAATTTGACCCACTTCAATTTCGTTCGGCAAGAGGAGATCATGCCGAACCACAGCCCAGTCAACCTATAGGCCCGAGAACTAAGTCCACTCTCGTGCCACTGTATGACTACTCGGCATCGAAAGATCATGCCGAGCTGCTACAATACACCTTCCACCCTTATCTTCTCCGGTCTATCCACCTCGAAACCACCTAAGAGCATATTCGTATTAAGTTACAACCATAGACCACGACCGAGCCGCAGTTCGTCACCCATATTCACAGTCTCCCTACTTTTCTATGGCCTATGCACGATGCGTTTCTACTAAATCGAGAAGGATCAAAGGCTTCTTACCAGAGATTGCGGAGGGAGCTTGGGGACTAGTGAATTTTAGGATTGAAGATTATTTGAACTTGTTTAGAGGAAGATGTAGTAAAGTCTAGGGAGGTAATTTGAGAATTCTCGAAAAATAATGGAAGTAAAAGTGAAAAAGAGGAGGAAGAAGGAGGAGGCTAGGTTTTATAGGGAGAAGAAGAAGTTGAAGAGCCTGTGACCGGTGGAACCGGTCAAGGCTGCACCATCCGGTTTCGGCATGCAGGTCGTTCGGTCTAACGTAGAACGTTCGACCATCGGCCATACTTTTCGGCACACGCCACCTCGATGAGTACTCATGCGAAAACAACCTCCAGGAGTTATGGGCCCAGGTTCGAAGCAAAACACAAAGGACTCATAGTTCAAAGGACTCATGGTTCAAAGCGCATCGCGCTCGGTCACGCGATACACTTTGGGGGGCAAGTGTTTCCTAGAAATTTGACCAGGCAACCTAATACTCGGCCTCCCCATCGTTCAGCTAAGATGGTTCGTTCGGTAGCATATTACGACCGACATCCAAGAAAAATTCAGCACAAAGAAACATTCGGCATCTAAGGGCTCTCGGCGTTAGACAACACTCGGCCAAAGATATCATTCGGCCAAAGATATCGTTCGTCCAAAGGCATCGTTTGACCAAAGCTATCGTTCGGCCAAAGGCATCGTTTGGCCAAAGATATCGTTCGGCCGAAGGTATCGTTCGGTCAAGCTATCGTTCAGTCAAAGACTTCGTTCGGCATACCAAGTACGTCCGGCATGCTATAATATTCGGCGTCCACACCTTGTTCGACATGTCATTCCTTCCGGCACAAATCTTGTTCGGCGATCACCTGTCATTTGTCATTCAAGGTCACTCGGTTCGAATGGATGCTCGACATTCATAGTGTCCGGCCTCACTTCATTTGGAAAAGAGGGGTACGTTCGGCATTGGGACGTTCGGCATTTGATCGTTCGGCCTCTCTGGTTCAGCGCACGGAAACCACTTCATTTGGGCCAGGATATTCAGCTACCATGCCCACCAGGGAAGTCCAACCCACCTTCGTCTATAAATAGCGGGGCAGGGGCACAAAAAAAGGACTTTGGAGGGAACATTGGGGAAACTCTGTCATTTTCAAGACTCATTCTAGACCTTATTTCTTTGTATCTTGCAACTGTATTCAAGTACTTAGAAGCGGATTGTATCTGTAGTCAAGCATCAATGAAAAGAATAAAGATCAACTTCAAAGTGGACGTAGGCTGCTATGCCGAACCACTATAAATTTGGTGTACTTACTTTCTGCATTTGAATTTACATTCTGTTCTCCGTTTTAATTTACTTTCTTCATTAATCTCTCTACACAATCTTTCTAAGAGTGTCAGTGACCAATGTTGGTACTAACAGCGGCTGCGTGCTTTTGGGCGTTCATGCTTCGCCGTGGATGGCCGAGGTAGAGGCGGCTTCGGGGGGAGGGGGGTCGAGCACGTGGTCGCGGATGGCTCTAGAAGCGGCACGACGACGATTTGGAAGGTGAGTATCGGGGTAGCGTGCTTTTTCTGATGGCGGCTAGGGTTCATTTACTATTCACGTGCGTGAGAGAGATGGTGATGACATGGAAAAATCATTTTATTTTATCTTATTATATATATATATATATATATTGCCAGTATAACTTCTAATGCTAATAACATTTGCATAAGAGGTCCAATTGAAGTGCGGTTTTCTGCGTTTGGTTCGTATCGAAATTTCGGACATTATGACACTAGTTTGGATGAATTCTAAAACTGTTCAAATTTTGGGTTTAAATTGAATTTAAACTCCATTTATATTCAAAGGTGAGTGTTTTAACCCACTCACAACTTCTAAAATTTCTTATGTTTGTTAAATTGATTTATGATGCGATTAGATATTTATTTATGACTGTTTGGTATATTTTGAATCATCATCTCAGATTATTTGAATTTATTCGGATAAAATAGTTATTTGATTTATTTTTGAATATAATCTGCCAGTAAATACCTGTTATTTATATCTGTTCTATATTGATATTATTGATTGAATTGGATGATGATTGTGATAAATGTTTGATGATTGATATTGGATGAATGGATGTTGTATTTTATATTGTTATAAATTGCAAGTTGTTATGGATTTTTATTTTTCAAGATTTCCGTTTGAAATGATATATAACCATATTTATATTTTAAATTACGGATTGAAATGATAAATATCCGCATCACTTGACCATAGGATAGAAAATTATTACAGACACCGTGGTCTATAAATAAAAATATTTTGATATGATTTCTATGGTTTGGTAAAGAAATGTACGGGTTATATAAATATTAATTTTAGATGTTATATAAATGTTATTTCATTATTGATTTTTAGTTATGTATAAATTTGTTTTGAAATATAAAATAAGTTAAATAATAAGGTTTGATTGTTTTTATATAATATGGTTAAGTATCTGTTTAAATCATATTATATATAGAGTTTATAATGACTTAAATTAAATTAAGGTTAGAAGATAAATATGAAATTGATTTGAATTAAATTATTTAAGAATTATACTCGAATAAATTTGATTTGAAATTTTAATAAAATTGAGATTTTAAAGGGTATGATTTTTATAACTTGATTTTGGTTTAGAGTGATTTAAATGAATATCAAGTTGATTTAAATGAATATATCAAGTTAAATAAATTGAAACAATATCCAGTTATTTTAAGTTTAAAGATTTTATTTAAATCATATTGGATTCATTAAGTAAACATTTCAAATCTAAGTAATAGTAATTGAATTTGATATATATGGAATTATCAAGGAATTAGTTTTGAAATGGTGGAATATTTAAAGCTTTGAAATGTATGGAAATTGAAATGGTTTATTTGAGGGTTCAAATCTGTATTTGGAACTGATTTGTGAAATTGAAGAAGCTATTTTATTTATATAAAGTATTTTAATATATAAACCACTTAAGTGGTGGAAGCCATGTTTTGAAGTTTTGATTTTCAAAGTATTATAATTTGGAAGTGTTATATTTCAAGTGTTTTGATTTCGAAGTGTTATAGCGTTGAAAGTGCTATGATTTTGGAAAGGACATATTTGGAATAAAAATGATATCATATTGATTTGGTTTTGAAGTGGAAATGATATCATATTGATTTGGGTTTTGAAATGGAAATGATATCGTATTTATATGGTTTGGAAATGGATATATATCCTTGTTTTTGAAATATAAATTACTTTGAAATGACCGTGGTATTATAATAACGTTTGGTTGTTAAAGAGACCGAGATCGGAAGTTGTCATACTCTCTGCCAACTCCGAAAACCACTTTAACAACCGTGTACGTGGTGGAGATTTCAGAATGAAGTAGGATGGCGGCGGCATTCCTTGGAGGTATATACGTGGACCCGACTACCGTGAGTTGGCATAAGGTGGCTAAAACAGGAGCGATTGACGGCTAAAAAGGTAGCACCTTTTATCGGACGCATTCCTTCGATACCATTCTATTACTTTGTGATTGATTTGGTCCCTTTGATTTTAGGGGTGTGGCTCGAGGTGGGCGGTAGTAGCTGCTACGCATTACCATCGGTACGGAAGTGTAATTGGTATATCTACCCTGGCATTGCCTAGTTGTGCCGTGTCACCTACCCTGGCGCGCCTTGTACGAGTTTGGTTTTCTCCCATAGCCCGTGGAGTATTTAGGGTAGTCTTCCGATCTGGAGATGCACAGATGCTGGATGGACTACTGGGACTAATACGTGGTAAGGGCTATATGTGTAACCCCTTAACACTATTTAGAAGTAAGTTTATTTTACTATTAGACATTATTATAATAGCGTATATTACTACATAGTAAATAGTTCAACGGATCCGTAAGAGATGTGAATCTCAAGCATCTCTTAAGATATTGCCACTCACGTTTGACACTGGATAGGGGATGTCAAACCCCGTAAACATCTCTGACGCCGTTCCACTCATATTTATTTCTGTTGATTTAACTCACATAAGATCTTTTAGTTCTGACTCGAGTGTTTTGTCTTTTCAATTCGCTTGGGTCAGTCTTAGCAATTCAGGATTTGAAGACCTTATTTCTGGAGGACGGAGACGAAGATAATATTACTTTTATTTATTATATTATTCCATTGCATTCATGATGTTCCGTTGCATTATTTATTATTCTCTGGTATGTGTAACTCAGAGATATGTTGTATAAGTAAAATTAAATGTTTTGTAAAACAGCGTCATGAACTGTTATTTGATTATTATATTTTGTCGCTCCACTGCGAGATTCTGTTTTGTTTTTTCTTTCTCTGCTTCCTTATTTACCCCAATAACAATCCACCGTTCTGTATGGTTTAAGTCTAACGTGTGTGTTTTATCGTTGATTCAAAGCATACAAAAAGGCGGGATGTTACACCTTTGGGCAAACCTCACGAAGGAGCGTACAGTACTGTATTGACTATGGGAATGTATAAAATGTGTTAAGAGAGATATGGATAACGCCTAACGCTATTTTAATACTTTACTTTACTGTAGACACTACTATAATAGCATATTGTACTATATAGTAGATAGTTTAACGGTTCCTTATGAGATGGTAATCTCGAACATCTCTTAAGTTATTACACTCAAGTTAGATATTGGATAGAAGATGTCAAACCCCGTAAACATCTTTGACACCGTTACACTCATATTTAATTACTGTTGATTTAACTTACATAAGATCTTTTAGTTCTGACTCGCGTGTTTTTTCTGTTCAATTCGCTCGGGTCAGTTTGAGCTTTTCAATTTATTGAAGACTGCTTTCTAGAGGATGAAGACGAAGATTTTGTACTATTATTATTTATTATATATTTATTCCACTTAATCATGTTGTTCCGCTGCATTTATTTATTTTTTCCTGTTATATGTAACTCTGATTTTGTGTTATAAAAGAATAATCAAATGTATTTCTATAACAGCTTCATGAACTATTATTTGATTATCATATTTTGTCATTCCGCTGCGAGATTCTGTATTTGTAACGTCCCGATTTTTCAACTTTCAAAAGTCGACATTAAAACGTCCATTGTATCAAATGCCGCACAGTCGAATGCCCAAAAACCGAATCGTTAGGGTTTAAAGAAGAAGAGGTAGAAGAAGAAGGAAAGAAAGCAACAACAGAATCTCACATATAGCAAAGGAACAAATATAATAGATAAATATCTTTAAAACAAAGAATCATATCTGTTATTACATTACATCATATTACATTATCAGAGTGTTACAGCAACAAACAGCAGAAAGAAATTTTACATATATTAGTGATACGCCTCACCATCCAGCTCCAATTCCTGATCTCCATAGCAACTTCTTGACCTTGCTCCCGAATAACTGATAACCTGACTCTAGGCTGCTCGTGTGGAAATAGATGGGCACCCAGAGTTTAGAAAGGGAACAATAAACTCCAGGTCAGTCATGGGACTGGTGTGAGATCTTAAAAATAGTTATTTCACAAAGTAAATAAAATGAAATCCACTATGATTTTTTAAAAATAAAACTGCCATAAGGCCTCCCGCCACACACACAATGCTAACGCACACTTGGAGGAGATTTCTCCTTATGACAGTCAAAAATGCTTAATATGCAAAATTCTTTGGATATTATTTTTAGTGCATAGTGTAGAAAACATTTCGAAAGTATAATATTAATCTTAGCCAACATATAACATTTCGTCGTATGCCTACTATAGCTACCATGTTCAATAGCAGGTTACCGCCACATTCCATGGCAGGTTATACAACTAAAACCGTATAGGGCGCGTATTGTTTCTTTGGATTTCCAACAAATGGTCAGGCAAAGGAACTTCCTACACCTAAATGGGTACGCCTCTGGACGGATGCCCCGAGAACCTAACCGGATCTCTGCTAACAAGGTCGACGTTACCTCACGCTTTAACCAAGCAATAATATAGGTAACTAACACACAAGTATGCCATCCCCGGTCGTTACCGACCTTCATCCGAGGATCCTCAACCAAAAAGCAACATCACACAGTAATAAATTTACAATGTCCACATGAGTTAAGTATCTGGGCTCCATACCATGATACCACAATTTATCCAGAAGAAAATGGACATACCCTAGGGGCGCGACACCTAAAAACCTTGCCGCAACATTCCTGCTTCGACCATTTCCGGATTGTGAGGCTTGACGAAGTCTCTTCCACAAAGCTACGCTTTTTCACAAAGCCATGCTTCGATCAACAAATGATCAGAAGCACTTCGTATGCCACATTACCAAACCGGGAATGTATCACTAGTAACCATCAACTATATAACCTCTGAGCTCGTACGTCTCAGAGAAGGGTGTTAAGCTTAGAGAATAAATTCTCCGCCACCAACAGAAATGTATTTGAAAGAAACCAGCTTTACAACGCAGTTTGTAACGTCGGACACACATCCATACAAGTCTGTTCCGGGTTCGAACAGAACCGAAGGCACTTCCGAAGAAGCCCTTGCAATCCGAGTGTTCATAATCCCGACCGGACTTCCCATCACTTAGGGAATCTCTATTAGCTACTCAGTGCAGAGACAATCGATAGGTCATCCTATCATTCTCGCAAATACTCGGTCTTCACCACCTGTCTTCAAATGCAATCCCATTTCATCGTATCATTATTCGGAATGGGTTATATGACACAAAGGTCCTCTCTCGGCTAATCCGAATAACGAGCGCTTATTTTTAAAAATAAGTGTTCATTCAAATTTCAACAAATCACAACAATTTTTACTTTGATCTTTTAAATAAAAGATCCATCACAATCACAAAGGTTCGATGTGGTTTTCGGATATCCACTTGGATTCCGATCCCCTACAGCATCGAAATTCAAATGACATTTAAAGGCAAATATTAATAGTCGGTTATTTAACTATCAATCAACATTCACAACAATCACTAGATTTCAAATAATTTCCCAATTATTTAATTTCAAAATATCTTCGCAAGATATATTTTCATACTTCAACCATTAGAAGACAAATTTCAAATCACTTTTCACTCGTGGAATAAGATTCCCGATATTATTTATTTCCACTGAAAGTCTGCCGAGTTCAAATACTTTAAATAATTCAAATCACTTATCCAAAATATATACTTGGAAACATTTAGATAAAACTGTTTTAAAGCATTTATTTAAATATTAGTTATGAAAATATTATACCAATATCTCATATAAAACTTCAAGTCCAAGTTAACTTTAAAATAAAGTTAGTAGACCGGGTATAACTATTTAAATAACCATTTTCTAAAACAGATATCAATTAAATCTTTAAATAATCACTTCTATAATTAATTAAATAAATCTTTATTTTAAGATTTTCAAAATAACCCAAGTAAATTAGTTTTTCCAAACATTCTATCTTTAAAACCATCTTTACAACTTCAATCTATATGTATAAACTATATTGAAAAAACATTCTCGGCTTTCCAGGGAAGGTACACCTTCCATTCTAAAATGGTTTATTCAAATCAATTTATAAATCCTTCTGGATTTACTTTAAATTTACGTTCCAAATCTGTAAATTCCTTTCTACACTTTTAAAAATAATTCAATGTTTATTTTTAAAACAAAATTTCCTTTCCTTTACAAATTCCCATTGTAAATTAAAATTTCCAAATATCCATTGATATATGATTTTTCAAATCGATTCCCAAATATTCACTTTCAACACCAAATCAATTTTCGCATTGATTTCCAAGTTTATTTCAAACACCCAAATCAATTTCCAAATGGATTTCCCGAAGGTTTAATTTCAGTCTCCAAAAATCAATTTCCAAATGGATTTCCCAAATTTATTATCCTTTAAAATAAATCCCTTTATTATTATTTTTCCAAACTATTTAAATCCAAATTTTAAATAAATTCTTCATATCAACCAATATTACTCAAAACCCATTTTAAAAAAATCTTTTCCCATATTTTGGAATATATTCAATAGGATTTCACTATAGATATTTTCTACTTAAATTCAAAAATCCTATTTTACTTATTTCTGGTATCTTACGACACCAAAATATATTCGGTTAAATTTTAGCCTACAATGATTCCAATTACAATATAATCAAACAGAGATTATAAATAATTTAACACACAACAAATAAAACAAATTCAAATGTTTGAGGAACCCAGTTGGATCCCTCCAACCTGTTTTTCTGCATCCACAGACGTTAGCACAACAATTAAATACCAATTCCACTTTGAGGTGAAATATCGTGGTTTATGGGTTTAATATAATAACCTCCGCTATTATGCGGCGTATAGGTTCTATTTTAATATAAATAATAATAAGTTAGTCATCCAAACACACAATCAAAAAATTTTTAATTCAACTATCACAATTCAACAGCCAATCAATAACTAAAATTTTCAATTACTATAATTTTGAGTGAGAAGATCTCACCTTTGATTTGCAATCCATTTCCATTCCAGTTCGTTTCCTTCATAATTTTGACCTTGAATAAACATTATATAAATTTATTAATATTCGAACCAATCGGATAATTAATTTTTTTTACTTGATAATTTAAATTAACCAATGATTTTATTTTTAAAATTACAATTTGTTTGTTTGTTTTTATTAAAACTAATTTCTTTTAAACAAAGTATTTTCTTGAAACCTCACCAAAAATAAGAAATACTTATATAGATTCAAAAATCAAATTCCATATAATCTTCTAAACAATTTAAACTCTATATTATTATTTATTTATATTTTTCCAAAGTCTCTCATATATATATATATATATATATATATATATATATATATATATGTATATATATATATATATATATATATATGTAATTTTGTTTCCCTTTCAACACAAATTACTTTACTATTAAATCTCTGATAATTTAATTATTAACCAGCAAATTTATTTAAAAGTTTTTACTTAAATTAAAATAAACTGTTAATACCTTACAGTCTTATACCATCACTTTTAAATTGGAAAGAATATATCTTACTGCTATTATCAGCACGAATATTATATCTAAATCTTTAGATCGATGTTTTATAAAACTTAATGTAAAAAAATTTCCCACTGTAAGTATATATCTTTTTTTATTAAAATAAAATAGTAAAAATTGATTTACCAATTCGAATGTGAGCATTGCACCACTGATCAGCCACCTACGAAGCCTTCATCGAACCCTACTCCATCGACAAACCCTAGATTTGCCAACAACCACGTGCGCGACGATGTGTTCGCAACCTCACTAGCCTCATCTCCAGATCGTGCCTCCCACCGTAGCACGACCCCTCACACCATTCAACTTCGCGAGCCCGAAGTTTGCCGACTTCCCCGAGAAATCGCGATGCCGATGCAGCCTAAGACACAGCCATCTTCAAGACACCTCAAACCCCTAGTAGTCGTCGCCACCCCCTTCCCCTTCGCGCATGTGCGTGCGGTCGCGACCGTACCTCGGCCTTCAATTTCGATTTTTTTTGTTTGATTCGATTTTTTTTCGTTGCTAATGAATTAGGGATTTTCTTTCTAACTGAAGAAAGAGGGGTCTCGGCTATAGATATTCAAGAGGGGAAGCGTCTAGAGGAAGGTAGGGTTTGATTTTTTTATAATTTTATATTCAAAATATCTCGTATAACCTAACCCAAAATCCCGAGCTCCTATCGATGCATGCCGCCAGGCGTTTATAAGGATTTATCCGCATTCCGAACACAATAGAACGTATTTCGGAGGCTAATTCGATCATATGCGCAAGCTATGGAAGTAAACGATCAAATTTAAATTAAATCGATTAAAACAGTTTCTATGCGTTTTGGGTTGCCATGGTCAAACGACAACTCTGATTGCTACGGAAATTGGAATCCGATAATAACTAACTATTTCGGATCCAATGGAACTGGTTTCGTCGAATTCTCAGATTGTACCTCGGAAGGCTATTTTTAAATATCGATTTAAACGATAAAATTTCAAAACTGAAGAAATTATTTCCAAATTAAATTCTGAAGCTTCTATTATCTTCAATATTATCAATATGAATTTCCTAAGCCTTTGAAATATTTTTAATCGGCTTAAAACTGAAGATTTAATTTTTTTTATCCAAATTCAATAAATTAAATGCAATAATTTAATTGCCAAATTCATATTTTTATATTCGAAATTCAAGTTAAACTAACCTCCAAATATTTAAAATCAATTAAATATTGTATTTCAAATGTTAAAAATTTCCGGATCGTCACATCCTTCCCCCTTAAAAGAATTTAGTCTCGAAATTACAAGTTAAGAAGAACGATCCTTAACCCATTTGCTATCTTTCCAAAACTAAATAGTTTTATCAACTCACCCAACAAATCCTTTTTATCAAAGACCCACTATTAATTCAACTAACTTTCCAACTTCAATTATAAGTTCCAAACAACATTATTTTCTCAATAATTCAAATTTAAATTTAAATTCAAATTTCCAAAATTTTCTTAAAATTTTTCTAACACCCTAAATTTTTGAAAAATTTCGCCAGCGTCACCTTTGCGCGGCTAGCTCAGTACGACTACAAAATGGCACAACAGGCCATTGGATTCCAAAAGAAAACAAAAGGCCAAGTGGCTAGACGAGAAAGTCATCAAATTTCATACTGAATTTGAAATACATACCTTTTTGTCGAGCAATTCAAATTTATCTTCAAAATCAAAATCCCAATTCCATTTCCTTTAACACACCAGTATATCCTGTTAGTCATAATATCCAATTACAACATTCAAATATGATTTTGCATATTCCTTTACGGAATTTCAATATACACTTCTTATACAATTTTTACTTTACTATTGAAGTTATATAACCATTTTTATTCAATTTTGCATTTTTAATTTCATTTGAATTTGACTTACACTTTCAATTCTATTTGGATTCAATTTACCATCTGGATATTGAATTTTATCTTTCAATTATAACCGATTCATATTATTATTTTAAATTAGTTTCATTCACTAATTGACTTCAATTTCCAATTTGAAATCGTTTGCCGCTAACAAAAAAGTTTCCCAATTTTTTTTCTATCTCCCAAAATTTCCGAAATTTTTTGGCAGATTCTCCTTTGTACGGAGGAGCTTTTGGAATATGACAAAAGATATAAATATATATACATCGACCAACCCAGTCGGAAAAACAAAAACAGTTCATATTTCCTATTTTTATTGCATAGGCGTACCTTATTTAGCATTTTTAAGCAAAACGGTTTATTATTAGCATTTTAACGCGACCAAATCCAGCCAAACGGCCCTCCTGTACCTGTACTTACTCAATGTAAACACGTAAGTTCCATATATAGGAAATCTATTTACATTTCACTTATTTTCAGTAGTGAACACATAGTTTTCACAAGCAAAATATTCAAAATTATTTCCATTAGCAATTTATATGGTTTCGATACAATTTTAGTTACTTACAACTAAATCACACATCATTTCATTCAATTTCAATGGTTTACAACACACTTTCTTTCTTTCGATTCATTTTTAAATGAAACGAACTCATATCTATTTCAATTAATCCAAAAATCAATTTTATTGGCTTTCATTAACTCATAGAATTTTATGCAATCACGTTTGCGTCAACGACAACCATTTCTATGCAAATTCGACGATGTTCACTTAATAGAATATCCAATCTAGTTTATAACTAATTTAAATTGATTTAAACTCAATTTACTCTTTATTCTATTTTATTTCCAATTGATTTCGTTCAATTCATTTTGCATTCCATATTCACATTCATTTTGATGCATTGATATACAAAAAGCTTTGCTTAGCATCCATTTCATAAACCTCATTTATGAATATTAAACAAACCACGTATGCACTCACTATGCAATTATAGCTTACAAAATAACTATACTTGGCATAAATTTTCAAAACCAAGTTTTCTTTTTTTTTATTGACATTCAAATTCACATCATATTAGTTCAATAGTTCATTGTCAATATTTATACTTGTATTTTTTTAGTTCTAATCCATTTATTTGCATTTCACTAATCAAACAAGTTTCATTCACAACCATTCCATAAAACTTGACAACAACCATTTCACAATTTTACTTAAATCGAGCTTTTATCCAATATTTACTTAAGTTATTTCAATTCTAAACTCAAATTTATTTTTCCTTGTAACACTTCCAAACTTAAATCCTTGATTTGATTTTCATTCATCAAATCCATTCCATCGACTAATTTAATTAAATTAGTTTTACTCACCTATCCACTTTAAATTTCAAATTTCCATTCTCAATTCATCTCGAATTTATTTTATCAATAACAAGGAAATTTTCAATTTATTTCTACTTACTTGAATTTATCTACAAATTTTACTCACAATTGAATTTTAATTTAACTAATTCAATTTTCCTATTTCATGAATTAATTAATTATCATATTAGTTTATTTGAATTCAATCCATTTTACTTTTTCCATCATTTTTTTTCCAAGTTTGGATTTTTATTCAACTTTATCCAAATCAAATCTCATCCCCTTTTTTTCAATTCCAATTCATTTACTCACAAACGTTAACTCATTTGTTCGTTCACATTACCAATTTCATTCCATTAATGAATTTTATTCCAAATTATAAATCACATTTACAATTTACATTTACAAATCTCATTTGCATTTTTATTTTCTTAGTTTTTGGTTTTGATTTCAATTTCTCATACAACGATGATAATAATTTAATATTATTGCTTCATAACAACCGAGCAACCATATATCATAAAAATTTACGAAATATCATTTTTTTATATACAAAAATTATTTTGGGCAAAATTATTTCATTTACCCTATTTTAAAACAATACTGCATTGGTTTATCTTGTTTAAGAATTTAGAAACCCCTATCGATACAGTTGGCCAAACTGCACCAACCAGAATCTATAAACAATCAACCGATAAGTCAACACAATACAAAAATTTTTTATATTCACTAACAAATACGCGCTCATATCTATTATTACACTCAAACTCATTCTAGAGTACTACTGACTCTATCTCAAATGAGCAACACCCAACAGAGCCAGGGTTATCGCTTAACCAAATGCTTTGATACCACATGTAACGTCCCAATTTTTCGACTTCCGAAAGTCGACATTAATATGTCCACTGTATCAAATGCCGCACAGTCGAATGCCCAAAAACCAAATCGTTAGGGTTTAAAGAAGAAGAGGTAGAAGAAGAAGGAAAGAAAACAATAACAGAATCTCACATATCGCAGCGGAACAAATATAATAGATAAATAAATATATTTAAAACAAAGAATCATATCTGTTATCACATTACATTATCAGAGTGTTACAACAACAAACAACGGAAAGAAATTTTACATATATAAGTGATACGCCTTGCCATCCAGCTCCAATTCCTGATCTCCGTAGAAACTTCTTGACCATGCTCCCGAATAACTGATAACCTGACTCTAGGCTGCCCGTGTGGAAATAGGTGGGCACCCAGGGTTTTGAAAGGGAATAATAAACTCTAGGTCAGTCATGAGACTGGTGTGAGATCTTAAAAACAGTTATTTTCACAAAGTAAATAAAAAGAAATCCACTATGCTTTTTTTAAAATAAAACTTCCATAAGGCCTCCCGCCACACACACAATGCAAACGCATACTTGGAGGAGATTTCTCCTTATGATAGTCAAAAATGCTACATATGCAAAATTCTTTGAATATTATTTTTAGTGCATAGTGTAGAAAACATTTCAAAAGTATAATATTAATCATAGCCAACATACAACATTTCGTCATATGCCTACTATTGCTACCAAGTTCAATAGTAGGTCACTGCCACATTCCATGGCAGGTTATACAACTAAAACCGTACAGGGCGCGTATTGTTTCTCTGGATTTCCAACAAATGGTCTGGCAAAGGAACTTCCTACACCGAAATGGGTACGCCTGTGGAAGGACGCCCCGAGAACCTAACCGGATCTCTGCTAACAAGGCCGACGTTACCTCATGCTTTAACCAAGCTATAACATAGGTAACTAACACACAAGTATGCCATCCCCGGTCGTTACCGACCTTTATCTGAGGATCTTCAACCAAAAGCAACATCACACAGTAATAAATTTACAGTGTCCACATGAGTTAAGTATCCAGGCTCCATACCATGATACCACCCTTTATCCAGAAGAAAATGGACGTACCCTAGGGGCGTGACCCCTAAAAACCTTGCCGCAACATTCTTGTTTCGACCATTTCCGGGTTGTGAGGCTCGACGAAGTCTCGTCCACAAAGCTACGCTTTTTCCCAAAGCCTTGCTTCGATCAAAAAATGATCAGCAACACTTCGTATGCCACATTACCAAATTAGGAATGTATCACTAGTAACCATCAACTACATAACCACTGAGCTCGTACGTTTCAGAGAAGGGTGTTAAGCTAAGAGAATAAATTCCTCGCCACCAACAGAAACATATTTGTTAGAAACCAGCTTTACATCTCAATTTGTAACGTCGGACACACATCCATACAAGTCTGTTCCGGGTTCGAACAGAACCAAAGGCACTTCCGAAGAAGCCCTTGCAATCCGGGTATTCACAATCCCAATCGGACTACCTATCACTTAGGGAATCTCTATACCGTAGCTACTCAGTGCAGAGGCAATCGATAGGTCATCCTATCATTCTCGCAAATACCCGGTCTTCACCACCGGTCTTCAAATGCAATCACATTTCGTCATATCATTATTCGGAATGGGTTATATGACACAAAGGTCCTCTCCCGGCTAATCCGAATAACGAGCGCTATCTGAATGAACACTTATTTTTAAAAATAAGTGTTCAATCAGATTTCAACAAATCACAACATTTTTCACTTTGATCTTTTAAATAAAAGATCCATCACAATCACAAAGGTTCGATGTGGTTTGCGGATATCCATTTGGAATCCAACCCCCGGTCGCATCGAAATTCAAACGCCATTTAAAGGAAAATATTAATAGTCGGTTATTTAACTATCAATCAACATCACAACAATCACTAGATTTCAAATAATTTCCCAATTATTTATTTTCAAAATATCTTTGCAAGATATATTTTCACACTTCAACCATTTGAAGAAAAATTTCAAATCACTTTTCACTCGTGGAATAAGATTGCCGATATTATTTGTTTCTACTGAAAGTCTGCCGAGTTCAAATACTTTAAATAATTCAAATCACTTATCCAAAATATATACTTGGAAACATTTAGATAAAATTGTTTTAAAGCATTTATTTAAATACTAGTTATGAAAATATTATACCAATATCTCATATAAAACTTCAAGTCCAAGTTAACTTTAAAATAAAGTTAGTAGATTGGGTATAACTATTTAAATAACCATTTTCTATAACAAATATCAATTAAATTTTTAAATAATCACTTTATAATTAATTAAATAAATCTTTACTTTAAGATTTTCAAAATAACCTAAGTAAATAAATTTTTCCAAACATTCTATCTTTAAAACCATCTTTACAACTTCAATCTATATTTATAAACTATATTGAAAAAACATTCTCGGCTTTCCACGGAAAGTACACCTTCCATTCTAAAATGGTTCATTCAAATCAATTTATAAATCCTTCTGGATTTACTTTAAATTTACGTTCCAAATCCGTAAATTCCTTTCTACACTTTTAAAAATAACTCAATGTTTATTTTTAAAACAAAATTTCCTTTCCTTTACAAATTTCCATTGTGAATTCAAATTTCCAAATATCCATTGATATACGATTTTTCAAATCGATTCCTAAATATTCACTTCCAACACCAAATCAATTTTCGCATTGATTTCGCACCCAAATAAATTTCCAAATGGATTTCCCAAAGGTTTAATTTCAATCTCCAAAAATCAATTTCCAAATGGATTTCCCAAATTTGTCATCCTTTAAAATAAATCCCTTTATTATTATTTTTCCAAACTATTTAAAATCCAAATTTTAAATAAATTCTTCAACTATCAACCAATATTACTCAAAACCTATTTAAAAAAAATCTTTCCCTATATTTTGGAATTTATTCAATAGGATTTCACTATAGATTTTTTCTACATAAATTCAAAAATCCTATTTTATTTATTTCTGGTATCTTACGACACTAAAAATATATTCGGCTATATTTTAGCCTACAATGATTCCAATTATAATATAATCACACAGAGATTATAAATAGTTTAACACACAACAAATAAAACAAATTCAAATGTTTGAGGAACCCAGTTGGATCCCTCCAACCTGTTTCCCTGCATCCACAGACGTTTGCACAATAATTAAATACCAATTCCACTTCGAGGTGGAATATCGTGGAATATGGGTTTAATATAATAACCTCTACTATTATGCGGCGTATAGGGTCTATTTTAATATAACTAATAATAAGTTAGTCATCCAAACACACAATCAAAAAAATTTAAATTCAACTATCACAATTCAATAGCCAATCAATAACTGAAATTTTCAATTACTATAATTTCGAGTGAGAAGATCTCACTTTTGATTTGCAATCCATTTCCATTCCAGTTTCCTTAATAATTTTGACTTGAATAAACATAATCTAAATTTATTAATATTCAAACCAATCGGATAATTAATTTTTTTTACTTGATAATTTAAATTAACAATGATTTTATTTTTAACATTACAACTTGTTTGTTTGTTCTAATTAAAACTAGTTTCTTTTTAACAAAATATTTTCTTGAAACCTCACAAAAAATAATAAATACTTATGTAGATTCAAAAATCAAATTCCATATAATCTTCCAAACAATTTACACTCTATATTATTATTTATTTATATTTTTCCAAAGTCTCATATATATATATATATATATATATATAATTTTGTTTCCCTTTCAACACAAATTACTTTACTATTAAATTTCTGATAATTTAATCATTAACCAGCAAATTTATTTAAAAGTTTTTACTTAAATTAAAATAAACTGTTAATACCTTACAGTCTTATATCATCGCATTTAAATTGGAATGAATATATCTTATAGCTATTATCAACACGAATATTATATCTAAATCTTTAAATCAATATTTTATAAAGATTACTGTAAAAAAATTCCCACTGTAAGTATATATCTTTTTTTATTAAAATAAAACAGTAAAAATTGATTTACCAACTCGAATGTGAGTAATGCGCCACTGATCAGCCACCTACTAAGCCTTCATCGAACCCTAGTCCATCGACAAACCCTAGATCTGCCTACAACCATGTGCGCAACGATGTGTTCGCATCCTCACCAGCCTCGTCTCTATATCGCCCTCCCACCGTTGCATGACCCCTCACACCATTCAACTTAGCGAGCCCGAAGTTTGCCGACTTCCCTGAGAAATCGCGATGTCGATGCAGCCTAAGGCACCGCCATCTTTGGGGCACCCCAAACCCCTAGTAGTCATCGCCGCCCCCTCCCCCTTCGTGCATGTGCGCGCGGTCGCGACCGTACCTCGGTCTTCGATTTCGATTTTTTTTTTTGATTCAATTTTTTTTCCGTTGCTAATGAATTGGGCATTTGTTTTCTAACTGAAGAAAGAGGGGTCTCGGCTATAGATATTGAAGAGGGGAAGCGTGTAGAGGAAGGTAGGGTTCGATTTTTTTTATAATTTTATATTTGAAATATCTCGTATAACCTAACTCGAAATCCCGAACGCCTATCGAGGCATGCCGCCAGGCATTTATAAGGATTTATCTGCATTCCAAACACAATGGAATGTGGTTCGGAGGCTAATTCGATCATATGCGCAAGTTACGGAAGTAAACGATCAAATTTAAATTAAATCGATCAAAATAGTTTCTATGCGTTTTGAGCTGCCAGGCTCAAATGACAATTCCGATTGCTACGAAAATTGAAATCCGATAATATCTAACTATTATGGATCCAATGGAACTGGTTTCGTCAAATTCCGAGACAGTGCCTCGGAAGGCTATTTTTAAATATCGATTTAAACGATAGAATTTCAAAACTGAAGAAATTATTTCCAAATTAAATTCTGATGCTTCTATTATCTTCAGTATTATCAGTATGAATTTCCTAAGCCTTCGAAATATTTTAATCAGCTTAAAACTGAAGATTTAAATTTTTTATCCAACTTCATTAAATTCAATGCAATAATTTAATTGCCAAATTCATATTTTTATATTCAAAATTCAAGTTAAACTAACCTCCAAATATTTAAAATCAATTATATATTCCATTTCAAATGTTAAAAAATTTCGGGTCGTCGCAGTATTTGTTTTATTTCTTTCTCTTCTTTTTCTTATTTACCCTATAACAATCTTCCCCTTTGAATTGTTTGAGTCCGACGTGTGTGGTTTATCATCGATTTAAACCATCCAAAAAGGCTGGTCGCTACTGTTGTTGTCAGAGCTTACGTTTAGTGATAGCCTTAGCTTTATGGGGTCTAACTCATTAAAAATAGGGTAGTAATACCCTAAAATGGGTCGCTAATTGTATATATGAGAGAGCATATTTGTTAGTGTTATAAAAGGTTTTGCATTGTGCTAATTTGTTCTGTTTTGTATTTATAAATTTTGGTTGGTGCATAGGATGCTATGACATCGATAGGAATTTCTAAACACTTAATAGGACAAACCGACAAAATATTGTTTTGAAATATAGATAAATGAAATAATTTTTCCTATTATATATTGTGATGACCCGGAATTTTGGGCAATAGCAATTTAATAATCTTTGTTAATAAGTATTTAAATTGATTTAATAGTCTTCTTTTATAAATATTTAATTGGTAAAATTAATCTTTTTTCAAAGCTAATAAAATTGTTTTCTATTTATAGTGTATGTATATTTGTATATATTGTAAATAGAAAAGCTTTGGTTTGAATTTAACAAATAAAAACATGTTTTCAAATTTAATATATACTATAATTTGGAAGTTATAATTGAATTTAATATAAAACCTTTCAAAAGCTATCTGAAGGTTAACTATATATTTTCAAAACACTTACGGTAAATGTTTATTTACTTAAAATATATTTTAGCATCAGTTTAAAATAAGATTTAATAAAAGGTTATTTTGATTTCTTTTAAATTATACATGGTTTGTAAACACACATAAGATTAAAATATAAGTAACTAATTTAATACAGGATTTAGTATACTTTCTTCTAAAATTAAACATAAATAATTATAGTTTATATATACATATAATTTAAACAGGCTACCTAAATCTTTTAACCATGATAATATATTTAAATAATTATATATATAAATTCGTATTACATAATTTTAAAAGCATAATTATTTTCAAGATAATGTCTTAAGCATAAAAATTCTTGTTTTAACATTTGTAAATTAAGGGATTCATGCAAGATACATGTGTAGATTTAGTAACATGAAAATTAACAAATGGCATCAATGTCTCTTTAAAAATTTAATCATATTAATAAAATGTTTGAGAGAAAACCTGATTATTTTCTTTCAGTTCAAACATTTTTATTTTCCAATTCTATGTTTTTCTTCTCTAAACAAATAAAATCAAACAGCAGTAAGAATCAAAACTAATTCTACAACGACTCAAACCAAATCAACATCAGTTTTCAAAATTTTCAACCTGTGATCATGAAAACATAATGAAGATTAACAACAAGCAAGATTCAGACTCAAATTCAATCAAAAAAGTAAGCAATAAAGATTAATGCAACAATCAAAAAAAGGTTTCAGATTTAAAAGATGAGGAAACATTTCTCTGTTCTTTACAGGTGATAAAACCTAATTTTAAAAACAGTTTAAAATCTGTTACTATGTTTTGATATGTGTGATAAATGTTGTAGTAACATGATATGCAATGTTTACTTGAATGTTGGATGAGAATGCATGTTTACATAAGAGTTTGTCTATGAAATATCTGTGCATATGTATGTTCATGCTTCTCTGTTTTTGTTTCAGGCTCTAGATTTTCATTAAAAATTTATATCTACCTATATAATCATATTCAAGCTATAATTCCTGAAAGGGAAATAATTGTAACAATGTAATATAGATTTTATAAATGCTTACAAGTATTTAAATTTAGAAATTATTTCAGGAATAGGAAATTACAATGGAAATTAAAAAAATAGGTTAAAATCAAACATGTTAATTTCAATTTTTGATTATAGAATCTGATTTGTAGTGAAAAATGATGAATTTAGGTGATGAAATCTTGATTTTTAGTATGGTGTAAGTCGAGATAATCAGAGTTAATCGATTTTGGGTACTTTGCCGATTCCTATTGATCGACAGTGATTGGAGGTTTATGGTTGTTCCTGGAGGTGGAGGACAGCTCGATGGTCTCGGGAAAAATTGTAGAAGATTTTATTAAGGGCCGGGGTGGCTGGCCAGGGACGAACTAGGGTTCGAAGGGGTGTTTTGGTCGAGGGTATTGGTAAGCTTCATGCGACGTCGATCATTCACCGGAGGCGATCGCGATAGGGGGATATGGTTCGTCGGAGTGTGGAGTAGCTTCGGGTAGGTCGGTAGGTAATCCAGTGGTCGGAGATGGTGGTTGGTGGTGATTTTGTACAATCAGGTTTGCTCCAAATTTTTTATCGAAGCGCTCAATTTCGATCGTAGGTGTTTCCGTCGATCTGGGTTCTCATAAGGGACGGCGAGGCTGTCATTGACTGGCCGATGATCGAAGGAAGGGTCAAAGAGTGATGGTTCGACGGTGCACATGCATGAATTCATTTTCATGTCAGTGTTGGTTTTGACTTCGGGGAAGATTGAGATATCTCGGGTCGAACTCAAGTAGTTCTGTGGGTTGACTCGAAGTAGCAGTGTTTCGCGAGAGAACTCGGGGTTTTTGCATGATAAACTCAAGTTTGTCTCGAGTTTGTTTTTTGTCTTAATAACCAGATTTTTAAAAATCAGTGAAACATGAACAGATTTTATAAAGCATAGAAATCTAGTTTTATTAACAAAGAAAATGTTTAACAAAAGTTTCAAAGTTTAAAGGTAAATCAAAAACAAATTGTCCAAGTTAATTATTGTTTAATGTTCCAAAAAAGCAATTAATCAAGTATTAAGTTAATAAAATGATTAGATTTCAAAAGAACAATATTAACCAAGTTTGAATATATATGAAAATTGAATAAATTTTAAAAGGAATTGATAAATTTTCATGAATAAGTATTTATTTAATTTATTCAAACATGTTTTGAATAAGTTTCAAAGATTTTAAATGTTAAAATTTAATGTTCAATTGTTTTGTTTAAAGTAAATTATATATTCTTAATTGTGGAATTGATTCCTAAATATTTTCTAATGAAGTTTAATAAGTAATTAATGGAGATAAAGAATTATCTTTAATTAAGGTTGAGATTAATCATAGATAATTAATTAGTGAAATTAATCAAAAGTTAATCACTTAATGAGATTAATAAAGGTAAATAAATTGATATAAATAATCAAAGAATAATTACTTTGTATAAGTAATTAGTGGATAGTTAATGATTTTAATTAATTTAAAGATCATTAACTAGTGATTATGAAATGATTAATTAATGTGATTAATTTAAGACAATTAATTAAATTAATTAATTTATGGAATTGATTAGGTATAATTAATTAATATAAGTATAATTTTTTAGTGTAAGTAATTAATGGGTAATTACTGAATGTAATAAAAGAATAATTACTTAGGTTAAGTAATTGAAGGGTAATTACTGGAAGCAATTAATAAAGGGAAAATTCTCTAATAGAACTAATTAGAGGACAATTATTTAGTGGAAGTAATTTAGGATTAAATACTTTGTGTAATCAATTAAATATTAATTAATATAATTAGTTAAGGAGCTAATGAATTAAGGTAAGTAATTGCAGGATGGTTAATAACTGTTTGTAATTAATTAAGGTTAATTAAAGGAAAGTGATTAATTAAAGCATAATTAATTAATGGAATTAATTAAGGATCAATGTAATTAATTATAGCTAATTAATTAATGAAAGTAATTAGATGATCATAAATTAATGTAATTAATGAGAGTAAATAAAGTTAATTACTGTAAATGATTAAGGATAATTGATTTGTGTAATTAATTAAAGGCTAATTACTTAATGTAATTAAAGAATAATTAATCAAGGATGATTAAATTAAGATGGATAATTAGCGGGTGACTAATTAATTAGATTGTAATTGATTAATGTTAAATTAGAAGGTTTTAAAAGTGATTAAGTAATTAATTTAATTCATTGGTGGTTAATTAAATTAATTAAGGATGGTATGGATGATTAATCTTGCTTATGGATGATTGAATAAGATTGAATGCCTTGGATTATGTCATATCTTTGATATGTGATATGGGTTGCTTTGGTATATGAGATACTTTGGTTGAATTATGATAATATGTATTATCTAAATACTGTGATAATGTGAATTATCTATCTGTGTGAATATAGATAATAAATTGAATTGTTTAACCCTTGAACAACTTGGACATTAAAACGACCTTTTGGATTTCGGTGAGACGGGGATCGGATTTGCTTTAGTACAGCATGATAGGGGGTTCTCACTTCATGTTTGGTGGCAAGCAGGAGACTTTCACCTCTACATGTCCCTGTGAGGAAGTATAAGGCCTTGGGTTTTTTGCGAATCGAGAGGCTAGCTGTAAAAGCAAATTCGAGTACCACTTTATGCCGCGGAGGAGAATGGCCGCTGTCGATTGGTGAAAAGCCTAGACCGTTACATTGTGGTATCAGAGCACTAGGTTGAGTGAATACCTAGGCTTTGGAGTGATATCTTTATTGAGAGAGCGTACTTGCAATTATATACATATACATATACATATGCATATACATATGCATACGCATATACATATACATACGCATACGCGCATATGCATATGCATATGCATACGCCTACGCATATGCATATGCATACGCATACGCATACGCATATGCATACGCATACGCATACGCATACGCATACGCATACGCATACGCATATGCATACGCATACGCATACGCATATGCCTAGGCATACGCATACGCATATGCATATGCATATGCATATACCTATCTGTTTTGTTGGGTTATCTGTTATGCATATGCATATGCATACGCATACGCATATGCATATGCATACGCATACGCATACGCATACGCATACGCATACGCATACGCATACGCATACGCATACGCATACGCATACGCATATACCTATCTGTTTTGTTGGGTTATCTGTTCGGGTTACCCATATAAGTTAGGCTGACAGCTTGAGTTCTAGTAGTAAAAGGGGAGTGGTATGTGTAGCATGACTACCCATGGAAGAAGTCCGAGTGTTGAGGTTGGAAGAGTATTTGCCGAGGCTGTAGACCCAATACTGCCTCAAGAGAGCTTTGCATCATTGTGATTAGGATTTCACCAATCTCTGAAGGAAACCTTTTAAAGGTTTGGAGTCCAATATTGAAGTATGAGCTTGGTTGCGCTCGGGTAAGCAGATTTTCAATAGTTTGGATCTGTCAGATAAAGAAAAAGCAAGTGATGGTATCATGGCAACTTCAGGAAGGAGCAGCTGTGTGGTGAGATGGAGTAACTATTGATCTTCTCTAAGGTGATTTCTCTTGGAGCAAGATAAGAAAGTATTTGAGGAGCAGTTGATGCCTATCGTAGGGAAGACTTATCTGTATATAAGTGATCTGGATCTCTAGCAAGGAAGTTGTCTGTATTGGAGTATGAGACTAAGGTCAATGAGTTGCCTCACTTTGGACAAGGCCTCATTGTCACGCCCTTAAGGAGTATGAAATGTTTGCGCTTGGTTTGTGGTCTAGTTACTTGAGAAGATGTCTTCCCATCTTGAAGGCTCCTTGTGAAGTTGGTTGATGGCTTTGAAGTTCAAGGAGCTTATGGATAAGAAGTTCTGGCATTTGTGGCATCAGTGCAGCTCAGAGATGTTTTGTGTGCTAGCAGAAAAGTCTTCTGGCTAAGCAGTGTCCGAAAGATGGAGTTCGAATGTAGCAGAGTGGATCCTTTTCATCGATGGTTCAGGAGCCTTTGTGATTCTACTGTCAACAATCCGGACTTATAGTGGAAACTCACCCACTTCTTCAGTAGCTCAGCAAACTGGGTTTGCTCTAATTTTTGATCGAAGTGCTCGATTTGGATTCATAGGTGTTTCCATTGATCTGGGTTCTCGTAAGGGAAGGCGAGGCTGTCATTGCCTGGCCGATGATCGGAGGAAGGGTCGGAGAGTGATGGTTCGACGGTGCACGTGCACGAATTCATTTTCGTGTTAGTGTTTGTTTTGGCTTCGGGGAAGATGGAGATATCTCGGGTCGAACTCGGGTACTTCTGTAGGTTGACTCGAAGTAGTTGTGTTTCGCGAGAGAACTTGGGGTTTTCGCTTGATTAACTCGAGTTTGTCTCGGGTTTGTATTTTGTCCTAATAACCAGATTTTTAAAAATCAATGAAACATGAACAGATTTTATAAAGCAAAGATATCTAGTTTTATTACCAAAGAAAATGTTTAACAAAAGTTTCAAAGTTTAAAGGTAAATCAAAAATAAATTTTCCAAGTTGATTATTACTTAAAGTTCCAAAACAAAGTAATTAGTCAAGTATTACGTTAATAAGATGATTAGATTTCAAAAGAAGAATATTAACCAAGTTTAAATATATTTAAAAATTGAATAAGTTTTAAAAGGATTGATAAATTTTCATGAATAAGTATTTATTTAATTTATTCAAACAAGTTTTGAACAAGTTTCAAAGACTTTAAATGTTAAATTTAATGTTAAATTGTTTTTTTAAAGTAAATTATATATTCTTAATTATGGAATTGATTCCTAAATATTTTCTAATGAAGTTTAATAAGAAATTAATGGAGATAAAGAATTATCTTTAATTAAGGTTGAGATTAATCATATATAATTATTTAGTGAAATTAATTAAAAGTTAATCACTTAATGAGATTTATAAAGGTAAATAAATTGATGTGGATAATCAAAGAATAATTACTTAGTATAAGTAATTAGTGGATAGTTTTAGTGGATAGTTAATGATTTTAATTAATTTTAAGATTATTAACTAGTGATTATGAAATGATTAATTAATGCGATTAATTTAACATAATTAATTAGATTAATTAATTTAGGATAATTATTTGTGGAATTGATTAGGTATAACTAATTAATGTAAGTATAATTATTTAGTGTAAGTAATTAATGGGTAATTACTGAATGTAATAAAAGAATAATTACTTAGGGTAAGTAATTGAAGGTTAATTACTGGAAGTAATTAATAAAGGTAAAATTCGTTAATAGAAGTAATTAGAGGATAATTACTTAGTGGAAGTAATTAAGGATTAATTACTTTGTGTAATTAATTAAGGATTAATTAATATAATTAATTGAGGAGTTGATTAATTAAGGTAAGTAATTACAGGATGTTTAATTATTATTTGTAATTAGTTTAGTTTAATTAAAGGAAAGTAATTAATTAAAGTATAATTAATTAATGGAATTAATTAAGGATCAATTTAATTAATTATAGCTAATTAATTAATGAAAGTAATTAGAGGATCATAAATTAATGTAATTAATGAGAGTAATTAAAGGTTAATTACTGTAAATGATTAAGGATAATTAATTCATGTAATTAATTAAAGGCTAATTACTTAATGTAATTAAAGAATAATTAATAAAGGATGATCAAAGTAAGATGGATAATTAGTGGGTGATTAATTATTGGATTGTAATTAATTAATGTTAAATAAGCAGGATTTAAAAGTAATTAAGTAATTAATTTAATCCATTGGTGGTTAATTAAATTAATTAAGGATGGTATGGATGATTAATCTTGCTTATGGATGATTAAATGAGATTGAATGCCTTGGATTATGTGATATCTCTGATATGTGATATGGGTTGCTTTGTGCTATGAGATACTTTGGTTGAATTGTGATAATATGGATTATCTAAATATTATGATAAGGTGAATTATCTATCTGTGTGAATATAGATAATAAATTGAATTTTTCAACCTTTGAACAACTTGGACATTAAAACAGCGTTTTGGTTTTCGGTGAGACCGGGATCGGATTTTCGAATTGGATGTCCAAAAACCACATCGATCCAAATTAAACATTAGGTTGTGAATTCAAGTGAAGATCAAGATGAAGACTCGAAGTGTGAGAAATATTTTTTGTTAAAACTCTAAGGGTGATTCCAATACGAGTATATCGGGGATAGTACTTTCAGATTTGAGATAAAGATTTAGAGTACAAGGGATATTGTCGTTAATTCTGAGGGTGATCCAAAATGAGTGTAACGAGATAGTGCCTTCAATTTCTTTCGAACCCGAAAGGAACTTGTATGGATTGAATGCTTTCAAAACATCGTCAGGAGGGCGATGAGCATTATAAGATAGATGTATTCTATAAAGATAATCGCAGCCATATGCTTCATCAATCGGGAATGGCTAAAACAGGGGAGGTGCAGCAAGACTAAGTAGGTCGTGCCCAAGTAGGACAAGATTTTCCCCTATATTGATGTCCCTTTTTATTTGGCTTAGTGGGCAGTTGGTTCGCGGCCAATTGCGGGGTTGTCTTGTTCTGGACTATCCAGTAAGGGATGGTTCCGGCCTTGTGTTGTAGGGGATTTAGGGCGTATCCTCGGTATTCTGATCTATACCAGGTACTATGAAGGGTAGTACCCCAGTTGTCCTGCCATTGTATGGAATCCAATCTCCAATAAGTGCCATCGGACTCGATTGTAAACCTATGTATGCTGGAATTTAATAAATGTAACAATTTCGGCTATTTTCTACTTACTTGAAAACCCTAGACACTATTATAATATCACTGGATTTCCTATCAAATGTTTTGGTTATCGTAAGATAAAAAAAATCCGTTTTTATGGGCATGAAGTCTTAGGAGATACTTTTTGTATCCAAAGGTTTTTCAAAGTTAAGCAACTTTAACCCGTTTATTCACACCAGACCCATGTCTGACCCAGAGTTTATTTTCTGTTTTATTAAACTCTCGGGTACTCGAAATTTTACGAGTAGCCAAGGGATTCAGGTTAGCTTTGTCAAATTCTGGAGGAGATTTGGAGCAAGAGGCTTCAGCGTATATAGATATTATGGTTCTGCTATGCTTGTGTTTGTGTTTGTATCTCTGTGTTGTATCTTGAGTTGTTATGATTAGATAGGTCTTTATAACTGTCTAGCATGTGATGTGTAAGCTATGTAACTCTGATAGATGTTGTATATTGTATAATAATTATGTGGTTAATATATTTTATTCATTCCGCTATGAGATTATGATAATGATGCGTCTTTCTGTGGAATGAAAGGCGGGTCGTTACATATACTTTGTATATAAAATAATAAATTTTATAAATGTTATAGTTGGATATAATATGTCGCTTGTTAGGTAGAGAAATTTTATATATATCGATTGAAAAATAAAATTTACAAATAAAACGAATATAAACTAAAAATTTGAGAATTTAATTCCAGGGATGTGATATCTCGGAATTTTGGCAATATAAATTTAAATAATCTGTATTAAAAAAAATTAAATTGATTTGATAAAATTTGAATTGATTTAATAATCATCTTTTAATAAATATTTAAATTGGTAGATTATACTTTTTTATAAAAAGAAAATAAATTGTTTTCTATTTATAATATATATATATATATATATAATTGTATATATTGTAGATAGATAAGCTTTGGTTTGGAATTTAGTAAATGAATCAATTTTCTAATTCTAATTTATTTTTGGTAAATTGGAAATTTTGATTTAAATTAAACATTTAGCTTTTCAAAGCAATTTAATAAAATAACTATATGGTTTATACTTAAGGTAAATCTTATTAATTAGCTTAAATATGAATCTAAATTAGATTAACATAAAAGCTTTGTTTTATTTTCCTTTTAAATATTGCTTGAAATTATATATAAGAGTTCAAATTATAATTTACATATGATCTTAATATATTGAGTAATAGAAGTGAATTATAATCTCTTTTATAAATCATTTAAAATTATTAAATTTTTTATTTTCAAATAATAATTATAATACCTAGTATTTATAAACATAAATAGATTTTATAAAAATTGGATTTGTTATTTTTAAATTTAATAAAAGTTATATATACATATAGATATATATATATATATATATATATATATAACTTGATTTTTAAATTAGGTTTCATAATTTAATTTAAATTTGAATTTAATGCTTTGAAATTCAAAAGAATATATACTTAAAAATATTTGAATAAGCTTTTATTTATAATTTGTTTTGTTTCATTTTTCTTTAAAATAAAATAAAAATAGGGAGAAATTTATTTATATATACATAAAAGGTAATGAATTAAGATTTAAAGCCTTTATAAACAATTTAAATTAAAATAAAATATTTAATTTAAATTTATTTATCTCTTAAGACCTAAATGACATGTGTTAAGTCATAAATTAAACATTGTGACAAATGTTAAATTAAGAAAAACTGTCCTATTTAGTTTTTCATTTTCTTTTATTTTAATTAAATCAAAATTTTACTTATATAAACACATTTCTTATCATCCTTATTCTTTTTTCTATTCTTCTTTTTAAAAACTTAAGAAATCTTCAGGTGGAAATCTGAAATCATCTTCTTCAAAACAGAAAATTCTGTTTAAAACAAAATCAGTAATCCCCTCAAAAAAAATTCTGAAACCAATATTTCCCTCTAACCAAATCAAACAAAACTATCTGAATCATCTTCAAAACTGGAATGCAAAACAAATAAACTTGAAGCTCTCTTCAAATCATTAACCTGAAAATCAATTTGCAACTCAAGCTTGCATGCAACTGCAATTTCAATCCATGCCTGTATTTTTTTTTTTTTTTGGAAGCATGCATGAAGTTGTAAATCAGTGAGCAAGCAATGCAGAAAAACATGATTAAAGTTTTTAAAAGCAAACTGCAGTTTAAATTCAAATGCAAACAATAGCAACTCAAGTTCAAAGCACATTCCAGTTCAAGCTTTTAAAAAACATGGTTGCTCTGTTCATCATCCTAATCTGTGAGTGACATCACTTTTTCTTAAAATTAAGTATGAAACTAGTTGCTTATTTTACTCTGGAAATAATTGTGTTTGTATGATATTTACAAGTTCATTAATGGTATATATATGAACGTATGTAGTGTGCATGTTGCTGTGTAATTCATTTTTTTGTACTTAAGTTACAGGTTCAAGAATTGCTTAAAAATTTCATTTCATTGGATCAAATCTGTGTTAAGATTTATGATTCAAATAAAACGTAGCTGTGTAACAAAAGTTAAAGTTTTAATTTTATTTAATATATAAAAAAAATCTGTATTGACTTTGGAAAACAAAATATAACAGAACAAACCTTTTGTAAGTAAAAATTTGATCATCCAGATTCATTGATTCAAGAGTATAAATCGATTACTTGAACTAATACTTGAATTTTAAAACTAAAATCAGAATTTAGTTTGAAGAAGATTGAGTATTTCTGGTTTGACCAGAAAAGGTGTTTTGGTATGTAATGTCAATCTAGGTGGTCGGGGTGGCCAGCATCTTCTTTGGTGATGGAGTGGTGATAGGAGTATTAGAGAAAAATATTGGCAAGTGGATCATTGCGGTGAGGTGATGGTGGTTAAGGATTGAAATTTTTAACCTTAGTTTTCTGTTGATCAGAAAATTTGCTCGACGCAAACTCTATATGTGATCGAGCTTTCCCAGATTAAGGGAAAAAATAGTTGGAGTGTGGAAGAGGTTGTGGCCGAAGGCGAAGCTACTCTGGTGGTCGAAGCCTTGAGTTTGAGGCGATTTCCAGTATTCGACATTGTTCCAGATTTGAGCTCATAAGCTCGATTTTGATTTTGGGCTTCTGCAAATTATTTGATGGTCGGAATTAGGTTGGGAGATGATCGTCGACTTGCATGTGTCGTCGCGAGTGGTCAGAGTTGGCGGCAGTGATGGTGTAGGTGCACGGAGTACATGGGGTATCTGATGTTGTTTTGGGGGAAGAAGGGTACTTGAGCGATGTTCGGGTTAATTCATGGTTTTGCTCGAAGCTTTGGGGTATTGGACTCGAATCACTGATATGCGGGCTCGGGTATGTTGATGTTACAGGTTTATGTGTAGAACTGTCAGTACTTTAGTTTTCAAATGAATTTAAATGAAATGTTACTCGAGTTTTACTCGTGTTATTTTGTGTTTTGCTCGGGCTAGGTTAGGTTAGGCTCGAGTGATTCATTTGTGGTTCGAGTTAGTTTTGTTACAGGTTAGAAAACTTGTTCTGTTTTCAAATTTAAACTGAAAATTTAAAATATTTAGCAAAGATTTAAAATAAGGTTTAAATCTAATTTTAAATAATGGATTAAAGTTTAATTTGAATCTTAGCCGAAAATGAATAAAGTTTTTAAATTCAAATTTGTTTAAAATACCTTAAAAGGTTAAGTGTTTAAAAGTGTTTTCAAAGGAATTTGAATTTAAGTTGTAGTTTGAAATGTAAAGGTATGTTTTAAACAAAGTTTAAATCTGATTCAAATCTGAATTTGAATCTTTGTTTTAAAATAAATTTAAGTTTTATAAATTTTAGTGTTTAACAATTTTGAATGGTAAAGTAAAATTTAAGTATTTTGAATTTAAGAAGGATTTTGGTTTAAACTCTTGTAAAATTTCTTTTATAAGAAAAAGTATTCTTTAACATGTAAATTTAAAGTTTTTAAGTTGATTTTAAATTTTGTTAAAGATAAATTTGGTTTCATTTTAAAACTTGAATTTAAAATGAAATTTGAAATTAAATTTGGAAATGAATGTTTTCAAATATATTTGTGGTAATTTAACCATAGATAAGAAAAAGGTTTTATCTTAAAGCTAAATTAGAATTTAATGATTTGTTATTTATTTAATTATTAGGGTAATTAAATGGATAATTAATTTATTTAATAAATTAATGAAATGGATAATTACTTAAAGTAATTAAGGGTTTTAAACTTAAAAGTTTAAGGTTAATTATTCTTAGAATAATTAACTTTTAATTTAAGAATCATTAATTAAATAAGATTAGATTTTAATTAATGATTAATAATTAATTAATCAAGTAATAAAGGATTAATTAAGTTACAAGTAACACTTAATTAATTAAATAATTAGGAATTAATTAATGGGCTATTAATGATTAATTAATTTGTAAACAATAATGATTAAAATAAGTTAATTACTTTAAAAAAATAATTAATGAATTGTTAATAGTTAATGAAGTTTATTAACTAAGGATTATTTAATGATTAATTAATGTCATTAATTTTTAATAATTAATTTGATTAATTAATTTAAAGACAACAGTTTGTATAAATTGTTAAGTATAATTACTTATGGAAGTAATTAAGGAATTAATTACTCATTGTAATTAATTGAGTTTAATTTGATTATATTAAGTTAATTAATTCAGTTTAATTAATTTAGAATAATCACTTGATGGTTTGTGAAGTATAATTACTTAATGTAATTTAATGATGAGTATTACTTAGGAAAGTAATTAATGCGTAATCACTGGATGTAATTAATTGAAGGTGATTAGATGATGGAAGTAATTTGAGTATAATTACTTTGTAAAATTAATCAAGGGATTAATTAGAGGTAATTAACTAAGGAGAAATTAATTTATTTGGTGAAGTAATTAAGGGTAGTTAATTACTAAATGAAGTTAATCAAGGGTGATTAACAATTATGGTTTAAATAAAGATTAATTTCTTATGTAATTAATTTAAGTAGGAAATGTAATTAGAAATCATTAATTATTATAATTAATGATGTAATTAAGAAGGGATTTTTGTGAAATAATTAATAAATGAAGGAATTAATTAATGTAATTAATTAAGGATTAATGTAACTAATTATAGTTAATTAATTTATGAAGTAATTAAAGATTTATTACTATATTTGGGTTTATAAATTAACTAAAGGGTAATTACTTGAATGTAATTAAGAAATAATTAATCAAGGGTGATTAATTAAGGTGATTGATTAGAGGATAATTAATTAATTAGTTTATAATTAATTAATGGTTATGTAAGAAAGATTTATATTGATAGAGTAATTAATTTAATCCACTTTAAATTAGTTAGAAATGATGTAATTAATTTAATTAATTTTAAATTAATTATATTGGTGTGATTATTAATCATTACTTATATATGAATGGACGATATTGGTTGCCTTGAATGGTTTGAGATCTCAGATATGAGATAAGTAATGTTATGTGATATGGATGCTTTGGTTGCATTGAGATGATAATATGAATTATCTACTTGTGATTGATAATATGAATTATCTATTGTGATGATAATGTTGATTATCTATTGTGAATTTGTGAATTATCTATCTGTGTGTATATAGATAATGAAATTGAATTGTTTTAAACTTTTAAAACAACTTGGCCTTAAAAGATACGCTTTGGATTTCGATGAGACCGGGATCAGATTTCCATATTTGGATATCCGAAAACCACATCGATCCAAATTAACGATAGGTCGTGAACCTGATGTGAAAAGTGAAGACTCGAGGTGTAAGAACTATTCGTCAGTATAACTCTGAGGATGATTCCGAGATGAGTTTGACGGAGTAGTACTTTCAGATTCGAGATGAAGATTTAGAGTGCAAAGGTTATCGTCGTGAACTCTGAGGGTGATTCCAAAATGAGCGTAACAAGATAATGCCTTTGGTTTCTTTCGAATCTGAAACGAACTTGTATGGATTGAATGCTTTCAGAACATCGTTAGGTGGACGATGAGCATTCTAAGTGATGTGTTCTCTAAAGGTAATCGTAGCCTCAAGCCTCATCAATCGGGAATGGCTAAAGTAGGGGAGGTGTGACAAGGCTAAGTGGGTCATGCCCAAGTTGGACGAGATTTTCCCCTGTCTAGAAGACCCTTTTATTTCGGCTGTGTGGGCTGTTGGAACGTACGCCAACTACGAGGTTATCTTGTTCGGAACTGCTCAGTAAGGAATGGTTCCGGCCTTGTGTTGCAGGGGATTGGGAGTAATCCTCGGTACGATGATCTAGGCCACGTACTGTGACGGGAAGTACCCCGGTAGCCCTGCCATTGTATGGAATCCAAACTCCACTAAGTGCCATACATATTGATTGTGCCCAACTATGTTGGAACGTGAGATGTAAGCATTCCAGCTATTTCTGTATTTTACTTGAAAACCCAAGACCCTATTATAATATCACCGGATTTCCTATCAAATGTTTTGGTTAGCGTAAGGTAAAAACTTTTCCATGTTTATGTGTGGAAAGTCTTACGTGATACCTTTTGTTTTCAAAGGTTTTTCAAAGTTAAGCAACCTTAACCTGTTACTCACACCAGACCCATGTATGACCCGGAGTTTATCTTCTATTTTCTTAAACTCATGGGTACTCAAATTTTTACGAGTAGCCAAGGGATTCAGGTTAGCTTTGACGAATTTTGGAGGAGCAATGGAGCAGGAGGCTTCTGCTTGTAGATATATAGTTTCCGTTGTGTGTTCTCTGATTTCAATGGTTTTTCAAAGTCAAGCAACCTTAACCTGTTACTCACACCAGACCCATGTCTGACCCGGAGTTTATCTTCTGCTTTCTTAAACTCTTGGGTACTCAAATTTTTACGAGTAGCCAAGGGATTCAGGTTAGCTTTGACGAATTGTGAAGGAGCAATAGAGCAGGAGGCTTCTACATGTAGATATATAGTTTACGCTGTGTGTTCTCTGATTCGGTATCTCTTTCTTGTATTATATTGAGTTGTATAACTAGACAGGTGTTTATAACTGTCTAGTATGTGATGTATATGCTGTGTAACTCTGATTGGTGTTGTATATTATGTAATATTTATGTTATTAATATAATTTATTTCGTTCCTCTATTGAGATTCTGATGTTGTTTCTTCTTTCTTCTCTTTCTTTTATCTTTTCTATCCCTTTCTTTCTTCAAGATGATGCGATTTTTCTGTGGTGAGAAAGTTGGGTCGTCACTGTTGGTATCGAGTGCTAGGTTGAGTGAATACCTAGGCTTTGAAGTGATTTCTTTCTTGAGAGAGCGTATTTGTAATTTTGAATATATATATATATATATATATATATATATATATATATATATATATATATATATATATATATATTCTTCTACCTATCGGTTGGGTTACATGTTCAGGTTTTCCAATCTAAGTTATAAAGGTAGATAAGGTAGTGGGGTGTGTAACACGACTACTACCAATGGTTGGAGTTTGAATATTGAGGTTGGAAGTGTATCTATCGAGACTGTAGACCTAGTACAGTCTCAAGTGAGCTTTGCAGCTTGATGTAAGGATTTCATCGATCTCTGAAGGATACCTTTTAAAGATTCGGAGTCCATCGTTGAAGTTGGATGAGTGGAGTCAGGATCTGCTGGTTAGGCAAAAGCGAGTGATGGTATCTTGATACCTTAGGAATTAGTAGCTGTGTGATGAGACGCGGTGACTATGAATTGTCTCCAAAGATGATTCTTTGGAACAAGTTTAGGAAGTATATATGCTTCGATGTTGTAGCCGGGTTCAGAAGGATGTTTTCGTCTAGTTTGTGGTACGAGTTTCTCGAAGAGCTTTGGATTAGGAAGTCTTTGGTGTCGGTGTCAGCAGTGCAGCTCGGAGTGTTTTGTGCTGGCAAGGAGATCCTTTGGCTAAGCAGTTTTTCTGGAGGTAGAGTTCAGAATCAGCAGAGTGGATCCATTTCATCGATGGATTGGCTAGATAAGCGTAAGCTGTTTTGATTGGTAAAGAGAGAACAGTTTTCTTTGGATATTAGGCTTGGTTGGTTGCAAAAGTGAAGTGACTTGCGATAGTTTGAGTGTTCTCTTGGGTTATCAGAGGTTTATCTGGAGGTTGAGTTTTCTTATCGACTGGATTCTAGAAGTGCTATCGGTGGTTCAGGAGAAGGATGACTTCTAGAGAGGGTTTGGTGAAGCAGCTTAGGATCAAATGGGACATATGAGTTTTCTTTTATGGATCTGTTGAACCATATTTCTGAGATGTGTTGTCCAGTTTGTGCTCGTATTCTTCATCAGCATTTTCATCTACTTCGGATCAGAGTTGTGCAGCGGAAGCAGTTTGGGAAGTGCTTTTGTTTTGTCTTTTCCGGATAGGCGAAGTAAGTTAGTCTTCTGATGATTGAGGAGTAGAGTGAGTGTTCTTGGTTTGGGATTGATCTTAAGTAGACCATTGGGTTGGGTTGTTTTGGACCAGTTTGTTTCTAGAGACATCAGCGAAGGTTGAGTGATCGGGAAAGATAAAGGTAGCCCAAGATCGCCAGGAGTATTTTGTGGATAAGAGACGAAGGAATTTGGATTCTGGAATCGGAGATTTGATTTTGGGTAAGTTTTCTCCGATCTAAGGAACTATAAGATTGAGTAAGACTGGGTAGGTCAGCTCCAAGGTGTTTTGGATCTTTTCTGTGTTCTTGTCAGGATTAGTGTTTTATTTTCAAGGTTGAATTGCTAGTTTGGATAACTGAGATTCGATGTGTTTCACGTATCTCTGAGGGAGTATGTGTACGATCTATCTCTGGTTGTGGAGCAAGCAATTCAGGAGGATGTGATTGTTGTGTCAGACTTATCTGTAGTCTGATATCCTGTTTAGTTTTGTAGATCTAGTTGAATAGGAGCTCTGTAGCTTAGTAGTATAGATTGTTTGGATTCTGTAAAGCGATTATCCCGGTATTTATATACTTGGGAAACTCGAGGAAATTTTATCCAGAATTTTGTCTGGATAATTAAATTTGTTTGATTGGATTAATTAGTTGCTACAATTGTTAGCGTATGATTGATAATATATGCTTGTGTTTTAAAATAAAATCTTAGATAGATTATTAAATTACCTTTTCTTTTAAATTTCGAGGACGAAATTCTTTTAAGGGGGGAAGAGTGTGATATCCCAAAATTTTGGCAATATAAATTTAATAATCTGTGTTAAAAAAAATTAAATTGATTTGATAAAATTTGAATTGATTTAATAATCTTCTTTTAATAAATATTTAAATTGGTAATTTGTACCTTTTGTTAAAAAGCAAATAAATTGTTTTCTATTTATAATATATATATATAATTATATATATTGTAAATAGATAAGCTTTGGTTTGGAATTTAGTAAATGAATCAATTTTCTAATTCTAATTTATTTTTGGTAAATTGGAAATTTTGATTTAAATTTAACATTAAGCTTTTCAAAGCAATTTAATTAAATAACTATATGGTTTATACTTATGGTAAATCTTATTTGTTAGAATTATATTTAATTAGCTTAAATATAAACCTAAATTACATTAACATAAAAGCTTTGTTTTACTTTCTTTTTAAATATTGCTTGAAATTATATATAAGAGTTTAAATTATAATTTACATATATCTTAATATATTGAGTAATAGAAGTGAATTATATCTCTTTTATAAATCATTTAAAATTGTTAAATTTGTTATTTTCAAATAATAATTATAATTCCTTGTATTTATAAACATGAATAGATTTTATAAAAATAGGATTTTTTATTTTTAAATTTAATAAGAGTTATATATACATACATACATATATATATAACTTGATTTTTAAATTAGGTTCTATAATTTAATTTAAATTTGAATTTAATGTTTTGAAATTCAAAAGAATAAATACTTAAAATATTTGAATAAGCTTTTGTTTATAATTTGTTTTGTTTCACTTTTCTTTAAAATAAAATAAAAATAGGGAGAAATTTGTTTATATATACATAAAAAGTAATAAATTAAGATTTAAAGCTTTTATAAACAATTTAAATTAAAATAAAATATTTAAGAGACATGTGTAAATCTCTTAAGACCTAAATGACATGTGTTAAGTCATAAATTAAACATTGTGACAAATTTTAAATTAAGAACAAGTTCCTATTTAGTTTTTCATTTTATTTTTTTTTAACTAAATCAAAAATTTACTTATATAAACACATTTCTTCTCATCCTTATTCTTTTTTCTATTCTTCTTTTTCAAAACTTAAGAAATCTTCAATTGGAAATCTAAAATCATCTTCTTCAAAAAACAAAATTCTGTTCAAAAAAAATCTGTAATCCTCTCAAAAACAATTCTGAAACCAATATTTTCCTCTAACCAAATCAAACAAAACTATCTGAATCATCTTCAAAACTGGAATGCAAAACAAATAAACCTGAAGCTCTCTTCAAATCATTAACCTGAAAATCAATTTGCAACTCAAGCCTGCATGCAACTGCAATTTCAATCTATGCCTGCATTTTCTTTTTTTTTTGGAAGCATGCATGAAGTTGTAAATCAGTGAGCAAGCAATGCAAAAAAACAAGATTAAAGTTTTTAAAAGCAAACTGCAGTTTAAATTCAAGTGCGAACTACAGTAACTCAAGTTCAAAGCACATTCTAGTTCAAGCTTTTCAAAAACATGGTTGCTCTGTTCATCATCCTAATCTGTGAGTAACATCACTATTTTTTAAAATTAAGTATGAAACTAGTTGCTTATTTACTCTAGAAATAATTATGTTTGTATGTTATTTACAAGTTCATTAGTGGTATATATGAATGTATGTAGTGTGCATGTTGCTGTGTAATTTATTTTTCTGTACTTAAGTTACAGGTTCAAGAATTGCTTAAAAATTTCATTTCATTAGATCTAATCTGTGTTAAGATTTATGATTCAAACAAAATGTAGCTGTGTAATACAAGTTAAAGTTTTAATTTTATTTAATATATAAAAAAATCTGTATTGACTCTGGAAAACAAAATATAACAGAATAAACCTTTTGTAAGTAAAACTTTGATCATCCATATTCATTGATTCAAGAGTATAAATCGATTACTTAAACTAATACTTGAATTTTAAAACTAAAATCAGAATTTCTAGTTTGAAGATGATTGATTATTTTTTGTTTGACCAGAAAAGGTGTTTTGGTATATAACTGTCAATCTAAGTGGTCGGGGTGGCCAGCATCTTCTTTAGTGATGGAGTGGTGATAGGAGAATTAGGGAAAAATATTGGGAAGTGGATCATTGCAGTGAGGTAATGGTGGTTAAGGATTGAAATTTTTAACCCTGGTTTTCTATTGATCAGAAAATTTGTTCGACGCGAACTCTATAGGTGATCAAGCTTTCCCAGATTCAGGGAGAAGATAGTTGGAGTGTGGAAGAGGTCGCGGCCGGAGGTGAAGCTACTCTGGTGGTCGAAGTCTTGAGTTTGAGGCGATTCCAGTATTCGACATTGTTCCAAATTTGAGCTCATAAGCTCGATTTTAATTTTGGACTTCTGCAAATTGTTTGATGGTCGGAATTAGGTTGGGAGATGATCGTCGACTTGCGTGTGTCGTCGTGAGTGGTCGGAGTAGGCGGCAGTGATGGTGCAGGTGCACGGAGTACATGGGGTATCTGCTGTTGTTTTGGGGGAAGAAGGGTACTGGAGTGATGTTCGGGTTAATTCATGTTTTTGCTCGAAGCTTTGGGGTATTGGACTCGAAGTCACTGATATGCGGGCTCGGGTGTGTTGATGTTACAGGTTTATGTGTAAAATTGTCAGTACTTAAGTTTTTAAATGAATTTAAATGAAATGTTACTCGAGTTTTACTCGTGTTATTTTGTGTTTTGCTCGGGCTAGGTTAGGTTAGGCTCGAGTGATTTATTTGTGGTTTGAGTTAGTTTTGTTACAGGTTAGAAAACTGTTCTGTTTTCAAATCTAAACGAAAAATTTAAAATATTTAGCCAAGATTTAAACTAAGGTTTAAATCTAATTTTAAATAATGGATTCAAGTTTAATTTGTATCTTAGCTGGAAATGAATAATGTTTTTAAATTCAAATTTGTTTAAAATACCTTAAAAGGGTTAAGTGTTTTTAAAGGAATTTGAATTTAAATTGGAGTTTGAAATGTAAAGGAATGTTTTAAACAAAGTTTAAATCTGATTCAAATCTGAATTTGAATCTTTATTTTAAAATAAATTTATGTTTTATAAATTTAAGTGTTTAACAATTTTGAAAGGTAAAGTACAATTAAATGTTTTGAATTTAAGAAGGATTTCGGTTTAAACTATTGTAAAATTTCTTTTATAAGAAAAAGTATTCATTATCATGTAAATTTAAAGTTTTAAATTGATTTTAAATTTTGTTAAAGATAAATTGGGTTTCATTTAAAACTTGAATTTAAAATGAAATTTGAAAATAAATTTGGAAATGAATGTTTTCAAATATATTTGTGATAATTTAACCATAGATAAGAAAAAGGTTTTATCTTAAAGTTAAATTAGAATTTAATGATTTTTTATTCATTTAATTATTGGGGTAATTAAATGGATAATTAATTTATTTAATAAATTAATGAAATGGATAATTACTTAAAGTAATTAAGGGTTTTTAACTTAAAAGTTTAAGATTAATTATTCTTAGAATAATTAACTTGTAATTTAAGAATCATTAATTAAATAAGATTAGATTTTAATTAATGATTAGTAATTAATTAATCAAGTAATGAAGGATTAATTAAGTTACAGTTAATACTTAATTAATTAAATAATTAGGAATTAATTAATGGGCTATTAATGACTAATTAATTTGTAATCAATAATGATTAAAATAAGTTAATTACTTTAGAAAAATAATTAATGAATTGTTAATAGTAATGAAGGTTATTAACTAAGGATTATTTAATAATTATTTAATGTGATTAATTTTTAATAATTAATTAGATTAATTAATTTAAAGATAATCAATTGTGTAAATTGTTAAGTATAATTACTTATGGAAGTAATTAAGGAATTAATTACTCATTGTAATTAATTGAGTTTAATTTGATTAGATTAAGTTAATTAATTCAGTTTAATTAATTTAGAATAATCACTTGATGGTTTATGAAGTATAATTACTTAATGTAGTTTAATGATGAGTAATTACTTAGGAAAGTAATTAATAGGTAATTACTGGATGTAATTAATTGAAGGTGATTTGATGATGGAAGTAATTTGAGTATAATTATTTTGTAAAATTAATCAAGGAATTAATTAGAGATAATTAATTAAGGAGTAATTAATTTATTTGGTTAAGTAATTAAGGGTAGTTAATTACTGAATGGAGTTAATCAAGGGTGATTAACAATTATGGTTTAAATAATGATTAATTTCTTATGTAATTAATTTAAATAGAAAATGTAATTAGAAATCATTAAGTATTATAATTAATGATGTAATTAAGAAGGGATTATTTATAAATAATTAATAAATGAAGGAATTAATTAATGTAATTAATTAAGGATTAATGTAATTAATTATAGTTAATTAATTTATGAAGTAATTAAAGATTTATTACTGTATTTGGTTTATAAATTAATTAAGGGTAATTACTTGAATGTAATTAAGAAATAATTAATCAAGGGTGATTAATTAAGGTGATTGATTAGAGGATAATTAATTAATTAGTTTTTAACTAATTAATGGTTATGTAAGCAAGATTTATATTGATAAGTAATTAATTTAATTCACTTTAAATTAATTAGAAATGATGTAATTAATTTAATTAATTTTAAATTAATTATATTTGGAGTGATTATTAATCATTGCTTATATATGAATGGATGATATTGGTTGCGTTGAATGGTTTGAGATCTCGGATATGAGATAAGTAATGTTGTGTGATATGGATGCTTTGGTTGCATTGAGATGATAATATGAATTATCTATTTGTGATTGATAATATGAATTATCTATTGTGATGATAATGTTGATTATCTATTATGAATCTATGAATTATCTATGTGTGTGTATATAGATAATGAAATTGAATTGTTTTAAACTTTTAAAACAACTTGGCCTTAAAAGTACGCTTTGGATTTCGATGAGACCGGGATCGGGTTTCCATATTTGGATATCCGAAAACCACATCGATCCAAATTAGCGATAGGTCGTGAACCTCATGTGAAGAGTGAAGACTCAAGGTGTAAGAAATATTCGTCAGTATAACTCTGAGAGTGATTCAGAGATGAGTTTGATGGAGTAGTACTTTCAGATTCGAGATGAAGATTTAGAGTGCAAGGGCTATCGTCATTAACTCTCAGGGTGATTCCAAAATGAGTGTAACGAGATAATGCCTTCGGTTTCATTCGAACCCGGAACGAACTTGTATGGATTGAATGCTTTCAGAACATCGTCAGGTGGACGATGAGCATTCTAAAGATGTGTTCTCTAAAGGTAATCGTAGCCTCAAGCCTCATCAACCGGGAATGGCTAAAACAGGGGAGGTGCAGCAAGGCTAAGTGGGTCATGCCCAAGTAGGACGAGATTTTCCCTTGTCTAGAAGACCCTTTTATTTCGGCTCTGTGGGCGGTTGGAACGTACGCCAACTGCGGGGTTGTCTTGTTCGGAACTGTTCAGTAAGGAATGGCTCCGGACTTGTGTTGCAGGGGATTGGGAGTGATCCTCGGTACGGTGATCTAAGCCATGTACTATGACGGGCGGTACCCCGGTAGCCCTGCCATTGTATGGAATCCAAACTCCAATAAGTGCCGTACGTATTGGTTGTGCCCAACTATGTTGGAACATGAGATGTAAGCATTTCAACTATTTATGTATTTTACTTGAAAATCCTAGACCTTATTATAATATCATCGAATTTCCTATCAAATGTTTTGGTTAGCATAAGGTAAAAACTTTTCCATGTTTATGTATGGAAAGTCTTACATGATACCTTTTGTTTTCAAAGGTTTTTCAAAGTTAAGCAACCTTAACCTGTTACTCACACCAGACCCATGTCTGACCCGGAGTTTATCTTCTGTTTTCTTAAACTCTTGGATACTCAAATTTTTACGAGTAGCCAAGGGATTCAGGTTAGCTTTGACGAATTGTGGAGGAGCAATGGAGCAGGAGGCTTCTGCGTGTATATATATAGTTTCCGCTGTGTGTTCTTTGAGTTGGTATCTCTTTCTTGTATTATATTGAGTTGTATAACTAGACAAATGTTTATAACTGTCTAGTATGTGATGTATACGCCATGTAACTCTGATTGGTGTTGTATATTATGTAATATTTATGTTATTAATATAATTTATTCGTTCAACTGTTGAGATTCTGATGTTGTTTCTTCTTTCTTCTCTTTCTTTCTCTTTTCTATCCCTTTCTTTCTTCAAGATGATGCGATTTTTCTGTGGTGATAAAGTCAGGTCATCACTAGGGACTTTTGAAAATTTCTTTCGAAAGATTTTGGAATATATTATTAATATTATTTGGAAGTATTTTCTAATATAAATATTTAAAGATGATTTGAAAGAAATGTTTTAAAAAGGAAAATTTTGGGAGGAAATAAGTTCTGTACTCCCCTCTCTGTCGTTAGAAAATAATTTTGATGATAAGTGCGCGCATCATCGACATTCATTTTCGGGTTTCAAAGTGGGAAGGCTGCTGTGGTAGTTTTACTACACTTTTGTTTTGGTAACAAATCTGAATTTCCGTAATATGATTGGATATATATAAGTTATGAGTATATACATATATATTATTTTAAAAGGATTAAAATGTAACCCAGTGTTTTAGTTCTTAAGTTTCTGTACATTAGAAATTGAATTCATGGTAATGAATGGAATCTTGACTATTTTAATAATTGGAAACTTCAAAAATGAAAATAAGAAATTTGATGTTGAAATGATTAATGAAATAGATAAGAAAATGAAATTTTGAAAACCGTAAATAAAAGGGGAATGAAAATAAGAAATGGTAATTCCCAAACATTTTGTTAACTAAATAAATAAGAGAAACTTAGGTAATATTTAATTGCATTCTTAAAAACATATATATAACTTACCAAAATATTAAAAGGTTGAAATGTTAAAAAGAATATGTCATAGAATATAAAACAAGTAAAACTTGGAAAAATGGAAGTGTTCAATGGACTTACTTTAATAAATAAGAATTCTAATGTTATAAATTGTTATAAATTAAAGTTGATAGTTGAAATGCTAATAATTAAATGTAATAGAAATTAATACTGTAAAAAATTGATTTTAAACTTAAGGTAACACTTTAAGCTATTTATAATCAGATTTAATGGTAAAGGTGAATACTGTAAGTAATGGATTATAAACTTAAATTAATATTGAAGCCATTCATAATTAAAATGAGTACTACATTAATTGAATGATTATAACTTCAGGAAAACATCGAAATGATTTAGAAATGGAGTTAATTTTCAATAATACTTTAAATATGGAAGAATGAATGTGAGAAAGAAATAATCTATAAATGGTGAATTGAATTGTAAAGAAACTTATCTAATAATGTATAATCCAATAATTGAAATAAAAATAACTTATTTAAGGATGAATGTAAAGTAATAAAATGAAAGAAATAGCACTCTATGAGTAGAGGAGAAATGAACTTTTTCCAGCAATAACGAATGTAGATTAAGGAAAATAAACATTACATGAATGAGAAAAGAAAAGTAAATGATGAAAAAGGGGAATCAAACTAAATTGTAAATGTGAAGTAAACTGAAATAAAATGTATGCAGTGCTTCAATAATGAATTCATTTTGGATCCAAATAATTGAAATATATAACTTATGTAAGTAAAGAATGCAAATTAATGAAATAAGCCTTACATGAGTGAATGAAATTTTAAAATTTTGTAAGTAATGAACAGGAATTAAAGAAAAACATTGTATGAAAAAAATGAACAATAAATGATGTGAAAAAGATAAATAGAGTAAACTTAAATGTGTTGAATTCTTTGTTCATTTGGCTTATGGATTGGTTGGGAAAGGATACTTCTATTTGTATTGAGGTGTATAAATAACCTATAAAGTTTTATCTATGACTGTTGAGCGTACGGTTTGCTTTATATTTTATTTATCATTTTGTATGACTAGAGGTTTCAAAACCCGAACAAACCTACTGATGGTTGCTATGGATACAAAATTGATATTTTGGACTATATGTGATGATTGTATGATTTGTTTGCAAGAAATTGTTGCTATGTTGTGTCGATTTGTTTTGTTATTAGTTGAAAACAACTTAAAATATTTCCCTTTTATAAAATAATTAACATCTTTGGATTGCATAAGTGAATACAGGTTTAGTTAAGCAATTACTACTGCTTTTGGTGTCATAATTTTAGCGTTGTTTGCCCGACAAATAGGTACGTTCTCGGATTACGGTTATCTAGCGATATAATATATTTTTCCATGGTTTGGGATATATTATTTTAAAATACATGATGTATATTGTTATTATTGATATTATTATTTCTCCCAGACCCCTCCGTATAAAGGAGACTCTACTGAAATTTTCCATGAATATTGGACTTAGAAAATTTTATGAAATGTTTTCCAAACTTTTGTTAACTTGAATATAAAGGATTTAATTGTTATAAATTGATATATTTTATTCTAATTATTTAGTTATGTAAATTAATTATTTATAAATTTAATATTTTGAATAAGGTGTATTAATTTCCAAAATTCTTCTTTTCCCTTCTTTTTCCTTTTCGAGGACGAAAAGTTTGGAGTGGGAGAGAGTGTAACGACCCGTCGATTTTTGATAATTAAAATTTTTAAATTAGATAAGGTTTTGTGATTTAATGTTGGCAGAAATGAAAATTTGTGATTTAATAATAAGAACATAAGTGGAATGAAATGTAATAGTATTAATTTAAGGCAACTGATAACAATTTTGATTTAATTTCAATAATTAAAATGATTAAAAAGTTATAATTAATTATAGATTGTAAATTAATTGTAATAATGTGTGTGTTAATTTATAATTGGATTTAAAGAGTAATTGGCAACTTAGATGTTGATTAATGTATGAAATAATGTGAATAAATTATAATTGGATAGAATTAATACAGTGTAAGTTGTTATAACATTGTTTGCAAAGAATAAACTTACAAATGTTATTAAATGTAGAAATGATGACAATTGTAATTTATTACTACTTTTAATCGATCAATTACAAATAAAAGTAAATAAAATTTACATTAAGGTGAGTTAATACAATAATTGCAAATTGGGAATGTAATGAAATGTACAGAATTGTCAACTACACTCATAAGGCAATAAATTGATTTAATAATAAAAATGAAACAAAGATAAATGAAGTTGTGGGATTCAAATTATAATTAATGTCAAAATCAACAAAGGTTCAATATAATTGGAATACTATAACTAATATGGAAAATAAAATGATAACTGTAGAACATTTATGTAATAAGATGTAGACAAAACGTAACTATGTCTATAGAGTAATAATTATTTAATAAAAAGATTGAAACCAAATTAGATCAATTTATCAAAATTAAATTATAATTAACAGGATTTAATTACAGTTGAAACTGAACACTTTAATAAGTGTAATAACCAAAACTGAATTGATAGGTAAATTTGCTTTATGTTATTATAAATGTCTAAGTAATCAAAAATGATGAAATTTTTTAGTTTATAAATATTGAATTAAAAAGTGATTAATTAATTTAATATTAATTAACGTGAAAATAGCCATTTTTTCCACTATCTTGGATTTCGATGAAACTAATTTCATATGATTCGTAATAGTGAATTATTGTAAGGCTTCAAGTTTCGTTTGATCGTAAGGAATCGAAACGCGTAGAAATCAATTTAATAAAATTTAATTGAGATCAATTTGAAATAAACCGATTTTAAGCTAACTTCTTCATACGATGAAATTAGGACTTGAAACCTGTTCCATTGAGTTAAAATTATTGAAAACATCTATTTTGCTATATGGGATGATCTGCTTTCGTTCCAGAAGTAGAACGGGCTTTCCGGGTCATTATCGCCAATTCAAATCTACTTAGATGTTCATTCTTTCTTATCGGGCCTCGGTTGTATAAATAGTTCTATTATAAACCCTAGCAGTCATTTTTCTTAATCTCTGCGTACATCAACTTATGTCTGTTCCTCCTCAAATGGCAAAAATCCAAACTCCAAATTTCAATTGCAAATTCAGTTTCAAATTCAATTTCAAAAATCAAATTCCTCAAACCCTACCAATTTGTATATCAATTTGAAGCTCTCGATGAGCATAATTCATGGGTGTGATTCATTTTTCAATCGGATCCACAATTCATCCAAAAATCAAGGTTGAAACTCAGCCGTTCATATTAGGGTTTTGGCGATCGAATGGTGGATCGTTGCCCAATCGACCATCGGGAAGCGGCGTCGGGGATCTAGTCGTCGTTCATCTCATAGGGCCATGGGTTCACCAGAATTCGGCTGTGGTTAGGCATGACGGCGGGGCGTCTAACGACCACCGTAGGGGGTCGCTCGGCCATAGGACGGGCGGCGTGAAGATGGGGTGAAGGTGGTGGCCTCTGATCGGGATGCGAGGAATGGTGGCGGTCAGCATTAGTGAGTGTAAGGCGGCAGCTGGTTCGTGTATGGTCGATCACGACGTTAGGGTTCGGCCTGGTAAGTCATCATAGCCAACGTGGCTTCTTTTATTTATTTATTTATTTTATTTCTTTTATTAATATGAATTTAAAGTTTTCAAGCATTCTAATCGTCATAATTTTTACATACGGGGTCGGATTTATGCGCGGTGTGTTCCGCTGGGGTCGTATCAAAACTATGGACCTTGTAGAGCTTGTTTGGATGAATTTTAGACTATACAAATTTGGGCCCTAATTTCAATTTTAAATTGATTTAAAAGCAAATGTGGGTGATTTAACCCACTCACAATTACTAAATTGCCTTATGTTAGTTAATTTAAACTTACGATGTGGTTAAAAATTAATTAATTGATGTTTGGTTTGTTTATATTGTTATTCTGGTTAAATTTGACTTTTACTGCATTTAATCATCGTTTAATTTAATATTGAAATTAAATTGTCAATTTAATACTTATTATTGATTATCAGTTATCTATTTATTTTTATCGATTGATTTTGATAATGATTTTGATTTGATTGTTTATATTAGATGACTGGATGTTGTATTTTATATTATTATAACACTACAAATTCCGTATGGGTTGAAATGATACATTCTTGAACGATCTATAGATTAGGGAAAAATCGTTATGGGTTGAAATGATAGACTCAAGCGATTTTATGAATTTTATTAATTCGGGATTGCGGTTTGAAATGGTATATAACCGTCAAATCTTAAATTGCAGATTTGAAGTGATAAATATCTGTATCACTTGATTATAGGGTAGAATATTATATACGGACACCAGATTGATCAAATTAAATGATTTTTGAACCTTTAAATTTTGAATTCATTTAACTGGTATTTGAAAAGAAATTTGATTTATATAAACTGAATAATTTTTGAAAGTCCAAGCGAACATTTTGAAATTCGAATTGATTTAATGAATGTTTCAAAGGATTTAAATTAGAATTTCTAGGTTGAGGTGTCAAATACAAATAAATTTATTGGAATTGAGCTATTGGAAATGTTTAGATACAACTTTGAAATCTATTTTAAACTAATTTAAACTATTCTAATCAAGCTAAACTATGGTAATCAATTTAAATTATTTAAATTTATTTTAATCCATTATAACCTATTTAATCCAATTTAATCTAATTTACCTATTATAAACTAGTTAAGTTTATTTAATCTAGTTTAAATCTATTTAATGTAATTTAAATCTATTAAAAATCTACTTAATATAATTTGAAATCTATTGAATCTATTTTAAACTTATTTAACCTATTTAAAGCTATTTAATATAATATAAATTTATTTAATCTATTTTACTTCTATATAAATCATTTTATATCTAATTAAATAATATTTAAATCTATTTAGACTAGTTTACTATTTTAAATCTATTTTAAACCATTTTTAAAACTATTAAAACTATTTATGACTACCTAAACTATTTTCTAAAATTTTAGATGATGTAAGGCTAAAGCATTTATATTTAAATCCTTGATGATGATGCAACCTAAGTTGGAATTTGGAATCGATACCTTTGTGAAATAACACATTTGAGTAAATATGATTTTGGAAGTGAATGTGATTTTGAAAGTGAATATGATTTGAAAATGATATGGTTTTGAGAATATGATATTTTGATATCAATTGTAAATTGACTTTTTGAAATGTAAAAGAACCATTCCTGTGAAATAAGCATTTGGTTATTAAAGAGATTGGGATCGGATATTGTCATACTCTCTGCCAATAGCGAAAACCACTTTAACAACTGTGTACGAGGTGGAGATTCCAGAAATGAAGTAGGATGGTTTGGCGAACGATTCTGTATGAGGTATTTACATAACCCTAACTCCCGTAAGTCAGCTTGATATGGCTAAAACAAGATCCATGCTGGGCCAAGGGAGGTGATTCCTCCTTCGGGCACTTTTTTTTATACCATTCTATTACTTTATGAATGATTTGGTGGCCACCCCTTGATTTTGATTTGGGAGTGTGTTCCGAGGTGGGCGGTAGTAGCTGCCATGCGTTACCACCAGTCCGGATCCACAAAATGGTAGAGTCCTACCCTGGGCATGCCCCATGTGCCTTGTCACATGCCTTATTGCACCTTCTACGAGTTTGTTTTCTGCCATACCTATAGAGTGCATTCAAGGTGAACCTTATGGAGGAGCGTACGGTACTGTATAGACTATAGGAATATATAAAATGTGTTAAGGGGGATATTGGTAATGCCTTAATGCTATTTTAATATTTACTTTACTATACACACTATTATAATGGCGTATTGTACTATAGAGTAGATAGTTTAACGTATCCTTAGGAGATGGTAACCCCGAACATCTCTTAAGTTGTCGCACTCACGTTAGACACTGGATAGGAGATGTCAAAGCCCATAAATATCTCTAACATCATTACACTCATATTTAATTACTGTTGATTTAACTTACATAAGATCTTTTAGTTCCGACTCGAGTATTTTCTCTATTCAATTCGCTCGGTTCAATATGAGCTTTTCAGTTTATCAAAGACTGCTTTTTGAGGATGGAGACGAAGATTTTGTACTGTTATTATTTATTATATATTTATTCCACTGCAGCATGTTGTTACGCTGCATCTATTTATTTGTTCCCGTTATATGTAACTCTGATTTTGTGTTGTAAAAGAATAATCAAATGTATTTATAAAACTGCTTCATTAACTATTATTTGATTATCATAATTTGTCATTTCGCTGCAACATTCTACATTTATTTTAATTATTTCTCTTCTTTTTCTTATTTACCCCACAACAATCTTCCCCTTTGAATTGTTTGAGTCTGACATGTGTGGTTTATCGTTAATTTAAATCGTCCAAAAAGACTGGTCGTTACATAGACACCACAAATTCAATTGCTGCAAATTGAGGAACGTAAGCATCAGCAAAAGGACGTAGATGATTTAAACAAATTTTAAGTGGAAGTTGTTAAAATTTAGAACCCTAATTCCCGAATGAAGATAAAAGAGGAGCATGAAGAGGAATGCAGAGTGAAAGCGAGAATAAATTCTGGTTTTGAAAGTAGAAGAGGAATACGAATTCTAGTTTTAAGAGATTGGGTTTTGAGAGGGAAACAAAAGATAAATTGTTTAGAAATTGGGTTTTGAGAGGGAACCAAAATATTGATGTGGAGTCAAAACTAATTTTTTTGATAACTGTAATCAAATGACAGATAAATATTGTCTAAAAACAAATATCGTCTGATCATTGTTGTGTCACACAACAGATGTTTTTTCCATATGTTGTGTAAAAATGTGGGATAACATAAAATTTAACATATATTGCATGAACACTGTTGTATGATTCACTTTATGGCATAGTGCACTTTCGACTTCAACTTTTTTTTGGTCGACATGTCGCTACCTTCTGAAACGGAGGAAACTCTATCTCTCCAACAACAAGAGCATGGTCTGTATATTACTTAGGGCATGCTAACACTTCACACACTACTAGGATCAAAAGCACAGTCACTTTACACTTGTTCTCAATCCAGTTTGTTGATTGTAATCCAAAATTTTCCTTTTTATATGTATTATGGGGAGATGAAGCCAACTCGACAGAGTTCACCAGGGCATTAGTTATCCTTGCTCCTAGCCATAGGCGAGTTCATATCCACACTGCGACCTTTATCATGAATTCGATAATGAAGGGAAATAAGGAAAGAAAAAGAATGGCACGAGGCTGAGGAGGGGCATTGACATTATGATGATCACATGGAGTCTTATGAGTGCTCCAAGTCTTAGAAATATTTAGACTCCTCATACCATAGGCACTCCCTTTCTCAACATTCTCATGATTGCCAACCTTCTCAATCTTACATTCCTCCTGCTTCTTAAACCCAAACAACCTCCACGGCTTTTGTTCGCTCTTTCATAAATTTGAATATACTAATTCTTTGATTTTTTATCAATTACACAGAGCCAAGAAAGATACATCCACAGGCCAAACTGCTCCACCTCCTCCCCCTTAAGGCTTGTCTCTTGGGCCTATAGAAAAATGTAGGCTTCTCTTCCTGACTTTTTTCTAGAAGGGGTTCACGATGTCAAAGACATTCTTGGAATCTATCTAATAGATGGTATCTTCCAAACCAATGAGGCTGTAAAGTAGTACGTCCGATAGAGAAAATTGGCCAAGGAATTATTAAATGCCAATCAAGTGAATAGTTAATCATCAAAAGCTTTGATACTGAAAATCCCAATCATAATAATATTTGTGAAGATTACAAGAAGGAGTTGTCTAAACTCCACAAAGATAATGAAGAGAAGATAAGGACATCAGAACAGCTGAGAAAATGTTGGTAGATAAAGCTATCACCCATAGGGCCAAATGTGTTGTCCTAAGTGAGCAGTCGAAAATTGCACACATCTTAAGTAGCACCTTCAAGAACGAAGTTAAAGTGATAGAGGCGTTGAAGGCTGCATTTCACGTCGAGATCAATACACTTAATTTGGAACTTAAAGAAATAAAGAGATGAGAGAGCAAGCTCAAGACCTTGCCCAGTCCATTATGGAAGAAACCCTAGGCCTAAGGACTCATTTGTCTGTGTGTTAAAAGAAATATGTTGAATTGCAAGCCACACTTACCCATGTTGAAGAGAAAATCGAAGGCACTCTCCTTGGATCCTTTGGCGCTAAAGCCCAAGAAGAAATGTTGGACAAGGACAAAGAGCCTAGCCAGGAAATAGATGAAGAAAGGTTGAAGGAGGAGCTGGTCAATAAAGAAGACATAACAATCAAGAAAAGTGATGGTACTTAGAGCACTTGAATCTTTTACTTTAGAGAAGGTGCCTACTGAGACTCCTGCCAATCCAAGCTCTTCATACCGTGTGAACAACACTGCTCCTGTTCAAAAGGAGTCTCAAGAAGAAACCATAACATTAGAGCAACCACTCCTGAGATCACCACAACTAAAACATCTGCACCTACGGCTCTCAACACTACTACCACTACTAGTACTACGACTTCTCCGAAAAGTCATAATCCAGCAACCTCGACCTTCATTCCACTGTAGATTCCCCCAACTCTACCTCCACTTGTAAAAGTTCTTGAGGAAATATAAATCGGAAAATCTCCTCTTCACGATTTCACATGCAGGAGGTATATCTCTAGTCTATCCGATCTTCGAGAAGCTTCAGATCTCTCATGAGTACATTTCTAACCTTTACCTTTCTATTGTCCTCTCAACTCCATTATCAGTCCCCACTTCCACCATCTGGTCCGGTCTAAACCCCAGAGCTAAAATAGAATAGTGCACTCAAGGAGGAAACTCTTAGTGAGCTCCATGCTAATATTGAGGATGACGATAACGACAAGCTTACCCTCAATCACAGCTAAAAGTGCCATTCAGGTTGACAAGCTAAAGTCCATAAAGAATGAACCTGGCTTGAAATCACTTACCAATTTCTATCTACTACTCTCCCGCACTCAAGATAATGCTATCTTCCGGTCCTTCCGCTAGTGCCTCCAATACACCTCAAAGGGATCATGATAGTCCCAATGACCCCCCAACTAGATAATCGAGGAAGAATTCTCCCCTTTAAAAGAAAGGAACCTTATAGAAAAGGAATGAAAGGAAGCGTCCAGCTAAGTAGCAGACCTGAGTTGGGAAAATGAAAATAAAGAAGTGACCTACTCTGGCCAATCTTACAAGACTGATTCTTTTAGCCTTTTTGCATTTTTATCATTTTGGCTTTCTTTATTCATAGGACGTCATCATGTAGGAGAAACCCCCATAAATTTTGTATTCAAATAGTGAAAGTAATGAAATTTGTTTTATATCTAATTTCGATCTTATTTACATTATCACATCCTTTATTCTCTTTGCCTACATACTTTCCTACACGTATAAATATATACTTGTCTATAACGAAATTTCTTATGTACCATACTTATCTATGTCTGTTATCTTTGCTATACTTTTTGTTTATGATAATTCTATACACATAAATAAATTTCTACGATCGACCAATGTTGCTCCTTACATAGTTTTTCTTATTATTAGTCAAACATTTCTCATTTAACTATATAAAAATGTATATCATTGATCAATATTGTTTAATATTAGTCGAATGTATCATTTTTCGACCATAAACTGTGTTATGGTTCATCATTGTAGATGAGATTATATGGCTTACCTTCCCATGTCAAGCATTAATACAATGTAGTAGTGTATTTTTGAAAGATTCGATTCTACATCGATGCCTATTCATGGGAGTCAATGTGTTAGATGCCTATCTCTAGGAATCCACCTTTGACCTCGCTTATCTACAGGTGTTGGTCAAAGTTAAGATCTGTAAGGACGAATCCTTTGATTGACCCAGTCTAATTATAATCCATTGATCTAATTTCGGACCAACGAATTAGTCGGTACCTATCTCTGGGTACCTAGACTTTCGATTTTCGAAATTCTTAACATTGCTCGTGCCACTATTCTTATAGTATAGAGTCAAACTTTTATGAATGTAGTTTCATTGATTCAAAATGCTAATTTTATTTTTCAATAAATGGAAATTATCACTATATTATATAAAATCCTTATGGACATGATGCCTAGTTTATAGAAATAAAATCAAGAGAAACAGCATCATAGGTGTTCACTATTCTATGTCTATGGAATTGGAATCTCATCTGTGGTTGACAGATTGAAAGTTTCATCCCCAAGACTTTGTATAACCATATAAGGACCTTCTTAATTTAGGCCAGTGCCCCTATATAGACATATTTGTTTCAAACTAAGATCACCTCTCTTGAAGGTATAGTTTCTGACCTTGATGTTGAACTGCTATACAAGTCCTCTCTAGTGACGAGCAACCCTTTGATCGGCCTCTTACCGCTTTTCTTTATCCAAGTCAAGGGACTCAAGCAAGAGTTCCATGTTCATCTTGGGATCATAATGCAATATTTTGTAAGAAGGGATCTTAGCGTCGATTGTTATCATGGCCTTAGTGTCGTAGGCCAAGGAAAATGGACTATGATAAGTCGTAGACTTATGGGTTGTTCGATAAGCCTTAATGCTAATGGTAACTCATTCACCTAGTTAGCTTTATCACTTTTCTATCTCTTCTTTTAGATTTCATTATCTTTCTTTTAGATTTCATTATCTTATTTACCACCTCCACCTGTCCATTCACATATTGATGTTGTAGTGCCATAAAGCTTTCCATAATCTGACATCGAGTAAAAAACTCTTTGAATTCAATAACCTTAAATTAAGTCCTAGTGTTAGTGATTATCTCTTATGGGACTCCATATCTACGTAAAATATTTTTCAACACAAAGTTGATAACTTTCGTTGAAGTGATTATTTTATGGGGCTTCTCTTCAGCTCATATGGTGAACTAATCCACGACCACCAATACATACTTCACATCGCCTCTCTACATTTCTAGCACTCCGGTGATGCCTATTCCTAAACCACAAATGGACATGGGCTAACCATTTATGTAACTTTGTTGGACGGGGATCTTGGAATCTTCGCATATCTTTGGCACTTTTTACATCACCAAGAATGGTCAACTACATCCTGATTGACAACTGTTCAAAAATATCCGTAGAGAAAAATCATTTTCGCTAATTTTCGCACCCAATGTGATCACCACAGCTTCCTTCATGTACATCTACAGGGATCATTTGAGTTTCTTCTTTTGTGACACACCTTAACAAGGGGGTTAAGAATCCTCTCATATATAGTACTCCTTGCACAATAAATCATGATACCTTATGCAGGAACTTCCGACTTTCATTCCACTCTTCGGGAGTTTAACGACTAGCCTTTTCGACCCTCGAAAAAATGACACTAATATGTCCACTGTATTAGATGCCGAGCAATCAAATGCTGAAAACCTGATTGTTAGGGGAAAAGAAAAGGAAGAGATAGAAGAAAATAGAAACAATAACACAAAATCTCACAATCGTAGCGGAACAATATATAATAGATAAATACCGGTCTTTATACAAAAAGAAAACTGTAACTGATAATATAAGTACAATCATCAGAGTACAACAACCAACAAATCAATATGGATAGTTATTATAACTTGTCCTCACCAGTGTTGACTATACAACCTGACATACAGTGGAATGTAATCAAGTACGTGAAATATGTCTGAAATCCTCCTACTCGTCTCCTGAGCTCCAATGCATCCTAACCCGAATCTGCAATACTCGGTCTGACCCGAGTATTATAATAAAATAACACCCAAGCCAGTCTAGAAAACCAGCATGAGAAAACACAGTTAAACTGAATTTAGTATTTTCAAAGTGCTTTGAAAACAAAGGTATCTCATAAGACCATGCCACACACAAATATAACGGGTTTTTACCTTACGATAACCAAAACACTTTTGTATAAAAATCCTGTGATATTATAATTGTGTCTAAGCAAAAATACTTATTAAAATAGCCGAAATTGTTACATTAATTAAATTCCAACATACTAGGCTCTACAATCAAAATCGTAAAGGCATGTATTGGAGAATGGATTCCATACTATGACGAGGTAAGGAACTACCTCCGATGAGTGCATCTCTAGATCAATGCACTCGAGTCTGACAAGAACATCTTGTACCCTACCACACAAAACCGGCCTAGCACTTGACTACTAGTACCGAATATGTCGTCATCCTAGTCTTTCGACCTTTTTGAGATCTTATACACAACCAATCCATAAATATGTAGATGTAGGATATCTAGAAAGATGATGACATGCCCTAATGGGACGACCCATTTAGCTCTGCTACATGCCTTTGTTTTAGTTATTCCACAGTTCATGAGGCTTGAGGCTACGATTACCTGTCAAGAAATTCACACTTAGAATGCTCATTGCCCTCCAATGACAATGCTGATAGGATTCATCCATACAAGTTGTTTTGGGTCTGAACAACCGAATCTCCAAAATCACCTTCTTCATTATATTCACTATATCATAATTCGTGACGCTCAAACCGGATCGAAGTGGTTTTCGAATAATTAAATCCGATCTTGGACTCTTCGAAACGATCAAAAAAATTGACCAGATTTGGTAGTAAGTTATTTAACTATCAAAGTACACACATAAGAACTCACTAGGCCATATTATAAATTTTTTAACATTTATTTCAAGACATCTTAACAAAGATATATATTCAAATCTCTTTCAATATTTCAGTATATGAAAACAATTTCAAATTCTTGTATTCGTAATAGGATACTTCTAACATTTAGAAATATTTCCCATTTCAATTGTAATCCCTCACTTAGAAGAATATTTCTATAAAATCATTTCATAATTAAAATATTTCCAAAACCATTGATTTCGATACTCAGGAAAATATTAAAATTCTGTTTCCCAAAATCATTCCTAATATCCATCCTTTGAAAATATTGGGTACATATCTCTTAAATATATGGAATTTTTATAAATTCCCTTTAAAATTTCCAAAAATTATCGATTATGCTTATATATAATCCAACTAACAAAATTTTACCTCCATTAATGAATTCAAATTCATTTCTGAAGTTCCCGTATTTAACAATTTGAAAATTTTCTTAAATTTCCAAAATTCCTTCATCAAATTTCTCTTATCAAATTTCATCGGTAAAATAAACTTGGTTTACAAACATTGAGAGGATATATAAACAAATATAAACACTTACCTTAAAACCATATATATAAGAATAAATAATAATTTTTAAAGAATAACAATTTATTTTCGAAACATGTTTAAGTAATTATTTAAAATACCAAAACACTTTTAAATAAACATTGATAACTCATTCCCAATTCATTTTTTAATAAACTATTAAATTTACAAAAAGCTTGTTATAAAAATTTAAATTCGTTTTCAACTAATATAAAATATTTGAATAACTAACTTTATGAAATGTTTCCATACTAAAAACAATTTTAAATTATATGGTTCTACAAAAATAATCCGTTTTAAATAAAACTTAACTTATTAATATAAATATATTTTTAAAATTCCAATATAACAAATCAAAATTTATAAATTCCTTTCGACTTATCATAAGTCGATTACATTTCCAATTTCATAACCATTCTCATATTTCAAAAATAGAATCCACCATTTCTTTCAATAACTAATTTTTGCCTCTCTTTATAAATTCACCCTATGAATTTATATGTCCCATTTATCAAATGATAATCATTTTATTTTACTTATAAATTTCGTTTACAAATTACAAACTCATTCAAGTTTCACTTGTTTTATAAAATTCTCCCATTTATAAAATTTTATTTATAAATCAATCTCTTTATAAATTCCATTACACTTTCCAAACTATTTTAAATCTCGATTCCAACTTCTACTCCATATTTCCATAAATATCACTTAAAATTTCGTTGTACAATTTTTTTATATCCATCACTTAAAAATCTCCATTTAAAATTCGTTGAAATAGTTAAGTAAAAATCCAAAATCAAGTCATCGATTTTATACAATCAGTTCTTTTTAAAATAAACCAAGCTTTCTCCAAAATATCTTGTTATTTCAAATTCATTTTTAAATTTCTTTTCAAAACTCAAAATATCACTTATAGTATTTAGAAAATCAATTTTTTATTTAATTAAAATTCACCCCTTTAAAATAATCCAAATTCAGTATAAATATTATTGTTTTCGAAATCACCATTGAAATTCTTTTAAAACTCAAAAATATTATTTATGGTATTTTAAATACCAAAATTTAGGCAAGTGCTACTATACCATCAATGAATTCAAATCATATCACAATCTATCACATATCATTCAAAACACAACATATAACATTACACATGAAATTTAAATCAATATTCTTGAGGAATCCAGGATCCCTCCAACCGGTGTTCCCTGCATGCACATATGTTATATAATATAAAATACCAATCCCGTTTCAAGGCGGGATATCGTGGTAATATAGGATCATCCACTATTATGAAGGGCGCACAGTGCTCATCCGCTCCATTCGGCGGGAATATATCCAACTATTAACATATACTAATATATATAATACAACATTAAACTGATAATAATAATTTATCAGTTCATCCAATCAACTAATAAATAATTTTTACTATTTAAAATAAAACCAGTTATCCAAGTCGAGTGAGATTTACTCACCTTTATTTCCTGTTGTCCCTGAAGCGTTCCTGTTTAGAACTAAAACCGAACAACGTCCAAGTTTAGCCTAAATTTTGACAGTCTCCAAATCCGTCCAAACTAGTTTCATTGCTAAGCTATCGTCATTATGATATCGGACATCGTATGAGAGAGATATACATTTTATGAGATATCGATAATTTAAATATAAATCAAATAACCTATATTTTAATTACGAAATTACCCTCCATTATACTTCTTTCCCAACTCTCATAATTTCTTGGGCACGCACAGGCTAACCCAACTTTTGGCCATGCACCTGGAGCTACAGTTTATGAAATCGAATTCCGTCTTCTACATTGCATTCCACTACTCGAACTGTACCTGCCTATGCCCTCAAATCGAAACTTAAACACCCCTAGGAAGTCACGACCTATAGCTTTGTTTGACTAGGTACTGTAGAGACGTGATTCTCAAAAGGTGATGGACTACACAAATTCTCTGCTACAGCTGCAATTTTCCATGACGAACTCGAATCAATCCTCCATATCTTGAATCGATGTCTGAAATCGAAGAAAAAAATCAACATTGGGCCATTTTTTGACCGCTCGAATTGTTGTTGAAAGTCAAGAACATGCACGCACTTTCAAACAACCTACTAGTGGAAAGATCTGGAGAAAAGAGGATTTTTAAAACTAGTTTGACGAATTATAATTGAGTATAATTTGAAAAATAAAATTTTGAAGTTCTCTTTCCTTTTTTCCATTCATCAGTTCGTAGTTTAAATAATAAAGAGAGGGACACAAATCAGTCACAGGGTGGCTCGTAGGTCTTTGATGTGAAGAAAGATATTTGTGGGAAGTCAAATCAATATATATATTATTTAAAATTCTAAAATATCTTGCTTATAGTAACTTGAAATCCCGAAACCCTATTGACGCGTGCTGCTTAGCGTTTCTAATGTTATGCCCCTATTCCGAATGCAATGGAACAAGTTTCGAGCCCCAATTCGATCGTGTAAAGAAGATAGCATTTTGAAACCAATTATAATATTAAATTTTCGATATTAAATTGAACGCGTTTCTGTCTCGTACGACTATAAGGTAGCTCTAAACGCTATGAAAATTGAAATCCGATAATAATACACTATTACAGATCCAATGACACTGGTTTCATCAAAATCCGAGACTGTGCCAAGGAAGGTATTTTTATATGTTAATTAAAACGAGTTTTTTTCCAACATTGAGTAAATCACTTTTAAATAAATTTTTAAAAGTTTTACTACCTTCATTCTTATTAATAAAAATTTATTAACCCCTTAAATCATTTTTATCCAAATAAAATCCAAGATTTAAACAATTAAAATGATTTTCAATTATTAAGTTCAGCAATTAAATTATCCTATAAATTGCTATATTTGAAATTCAAGTTATTAAATTTATAAAATTAACTTTTAACTATTCTGATTTCAAATAACTAAATTCTGGGTCGTTACAGAGAGAGTCCTCTTCAGTAAATAATCTTTAATCAAAATCAACTAATCTTGTCGATGCTCTCTAGTGATGTGTATTATCGCGTAGTGCTCAGTATCACCCAACAGTTCCAACACTTTTGACAGGTAAGGGGCGAGTATTGCACCCTTAGCCTTAAATTACTTCTTAAGCTAACCAACCACAGTGTAATAGCCTGGTATTTTCAAACATTCGCATAAGCACATATCGTACTTGAATTGCTCAAAGTACTAGATTGTTAATGTAAATTTGGCAAAACTCATCATACGTAGTAAATAAATAATCATAGAATAACAAACACATGGTAATATAACAATAAGCAGTGGAAACAAAAGAATAGTAGTTCACGAAGCTACTATATATTTAACAGAGTTAAATAAGATACAACAGAAGTCTCAAATGCAATAGTCAAATACAAGATCAGAATGCATCACTGAAATGAACTGAATAACTACAAGGTGAATAGATAGATGGATCTCCGAGCGAAGCTCCAACTCCAAAGGTGAGTCTCAAATACTGTGACCCTCAGTCTGACCCGAGCGTAAAGCAAAACACAAAACACTCGAGTCGTGATTAACATTCTTATATCAATAAATCCAACTCAAGTGAAATAACAACTGAAATACAAGTAACTCAAAGGATGTTTGGGATAACCATCCTCTAAGTATCCGTTAAACTATCTACTATGTAGTAATACACGTCATTATAATAATGTCTAAAGTAAAGTAAACTATTAAAATAGCATTAACGCTTTACATTTTCCACCTTAACACATTTTATATATTCCCATAGTCTATACAGTATCGTAATCTCCCCCGTATTGGACGTCATCAGAGGGCACTCCATAGGTATGGTACAAAAAAACTCATAGTGGTCTCGCTAAGGTAGGTGACACGACACAAGTAAGCAATGCTAGGGTAGATATACCAATTACGCATCCGGGCTGGTGGTAAAGCATAACAGCCACTACCTCCCACCTCGGAACACACTCCCAAATAAAAAAATCAAGTGTGGCCATCAAATCAATCACAAAGTCAGAATATAATATCGAAGGAATGTGCCCAATCGGACGAATGACCTCACTTGGCCCAAGAATCGCTCAAGTTTTAGCCACCTTATGCCAACTCACTAGAGTCGGGTCCATGTATATACCTCAATAGAACGTCGCGACCATCCTACTTCATTCTGGAATCTCCACCGCATGCACGGCTGCTAAAGTGGTTTTCGGAGTTGGCAGAGTATATGACAACTTTCGATCCCGGTCTCTTTAACAACCAAATGTTATTATGACACAGCGGTCATTTCAAAATAGTTCATACTTCAAAACTAAAATATCATTTCCATTTTAAAATCAAATCAATACGATATCATTCTTCACTTCAAATATATCCATTTTCAAAAATGGTTGCACTTCAAAGTTATAACACTTTCGAAAGTATAAAGCTTCTAAAACCATAACACTTTAGAATCTTAATTCATCAATTTCAATTCAATTAAGTTCCTCAATAAACCATTTTAAATTATATCGATTTCAAATACAGATTTGAACCAAAAAATAAATCATTTCAATTTCAATATATTTCAAAGCTTTATATATACCACAATTTCAAAACTAATTTGAAATTTTCATATATATCTTTATTTAACCTCATTTTTATTTAGTTTGAAACATTCACTTAATAAATCCAATATCATTTAAATAAACCCAAATTACAAATAAACTAAATATTTCCTTCAATTCATTTAAACTTGAAATATTGATTTGTTCTTCACTTTAAACCAAAATCAAGTTATAAATCATACCCTTTAAAAATCTCAAATTCAATAAGCTTCAAATCGATTTAATTAAATAATATTCTTAATCAAATACAATTTCAAATAAATTCAAATTTATCTTCTCAACCTTAACATATAAAATCATTATAAAAATCTATTTTTAAAGTATAATTTTAAATAAATACTTAAACATATTATATTTAATTAAATCAAACTTAATTAAATTACATATTACTATCAAACTTATTTTATATTAAACTAATTTATACATATTTTAAAATAGTAAAATTATAAGTAAATTCTTAAAATTTATAATTTCAAAATAATTTATAATTTTAAAAATTTCCAAAACATATAATTTTAAAAATAAAGAATTTAAAACCTTTATAAAATAACGCACACACACACACATATATATATATATCTCAAAATCAATATTTATTAGAACCAAAATATTCCTTTCAAAACCTTGGAAATCATTTCAAAATATATATATTGGCCAATGATGTTTGTATATAATTTTCTATCTAATGGTCAAGTGATACATATATTTATCATTTCAATCCGCAATTTAAACATATACGGGTATATATCATTTTAACCGCAATCCTAAATTTAATTCAAATGAAAATCGCTTGGGTTTATCATTTCAACCCATAACGATTTTCTCCTATTCTACAGATGTTCAAGTATGTATCATTTCAACCCATAGGGAATTCTATACTAACAAGGAACTTGCAGAGTGGTAACAGATATGATAATAATATAACAGGCATATATCATCAATTCAAATAACTAACAATGGTCTAAGTTGTCAGAGGTGAACGGATACAAATAATAGCATATATAGCAATGTAAATAACTAACAGCAGCATATTTCAATTGCCATTTCAATTGAAATCAAATTTAATAAATATAAAAACATTAATCATGAGTAATTGCTCACCTTTCGAGGCTACAGACGAACGGAAATGAATTGAGTTACGGATCCAAGAACGAATTCCAAAGCAAAGCAAAATTGGCATGAATTCGATGGTCATAGTTGATATTGGAGTCAAGGGAAAAATTGAAATCAGCTTGAGGTAATGAGACGAAATATATTATGATAGCCCAGATTTTTGGACATCTGTTAATTGACAATTAACAAGGTTAAAATTTATTAAAATACTAATTTGTAAAAATTGACAATATAAAATGCTAACAAATGTCTGGGTATTCCGAAATTGTAGCAAATAAAAATGTAATAATTTCTTTTATAAATCATTTATTACAATATGAAATTCATTCATTTCCTAAGTAAATAAAATAAGTTTTAATTTGAATTTATATAAGTAGAATTTATAAGGGGAATTTGGATTTGAAATTCAAATATAAACATCTTATAAATAAGTTGAGTTTAAAATAATATGTATATATGATTTGTTTTATAACATTCTCCTTAAACGATTTTATAAAAGATATATTAAACTAGTATAATTATTTCTAAATGCATAATTGGAATTTTTATAATTTTCTTTTAAATTATGTATTGATAAATAAAGAGATAGTTTAGATATTTATACACCTAAGGTATCTTTAAATATAAAACTAAATTTAAAATGTAACATAAATATAATATAGATATACATGAAAACCTATTAATACAACATTAATGACAAATGTAAACTAATGACATTATCTAAATACAAGTTCTAACAAATTATATGATAATGACAAGTGTCATTTTCCTCTTTTTTTTATATACAATTAGTAAAAATAAAACTAGAATATATAAACTTCTCCACTCTCCTCTCTCGTTTTCTTTACCAATTCATTTTCATAACAAAGAAGAAAAGGAAACCTGTAACAAACCAGTCAATTAAAATTCAAAAGAAATTTCATCAGCAACATCTACCTTTTTCAAATTCAACCTAGAAGCTCAACTTTGATCAGTAAGCAACCAAGTCTAGAAGCAAGAATCAATTTCTGTTTCAAGTTTCAATAGGAGAAACTTCCAGTTTTAAATCATCTCGGGCTTCCTCTATTTAACTGTGAGTAAAATTAATCCATAAATCAGTTTTTTAATTTGATGTATATTGGAAATCTTGTGATGCATGTTTAAATTTATGCATGCATGCTTGATAAAATCTAAAATCATGTCTATATGAATGTATATTGGTATGCATGTTTGTGATCTGCTCTGTTTATTTTCTAACAGGTTCAGTATTGAACAAAAATGAAATTCCTTTCATGTAATCTCCATTAGGCTGAAGTATTCAAACAAATTTTGTTTGATTATACATAATTATGTTTTTAAAATTTTAATTATATGAATTAAGTTTTAATTTTTCTGGAAAATGGAAAATAACAGTGAAAACTTAGAAATGGGTTGAAATCAAACTAAATGATTTATTAATTCAAGTATATAATATGAATCCCCTTTGCAAATTAGTATTTTTAAAACCAAAATCTTGATTTATAATTTAGTATTGATGAAGCAGTTCGAAGATGAACAGGAAATGGATTTCGACCATTTTCTGGCGATCATCGAACATTTGATTGATCGAGTTTTTGTCAAAGCTTGCGTGGTAATTAGGGATGTCAGGAAAAATGGAAAAGGTGACGATCATTCGTCGCGGCATTGGCAATTGATGGAACTAGGGTTTTAGATCCCAAATGAGACGAGGTCGGGTTTTGGGGTTCTTCGCCGTCGTCCGAGCATCGAGCCAGGCCAGACATGGGGAAAAGGTACATAGATCGTGGACGAAGGTGTGGTCGAAGTTCTAGAGATTCCAGTGGTCGGAGTGGGTGATTCGAGCGAGTTTTCTAGTGATGTTGGGTGTTTGCGTGAAGAAGCTTGATTTTGATTTGGGTTTCGTGGGATTGAATGGTTGATCGGAATCGTTGGTCACGTCGATCACTGTCTTGCGGGTGGTAGAGTGGGTCGCTGGAACGTCACCATGGCACTTTGCACGTGCATTGATACTCTATGTGTCAGTGAGTTTTGTGAGGAGGGATTATCTCGGGTCGTAGCATGGGAGAGTTGATGTAAAAATCGAGTTTTGTCTTGTGCGCAAGAGTGTTTAATCACAGCAGTTTTTAAAATTTTAACTAGGTTTTGAAAAAAATAATAGAAGATGGAGAAGAAACTCGAGCGCGTTTCTAAGTTTGTCTCGGGTTGGCCCTTAAGCCAGTTTTAAACGGCTCTTAAAAGATTTATAAAGAAATTTTTGAATTTAAATTGAATTTAGTTTAGAATTAGTATATTATAATGTTTTTAAAATTATTTGATTAAGAGAAGTTATAACTTGTTTAACCTAATTTTGTTAAGTTAAATGTTTATTTTAAAACATAAATTACATAATTTAATTAAGTAAATTTTAAAGATAAAATGGTTTATCTTGAAATAATGATTTTTATAATCAATAAACTTAAAAAGGGTTTAAGTTAAATTGCAAAATTTTGTTAACTTCTTTAAAAGATTATTTAAATAAGATTTGAATAATGATTACGAAATTAAATAAGACAAATAGATTATCTTAAGAAAATTGAAGTCTTAATTAATTAAAGGATCTTTATTGACTAATAAAGGATAATTACTTAATGAAAGAAATTAAAAGATTAATCACTTAAAGGTTTATTTACTTAATTATTTAAAGGATAATTAACTAATGTAATTAATTAATTAATGTGATTTAATTAAAGGGTATTAATTAATGAAAGTAATTAAAGGTAATTAATTACTTAAAGGTAATTATTTAATTCTTAATTAAGGATAAATTAATTAAGTAATTAGAGATAAATTACTTAAATGGTAATTACTTAATGTAAGTAATTAAAGGATTAGTCTATTGAGAGTTAATTAATTTAATTAGAAATTAAAGGTTAAATTAATTAATGATCAAGGTTAATTAATTAAGGATAATTAACCAACGAAATAATTACTTGATGAAAGTAATTAAATGTAAATTACTTAAGGGAAGTAATTAAGAATTAATTACTTAGTGTAATTAAATTAAGATTGATTAATTAAGGAGATTAATTAAGGGTTAGTAAATTTATGAATGTGATTAATTAAAGGATAATTAATCAATATAAGTGATTTTGGAATAATTAATTTAAGTAATTAATTAAGAATAAATGTAATTAAAATGAATGGGTGAAGAGTAATTAATTTGTGTAATTAATTAAGGGTTAATTAATTAATATAACTAAAGGATAATTAATCAAGCGTGATTAATTAAGATGGATAATTAAAAGATGATTAATTAATTTATTTGTAATTAATTAGTGTTAAGTAAAGGTAATAAAAGTGATTAAAGTTAGTGATTAATTTAATTGGAGATTAACTAAATTAATTGGGAAGTGATCAATCTTGCTTATGAATGATTGAATGATGTTAAATGCCTTGAATTGATTGATGTCACTGATATGAAATGTTTTGTGATATGATATATTTGGGTGTACAGTGGAAATATGCTAATTAATCGATGATGAATTGCTGTGTAAAAATTGACATCCTGTATTTGAAGTTGAATTGTATTTCACTTGAACACTTGGGTTAAGATGGTATTGAATTCGAAGAGACCGAGGTCAGGTATCAGTAAGTACCTGAACCCACTTTGATTTGTAACCTACAAGATTCTTTATAGATTGATATGTGAAATCAATAGGCTGAAATGGAATAATTTAAACGACTGGACCATTTAAAGCTAAGTAAAGGTACTTAGGGATTGATTGTGAATATAAGTGTTGACTCTAGCAAGTTGTGAACTTGTAGTGATGAACGAGTTACCCCGGGTTTTAAGTAAGTATTATGTAATTGTATTTCATGTTAGATGGGTTTACTCACGCTGGTTTCCAGCCTGACCCGGGTGTTACTTTGATGTAATGCTCGGGTCAGACCGAGTATTATAGATTTTCAAATAAGGACATTTTGAAGCTCAGGAGGCGAGATGGACAGCAGGAACGAATGGAGTGTATTCTATTGTGATATATTGTTATTTATCTGGGATAAGTTATTTTAACTGTCCATTGATTGTGAATGTTGTAACTCTGATGTATTAATAAAAATTAACTGATACGGTTTTCCTTTGTATAACTGCTATTTTATTTGATATTATATTTTGATCCGCTGCGAATGTGAGAATCAGCGTTTTGGTGCTTCTGTTTCTTCTTCTATCTCTTTTCTTCTTTTTCCTAACTATTTGGAATTTTCGGGATCGAAAATTATGGGTCATTACAGTTGGTATCGGAGCAGAAGGTTAAGCAAGAACCTTGGCTCTGGTGGGATTATTCATTAAGGATAGGGTCAATGGTACCCTAAAATGAGTTGAGTGTAGTATGTGAGGGCATATTTGTTATTTTCCTATAAAATGATTTTAAAATGATTTTTATACAAGTTTTTCTTTAGATATATAAATAAATAATTTTTCTAATTATTAAATACATTAAAGAAATTGGTTGTTGATTACTGGATTAAATGAAACAATGAAAATTAGGTGGTAATAATACAACCAATTGAAAATTAAATAAAGATAAGTTTCAAATGGATCCAAGCTGAAACTAAAATCCTGAATTTGTAGAAGTAATTTCAGAATAAGATAAAAATGAAATGAGTATCTAGATATGATAATCTTGGTTATTGTCATAAATGATGGTTGTATTTAATATCGATATGTGTGTTAATGAGTAAGTAAAATGAAATGTTTTAGGGAAGTAAAGCATTCAGGTAAGTATGACTTATATATTGGAACTGAAGATGATCAAAATTGTGAAGTTTTAAATCTAAGTCCAAAAATTTGGAATTTGTTTCAAAGTGTTAAAAGAAACAATGATAGTATTATTTACAAGGTTCTATTTCAAACAAGATTTGTTTGAAAACTTTAAAGAAATTTGTTTTGAATTAAAACCAAGGTGGTTTAAAAAATTTAAGGTATAACTTGGTGTGCAAAGGAAATGACTTTGTATATATAAGGGATATACATGATATCAAAGATGATTTGAAATAAACTCTAAGCGTTCAGTTTTAAAATATTATTTGGAATGTGATGTGAAAACCCAAAGTGATAAGTTTTTGAACTTATTAGTGGGAAGTTTATTAATATAAAGTTTAAAATTTGAAATGGGAATTCAAATTGGGTAGGGTTGACTGGATTAAGTAAATTGAATTTGACTTTGGGAAAGTTAAATGGGATTAAGGTATTACTTGGTGTGCAAAGGAAATAACTTTGTATATATAAGGGATATACATGATATCAAAGATGCTTTGAAATAAACTCTAAGCGTTCAGTTTTCAAATTTTATTTGGAATGTGATGTGAAAACCCAAAGTGATAAGTTTTTGAACTTATTAGTGGGAAATTTATTAATATAACGTTTAAAATTTTAAATGGGAAATGGGAGTTATGAGTAATCTCAAAATAGGTTTGAGATTTGGAAACTAAAAATGGATGCTGTTAATTGGTGTTTGGATAAATTTGAATGTTTATAAATCCTAATATTATTCTATTGTTATAAATATTTATGAAACTGAGAATTGGTTTTAAAAATGGACAATAAATTAGAATATGAAGATTTAATTATTTTTGAATTCTAATTTGAACTTTGAAATAATTAAGTGAAGATAATTTAAAATGGAATGGAATTTGGACTCAGGATTAAATGGTTTAAAGATATAAGTTGTTAATTTAAAGGTAGAGTTTAATTTTATCTAAAGAAATTAAATCAATATTTGAAATTTAACTCGAATTTATATAATTCGAGATGGTTTAAAGTGAAATGGAATTGGAAGTTAGTTCATATTGAAATTTGATTTGAATGATTTGGAATTTTGGTTAAAGTTGAATAAGTAAATTCAAAAGGAATTTGATTTGAATTTGGAAAGAAATTGAGGTTAATTTAACTTGAATTGGGATTGGATCAATTTTAATGGGATAGTAAATTGATTGGAAATGGAGATTGGAAAGTTGTACAGTTTGGCTCTAGACTATTTTCAAAATAAGTTGTTTTAATATAAACCTATTTTTTCCAAGCTACTTACTATACAATCTCTTTTTAAAGCCAAACTATTTTATACTTATTTTACAATTATTTTTGGAACTATTTAACTACTTTACAACTGTTTTATAAACTAATTACAATTTTTACTATCTTATAACTAATTACTACTTTACAATTATCTAACTACTTTACAATTATTTTATAACTACTTAACTATTTTACAGCAATTTTACAAACTAATAATTATTTTGCAACTACTTATCTATTTTAAACTTTTCAAGTTATTTTCTAAATATAAGCTGGACAGAGTTCAAACTGTTTATGATTAAATATCCATTTGAGATAAGAATTGAGGTGATAATCCAAATGGGGATTGAAGCAATTATGAATAAATGAATAAAGATCTAAGGGAATGTGAATAGAAAGGAGAAATTGATTTAGTTAATAATCAATAAAGATAAATATGTAGGATGTACGTATATTATTCTATTCGCATAGTGATTTGATGCAGATTCGAGCACAGAATTTCAAGATAGTATACCGATCTGAGTTAGGACTTTTTCACTCGATTTTCGACGGCGAACCTAGATGTGGATTTTTGATTGGTTCTGGATATCCTCTATCATTGTTATGGCTATGCAAGGAGAATGACAGTTTCTGATCAAGAAACCAGATCTGAGTCCACACTAGGAAGTCGGGTGGACGATACTAGTTCGGAAGAGAAATTGTGTGATCGAGTGAGCGATCAGATTGATATTGCGTACGAATGATATGTGTACATCGTACGGGTTTGAATGAAATTAATATTGAAAATTCAAGGATAAGAACTATAAAATGATTTTTGAAATGGAAAAGTATATTTTGAATAATAAAGGATGAAATAAAATGGAAATTGGATATTTCTATGATTAAAGGTTCACTTTATAAAGAAAGGTAATATGGTTAATAACTTTATAAAAGAGTAATCAAATTTGAATATTTGATTTGAAATAAATAAAGTTATATACATTTGTTATATATATGATAAAACTACCCTTGTTGAATATTTTGCCAGTAGAAAAGGGTTTTTGAAAGTATTTGAAATATAAAAAGGGACTTTATACAAGTATGAAATGATCCAAGATTTTCAATGCTATATATATCTTTATATATATAAAGGATTTTATGAGAATGATTTTGGAGAAAAGGTATTTAGAACCTATGGATTTTGGAAAGGCTTTTGATATTTGGGGAAAAAATCAATTTTGGAAATTTGGAAAGCCTAGTTTGAGAATTATCAATTTCGGGATAATCGATTTTGAGAAAAGAAGATTTATATGGGATTCATACTAGGTGTATGATTCGTTAAATACTATATGTGTATAGTATGAAGTGTTTTGAAAATGGCTTTGGAGAAAGAGGTGCTCCATTGAAATGAACTTCTTAGGAGTACCATAGGTTGGTGCTGCCTTGAGCCTCAAAGGGGGGAGGCTCTAAAGTGGATCTTGTGAGGAAGTTCGGACAAACTGAAGTTCCTGAGGATTATTGGATAGCAAAAGTAGAGGGCGTTGATGCCTACAGAGGCATTTGGGTTATGCTGTGATGACAGTGTAACTCGATGTTGCTGCAATCTACTGTGGACCATAGCGGAAATCGTGCGGAGGTGCGTGTCAACGGTCTATGCTTGATTTTGTAGGGAAGGCAACGTAACATCGGTAGACTACGATCTATCGTCGAGTGGAGTAGAGAAGTTTCATTTTTTTGGCGGCGGAATTCGAGGGCGTTGATGCCTACAGTTACATGGATTTTTGCCGTGGTAGCTACGTAATCCCAGATGTAGCTGCGATCTGTAGCGGGTTGCATGGCGTAATCGAGGGGCGCGGAGTGCGTACAGTTGTCTATGGATTTTGCTGGGATGGCAATGTAACCATCAGATTAACTACGACCATGGATGGGGGTGATGATTTCCAGAGCATTCTCACCAAAGATGTTTTCTCTATTTTCAAAAAGAAAATGTTTTCTATATTTCCAATGAAATTATTTTCTAAATATTTTCACTGGGTGTTGAAAACGGGTCTGCTAAGGACTTATGTATTTTCAGTCCTACGTTTGATCAACGTACGACCGAATTTCTATGAGAACACGGATGGACTGGTTGAGACATCGAGTTATAAAAAGTATTTTGATAAAATTATTTTTGTAATACTATGTAGATTTTAAAAGTGTTTTAAAAATTCTTAATAAAAAAGAGTTTATAGTAAAAAAATGTTCAAAGAGTAATTTATCTGATATAAGTATTTTGATAAATTCTGGCTTCGTTCCATTTCGAGGACGAAAAGATTCAAAGGGGGGAGGAATGTGATAGCCCGGATTTTTGGACATCTGTTAATTGACAATTAACAGGGTTAAAATTTATTAAATACTAATTTGTAAAATTGAACATATAAAACGCTGATAGATGTCTGGATATTCCAGAATTGTAGGCAAATAAAAATGTAATAATTCATTTTATAAATCATTTATTATAATCTAAAATTCATTCATTTCCTGAGTAAATAAAATAAGTATTAATTTGAATTATATATAAGTAGAATTTATAAGGAGAATTTGGATTTGAAATTCAAATATAAACATCTTAAAAATAAGTTGAGTTTAAAATAATATGTATATATGATTTGTTTTATAACATTCTTTTTAAAAGGTTTTATAAAAGATATATTAGACTAGCACAATTATTTCTAAATGCATAATTGGAATTTATATAATTTTCTTTTAAATTATGTATTGATAAATAAAGAGATAGTTTGGATATTTGTACACCTAAGGTATCTTTAAATATAAAACTAAGTTCCAAATCTAATATAAATATAACATAAATATACATTAAAACCTATTAATACAACATTAATGACAAATGTAAACTAATGACATTATCTAAATACAAGTGTTAACAAATTATATAGTAATGACAAGCGTCATTTTCCTCTTTTATTTTTTTAATATAATTAGTAAAGATAAAACTAGAATATATAAACTTCTCCATTCTCCTCTCTCATTTTCTTTACCAATTCATTTTCAAAACTAAGAAGAAAAGGAATCCTGTAACAAACCTGTCAATTAAAATTCAAAAGAAAATTCATCAGCAACATCTAACCTTTTCAAATTCAACCTAGAAGCTCAACTTAGATCAGTAAGCAACCAAGTCTAGAAGCAAGAATCAATTTCAGTTTCAAAGGGAGAAACTTCGAATTTTAAATCATCTTAGCTTCCTCTGTTTAACTCTGAGTAAACTTAATCCATAAATCGGTTTTTTAATTTGATGTATGTTGATGATCTTGTGATGCATGTTTAAATTTATGTATGCATGCTTGATGAATCTGAAATTATGTCTATATGAATGTATGTTGTTCTGCATGTTTGTGCTCTGCTCTGTTTATTTTATAACAGGTTCAATATTGAAAAAAAAATGAAATTCTCTTCGTGTAATCTCTATTAGGCTGAAGTATTCTGAAACGACTCGACTTCCTTACCACAGAAAACCGCATCATTTTTAAGAAAGAAAGGGATAGAAAGAGAAAAGATAGAAGAGAAGAAAGAAATAACATCAGAATCTAAATAGCGGAACGAATAAATTATATTAATAACATAAACATTATACAGTTTACAACCACTATCAGAGTTACATAGATATACATCACATACTAGACAGTTATAAACACCTATCTAGCTATACAACTCAATACAATACAAGAAACTATTCAGAGAAATCTACACAACGGAAAACTGTATATCTACACGCAGAAGCCTCCTGCTCCATTGCTCCTCCATAACTCGTCCAAGCCAACCTGAATCCCTTGGCTACTCGTAAAAATTTGAGTACCCAAGAGTTTAAGAAAAACAGAATAAACTCCGGGTCAGACATGGGTCTGGTGTGAGTAACAGGTTAAGGTTGCTTAACTTTTAAAAACCTTTTGAAAGAAAGGTATCACGTAAGACTTCTCACACATAAACATGGGAAAGTTTTTACCTTACGCTAACCAAAACATTTGATAGGAAATCCGGTGATATTATAATAGGTCTAGGGTTTCCAAATAAATATGAAATAGCCGAAATTGTTACCTGATTAAATTCCAGCTACTAGCCACAAAAGTGGGTAATACAATCAAAACCGTTGGCACTTATTGGATTTTGGATTCCATACAATGGCAGGGCTACTGGGTACCGTCCATCACAGTACGTGGCCAAGATCAACGTACCCGATCCCGGTCTCATCGAAATCCAAAGCGTGTCTTTTAGGTCCAAGTTGTTTTAAAGTTTAAAGCAATTCAATTATCTATATACACACAGATAGATAACTCACAAATCACAATTGATAATCAACATTATTAACTAAACAGGTAATCCATAATTCATTTCAATAGGTAATCCATATCACCATCACAATAGATAATCTATATTATCATTATAATGCAACTAAGCATTCATACCGCACAACATTACTTATCTCATTTTTGAGATCTCAAAGCATCCAAAACAATCAATGTCATCCATTCATATACGCAATGATTTACTTCATCACAATATAATTAATTTAAAATGAATTAAATTAACTATCTCTATCTCTAATTAATTTAAAGTGAATTAAATTAATTACTTCATCTTTAATTAATTTAAAATAAATTAAATTAATTACTTCATCAATATAAATCTTGCTTACTTAAGCATTTAATTGATTACAGTCAATTAATTAATCATTCAAAATAAACCACCTTAATTAATTACTCTTAATTACATTTATGTAATTATCCTTAATTAATTTCACAAATTAATTATTCCCACCAAACAGTAATTAACCTTTAATTACTTCAATTAATTAATTAACTATAATTAATTACATTAATCCTTAATTAATTATATTAATTAATTACCTTTGATTACTTATTATTGATTAATTAATCGTAATTAATCAACTTTTAATTACATCATTAATTATAATAATTAATGATCTTAAATTATACTTAATTAATTATCCTCTTAAATTAATTACCTTAAGTAATTATCTCATAATTATTAATCATCCCAGATTAATTACATTCAGTAATTAACTAACTTAATTACTTTATTAAACCAAATTAATTATTCCTTAATTAATTTCTTAATTAATCCTTTGATTAATTTCTAAGTAATTACATTCCAAATTACTTCATTCTTAAACGTCTTCAATTAATTACAACCTGTAATTATCAATAAATCACTTTACCAAGTAATTTCCAAATCATTAATTACATAAAGAAGTTATCTTGAAAACCTCAAGTGTTTAAAATTAATTAAACTTAATTAATTAAATTAAACAACCACATTTAACACAATTAATTACCTTAAGTAATTAATTTCTTAATTACTTCATCAGTAATTATTCTCAACAAATCACAATTGATTATTATTAAACTAATTAATCGAATTAATTTTTAAAAATTAACCGTATTAATTAATTATTAAATAATCTTGGTTAATGACTTTCATTAACCATTCTCTAATTATTTTTATTAAGTAATTAACTGAGATTAATTACAAATTTAATTATCTTTAATCATCCATTAATTAAAGTCTAATTATTTAATTAATTAAGCTTGATTAAAAACTTAATTACGTAATTAATAATTCATTAATCATTAATTTAAATAATCTAATTAGTGATCTTAATTTTAAATTGATTAACCCTTAATCAATATTTATTAAATCTTAAGCAATAATTAATTAAATTAACAAACTATTCCTTAATTATCGTATTAATTAAATTAATTCCAAAGCATTGATCTTAACTTAATTCCAAGATAAAACATATCTTAATTATGTTTTTTAAAAAAATTATTTAAAACAAAGTACTTTTGAACTTGCTTTCAAATTTTATTTTAAATACAAGTTTTAAAATGAAATTAATTTAAACTTATCAAAGTTTAAACAATTTATAACTTTTAACATTTTAATAACTTCAATTTATATTTAGTTTAAATCTTCAAATTTAAATCTTCTTTAAATTTAAAAACTGAAGTTCATACTTGATTTAAGATTTCCAGATTTAAATTGAATTTTAAATCTTGCTCATATTTTACAACTTCAATTTTAAAAAGATTTAAACTACTTTCCAAAACAAAGTAGTTAAACAAGTTTAAGTTTAAAACTTTATTTTTTATCTAATACTGAGATATTTAAATTTAACTTGAATTTTAAAAATTTAGTTTAAAACTAGGTTTAAAACTTTCTTAACATTCAAAAGTTTCAGATTTACAAGTTATAAAACTCAGATGCTACAGGTTTTTTTTTAAAAAAATTTAAAACTAAACTCAGGTTTTCTGAAAAACTTGAAAATGCAGAATGACCCGAGGCTTATGCTAAATTACTTCGGGTTTTCTACCTAACTTCTCCGAGTCAACAATCCACCTACTTCGAGCAAATTAAAAAACCTCCCCTGTAAACAAACTAAATCTAAACACTTCTTCAGTAAACTCATCGTCGTGCATATGCACGGTGGCCCCGGCCACAATAGATCACCGCCGATGATCTCAACAACCTAGAGGATGACACCGCAACCCTCCACAATCATCAAGTCGAACAATAAATCACGAAATCAAAAACGACTGCCCAAAAGCAAAACCTGGAAACAGAAAACAGGTTTTCCCCTTCAAAACCTGTCAACGGCAAGCCTTCACCGCTCCGTCCACCTGAGGTCCAACCACTCCGGCCTCGAACTTATCCACGACCAATCTAACACTTCCCAAAACATCTTGACACTCGGTCACTCCAGCATGTCGAAATGATTGATTCAACAGTCACTGTGAACAATTAGGGTTAAAAATAAGAATTACAAAACTGCATCCTCTCTGACAAATTTAATCACATCCCTGATTTTTCCAACCTTCCTCTAATTCTCCTCCATCACGCAGAAAAGCCCCGAGCTTCCTCAAGCCATAGATCACCAGGGTTTGCTTAAAATCCATTTTTAGTTCAATAACTAACTACAACCTTAACTATACTCTAAAAATTCCGATTTTTGATTGAAAAATCAAGTTTTAGTAAATACTTTTGATTTATGATACTGGATTTCAAATTAAACATGTTTGGATTTTAGTAAAAGTCAGCATGCATGGATGTATCTTTGTGTTTCCAGAGTCAATATTCATATTTTAACTTACTTGAAATTTTAAATGTTGACCTAAGAAAATCAAACAACATTGTTTTATAAATTTCCTTATATCAGAAGCTAAATTAAAAGATAAGGTTTTGTATCATAGTTTGCTTGAAAACAGGACAAACAGGGAATTTCAGCATGTACAAAAATACATATCGCATCCAACTTTTATCAACACATAAACCATTCTTATTTATATCAAAATATTCTAGCATACAACCTATTAAAATTTTAAAATTTAATAGTTACTCACCTCTTCCTTTATAAAGAAACAAAGCCTCTGATTGAAGGCCTTTGAACTTGCTGTTGCTTCAGTGCTTTTAAAAAAAACTGCAGCTTGCTTTTGCTTTTAAATAAGCTTCACTTTGGAGATATGCAGATTTGTTTATGTTTGAATTAACACTACTGCACTTCCAGATTGCAGAGAAAAGAAAAAAAATACAAAGTTGTTCATTTCCAAATGCATGCAGATCCCTCATTTCCTGATTGTAGAAAAATAGAATGCATACTTTTTGATAATGAGGGATTTGTGAAATGGTATTGATCATGATTTGTTTACAGATTTGATCTTGATGAGGAGCTACTGATTTTGAAAAGGTGTTTAAAGTTTTTCTCTTTTGATTATAGGAAATGAGAAAACAAGTATGAATGAAAATGCAAGTTTATATAGATGTAATTTTCAGATTTAATTAAATAAAAGAAAATTAAAACAAAAATGTGCCACTTGTAAAAAATTTCTACATTTGTCAAATTAATATGTTATTCTTATAACACTTGTTTAATTAATGCTTAAGAATGCAACACTTGTCTTATTTAGAGTAATCAATATTTAATTTACAAGTTAATATGTATATTAAGCTTAATTGATTAATTAATTAGAATTTAAATATGATTATAAATTTATAAAAAGAAATAAAAACAAACCATGTTTATAAATAAAACTTATACGTATAAAAATTAAAACAATTAACATTTATCCTTTGGAATTTTAAATTCAAATCAAATCCAAAATCAATTATTTCAAATCAATTTATGTATATAAATTTAATTTGAAATAACAATTGCAAATTTTATTCAAAATCTATTTATAAAGACAATACACTATTAATATTGTTTTTAAAATATCTTATTATTAAATTAAAATCATTTTAAAAGAAATTATATTTTTATTAATAAATTATCTATTTTATTAATCCATAAAACTTTTTGTTTATTCATTCTAAATTTAAAACTCAAGCCAAATTACTTTAAACATTTACTATTTTTCTTATCAAATTTTAAAATCATATATTTATTTATTAAATAGTTTTAAAAACTCAGTACTAATTTAAATCAAAATTTCCAAATTAAAATGTATATATTAGAATTTTTAAAACATGGTTCACTTATTAAGTTTAAACCAAGATTTATTTATTTAACTTTAGAAAGCTTAAATATTAAATAAAAACAAAATTTCAAATTACTACAGATATTAGAATTAGAAAAATATGTTTTATTTATTAAAATTAAAATAATGCTAATCTATTTAAAATATAAACCACATATTTATACTGTAAGTAGAAACCAATTTATTATTTTTAAAAGATAAAATAACCAATGAAATAATTATTGAAGAAGATTTTTAAATCTATTTGAATTATTATTAACAAAATATCAATATCAATTTAATTTTTAATACAAATTATTAAATTGATATTGTTAAAAATTCCGGGATATTACAATCCTCCCCCCTTAAAAGAATTTCGTCCCCAAAATTTAAAACATAGATAATTTAATAATCTCATTAAAGATTTAATTTTAAAACACAAGCATATATCAAACATATGCTAATGACCAAAACAACCAATTCATCTAATCAAACAAATCTAACTATCCAGAAAAAAATATTCTGGATAGAATTTCCTCGAATTTTCCCCAGGTGTGTGTGTGTGTGTGTGTATACCGGGATACTCGCTCTATAGAAACCAAACAATCAATACTATGAAGCTATAAAGCTTCTATTCATCTATGTCTACAACACTAGACAAGATATCAGACTACAGACGAGTTTGACTCAACAACCAAACTCCAGAACTACTGGTTCCACAAGCAGAGATAGATCATACACGTACTCCCTTAAAGATACGTGAAACTTATCGAATCCCAGTTATCCAAACTAGCAATCCAATTCTATAGATCAATCACTTATTCTCCAAGATAACAGAAAAGATCCAAAACTCTTCAGAGCTAGCTTCCCAACCCTACTAAATCTTATAGCTCCTTTTCGATTGGTGAAAACTTATCCAAATCAAATTTCCGTCTCCGTAATCCAAATTCCTCCGACTCTTATCCATAAAAATCTCCAAACGATCCTGACTGCCTGCAACCTTCCTGATCAGCTCATCCCTTGCTGATGCTTCTAAAAACAACTAGACCAATCAACTCAACAAAATGATCTCCTCAAGATCAACCAAGACCAAGAACTCAAACTCCTCAACATTAGAAGACAACAACTTCTCCTATCCGGCAAAAAAAAGCAGATACATTTCCAAACTACTTATGTTGCTCAACTCTGATCCGAAGTAGAAGAAAATGCTGATGAGCACAACTCGACAACACATCCCAGAAATATGGTTCATCAGATCCATAAAGAAAAATTCAGAAGTTCCTCCAAAACTCTGAGCTGCTACACCAACTCAATCTCTAGGAACCATTCTTCTATAAAGTTGAACCACCGGTACCACTCCTGGAATTCTAGACGATAAGAAAACTCAATCTCTAGATGCGAACAAAATTCTGACTTCTCTGAAGACATTCAGAAAAACTCAGATAATCCAAGAGAACACTCAAACAATCGCAAGTCACTTTTATGATCAATCCAAACCAAATCCAAGGAAAACTGTTCTCCCTTTACCAAATAGAATAGCTTACACTCAACTAGCCAACCCATCGAAGAAACGGGTCCACTTAACTGCTTCTGAACTCCACTCTAGAAAAACTGCTAAGCCAGAAAACTTTCTGCCGACATAGAACACTCTGGGCTGCACTGCTGCCACAATGCCAAAGAATTCCAAATCAAAGCTCTTCGAAAAACTCAGATCTCACATCAACAGAAACACCATGCTGAACTCAGCCACAACACCGAAGCAGACTCACCTCCTTAACTTGTTCCAAAGAAAACATCTTCGGGAACATCCATAGTCACTACATCTCATCACGCAGCTACTACTTCCTGAGGTATCAAAATACCATTACTCTCTTCTGCCTGGCCAACAGATCCAAACACTACTCATGCAACATCAAAGAACTAACTCTGAACCTTAACAGGTTTCGTTCAGAGATTGATGAAATCCTTACACAAAACTGCAATAATTACTCGAGATGGTATTAGGTCTACAGTCTCGATAAATACACTTCCAATCCGAAACATTCAAACTCCGACCAATGGTAGTCGTGTTACACACACCACCACCCCATCTATCTTTATAACTTATATTGGAAAACCTGAACAGGTAATCCAACAGATAGTTAGAAATATATATATATATATATATATATTAAAATTACAAATACGCTGTCTCAAGATAGACACCACTACAGAGCCTAGGTATTCACTTAACCTAATGCTCTGATACCAAGTGAAACGACCCGACTTCCTTACCATAGAAAATCACATCATTTTTAAGAAAGAAAGGGATAGAAAGAGAAAAGAAAGAAGAGAAGAAAGCAACAACATCAGAATCTGAACAGTGGAACGGATAAATTATATTAATAACATAAACATTTCATAGTTTACAACCGCTATCAGAGTTACACAGATATACATCACATACTAGAAAGTTATAAACACCTGCCTAGTTATACAACTCAATACAGTACAAGAAACTACCCAAAGAAATCTACACAGCGGAAAACTATATATCTACACGCAGAAGCCTCCTGCCCCATTGCTCCTCCATAATTCGTCCAAGCCAACCTGAATCCCTTGGCTACTCGTAAAAATTTGAGTACCCAAGAGTTTAAGAAAAACAGAATAAACTCCGGGTCAGACATGGGTCTGGTGTGAGTAACAGGTTAAGGTTGCTTAACTTTTAAAAACCTTTTGAAAGAAAGGTATCACGTAAGACTTCCCACACATAAACATGGGAAAGTTTTTACCTTACGCTAACTAAAACATTTGATAGGAAATCCGGTGATATTATAATAGGTCTAGGGTTTCCAAATAAATATGAAATAGCCGAAATTGTTACATGATTAAATTCCAGCTACTAGCCACAAAAGTGGGTAATACAATCAAAACCGTTGGCACTTATTGGATTTTGGATTCCGTACAATGGCATGGCTACTGGGGTACCGCCCGTCATAGTACGTGGCCTAGATCAACGTACCAAGGAGTACACACGCTGCTTTGCAACACAAGGCCGGAACCATTCCTTACTGAACGGTTCCGGGCAAGACAACCCCGTGGTTGTAGCTAGCAACCGCCCACACAGCCGAATATAAAGGAACCTCTAGACAGGGGTAAATCTCACTCTCAAGTGGGGGCTACCCACGAAGCCTTTGCTGCACCTCCCCTATTTTAGCCATTCCCGGTTGATGAGGCATGAGGCTACGATTACCTTTTTAGGACACATCACTTAGAATGCTCATCGTACACCTACGATGTCCTGAAAGCATTCAATCCATACAAGTTCGTTCTGGGTTCGAACGAATCCGAAGGCATTATCTCGTTACACTCATTTTGGAATATCCCTCAAAGTTAACGACGATAACCCTTGCACTCTGAATCACCATCTCCAGCCTGTAAGTACTATTTCTGTCAAACTCATCACGGAATCACCCCCAGAGTTATAATGACGAATAGTCCTTACACCTCGAGTCTTCACAAAGCTCCACTTGGATTCACGACCTAACGTTTAATTGGAATCGATGTGGTTTTCGCATATCAAAATATGGAAACCCAATCCCGGTCTCATCGAAATCCAAAGCGTGTCTTTTAGGTCCAAGTTTTTTTAAAGTTTAAAACAATTCAATTATCTATATACACACAGATTGATAACTCACAAATCACAATTGATACTCAACATTATCAAATAAACAGGTAATTCATAATTAATTTCAATAAGTAATCCATATCACCATCACAATAGGTAATCTATATTATCATCATAATGCAACTAAGCATTCATACCATATAACATTACTTATCTCATTTTTGAGATCTCAAAACATCCAAAACAATCAATGTCATCCATTCATATAAGCAATGATTTACTTCATCACAATATAATTAATTTAAAATGAATTAAATTAACTATCTCTATCTCTAATTAATTTAAAGTGAATTAAATTAATTACTTCATCTTTAATTAATTTAAAATAAATTAAATTAATTACTTCATCAAATAAATCTTGCTTACTTAACCATTTAATTGATTACAATCAATTAATTAATCATTCAAAATAAATCACCTTAATTAATTACTGTTGATTAATTACTCTTAATTACATTCATGTAATTATCCTTAATTAATTTCACAAATTAATTATTCTCAACCAAACAGTAATTAACCTTTAATTACTTCAATTAATTAATTAACTATAATTAATTACATTAATCCTTAATTAATTATATTAATTAATTACCTTTAATTACTTATTATTGATTAATTAATCATAATTAATCAACTTTTAATTACATCATTAATTATAATAATTAATGATCTTAAATTATACTTAATTAATTATCCTCTTAAATTAATTACCTTAAGTAATTATCTCATAATTATTAATCATCCCAGATTAATTACATTCAGTAATTAACTAACTTAATTGCTATATTAAACCAAATTAATTATTCCTTAATTAATTTCTTAATTAATCCCTGGATTAATTTCTAAGTAATTACATTCCAAATTACTTCATTCTTAAACATCTTCAATTAATTACAACCTGTAATTATCAATAAATCACTTTACCAAGTAATTTCCAAATCATTAATTACATAAAGTAATTATCTTTAAAACCTAAAGTGTTTAAAATTAATTAAACTTAATTAATTAAATTAAACAATCACATTCAACATAATTAATTACCTTAAGTAATTAATTTCTTAACTACTTCATCAAGTAATTATTCTCAACAATTCACAATTGATATTTATTAAATTAATTAATCTAATTAATTTTTAAAAATTAACCATATTAATTAATTATTAAATAATCCTGGTTAATGACTTTCATTAACCATTCTCTAATTATTTTTATTATGTAATTAACTGAGATTAATTACAAATTTAATTATCTATAATCATCCATTAATTAAAGTCTAATTATTTAATTAGTTAACCTTGATTAAAAACTAAATTACATAATTAATAATTCATTAATCATTAATTTAAATAATCTAATTAGTGATCTTAATTTTAAATTGATTAACCCTTAATCAATATTTATTAAACCTTAAGCAATAATTAATTAAATTAATTAATTATTCCTTAATTACCTTATTAATTAAATTAATTTCAAAACATTAATCTTAACTTAATTCCAAGATAAAACATATCTTAATTATGTTTCACAAATAACTTTATTTGAAACAAAGTACTTTTGAATTGGCTTTCAAATTTTATTTTAAATAAAAGTTTTAAAATTAAATTAATTTAAACTTATCAAAGTTTAAACAATTTATAACTTTTAACATTTCAATAACTTCAATTTATATTTAGTTTAAGTCTTCAAATTTAAATCTTCTTTAAATTTAAAAACTGAAGTTCATACTTGATTTAAGATTTCTAGATTTAAATTGAATTTTAAATCTTGCTCGTATTTTACAACTTCAATTTTAAAAAGATTTAAACTACTTTCCAAAAGAAAGTAGATAAACAAGTTTAAGTTTAAAACTTTATTTTTTTATCTGAAACTGAGATATTTAAATTTAACTTGAATTTTAAAATTTAAGTTTAAAACCAGGTTTAAAACTTTCTTAACATTCAAAAGTTTCAGATTTACAAGTTAAAAACTCAGATGCTACAGGTTTTTTTTAAAAAAAAAATTAAAACTAAACTTAGGTTTTCTGAAAAACCTGAAAATGCAGAATGACCCGAGGCGTATGCTAAATTACTTCGGGTTTTCTACCTAACTTCTCCGAGTCAACAATCTACCTACTTCGAGAAAATCACAAAACCTCCCCTGTAAACAAACTAAACCCAAACACTTCATCAGTAAACTCATCGCCGTGACTATGTACGGCGGCCCCTGGCCATAATAGATCACCACCGATGATCTCAACAACCCAGAGGATGACACCGCAACCCTCCACAATCATCAATTCGAACAACAAATCATGAAATCAAAAACGACTACCCAAAAGCAAAACCTAGAAACAGAAAATAGGTTTTCCCCTTCAAAACCTGTCAACGACAAGCCTTCACCGCTCCGTCCACCTGAGGTCCAACCACTCCGGCCTCGAACTTATCCACAACCAATCTAACACTTCCCAAAACATCTTGACACTCGGTCACTCCAGCATGTCGAAATGATCGATTCAACAGTCACTGTGAAAAACTAGGGTTAAAAAAAGAATTACAAAAATGCATCCTCTCTGACAAATTTAATCACATCCCTGATTTTTCCAACCTTCCCCTAATCCTCCTCCATCACTCAGAAGAGCCCCGAGCTTCCTCAAGTCATAGATCACCAGGGTTTGCTTAAAATCCATTTTTAGTTCAATAACTAACTACAACCTTAACTATACTCTAAAAATTTTGAATTTTGATTGAAAAATCAAGTTTTAGTAAATACTTTTGATTTATGATATTGGATTTCAAATTAAACATGTTTGGATTTTAGTAAAAGTCAACATGCATGGATGTATCTTTGTGTTTCCAGAGTCAATATTCATATTTTGACTTACTTGAAATTTTAAATGTTTACCTAAGAAAATCAAACAACATTGTTTTATAAATTTCCTTATATCAGAAGCTAAATTAAAAGATAAGGTTTTGTATCACAGTTTGCTTGAAAAACGGGACAAACAGGGAATTTCAGCATGCACACAAATACATATCGCATCCAACTTTTATCAACACATAAACCATGCTTATTTATATCAAAATATTCTAGCATACAACCTATTAAAATTTTAAAATTTAATAGTTACTCACCTCTTCCTTTATAAAGAAACAGAGCCTCTGATTAAAGGCCTTTGAACTTGTTGTTGCTTCAGTGCTTTTAAAAAAACTACAGTTTGCTTTTGCTTTTGAATAATCTTCACTTTGGAGAAATGCAGATTTGTTTATGTTTGAATTAACACTACTGCACTTCCAGATTGCAGAGAAAAGAAAAAAATGCAGAGTTGTTCATTTCCAAATGCATGCAGATCCCTCATTTCCTGATTGCAGAACAATAGAATGCAGACTTTTTGATAATGAGGGATTTGTGAAATGGTATTGATCATGATTTGTTTACAGATTTGATCTTGATGAGGAGTTACTGATTTTGAAAAGGTGTTTAAAGTTTTTCTCTTTTGATTTTAGGAAATGAGAAAACAAGTATGAATGAAAATGCAAGTTTATATAGATGTAATTTCAGATTTAATTAAATAAAAGAAAATTAAAACAAAAATGTGCCACTTGTAAAAAATTTCTACATTTGTCAAATTAATGTGTTATTCTTATAACACTTGTTTAATTAATGCTTAAGAATGCAACACTTGTCTTATTTAGAGTAATCAATATTTAATTTACAAGTTAATATGTATATTAAGCTTAATTGATTAATTAATTAGAATTTAAATATGATTATAAATTTATAAAAAGAAATAAAAACAAACCATGTTTACAAATAAAATTTATACATATAAAAATTAAAACAATTAACATTTATCCTTTGGAATTTTAAATTCAAATCAAATCCAAAATCAATTATTTCAAATCAATTTATGTATATAAATTTAATTTGAAATAACAATTGCAAATTTTATTCAAAATCTATTTATAAAGACAGTACACTATTAATATTGTTTTTAAAATATTTTATTATTAAATTAAATCATTTTAAAAGAAATTATATTTTTATAATAAATTATCTATTTTATTAAGCCATAATACTTTTTGTTTACTCGTTCTAAATTTAAAACTCAAGCCAAATTATTTTAAACATTTAATATTTTTCTTATCAAATTTTAAAATCATATATTTATGTATTAAATAGTTTTAAAAACTCAATACTAATTTAAATCAAAATTTCCAAATTAAAATGTATATATTAGAATTTTTAAAACATGATTCACTTGTTAAGTTTAAACCAAGATTTATTTATTTAACTTTGGAAAGATTAAATATTAAATAAAAATAAATTTTCAAATTACTACAAATATTAGAATTATAAAAATATGTTTTATTTATTAAAATTAAAACAATGCTAATCTATTTAAAATATAAACCACATATTTATATTGTAAGTAGAAACCAATTTATTATTTTTAAAAGATAAAATAACCAATCAAATAATTATTGAAGAAGATTATTAAATCTATTTGAATTATTATTAAAAAAATATCAATATCAATTTAATTTTTAATACAGATTATTAAATTGATATTGTTAAAAATTTCGGGATATTACATATTCAAACAAAATTTGTTTGATTAAACATAACTAAGTTTTTAAAATTTTAATTATATGAATTAAGTTTGAATTTTTTTGGAAAAGGGAAAATAACAGTGAAAACTTAGAAATGGGTTGAAATCAAACTAAATGATTTAGTAATTCAAGTATATAATCTGAATCGCCTTTGCAAATTAGGATTTTTAAAACAAAATCTCAAATTTTTAGTTTAGTATTGATGGAGCAATTCGAAGATGAGTAGGAAATGGATTTCGACCATTTTTTGGCGATCGTCGAACATTTGATTGATCAGGTTTTTGTTAGAGCTTGCTTCGTGATTGGGGATGTCAGGAAAAATGGCAGAGGTGACGATCATTTGTCATGGCATTGGCAATTAATGGAATTAGGGTTTTAGATCCCAAATGAGACGAGGTCGGGTTTTGGGGTTTTTCACCGTCGTCGTAGCATCGAGCCAGGCCAGACGTGGGGGAAAGGTGCTCGGGTCGTGGACGAAGGTATGGCCGGAGTTCCAGAGATTCCAGAGGTCAGTGTGGGTGGTTCGAGGGAGTTTTCTGGTAATGTTGGGTTTCCATTTTTGCGTGAAGAACCTCAATTTTGATTTGGGTTTCGTGGGATTGAATGGTTGATCGAAACCGTTGGTCGTGTCGATCACTGTCTTGTCGGTGGTAGAGTGGGTCTCCGAAACGTCGCTATGGCACTGTGCACGTGCATTGATACCCTGTGTGTCGGTGAGTTTTGCAAGGAGGGGTTGTCTCGGGTCGAAGCACGGGAGTGTTGATGTTGAACTCGAGTTTTGTCTCGTGCGCGAGAGTGTTTAATCACAGCAGTTTCTAAAATTTTAACTTGGTTTTAAAAAAAATAGAAGAAGATGGTGAAGAAACTCGGGCGCATTTCTGGGTTTGCCTCTGGTTGGCCCCGAAGCCAGTTTTAAACAGTTCTTAAAAGATTTATAAAAGCAAGTTTTGAATTTAAATTGAATTTAGTTTAAAATTAGTATATGATAATGTTTTTAAAATTATTTGATTAGGAGAAGTAATAACTTGTTTAACCTAATTTTGTTAAGTTAAATGTTTATTTTAAAACTTAAATTACATGATATAATTAAGTAAATTTTAAAGATAAAATGATTTATCTTGAAATAATGATTTTTATAATCAATTAACTTGAAAAGGGTTTAAGTTAAATTGTAAAATTTTGTTAACTTGTTTTAAAGATTATATAAAATAAGATTTAAATAATGATTATGAAATTAAAAATAAATAGTTTATCTTAAGATAATTGAAGTCTTAATTAATTAAAGCATCTTTATTGACTAATAAAGGATAATTACTTAATGAAAGAAATTAAAAGATTAATTACTTAAAGGTTTATTTACTTAATTACTTAAAGGATAATTAATTAATGTAATTAATTAATGTTATTTAATTAAAGGGTAATTAATTAATGAAAGTATTTAAAGGTAATTAATTACTTAAAGGTAATTATTTAATTTGTAATTAAGGATAAACTAGTTAAGTAATTAGAAATAAAATACTTAAATGATAATTACTTAAATGATAATTACTTAATGTAAGTAATTAAAGGATTAATCTATTGAAAGTTAATTAATTTAATTAGAAATTAAAGGTTAAATCAATTAACGATCAAGGTTAATTAATTAAGGATAATTAACCAATGGAATAATTACTTGATGAAAGCAATTAAATGTAAATTACTTAAGGGAAGTAATTAAGAATTAATTACTTAGTGTAATTAATTTAAGATTGATTAATTAAGGGTTAGTTAATTTATGAGTGTGATTAATTAAAATATAATTAATTAATGTAAGTGATTTCGGAATAGTTAACTTGAGTAATTAATTAAGAATAATTGTTATTAAAATGAATGGGTGAAGGGTAATTAATTTGTGTAATTAATTAAGGGTTAATTACTTAATATAGTTAAAGGATAATTAACCAAGGGTGATTAATTAAGATGGGTAATTAAATGATGATTAATTAATTGATTTATAATTAATTAGTGTTAAGCAAAGGTAATATAAGTGATTAAAATTAGTAATTAATTTAATTAGAGATTAATTAAATTAATTGGGAAGTGATCAATCTTACCTATAAATGATTGAATGATGTTAAATGCCTTGAATTGGTTGATATCTCTGATATGAAATATTTTGTGATATGATATGTTTGGGTGGACAGTGATAATATGGTTATATATCGATGATGAATTGCTATATAAAATGTGACATCATGTATTTAAAGTTGAATCGTATTTCACTTGAATACCTTGGGTTAAGATGGTATTAAATTCGAAGAGACCGAGGTCGGGTATCAGTAAATACCCGAACCCACTTCCATTTGTAACCTGTAGTGATTCTTTATAGATTGATATATGAAATCAATAGACTGAAATGGAATAATTTAAATGACTAGACCATTTAAAACTAAGTGAAGGTACTTGGGAATTGATTGTGAATATAAGTGTTGACTATAGCAAGTTGTGAACTTGTAGTGATGAATGAGTTAACCTGGGTTTTAAGTAAGTTTTATGCAATTGTATTTCATGTTAGTTGGGTTTACTTACGTTGGTTTCCAGCCTGACCCGGGTGTTACTTTGATGTAATGCTTGGGTCAGACCGAGTATTACAGATTTTCAGGTAAGGATGTTCTGGAACTCAGGAGGCGAGCTGGACGGCAGGAACGTATGGAGTGTATTCTGCTGTGATATATTATTATTTACCTGGGACAAGTTATTTTAATTTTCCAGCGATTGTGAATGTTGTAACCCTGATGTATTAATGTAAATTAACTGATACAGTTTCCCTTCGTATAACTGATTATTCATTTGATATTATATTTTGATCTGCTGCGAATGTGAGAATCTGTGTTTTGGTGTTTCTGTTTCTTCTTCTTCTTCTATCTCTTTTCTACCCCCTAACTATCTGGAATTTTCGGGATCGAAAATTCCGGGTCTTTACATTTATATTATATGAAATCAAAACTAAATTTAGAAATACACATATATTTAAAAATATCAAGCCTATACACTATATATATAGACTAATAAAATCTGATATGTTTTATAACTCATATAAAACTATCTATATAAATAACCAGATCAAATAAGCTAAATAACCTATATGTAACAACCATGGTTTTTACTGTCGAAATAAAAATTTTAAATAGAAATTTTAAACTAAGATTTGAAAAAAAAATTGCAATGCAAATTCATTGCAAAGTCAGTTGCATACCTCTTGGTGGTAGCAGCTGAAATAAATTACAATTGGCATTATTATGTTGTATATAACAAAGTTTTGTTATACTTTCAATTGCCCTTCATGTGTTCGTAGAAATAGGTCAATTTATAAGAAAAAGTTGAATACTTTGTTTTTTACTGCTGCGATCACCATTTAATGCAAGTGTGTACTTCCTCTCCTCTAGTGCACGTTGCCTTCAATGCAATTGTACAAAAATTTTGCCAGCACGTATATTCTTTGACTTGTGCACAAAAATGTGAAAAGAAAAGTAGCTGCATCAATTCTTTTCGTTTCAAATTTCAGAAGCTGGGGAAAAAAACATTAATGGCGGTTCCAGAAAATTTTTACTCCATTTTGATCTTCGTTGCTAACCGGTTTTGAAATAAATCTAAGTTGAGTGAAAATCCCACACTTCTAATTTAAAACTATGGTTGCAGCTTTGTTAGTTAAGTTGTTTACGTATGTATGCATTATTTTAGTAGGCAATATCTGTTGATTTCTGGAAATTTTTCAAGCGTAGTATTGCCAATATTATTTTGCAGAAAATTACTTATCACTTGAATCTTATGTGTGTGCAAGTTGTATTTAAATAAACGAGTCCAGATAATTTGGTTCTGACGTGCAAATAGGTGATGCACGAAGTTAGTCAGGCACTATGTTATATGAAGGCTAAGTTCAGGCCTTTTCATTTTGTACGCGTGTGAAATGTGTACAGGTCATTAAGAATTTGTCAATTTCAAAAAAAAATTTGTGCAAGAATACTTTTCACATAAGTTTTGTCTGGACCGTTTATAAATTCACGTGTGCAAAGTATTAAAACCCAGGCCATTGTTTTAGCTATCTATTTATTCACATACGTGCAAGTTCATGTTTCACGAAAAGATCGGTCCAGACCATTTTTATAATGCATGAATAGTTTGATAAATGTGCATATGATACATGAGTCATGCCCAGGGCGTTTTACACCTACGTGCAAAAAGTTGGTTTTGCATAAAAATATGTTCCAGGTTGTTTTATATTTTTCAGACTTCTTTTTCTTCGTGTATAAGAGTAGCATAGAAAACTAGGTTCAGGTATGCCACTTACATGTTCTATTTCATTTTGCTTGCATATTGAGGTAATGCCAGGTTATATTATTTTTGAAATCCAATTACGTGTATTCATGTATACACGAAGGCTGTGGGAAAATCACTTTATTTTTGCTTTAGACATATGCGCATATAGCTTTGCCTAGGCAATTTATTTGGGTCGTGTGTGTGCATGACATGCACGAGACAAGCTTCGAGCATATTTTTCTTGCGTGCATATTGGTGTGCGTTGAACAAATTTTCCTTGAAGCAATTTTTTACAGTTCTTGTAAAGCTGGAATTGAATTTCATAAATATGATGTTGCTTTAACTTTGTCATGTGTTTCTTAGTATCACTCTTCAAATATTTCTAGTTTTTACTTGTGTACGCAATTTGTCCAGACCAAATAATTTTGTACAAGTGGGCAGTGCAATATATTTGATGCATATATAGTAGTACAGTCTACTGTTTAATTTACGTTGAACCGGTGTTTCGTTTTGGAACCAATTTTGTTGCTGTTATTTTTGTAACAGAATTTTTACCCTGGTTTCTATAATTGAAGCGTGTTGTTTTGATGAGATTTTTGATGAATAAAAATTACTGTTGTTTTGACTTCAGTAACCGTCAAGTTAAGTGAATTTTCAAGCGGTTATCCCGCAACGCTGATTTTTATATCCTTTTTTACGATGTTTTGTGAAGCGCAATTTCTTTGTCAAAATTGTTATAGATGTTGCTGTTTTAATTATGTGTTTTTAAACTCGTTTTAAAATAAACTTGTTTCCAAAAATTTTACAGTTTACGCTTTCAAAAGAATGAGGAATCGATTTGAGCGCTTCAGCAAAATTAAGGCTATGAACCCTTACTTTTACTGATCCGATTAATTCCGGACTTGTCCATTTGAGAACGTAAATTTTATTTATATAAAATACACAATTTTGCACTTTTAAGGAAACAATGAAGAGATTTAAACGATTTAGCAAAAGCGCGAAATATGGAACCACGCTTTTACTAAGTCGGTTAAATCCTGACTCGTTAATTGAAATATTTGTCGTGGAGTTGCTGTTTGAAAATTTTGATGATTTTGTTTGGCTTTCGAGCCACTATAATGGACCTTCGGGTTAATTACCAGTACTAGACCTTCGGGTCATTTGTTGGACCTTTGGGCCATTCGTTGGGCGCCAAATATTATGATGACAGTACTTGGTAGGCTTCGGCCATATGAGATGCATGTATGGCGTAGCTTAGACTCGCCATATGCTGGGATCGATCCACTTTTATGCTGATTTTTCTAGTTATCTTATTTTGATTTCTAGATTTTTGTGTATTGCTGTTTTGAATTCAATTATGAATTTGGAAGTTGATTTTGATGGAGTTTAATGAGATTTCTTCATTTAAACTATGTTGATTATTTATGCTGAATAGTCTCATTCGAGATTATAATTGATTTGCTTTGTTGTTGTTTATGTTACAACTCATTTCTAAGTTTAAATTAGACTGATCCATTTATATTTTCTTTTAAATAATACTTGGGGTAGACCGAGTTATTTCAGGATAATCGCTATCTCTGATTCAATTGCTGCTTCAGCTTTTGGGACTTCACTTCATCTTTTGTTTAGACTTCAAGGTGTTACTTTTGGTGTATTGACCTCATCTCATGTATGTGTTGATGTCTATGTATATGTACATTTGGTTCATGTGAACCATCGATTGTTGTAGCATGTATCCAGACTTATCTTCCGCTATATATCTAATATTTCTGTTCCGATGTGATTATACTTATCTGTGTTGTTATTACGAGTTGTTCTGAATTTTTCCTAAGCCACCGTGGTTTCGTTTTAGATTTGAATTGAATATATCGTTGGGAGTCATTTACACAAATCCTATTGATGTAATCAATACTCGTCTAAGGCATAACTTAGGTTGGTCGCTTCTAACAAGCCTTGTTCTTCGCAATAGGAGACGTTATTCCTTACACTAACCTTTCTTATTGTGAGCATAGAGGTGGGGGCATCACGGCTTGGTAATAGAGCTGAGTTTCAGAACAAATTATAATAAACACGGAACAGAAGCAGAATGGAACATGCATTACAACTATTCGATGGTTTTATTTGTGCCTTTCTAATCAATTCCTTCGTTGTTCTTAAACTTTTGTCCTATCTAACAAGTTGGAATATGTCTAGGAATAAATTTTATATTTCCGTAGTATTCCATTTGTTAAATTTCCTTATCAATCTTGTATTGTTTTAACCAATCCTTATCTTCTCTTGTTCTCTCAGCCTATGGATGGAAGAGATAGAGGGAAGCGTTCTACTGCAGGTCCATCTAGTGGTTCTCATCCGGACGGAGTCTATATGTCAGATGATCTGTTTATGGAGCTATTTCGGGGTACTCAGCCTTCTGTTGCTAATCCCGCAGCTCCTACTCACAAGTCTGCCTTCGCCCGCATGTGTAGTGACTATTCCCACCCTGGAGGCAAGCCTTTTAAGGGATCGGAAAGTGTATTGGAGGTTCAGACTTGGTTCCGCGCTAGTGAGCGCATATTTTCTCGTATGAATCTTTTTGATCATCATCGCAATTCTCATGGCATCTAGCATGTTACAAGAACGTGCGCTTGATTGGTATGAGCTTTTGATTGCGGAAGTTGATGAGTCCTCTCTCTCATGGAATCAATTTAAGGGATGATTTGAACTTAAGTTCGTTCCTGAATCGGAAAAGACCAATCTTGCTCATAGTTTCCTTGAGTTAAAACAAGGAAAGTCCTTTGTTTTTGATTATGTTGCATCTTTCGAGGCCTTGTCCAAATACGGAGTTGAGTTCATTAACACTCCGCATAAGAAGAATCTTAGATTTGTAGAAGGTTTGAAGAAGTATTTGAAGAAAGTCCTTTTACTTCAGCTTAAGCTTCCTTTTGAGGAACTTGTTGATTCGGCACTTTGCCTTGAAACTGTCGAAAAAGAACGTGATAGTTGTGATGAAGTTGACGTTTCTAAGAACCCCAACAAGAAGAGGTTTCCATTTCATAAGCCTATTTCTTCCAAGAAGAAGGAGAAGCAAGCTACATCTAGTTCTCAGCCTATTAGTGCACCTCCTAATCAGAGTGCGTGCTATAATTATGGTTCTCTGGATCATCTTCTTCGTAGTTGTCCTAAACCTCGCATTTTCCGCTATTGCAAGAAAGAAGGTCATTGGGTTTCTGATTGTCCTACTGTTCCTAAGGGTTTCAAATCTGGAAAGCTTAATGTTGCTAAAGCTTCTGGTGATTCTTCTCAGCCCAGAGGTATTACTTCTTTCGTTTTGGAAGGTTTTATTTTATTTCATGGCCGTTCTATTATAGTTCTCTTCGATACGGGTGCATCACATTCATTCATATCAAAGGAGCTTGTTGATGTTATTCCTTTGGATGTTATTAGTCTTTGCTACCCTTTGAGGATTGAGAATCCTATTGGTGGATCCGCTACTCTTGTTTTGTTATGTTGTAGATGTTGAGAATATTCTATGTGGTTTTTCCTTTCGTACGAATCTTCATGTTATGGATCATCTTTGTTTTGATATGATTTTGGGGATGGATTGGCTCGCCATTATGAAGTTCAAATCCTATGTCCCGAAAGAACTTTATATCTCAAGCATCCTGATGCTATCGAGCAATTATCTATTGCATTTCGAGACATAGATCGTGCTTCGAATGCTCTCATTTCTTCCTTCGAATCAGAGGATTTCATAGATAATATTCCGGTTGTTTGTGATTTTTTGGATGTCTTTGAGCCTATTTCGAGTTTACCGCCGAAGAGGGCAATTGAGTTCCGTATTGATCTTATCTCCGGTGCTCATCTTGTCAGTTGTCCTCCTACGAGGATGTCTGCTAAGGAAAATGAGGAACTCAAGCAATAATTATCCAAACTGGAAGCCAAGCAATTTATTCACTCTAACTCATCTCCTTGGGGCGCCGCCGTTGTCTTTGTTAAGAAGCCAGATGGTACTCTTAGGCTTTGCATTGATTATCGCAAGCTTAACGAGCTCACTATCAAAAATAGGTATCCATTACCTAGGATCGATGACATGTTCGATCAATTAAGTGGCGCTAATCTTTTCTCCCAACTCGATCTTGCTACCGGTTTTCATCAGTTACGAGTTGCGGAAGATAACATCCCTCTTACCGCATTCCGTACTCGTTATGGTTCTTATGAATGGCTTGTTATGCCGTTCGATTTGACAAACGCTCTATCGTATTTTGTTAATCTTATGAATCGGATATTCCAGGAATATCTCGATAAGTTCGTCTTGGTTTTCATTGATGATATTCTTATTTATTATAAATCTGAAGCCGATTATATTCAGCATTTGGGGATTTTTTTGAGCACTCTTCGTCGGCATCAACTTTATGCCAAATTCTCCAAGTGTCACTTCTAGGAGATAAGGTGAAGTTTTTTGGTCATATTGTTTCTTCCGATGGTATTTCTATCGATCCTTCCAAGATCCAATCTATTTAGAATTGAAAGAGGCCCGAGACCGTTACTATGATCCATAGATTCCTTGGATTGGCGGGATATTATCGCCGGTTCATTAAGGACTTTTCTCGTATTGCTTTGCCGCTTACCACTCTCACGAGAAAAGCTGTTCCTTTTATTTGGTCTGATAGGTGTGAGATTTCTTTCTTGAGGTTAAAAGACCTCCTTACTCATGCTCCTATCTTAGTGGTTCCCGAAGGGAATCATGATCTTGTTTTTTATACCGATGCCAGCGGTTATGGACTCGGTGCTGTTCTCATGCAAAAGGATAGAGTAGTTGCCTATGCTTCTAGATAACTAAAGCCTAACGAAATTCGTTATGCTACCCATGATTTGGAGTTAGCCGCTATAGTATTTGCTCTAAAGATTTGGCGACATTATTTATTAGACGAGCGTTTTGTTCACTTCACTAACCATAAATCTCTGAAATATCTCTATACTCAGAAAGAACATAATATGAGGCAACAACGTTGGATAGAATTTCTTGCTTCATATGATTTCGATATTCAGTATACCCTTGGTAAGGGTAATCGAGTTGCTGATGTGCTTAGTCGCAAGCAGCAAGTTGTTGTTTCCATGATGCTAGCAGAGAAAAATATGTTGGAAGCTTTATCTCATTGTGATATTAGAGACCGTCCTTCAGTTTTTGATTCTCCCGTGCTTTTATTTAGCATGGAAGCTCGTCCTAGTTTGTTGGATCGTATTACCAATGCCTAAAAACTAGATCCAGATCTCTCTTATCTTATTCAGAGTTGTAAATCGGAATCCCGAAGTGATAATCTAAAGGATTTCGATATCGATATTCATGGTTGTATTCGAAAAAAGGGAAGGTTGATCATGCCTAATGTTTCTAATCTTAGAAATGGCATTCTTGAGAACTGTCATCGTTCTAAGTATACTATCCATCCTGGTAGTAGTAAGATGTATGCTGACATGAAACACTTATACTTTTGGGAGGATATGAAGCGTGATGCTGCAAGTTATGTGAGTCATTGCATGACTTGTCAACTTATTAAAGCTGAACACCGTCGTTCAAGTGGTCTTTTGCAGCCTCTTGAGATTCCATTATGGAAATGGGATCATATTTCTATGGACTTCATGATGGTCTACCTCGTTCGAGGTCGGGCCATACTAATGTTTGGGTGATTGTTAACTGATTGACCAAATCAGCCCATTTAATTCCTATTAAGTCCAATCAGACTGCTCCTTTATTGGCTAAACTTTTTATTAAAGAAGTCGTTCGACTTCATGGAGTTCCTAGTTCCATTGTTAGTGACAAAGATCCGCTTTTCACTAGTGGTTTTTGGCAGAGCCTTCAGAAAGCTTTGGTTAAGCTCAATCTCAGTACAGCTTATCATCCACAGTCTGATGGCCAGACTTAAAGGGTGAATCAAGTCATAGAAGATCTCCTTCGCGCTTGTATTCTTGATATTGGAGGTAATTGGGAAGACCATTTATCTCTTGTTGAATTTTCTTATAACAACAGTTTCCAATCCAGTATCGGTATGGCTCCTTTCGAACCCCTTTACGGAAGGCAGTGTCGATCACCATCTTGTTGGTTGGAATCCGAGGAAAAGTTAGTTCTCGGCCTCGATTATATCCGTGAATCTTCTGAGAGGATTGATATTATTAGACAGAGAACGAAAGAGGCTCAGAATAGGCAGAAATTTTATGCCGATCATCGTAGGAAGCCTTTGAAATTTTCTGTTGGCAATCGCGTGTTCATCCGTGTTTCTCCGCTGAAAGGTGTGGTGCATTTTAGTAGCTCCGGGTGATTGGCTCCTCAATATATTAGACCATTTCCGATTACGGAACATATTGGCCCTATTGCTTATCGTGTATCGCTACCTATCCAGTTTTTGAAAATTCATGACGTATTTCATGTATCCCAGCTTCATCAATGCCTTCGAGATTCGGATTCTATTATTGATCCTCATATGTTGCAAGATCTTGAGATCTCACTCGACTTGTCTATGGTGAAAAATCCTATTCGTGTGCTAGCTTCGGAGGTTAAACACCTTTGGAATAAAGAAGTCCCGCTTGTGAAAATTCAATGGTCCGCAAACCCCAAAGATTGCATTTGGAAAACCAAAGAATTCATCGAGCGTTCTTATCCCGGTTTTCTCTCCTCTTCGGGTGGGGATGAGCATACTTAATCTATCTTTTCTATTTTAATCTTTATTGTGATGAATAATTTGTGTAATAAACAACTTCTAGTATGAAAATTGCGGGGACGCAATTTTTATAAGGGGGAGTTTGTAACAACCCTGGTTTTTACCGTTGAAATAAAAATTTAAAATATAAATTTTAAACTAAGATTTGAAAAAAGAATTGCAATGCAAATGCATTGCAAAGTCAGTTGCATACCTCTAGGTGGTAGCAGCTGAAATAAATTACAATTGGCATTGTTGTGTTGTATATAACAAAGTTATTTTATACTTTCAATTGCTCTTCACGTGTTAGTAGAAATAGGTCCATTTATAAGCAAAAGTTGAATACTTTGTTTTTTACTGCTGCCATCACCATTTAATGCAAGTGTGTACTTCCTCTCCTCTGGTGCATGTTGCCATAAATGCAATTGTACAAAAAATTTGCCAGCACATATATTCTTTGACTTATGCACAAAAATGTGAAAAGAAAAGTAGCTGCATCAATTCTTTTCGTTTCAAATTTCAGTAGCCGGGAAAAAAACATTAATGGCGGTTCCAGAAATTTTTTATTCCATTTTGATCTTGGTTGCTATCCGGTTTAGAAACAAATCTAAGGTGAGTGAAAAGATCACACTTCTAATTTTAAACTATGATTGCAGCTTTGCTAGTTAAGTTGTTTACGTATGTATGCAATATTTTAGCAGGCAATATCTTTTGATTTCTGGAAAATTTTCAAGTGTAGTATTGCCAATATTGTTTTGCAGACAATTACTTATCACTTGAATCTTATGTGTGTGAAAGTTGTATTTAAATAAATTAGTCCAGATCATTTGGTTCTGACGTGCAAATAGGTGATGCACGAAGTTAGTTAGGCACTATGTTATACGAAGGCTAAGTTTAGGCCTTTTCATTTTGTACGGGTGTGAAATGTGTACAGGTCATTAAAACTTTGTCAATTTCCAAAAAAAAAAATTGTGCAAGAATATTTTTCGCGTAAGTTTTGTCTGGACAGTTTATAAATTCGTGTGTGCAAAGTATTTAAACCCAGGCCATTGTTTTAGCTATCTATCTATTCACATAAGTGCAAGTTCATGTTGCATGAAAAGATTGGTCCAGACCATTTTTATAATGCACGAATAATTTGATACATGTGCATGTAATACACGAGTCATGCCCAGGGCGTTTTACACTTGCGTGCAAAAAAGTTGGTTTTGTCTAAAAATATGTTCCAAGTTGTTTTATTTTTTTCTAACTTTTTTTTGGTGTATAAGAGTAGCATAGAAAACTAGGTTCAGGTATGCTACTTACATTTTCTATTTCATTTTGCATGCATATTGAGGTAATGCCAGGTTATATTATTTTTGAAATCCAATTACGTGTATTCATGTATACACGAAGGCTGTGGGCAAATCACTTTATTTTTGCTTTATATATGTGCGCATATAGCTTTTCCCAGCCAATTTATTTGGGTCGCGTGTGTGCATGACATGCCTGAGACAAGCTTCGAGCATATTTTTCTTGCGTGCAAATTGGTGGGCATTGAACAAATTTTCCTTGAAGCAATTTTTACAATTCCTGTAAAGCTGGAATTGAATTTCATAAAGGCGATGTTACTTTAACTTTCTCATGTGTTGCTTGATATCACTTTTCAAATATTTCTAGTTTTTACTTGTGTACGCAATTTATCCAGACTAAATAATTTTCGTGCAAGTGGGCAGTGCAATATATTTGATGCATATATAGCAGTGCAGTCTACTGTTTAATTTACATTAAATCGGTGTTTCATTTTGGAATGAATTTTGTCGCCGTTATTTTTATAACGGAATATTTGCCTCGATTTTTATAATTGAAGAGTGTAGTTTTGATGAGATTTTTGACGAATAAAATTTACTATTGTTTTGACTTCAGTAACCATCAATTTAAAGTGAATTTTCAAGCGGTTATCCCGCAACGCTGATTTTTATATCTTTTTTTATGGTGTTTTGTGAAGCGCAATTTCTTTGTCGAAATTGCTATTGATGTTGTTGTAGGATCGATTTCACCCTAGAGGTGGGGTGAATAGGGTGATGTTATTAAATATAAAAATTAATTGCGGAAGCTTACAGAATTATTTCAGCACAGATCACAAAATAGTAGCAACACAGATAATAGCAGAATAAATATGCAGAAATAGAACGTCACAGAATTTACCCAGCTTCGGCAAAACCCTACCTACGTGCTGCCCCTAAGGTTTCTACTAGAAATTAAGTAGTCACACGCTTACACATGTAAACTCACGGCACCCGCTGCTGACTAACCTAACTCTACGCTCAAAACCCTGCCACAACTTAGCCACTGAATTGCGAATTCTCAAACTACGCCACGTAGTTTGTCCCCTAGTCACACTGCTAGAAATTATGCAAGTTTAAAAAGAGAAATACAAACTTAAAACAATTAAAAATAAAACAATCCTAATTAAAAATTAAACAGCCCTTATAAACTTAAAATAAAAAGCCGACCCCTTTTATATTATTTAGCCCGTTCCTTTTTTTTGTTAGTGGCGGCTTTGTTCTCTCGTTCCTCCTGATTAAAAATTAGGGTTATTCTATAAATTCAAACATGCGACTTCAAATGCTCAATTGAATTAGATGATTCAACGTTCCTTTTTGTAAATCGATGGTCTCCTTTTTACTTCGACTGGTTCGAATTTTGATCGAGTTCGAGATGGCTTCGGTAAGTGATTTATTCCTATTTGTTTTTCTGTTATGCTTGATTGAACTTGATGCTTTGCCGATAATGATTTTTGGGGTTTTTATATGAGTTCGATCTTCTTACTTTTCGTTCGTCTGATAGTTTCAAAGTTATGTTTCGGCCATTTGATTATGGCTGGATGTTGATGATTTTAATGACTTATTCAGTTCGTTCTTTTCATGTTACTTGGTTGACACGGTTTTGATTTGCTGGTTCGACTTTGGCACTGATTTTTTCAATTTTACATATGCTTGACTTATGACTTGGTCAACTTTGATTTTGATTTGTGAATTCATATTTCTGCTGGCTTCGGCCTTGGCTTGGGATTTCATGTGCTTGATTGTTTGCGGCTGCATATTGCTGTGTAGTGCCATTGATGTTCAGTTGCTGTAGCCACAAGCTACAGTCTTTACTGCACCAATTTTGGTTGTTGTAGTTCTTTGTAGTTGCTTGTTTCCTGGTCGACACATGCATCATTTGTATTTACGTGACAAGTCATTATTTATGTAGTCTTGCTGTTTCATGACTTCGGCCAATTGAAGCTGCGATGTTTGTTTCACTTGTAGCATATTTTGAGCCTGATGCTTGTGTACACGAGTCTGCATTTTCATGTTGCATTGAGTTATTGTTGCTGTGTCACTGTAATGGTTTCATATGTTGCTTCATTGACTTGAGTCTGGTTCATGTATTCATTGAGATGTTCATTGTGAAGCTTGGTTTACTGGTGGTCTTGCCTTATATCACAGCAAACTGCATGTTATATTTGCTATCTTCATATTTTCACTGTAATGTGTCTTCAACCTGATAGCAATGCCTCGAGTGTATACTAAGTTCTGCCATGCTTCTGTTTTACTGTGCCTTGTACTTAGTGTATCATATGTATTAGTGTGTTGGCTTCAATTTGAGTTGCAGACTTGAGTCTGTTGTATTTCATTTTCATGTACAGTCTTTCTTGAATTAACCTAAACTTGGTTTTGCTTCATGATGTACTTTAGTCTGATGCTTGTGTCACTTGTGTACTGTGCTTTGGTCCTTGAGCATTACCGAGTTTGTTTCTTTGTACTGTTGCATTTGTTTTGGTATAACTGCCTTTTTGCACTTTGATATGTAAGCTTGTCTTGGTTTGTCGAGACCACAGTGGCATTTGCATATGTATTTATCCACTTGTCTTGTTGGCATGTGCATTGCCTCCATACTTTATAGTTGTTGTCATTGCCTGTTTCAGTTTGCATATGGTTTTGTACATTTGGATTTTTGGTCGAGGCTTGTTTTAGTTGTCTCGAACTTGCACCTGTGTTGAATCCAGCTTATAGCTCGGGTTTGACCTTGTGCTGAAGTTTGTGACATTATTTTATCGCACTTGAGTTGAATCCGATAATTTGGATTTGACCTGTGCTCACCTGTCCCTGTAAATTTATCAAGTCTATATATCGGTGTGCACAGCCTTGTGGAATATACAGTGATACACTGTGTATGTCACAAGCTGTTCGTGTATGATGATTTGAAAATTAAACGATGACGAACAATCCAAATAACTGAGGCATGTATTATTTTCAAAATTGACATATTGTTTTATACTGCAAAAAATATTTCCTTTTCAATTTTACCGCGTCAATATTTATTTTTGCAGATTGCTCAAATGCTGGATTCAATCTGGAATGAAGTTGAAGATAAATTATGAGTGAATGAGCGATATGTAGTGTGGACATTTGTAAATGAAAGATTGTGATGTAATTAAATTTATATTGTAATCGAATATTAAATATATAGTGAGAGCTTGAACTTTCTACTATTCAAAGATTGTAATAAGTATTTGTTAGAATAAAAATTCTATTTGAATTCAAATTCTTTGTTATTTATTTTTATTCAGCAAATATTTATTCAGTCTATGAAAAATAAAATAGTACATTAACAAATACATTTACACGAATATAAATATGTTTATTATCATCAAACAAAAATCATATAATCGCATATTCAGCGCATATTCAACAATCTCCCCCTTTTGATGATAACAAACATATATTTAAGATTTTGAATATGTTAAATGTATTTGATCATTGATATGCTCTAATTGCTCCCCATATTTAAATGCTTCCTCTCTACACAAAGCTCCCCCTACATATATGCATACAATTAAAAATATACAAATGAGCCTAAATGCAAGTGGAAAATATTTGACCTTTGCTTGATTTTATTTGACAAAATCTTAACTTTTCTCTCCCCCTTTTGTTATCAGCAAAAGAGTAATAGTGTTAGAGAAAATAGAGATAAAGTGATCGATATTAATCCAACATTAAAACTCAGTCAAATATAAATAATAAATTTCAATAAGAAATCAAACAAAAATCGTAAATATTTTGTTAGGCGCATATTCCACTTTTAGAATGATGGGAATGATGTCATCATATAAAACCATACAATTGTGTCTATTGTGGTATATTTCTATCAGGAATTTGAATATCTACTAACCATGCATAACCGTTAGGACTTTTAAATGAGATTAGTAGTATTCCAATTTTATTTTAAAAATAAATAAATTCAAGTATCTTCTAACCACGCATAACCATGAGGACTTTTAAATGGAATTAGAATCAACTTGTTTATTTTAAAAATCAATTTCGATATGCGTTCCATACATGCATAACTGTGAGGACTTTTAAATGAGCATGGAAGCGCATAACAAATTCCAAGTAATTCACCCATGCATAACCGTGAGGACTTTTAAATGAGAGTGAATACTTTGGTATTTATTTATTTATTATTTTATTATTATTATTTTTTTACTATATAAAATTTTCTATTATTTTAAAAAAAATGTAAAATGAAAAACGAATGGTTCCTGTTTAAAGTACCACATATTGACAAACTATATTGATTTTTGATGAGTGATGGTCGTTAGAAATATGATAGAAATAGAGATGGTCATGGAATTTTTACCAACAAAAAGTTTTATAACTATTGTTTAAATTTCTAAACAAATTTACTAATTATACCATCTCGAGTCATAATATATGATAAATATCAACAATCATCACTTCAATCACTATTTATCTTTTTGATAATTATTAGGGAGTCAGATTAGTCAAAATAGTCATTTAAAATCAAATTCAAAAATAATTATAAAATCAATTTTTCTAAAAATGACCAATCCGAAAACAAGGTCAAAAATGATTTTCTCGAGGGGTTTTTATAAGAAAAATTTCTGCTATTTGAAAATTATTTGAAATGAAAAATATGTAGATATTTTCTTTAAAAAACGACGCAGTTACTAAATGTCTCAGCAAATCACGTTTCACTAGTAATTTTTCTATCAATTAGGTTACCATTGTAATCAGCATTTGAATTTCTTTTTCACTCAAAATTATAACTAATTGAATTCGATAGACCAGATCAAGAAGTATGCAACAAAATATCTTGAAATCAATTTTAACAGCATTTTAAATGACATTTTCTTGAATTTGAGTTGAAGTTGTGTAACTAATCAAAAACCGTGAATATAGGGTTAGCCGTATTATAACCAAATGTATTATCATCCACCAAAACACTATTTTTAATCCAAACTAATATATATGAAGTAATTCAAAGAATCTAGAGATTTTTATAGTGTTTTTGGCATAAGAATATAATTGGCCAACAATTTGAATAAGTCAGAATCAAAATCATTATTATTTCATCATCACATTATTGGCTGATTTAATTTAAGATACGGTGCAGATTATCACATTTAATATATCGTTAAAAATATACCATTACCTGTTTTACCTTCACGATATTTTTCATTATTGTCCATTGTGATTCTGTCACCTTTATACTAGGCTAAAGAACTTTGCTTTGTCGCTCGTTGTGTTTCTGGAATAGCTAAAGTCCAGAGAACACTGTTGTTGTTCCTTAGCCTTCCACCATACCTACATGATGAAATATTTTTGTGACCTATTAGTTTTTATTGGTCCATGATCGTTAGTGGCAGAATATTTTGAAAAGCAATTTTGTGGAGACCCAAAACTATTTATAATTGTTCCCTTTGGCACCCAAATTTGTTTAATTTTGAGAGATTTTATATTTGTGGCTTTTGGAACCCAAATCGGTATAGCTTTCACATGTTTGGGTCTATACCAACAATTATTGTGATCGTGTCCATATTTTCTACAAATTTTGCACATAGAATTAACTTGATTAATATTGCTTTCAACATTTTTAGATTGATTATATCCAAGTCCTTGTCTAACCGCATTACCGGTTTTCTTTCCTAATAGCATATTCAACGATTTTTTACTTTTTGAAAATTTATCTAAAGTCATTGACAATTGTTGGACTTGTGTTTTGAGAGATTCATTTTCGTTTAACAATTGTGTGCACCTTTTAATAGAATTTTCTCTTCTCGTGTTTTCGCTTTCTTTTAAAATCAGAATTTCATTTTCAAGTGATTTTATTTTAATTTCTGATTTTTTAATCTCTTCTTCAAATGATGGACACTTATTACACTTAGGGATCCTACTTTGATAGTTTTTAACTAATTGATCAAGTTGTTTATTTAAATCTATCAAAGTGTCTTTTTGTGATTCAAGTTTGGCGTACTTCTCCCTAAGTCGTTCAAAACAGCCATTTACTTCGTGGAAATAAATAAGTAATTTAGAGTAAGTTTTGATACCTCGCTTGGCTCATCATCATCGCTATCGGTTATATTACCTCGAAGGCACATATCTGCTTTCTCACTCTTGCTGCTAGTACTTTGATTATCCTCATCACTTGTATTCCACGTGGCTGTAGCATTTCTCCTTTTTGATTTCTTTTCAAAATCGCGCCGATTTTGAGGACAATTGGGCTTGATATCACCGGGTTTGTTGCAAATGATCCCGTGTTCTTCTGAGCTATACAGTGCTTTAATTATTCTGCTTTTCAATTGTTGATTTAGAGCTGGATTTCCGTATTTGTGGTTCCATGTTTTGAATTTCTTCATTAGTAATGCCAGCTCAGCTGCTCCATCATCATCATCCTCATCACAACTGCTTTTTACAAATCCCGTCAAGCACATTTCTTTAACTGAGTTGGTTGTGGAGGATTTCTCATTGCGGTTGACTTTTGCACCATATATTGCATCGAAAGTATTCCAGATTTCCTGTGCATTTTCACAATGAGAGATGAAATTAAAATTATCCTGATTAATATGAGAATATAATATATGCATAGCAAGAGCATTAATCGAGATAATTTTCTCGTCATTTATATCACATCCATTTTCAATAATATTCCAACATTTAATATTAACAGATTTTAAATAAAATTCCATTTTCAATTTCCAATTCAAAAAATCTATTCCATCAAAAATAGGAGGAATAATATTGGAACGACCCCTAGCAAAATTAGCCATTTTAAAAATTCTTAAAATAAAAATTGGTTTTTGCAAAATCAAATTTTTAAAACAAAAATGGCTTTTGAACCTGGTTCGATACCACTTCTAGGATCGATTTCACCGTAGAGGGGGGTGAATAGGGTGATGTTATTAATTATAAAAATTAATTGCGAAAGCTTATAGAATTATTTCAACACAGATCACTGAATAGTAGCAGCACAGATAATAGCAAAATAAAAATGCAGAAATAAAACGACAAAGAATTTACCCAGCTTCGGCAAAACCCTGCCTACGTGCTGCTCCCAAGGTTTCTACTAGAAATTAAGTAGTCACACACTTACAAACGTAAACTCGCGACACCCGCTACTGAATAACCTAACTCTACACTCAAAAGCCTGCCACAACTTTGCCACTGAGTTGCGAATTCTCAAACTACGCCACGTAGTTTGTCCCCTAGTCACACGACTAGAAATTATACAAGTTTAAAAAGAGAAATAAAAATTTAAAACAATTAAAAATAAAACAACCCTAATTAAAATTAAATAGCCCTTATAAACTTAAAATAAAAAGTCGGCCCCTTTTATATTATTTAGCCTGTTCCTTTTTTTTGTTAGTGCCGGCTTTGTTCTCATTCCTCCTGATTAAAAATTAGGGCTTTGTTCCCTTTGTTCCAAATTAGGGTTATTCTGTAAATTCGAAGATGCGACTTCAAATGTTTGATTGAATTAGATGATTCAACGTTCCTTTTTGTCAATCGATGGTCTCCTTTTTACTTCGACTGCTTAGAATTTTGATTGAGTTCGAGATGGCTTCGGTAAGTAATTTATTCCTTTTTTCTTTTCTGTTATGCTTGATTGAACTCGATGCTCTGCCGATGATGATTTTTTGGGTTTTTATATGAGTTCGATCTCCTTACTTTTCGTTCGTCTGATAGTTTCAAAATTATGTTTCGGCCATTTGATTACGGCTGGACGTTGATGATTTTACTGACTTATTCAGTTCGTTCTTTTCGTGTTACTTGATTGACACGGTTTTGATTTGCTGGTTCGACTTTGGCACTGACTTTTTCAATTTGTACATACGCTTGATTTCTGACTTGGTCAACTTTGATTTTGATTTGTGAATTCATGTTTCTGCTGGCTTGGCCTTGGCTTGAGATTTCTTGTGCTTGATTGTTTGCGGCCGCACATTGCTGTGTAGTGCCATTGATGCTCTATTGCTGTAGCCACGAGCTACAGTCTTCACTGCACCAATTTTGGTTGTTGTAGTTCTTTGTAGTTGCTTGTTGCCTGGTCGATGCTTGCATCAGTTGTATTTGCATGCCGATTCTTTATTTATGTAGTCTTGTTGTTTCATGACTTCGGCCAATTGAAGCTGTGATGTTTGTTTCACTTGTAGCATATATTGAACCTGATGCTTGTGTACACGAGTCTGCATTGTCATGTTGCATTGAGTTATTGTTGTTGTGTCACTGTATTGGTTTCATGTGTTGCTTCATAGACTTGAGTCTGGTTTATGTATTCATTGAGATGTTCATTGTGAAGCTTGGTTTACTGGTGGTCTTGCCTTGTATCGCAAACTGCATGTAACAACCCTGAATTTTATTATTTATTTTAATTGTTTATTTTGATTATTTAATTTGAAATTGTGATTTAAATATTTTATTTTTTATTAAAATTAATAAGTTATGTTACTTTAAATATAAATGTGACTTTTAAGTGATTTATAGTTCAAACTAGTATAATTTGAATATTTTACTGTAAAGTGAATTTCTGGTCAAACTGTTCAAACTTTAACTTCTAAAACTTCAAATTTAAATCATTTTTAAATCTTGCATTTTATCTTTTATTATGAAAATATATGTAATAACTTGAACACTGCTTTCCGTTTCGTTGAAAACGGAGTTAAACTGTAAAAGTTATGTACATTTCAATTTTGAGTGTAATTTGATTTATTTAACAATTTTGTCTATTTTAAATTATACAAATCTTATTTTCTTTGTCATATTTTATTTTAATATGTTATTGTATGTATATTTTTGTATTATAATAATTTTAAAATGAAGTAAACAATTTTCCAAAGTCAATGGTGATTTATTTGTAATTTCTGGACACTGTTTTGGATTTTTAAGAAATTTCTTTAATTTTTTTTCTTATGTGTTAATGGGTTCTTTTAAGTATATTTTGTCTTTTAATATTTTTTTAAAGTGATGTTATAATTTTTCCAAAGTTTACTGTGTTGATTTTTTTTTTAAAAAGGCTGTTTTATTATTTTCTGCTATTTTCTTCATTAAAATTATATTTAATTTTTTATTTTATTTTGTGAAAGTACTTCTATTTTATACTAATATCTATGTTTAAAAATATATTACAAGCTTAAATGAATTTTCTAAAATTTATTTCATGTAATTTCAAATTTTCTAGACTAGTTTACTATTTTTAGCTATTTTCTTAATTTAACTTTATATAATTAATAAATATTATATATATTTTTATATTTGATAAATTTTCAAAATTTTATCTGGGATTATTATAATTTCCAGAAATATCATGTTATATAAACAAAATTATGGAAATTTGAAAGGTTTTAAAAGCTTTTGAAATGTAGGTCGTTTCTTTTACCGTTTCCTCATTTACTCTTTGACCGTTTTTTTTTCCTCTTTTAGCCGTGACTTCCTCCTTCATTTTTAATGTGGATCTCAGATCTATTTCTCATCTAAAAAAAAGAAAAATATACGGCCATGGCTTGAAGGAGTTGAGGTAAAAATTATCTTCTTCTTCCTTTGTTTTTCTACTTTTCTATTTTGAATTTTGTACTTGTTCTCACCTTCATAACTTGGCTCCTCCTCAACCAGATCTGACCTGACCTCTACCACCCCTTTCCTCTGACCATCACCCATCCTACTACCTCTCCATTTCAGGTCGTGACCATCCATGGCAAGGACCACCACGGCAAGGACCACCACAAAATCCACCAAAAACCATCACCTATTGCACTAGCCTAGCCTAGTTTATCATCTCCTCCTTCTACCACCATTAGCCGCCACTACCTCCACCACTACCACCACCTCTGACCTGACCTCCACCCTCTGCCACATCACCCACCACCCTCTGGAAATCATGCCATGACCATAGATCATGAGGCCGAGCCCAATAGGAGCCAAGATGTGATGATATTTGCATTGTTTTGTAAAGTGTTGCACCTATATCTTCATCTCCTTTAAACCCATGTAGGCCGACCACTTTGCACCCAAACCAGACCTTAATCCATGGCATAGCTGAGCTTAACCCATTCATACCTGATCCATGTGAAGTTTAGAACAAGTGCAAAGCATTTGACTTTGTTCTGGACATTGATTTCTAGTGCTGTTCAAGTGTTACATTGTTTTGTAACTTATATGTTGTATTGTTTGTTTAAATATTTGAATAAGGAAATTATCTTTGGCTCTCTCAATATCAAATCTTTGTCGTGTCATCGTGCTTTTGAATATCTTAGTTTGGGTCATTTGTATCGCAATCTCCAGCTCAAACAAGTGAGTATTTCTCACTAGACATTATGTACTTATATAAGTAGTAAATTGACACCCTGTGAATCTGTATAACTATATGATCATCTATAACTGCTTATATTATTATCATATGATGTTCACACCTGTTATTACACATATTATGTTATATGTTACTATTATTTCATGCTATTCTGTTTATTTATCTGTCTATCACACTGCAAGTTCCCTTTAGATTAGAATCAGTATGGGTTGAAATGATACATACCCGAACAGACTTTAGAATAAGGAAAAATTGTTATGGGCAGAAATGATAGGCCTGAATGATTTTCAATTTATTTCATTTACTTGTACTGCGGGTTGGAAATGATAAAACCCGGATTTTCTTTGTAAAATACGGGTTGAAATGATATATTACCCGTATCACTTTTCCTAGTGTAGAAAATTATATACAGACCCGTAGTTAATATAGGTTTTTCTAAAAAAATTAAAATTATTTTAGAAATGTAAATATTGAAATATTTTGATTTAAATATAATTAAAAAGTATTTTTGTAAAATATTATTTATTTTCTGAATAATTGTAAGTGAAACGTATTAATGGAAAAGTTAGAGAATTTTGAATGTAAGTTATTTTGGAAAATTTGATTTAATTATAATTGGAAATTAAATTGAATATGAAATTATGATAAATTTATGATAAGTTGAATTTAAATGAATATAAAGTGATTTTATATCATATTAATGATTTTTAATAAAGTTGAAATGTGAAATGAAAGAAAATTTAAGTTGGAATTTTGAAATATAACTAAAATTTGAAATTTATGAAATTGACTTAAAAGTGAATTTTTAGTTAAGTAAATAAAAATAAAACTAAGTTATATTTGAGAATTTGAACTTAAGTCTTAAGTTTAAATTTAATGTAATGAATTTAAATTTGAATGTTGAAATTTAATAAGCAAATTATTAATAAATATTGATTTTTGAAAGGAAACTTAATTTTATAAAATCATGAATTTAAGGAAAATTAAATGATGCTTATAAATGTGAAATGTATGATTTTGTAAGTAAAAATGATTTAAATAAAAATAAGTGTTTGTGAAATTCTATTGAATATTTGAAGTTAATTAACAGCATTTTTAAATGCTGTCTTTTGTTAAATTGAATTGTTTTGAATGTAACTTTCTGTAGCATTTTCCAAATGCTGCGAAACTTGAATTTCCATTGTTTTAATAAATTTAAGTGCATAAATGAACATTGAAAAGTTTAAATTTTTGGAATTTAATAATTTAATTATTAAACGTAATAACTTCATTTTTATGATTTAAAATGAAGTAATTTGTTTTGAAATATAACTATTTGATATATTAAAATGATTGAAATATGGTTTCAAAAAGATATGATATTTTGATATATTAAAATGTGGTTTTGAAAAATATAGCTATTTTGATGATTTGAAATGTGGTTTTGAAAAGATATGATATCTTGATATATTAAAATGATTTGAAACGAAGTTTTAAAAGATATGATATTTTGATATTAAATTGATTTGAAAGAAGTTCTGAAAGATATGATATTTTGGAAATGAAGCTTTGAAAGGTTATGATATTTTGATATATTAAAATGATTTGAAAGGAATTTTTGAAAGGATATGATAATTTAATATACTGAAATGGTTAGAAATGACTTGACATTTATTTTGATAAATATTTGAATTGAAAGATATGGTATGATGATATATTGAATGGTTTGGAAATGATTTAATCTTTATTTTGATAAAAATTTGGGTTGAAATAATATTTTATTTTGAAATATAAAATATTGTTTTAAAGTTATAACTACGGGTTATAATAACGATTGGTTGTTAAAGAGACCGGGATTGGATATTGTCTTATAACCGGTCAATACCGAAAACCACTTTAACAACTGTGTACGCGGTGGAGATTCCAAAATGAATTAGGATGGTGGCGACGTTCTCGAGGTATATTACATGGACCCAAATTTCGTGAGTTGGCATAAATGACTAAAATAGGAGCTATACCAGGCTACACAAAGGGTCGCATGCTTTCATCGAGCATGCTCCATTGGAAACCATTCTATTACTTTTGTGATTCGATATGTGGCGCCACTTTGATTCGGGGGTATTGTTCGAGGTGGGAGGAAGCTGCTGGCTTGCCATCACCACCGGTCCGGGAGTGAAAACGGTGTATCCACCCTGGCATTGCCTCGCGTGCCGTGTCATATCCTTATATCGAGCCCACTACGATTTTGGTTTTAAAGATCCGACCGCGTTAAGGTTCACCATCCCCTTAACGCTATTTTCTATATGATTATACTTTACTGATTAGACACTATTGTATATAGCGTATATTACTACATAGTAAATAGTTTAACGGATCCTTAGAGGATGGGCGGTCCCAAGCATCTTCTAAGTTACTTGTACCTTTACTACAGTTCACTTGAGTTGGTTGTTTGCACAAAAAATGGGCAAACACCTCCAAGTCGTATGATTTAGTCGATTTTATATTGTTCTTAGTTATTTGGGTGATTCATGCAAATATATAAAATAGATGGACTTAATTTAACTTTATATAATTAATAAATATTATATATATTTTCATATTTTGATAAATTTTCGAAATCTTATCTGGGATTATTATTATTTCCAGGAATATCATGTTATATAAACAAAATTAAGGAAATTTGAAAGGTTTTAAAAGCTTTTGAAAAGTAAGTCGTTTCTTTTACCGTTTCGTCATTTACTCTTTGACCGTTTTTTTTTCTCTTTTAGCCATGACTTCCTCCTTCATTTTTCATGTGGACTTAGATCCATTTCTTATCTAAAAAGAAAGAAAAAAATACGTCCATGGCTTGAAGGAGTTGAGGTAAAAATTATCTTCTTCTTACTTTGTTTTTCTACTTTTCTATTTTGAATTTTGTACTTGTTCTCACCTTCATAACTTGGCTCCTCCTCAACCAGATCTGACCTGACCTCTACCACCCCTTTCCTCTAACCATCACCCATCCTACTACCTATCCATTTAAGGTCGAGACCATCCATGGAAAGGACCACCACAAAATCCTCCAAAAACCATCACCTATTGCACTAGCCTAGCCCAGTTTATCATCTCCTCCTTCTACCACCATTAGCCGCCACTACCTCCACCACCACCACCTCCGCCCTGACCTCCACCCTCTGCCACATCACCCACCACCCTCTGGAAATCAGGCCATGACCATAGAGCATGAGGCTGAGCCCAATAGGAGCCAAGATGTGATGATATTTGCTTTGTTTTGTAAAGTGCTGCACCTATATCTTCATCTCCTTTAAACCCATGTAGGCCGACCACTTTGCACCCAAACCAGACCTTAATCCATGGCATAGCTGAGCTTAACCCATCCATAACTGATCCATGTGAAGTTGTAAACAAGTGCAAAGCATTTGACTTTGTTCTGGACATTGATTTCTAGTGCTGTTCAAGTGTTACATTGTTTTGTAACTTATATGTTGTATTGTTTGTTTAAATATTTGAATAAGGAAATTATTTGGCTCACTCAATATCAAATCTTTGACGTGCCATCGTTCTTTTGGAGATCTTAGTTTGGGTCATTTGTATCGCAATCTCCAGCTAAAACAAGTGAGTATTTCTCACTAGACATTATGTACTTATATAAGTAGTAAATTGACGCCCTATGAATCTGTAGAACTATATGATCATGTTATAACTGCTTATATTATTATCATATGATGTTCATACCTGTTATTACACCTATTGTGTTATATGTTACTGTTATTTCATGCTATTCTGTTTATTTTATCTGTCCATCACACTGCAAGTTCCATTTAGATTAGAATCACTACGGGTTGAAATGATACATACCCTAAAGGACTTTAGAATAAGGGGAAATTGTTATGAGCTGAAATGATAGGCCTGAATGATTTTCAATTTATTTCATTTACTTGGACTGCGGGTTGGAAATGATAAAACCCGGATTTTCTTTGTAAATTACGGGTTGAAATGATATATTACCCGTATCACTTTTCCTAGTGTAGAAAATTATATACAGACCCGTAGTTAATATAGGTTTTTCTAAAAAAATTAAAATTATTTTAGAAATGTAAATATTAAAATATTTTGATTTAAATCTAATTAAAAAGGATTTTTGTAAAATATTATTTATTTTCTGAATAATTGTAAGTGAAATGAATTAATGAAAAAGTTAGAGAATTTTGAATGTAAGTTATTTTGGAAATTTTGATTTAATTATAATTGGAAACTAAATTGAATATGAAATTATGATAAATTTACGATAATTTGAATTTAAATGAATATAAAGTGATTTTATATCATATTAATGATTTTTAATAAAGTTGAAATGTGAAATGAATGAATATTTAAGTTGGAATTTTGAAATATAACTAAAATTTGAAATTTATGAAATTGACTTAAAAGTGAATTTTTGGTTAAGTAAATAAAAATAAAACTAAGTTATATTTCAGAATTTGAACTTAAGTGTTAAGTTGAAATTTAATGTAATGAATTTAAATTTGAATGTTGAAACTTAATAAGCGAATTATTAATAAATATTGATTTTTGAAAGGAAACTTAACTTTATAAAATCATGAATTTAAGGAAAATTAAATGATGCTTATAAATGTGAAATGTATGATTTTGTAAGGTAAAAATGATTTAAATAAAAATAAGTGTTTGTGAAATTCTATTGAATATTTGAAGTTAATTAACAGCATTTTTAAATGCTATCTTTCGTTAAATTAAATTATATTGAATGTAACTTTATGTAGCATTTTCCACATGCTGCGAAACTTGAATTTCCATTGTTTTAATAAATTTAAGTGCGTAAATGAACATTGAAAAGTTTAAATTTTTGGAATTTAATAATTTAATTATTAAATGTATTAACTTCATTTTTAAGATTTAAAATGAAGTAATTTGTTTTGAAATGTAACTATTTGATATATTAAAATGATTGAAACAAGGTTTCAAAAAGGTATGAGATTTTGATATATTAAAATGATTTGAAATGTGGTACTGAAAGATATGATATTTTGGTATATTGAAATGATTTGAAATGTGGTTTTGAAAAATATAGTTATTTTGATGATTTGAAATGTGGTTTTGAAAAGATATGATATCTTGATATACTAAAATGATTTGAAACGAAGTTTTGAAAGATATGATATTTTGATATTAAAATGATTTGAAAGAAGTTCTGAAAGATATGATATTTTGGAAATGTAGCTTTGAAAGGTATGATATTTTGATATATTAAAATGATTTGAAAGGAAGTTTTGAAAGGATATGATAATTTAATATATTGAAATGGTTAGAAATGACTTGATATTTATTTTGATAAGTATTTGAATTGAAAGATATGGTATGATGATATATTGAAATGGTTTGGAAATGATTTAATCTTTATTTTGATAAAAATTTGGGTTGAAACAATATTTTATTTTGAAATATAAAATATTGTTTTAAAGTTATAACTACGGGTTATAATAACGATTGGTTGTTAAAGAGACCGGGATTGGATATTGTCTTATAACCGGTCAATACCGAAAACCACTTTAACAACTGTGTACGCGGTGGAGATTCCAAAATGAATTAGGATGGTGGCGACGTTCTCGAGGTATATTACATGGACCCAAATTTCGTGAGTTGGCATAAATGACTAAAATAGGAGCTATACCGGGCTACACAAAGGGTCGCATGCTTTCATCGAGCATGCTCCATCGGAAACCATTCTATTACTTTTGTGATTCGATATGTGGCGCCACTTTGATTCGGGGGTATTGTTCGAGGTGGGAGGAAGCTGCTGGCTTGCCATCACCACCGGTCCGGGAGTGAAAACGGTGTATCCACACTTGCATTGCCTCGCGTGCCGTGTCATATCCTTATATCGAGCCCACTTCGATTTTGGTTTTAAAGATCCGACCGCGTTAAGGTTCACCATCCCCTTAACGCTATTTTCTATATGATTATACTTTACTGATTAGACACTATTGTATATAGCGTATATTACTACATAGTAAATAGTTTAACGGATCCTTAGAGGATGGGCGGTCCCAAGCATCTTCTAAGTTACTTGTACCTTTACTACAGTTCACTTGAGTTGGTTGTTTGCACAAAAAATGGGCAAACACCTACAAGTCGTATGATTTAGTCGATTTTATATTGTTCTTAGTTATTTGGGTGATTCATGCAAATATATAAAATAGATGGACTAAACTGTAAAAGACACAGAGATTTATAGTGGTTCGGCCAGAATGTGCCTACGTCCACTTTATATGTTATTCTCCCGTACTGTTCAGGTTACAAGTACAAAGCTTTGATTACAAGTATCTGAAAATTTTTTGAAAGTTCTATCCGTTCTTGAGCTCTCAAACTTATCTACCATTGTTGTAACCCTACCCCTCTATTTATAGAGTGAGGCTGGGGGTAGGGGTCTTGGATGTATATTGTTGTTGGTGGGCCTGGGTTGATGTAATCTGGCCTGGCAGTGTTGGTTCGGTGATGCCTTGGTCCGGGGTAGGTTGGAGTGGCCTTCGGTCCGGTAGTGGTTGGAGTGGCTTTGGTTCGGTGGTAATTGGGGTGGGAATTGGTTCGGCAGTGCTTGGTCCGGCGATGGGTTGGTAGTGGGTGGAGCGTTGTTTGGACCGGTAGTAGGTGAAGAGTGAGTTTGTTCGGCTAGGCATTGGGGAGGAGATGGTTTGGTAGGGACTTGGAGAGGGAGTTGGTATTTGGTTCGGTGGTAGGTGGAGCAAGGGCTGGTTCGGCGGTGGCCTCCCTCATCTTGGTTCGGTAGCACCGGTCTAGTGGAAACACGCCCAACACTTGCCCCCCAAAGTGGGCCATATGCCTGCATATGCCGCGCTTTGTTTTAGCTTGGACATTCTCATCTGGTCCTGTGTGCCGAACCAGTTGGTCCGGTATCCTATGCTTGCTTATAAGTATGGGCTTCGTGTCTCTGTTCATCCTTTATCTTTCGAGATAGGCGAATCAATCGAGTTCCGAATCAATCTTGACTGTTTGAAACAGCCGAATCAACCAAGTACCGAATCAAACTTGACTGCCGGACCAGGTGAGTTTTCTTCTGCCAAATGAACTTTTATGGTTGGACTACCGAATGGGATAGGAGAGCATGAGTGCCAAATGAATTCTTGGCCTTGAACTCCCGAATGACCATGGGGAGTACGATTGCCGAATGAATTCTTAGCCCTGAACCTCCGAATGAACTTTTTATGTTGGAAATACCGAATGAGATCGGGACTTTGAATGCCGAATGAACCTTGAGCCTTTTATGTTTTGAATTACGAATGAAATTCCAGACCGTACGTACTCGCTTGTTTATATCTCTTGTTCTAACGAGGCGTTTTCTCGTGTTGCAGATAATGTATCGTAAAGTAGAAACCCGTTCTGATAAGAAGAAATCCAGGGACAAAGAAGAGTCCTCTGTAGTGCCCCCAGTTCGGGCAGGACCAGAACGTCATGGACCAACCCCGAGATCATTAGTAGACGGGTATGACCTTCAGGAGCTCTTGAATTCCCCGCCCGACTGCTTTCCTAGCTCCCTCAAAGATGAGGAGCTTGATGTTATATCTTGCTCTTTTGAGATTGACAGAGCGCATATGTTGATGCCGGGGGAAGGAGTGATGCCGTATAATCCCCCTGAAGGATATTTTTCTTACAGTAGGTATCACTGTATGTGCGGAGCCATCCCTCCGATCAATGCTTGGATAGTTAGCTTTATCACATATTCGAAGGTGGCCCCTTTCTAGCTTCAGCCCAACTCCTATGCCATCTTGGTGAGCCTATTTATTATCTTCTAGAGAAAATATGAGCGTCCCCCTTCCAACCGGGAGATCAGGTATTTGTACAACTTGAGAGGCTATAAGAAGGGATCTCCATATATTAGCTTAGAGTCGGCCATGTCTTTCAAGCCAGTCCTAGACTTGTGTTCGAAATTTAGCATGTTCAAGAAGGAATGGTCTTCGTTAAGGATGACTCTGTTTCTTTCCACCGCTTCACCTCTGGCTGTAAGTTGAATCTTATTTATAATTTCCGTCCTAACTGCAATGCTCCTCCTTATGTGATTTTGTTTCATGCTAGCGACAGGTGGCTTTGCGGTCGTAGAGAGCGAACGCCTGGTTCAGATGGCTGCGGAAATAGAAGCCATCCCGGAAAGGGAGAGGGCAGCTTCTTATTTGATCAGGAATGCTACTCTTCTGGAGCACAACTTGATTCTTCCACGCCAGTCTGTGGTCAAGCATAGAGACACGGCTGAGGAGAGGGCCACCAAAGCTAAAGGAGGGGCTACGGCGAAGAGTGACAAAAGGAAACCCTTCTCAAAACCTCCAATTGCCGGGGGGAAGAAGCTTAAGAAGTCTAATGGACCCTCCCCCAGCACATGTCCAGACATCCCGGAGGGGGAAGATGTGGAGGAGGAAAGAGGTGAGGAGGAGAGCGGAAGTGATGGGGAAGGTTATGGTGATTGCCATGGTGATGATGGACAGAGTGGTAGTGGCGCTGGGGCTCTGTTTTCTAAGCAGGCAGGCGAGATCCAGGAGTGGACAGATGATGCTTTCCACCTAGCTTTTGAGGGGTTGGAGGAAGGATCGGCCTTGGTGGAGAAGCCAAAGAAAGTTGACAAGGCCGGGACTGGTGCCGATTCATCTTCTAAGAGCATTTCAGCTAAGGCAACTCCTGCGATTCAAGATGAATTTTTGACTCCTGACGACTTCATTTATGATAAAGATTTAGGAATATTTTATGGCCAGCTTCCATCCTGGAATGAGATCCAGGACTTATTGCAGTATCCTACTCCTCCCCAGGGTTTGTATAACAAAACCGTCGTTTTACTCTTCTTAACTTGATACGTTTCTTGAATTATAGCTCAATGTATGCTTGTAACACTTGGTTTTTATTCCAGGAGCGGGCGAAGTGGTCAAGACATCAGATGTTCGGCACCGTCTTGAACAATACAAACTCCTCAAAGCTTCTACTAAACCGAAGCCTCCGGCTAACCGCCCCGAAGACGTAGTTGGCTACCGTCCTCTTCTTGGGGTCATCGAAGAGGATATCCAAAATAAGAAGAGGAGCCGTTCCTTGTTCGAATCCTCACTTGGTCCTCAGCCCCCAACTCAACCTCTTCAGGATACCACGGAGGAGAATATTGAGTTTATACCTTCCCCGCACCCGTTTGAAAACCCTACTGTTACCCCAATAGATCACCCCGGCTTGGCTTGTAATCCGTTTGCGGGTCATCCGGATCTGGATCCAGGTTCTCATGATATTTCCTTCGACGAGGCTACTGGTGAGCACCTTCTCCCTCGCAATCCTATGGTAAGGGTGCTTGATGAGGCTAAGTCCCTGGACCTTTATTTGCTTACCACTCGGATTGTAACCTTGGGGGACGAAGCTAAGGCAAACATTGACCGGGTTGCTAAGGAGACCAGGAAGCTGATGGGGCATCATGCCCGACTGGTCAAGGCCGGAGAGGAAATCGGAAGTGCTGACATTCGATTGCGGTTAATGGTTTCCGACCAGGCCAAATAACTCGCCGATCAGGCCATCCAGATCTCTCAGCATGAGGCCGCCTCCAGGCGACTAAAGAAAACCATGGAAGAGGCTAGCTGGGCATAGTTACGAAAAATGGAGGCTTCCTGCAGGAAACGGATCGATATGGCTATTGCAACGGTGGATGAGGTTCGGAAAGCGGATCTCAAGCGAGTTGGGGAGTTATCCGGGAAGCTTGAAGCCGCAGAGCTTGCTCAAACCAAGCTGAAGGAGGAGATGGAGGCGATGAGGAAATCCTTTCAGGCTGACCGCTCATGATACCGATCGGAGAGGGATGCTGCCGTTGCAAAGCTGTTGGCTTCTGAGGTCCGAATAGGGGATTTCGAGGAGAATGAGGGGATAATGGATGAGATGCTTTAGGATATGTACTTTCGCACTTGGAAACAGGCCAACTTATCCTGGATGGATGATTATCCCCGAGTCATGGCCAGGATTTATCTCAGGGCCCTGGAGGAGGCTAAGGCCGAAGCAGATAAGGAGGGTGGCGTGGCCTTCGGGATGGACGTGGTCATGGCTCAGTTCACCAAGGAGGAGAAAGTGGCGGTAAAGGAGGGTATGCGGCTGCTTACTGCTGAGGAGGTAGGTATGCAGTTGGAGGATGATGATCAAGGAGCAGATGCTGGTAAGTCTTCCCTTTTAGTCTTTTTGTAACTTGATTGCCTATTGTTCATGACTATTAATGGGTTCTTTCCTGAATTGGACAGGCGGGACCTCTGAAGCACCAACTACCTCTGGTTAACACGTTGAGAGTTCCGATCCGGCAGTCAAGTAAATCTCGGAGGGCCAGTAGAATAGAGGTGAAGCTCTGATGCAGCCGACTCCTTGACTTGACCGGGACATCTTTTGGTTTACTTGACATTGCTGTCTATGTTAGTCCCAAAACATTAATGTAACTGTAATTATATTATTTGTAATGAACGACTTTATTCTTGGCATGTAATTTTTAACCTAAGCTGATTCTGTTATATTTAAATGCTTTCGTTATTTTGGTGTGTTGCATAAGAGATGTAGCTATGCATATGCCTGTGATTCAATTGTGTTTGATGTCAAGTTCTTGCTTAAAATATTATTTCACATCTTGCAATGTTATTGTGATGTGTGAATAAATTATAGCTATGCATTCATAGACAAAGGAAGAGAGTACCGCCCTTCGTGTTTTAGTTGTAGATGGTAGCTTTGAATGTCTTGTGTGACTGAGTATGGAATGCAGCTGAGTGTCCTGTCATCCAGTTGTGAGTTCCTATCCCCATTTGCGGGTGTCTTCTATTTTGTGCCCTGTACTTTACGAATCGTTATATAGCATAGGAGGAAAGTTTTAGCATAGCATAGGAGATGATGGCATTCATTGATATCATGCCCATGAGATTTATGGAAGCGGCAGAACTTTGCAGACTTAATTGCGTTATCTGATTCCTTCTTGTATGGAGGGCGTCTATATTTAATTTCATCTTGGGTGGCCAGGAAGATGTTTTCGATTGTCTCATTCAAAGGAGTGTAAGTGTCAAACCTCGGTCCTGGCCGATATAAACGTTTTTCTCCCTTCTTGCCCCCAGCATTGTCTCTAGAGTTATTTCTTCGAACGTCCTTTGCTACAACGGGTGTGTCGCCATGACTGCCTTGGTGTGTTGTCCTGTTTGTCTTTCAGTGGCAGCGTCTTCAAGTCTCATATATCTTCCGGCTTCATGGAATAAATCGGGTAAGGTAGCTGGTTTTCTTTCATTAATCTTCTAGCAAACTTAGTATCCGGATGCACACTACTACAGAGGGCCATTAAGATAAGTTTCTCATCGGCATCTTGGACTGCGGCCGCTGCAGCATTGAATCGGGTTAGATATTGCTGCACTATCTCTCCAGGCTTCTGTTTGATATTAGATAAGGAATAAGCGTCCTTGGGTTGCTCCACATGAATGCGGAACTGGCTGATGAACTTTTCTTTCAACATTTCCCATGAGTTGATGGATCCTTGGGGTAGGTGGCAGAACTAGGAGGTAGCTAGATCTGCCAAGAATAGTGGAAAGCATTTACACAATACTCTTTCTGTGGCTCCACTCTTGAGCATATGTTGTGTGTATCTCTACAAGTGTACAACGGGGGCAGAGATTCCCTTGTAAGGTTCCATTGTTGGCATTTTCCATTCTCAGAGGGTGATGGCAATTTCGATATTGCGGGTGAAAGGGCTGGTTACCCTAGCGCCTATCCCTCGATCTCTTTGATCCCATTCGACGCACTCTATGAACAATCGCGCCATCCTTTCATCATAATTTGGAGTAGATAGAAATGAGTTTGGTTCTTCTATGCGGGATTGAGTCCATCCAGATGATCTGTAGGGGTGGTATCGTCTGTCACTCTTAATATTTTCTAGTGGCTGCCTCTAGTCTTCTGGGAGCATGCTAGGGTCAGCTATAGTTGGGCCTTTCCTTGATCTTCCCCTGCTGGGTTCTGTTCTGAGCACTTCCTCGAGTCCAACTTTAGGCTGGACTCTAGCTCGGCCCCGTTCATTGGTGTTTCCATGGCTAGGTAGCATGACCGGCTCAGCCACAACCGACCCTTACCTGGTACCTCCCCCGTTAGGTTTGGTTCCAAGTGTTTCCTCAGGTCGGAGTTCGGGCTGAGTTCGGGCTCGGCTCCTATCATTGTTGTTTCTGTTGTTAGCTTCTTCGAAGAAGAAAGATCTTTGTTGCATCCTAGATTCTCCAGACTGGGACTCATCCCATGATTCAGTGTTGCGGTTGGATTCTTCAGCATCCCTTAAGCGTACATGAGTCGATCCACCAAGGCTTCTTGTTGGGATGTGAAGCGGTTAGTCACTTCAGCCACAACCCTGTCTAGATCTGCCCTAGTAATTGTTGTTGGTTGTTCCGTGGCAGGGGCTGTCGGATTTGCCTGATTTCAATTTCGTACTGCTGTTGAAACGGGACGGTTCTCTTGATCTGTGATCACTGGATCTGAAACTCTGCTAGTTGCGATGTTCTTTCCTTTGCTAACATCTTTCTTCTGCCTAGGAGGCATGTCTTCCAAGCAATGAGCAACGCTGTCGGGCAGAAGGTTAAGTGGGAGAAGCTGAAGCTTCTAGCTGGCGCTCTCAATGAAAGCACCAAAAATGTTTGCACAAAAAATGGGAAAACACCTCCAAATCGTATGATTTAGTCGATTTTATATTGTTCTTAGTGATTTGGGTGATTCATGCAAATATATAAAATAGATGAACTAAACTGTAAAAGACACACAGATTTATAGTGGTTCGGCCAGAATGTGCCTACGTCCACTTTATATGTTATTCTCCTTTACTGTTCAGGTTACAAGTACAAAGCTTTGATTACAAGTATCTGAAATTTGTTTGAAAGTTCTATCCGTGCTTGAGCTCTCCAACTTGTCTGCCATTGTTGTACCCCTACCCCTCTATTTATAAAGTGAGGCTGGGGGTAGGGGTCTTGGATGTATATAGTTGCTGGTGGGCCTGGGCTGATGTAATCTGGCCTGGCACTGTTGGTTCGGTGATGCCTTGGTCCGGGGAAGGTTGGAGTGGCCTTCGGTCCGGTAGTGGTTGGAGTGGCTTTGGTTCGGTGGTAATTGGAGTGGGAATTGGTTCGGCAATGCTTGGTCCGGCGATGGGTTGGTAGTGGGTGGAGCGTTGTTTGGACCGGTAGTAGGTGGAGAGTGAGTTTGTTCAGCTAGGCATTGGGGAGGAGATGGTTCGGTAGGGACTTAGAGAGGGAGTTGGGATTTGGTTCGGTGGTAGGTGGAGCAAGGGCTGGTTCGGCGGTGGCCCCCCTCATCTTGGTTCGGTAGCACCGGTCTAGTGGAAACACACCCAACATTGATTTACATTATATAAGTATGTATGTCCTGACTCGAGTGTTTGTATTTTTATTTACGCTTGGGTCAGCCTGATTTATTCACAGATTTGGATTACCACTTTCTGGAGATTGAAATCGCTGGAGATTATCTACTTGTCAAGTTTATCTTTTGTAGTCTGTTGTTCCGTTCAGCTCTTGTATTAGTAGACTTCTATGTAGTGAGACTTCCTTTGTACTTTATTTCTTATGATGTATTTTATGTAACTCTGATATTTTTATGTAGTAGCTTCACGAACTACTATTTCTTTTACTTCCGTTGCATTATTATTACTCTGTGTCCGTGATCTGTGATTTTTATTTACTGTATATTCTGAGATTTGCCAAATTTTTATTTACAACGCGGTATTTGGAGCAATTCAATTCCCGCATGGATGTCTACCTATACACTTATAATGGATGCGAATGGTTGAAAATATCGGGTCGTTACACTACAGTTATATTTGCTGTCTTCATATTGTCACCGTAATGTGTCTTCAACCTGATAGCATTGTGCCTTGAGTGTATACTAAGTTCTGCCATGCTTCTGTTTTATTGTGCCTTGTACTTGGTGTATCATATGTATTAGTGTGTTGGCTTCTATTTGAGTTGCAGACTTGAGTCTGTTGTATTTCATTTTCATGTACAGTCTTTCTTGAATTAACCTGAAGTTGGTTTTGCTTCATGATGTACTTCAGTCTGATGCTTGTGTCACTTGTGTACTGTGCCTTGGTCCTTGAGCATTGCCGAGTTTGTTTCTTTGTACTGTTGCATTTGTTTTGGTATAACTGCCTTTGTGCACTTTGATATGTAAGCTTGTCTTGGTTTGTCGAGACCACAGTGGCATTTGCATATGTATTTATTCACTTGTCTTGTTGGCATGTGCATTGCCTCCATACTTTATAGTTGTTGTCATTGCCTGTTTCAGTTTGCATATGGTTTTGTACATTTGGATTTTTGGTCAAGGCTTGTTTTAGTTGTCTCGAACTTGCACCTGTGTTGAATCCAGCTTATAGCTCGGATTTGACTTTGTGCTGAAGTTTGTGACATTATTTTATCGCACTTGAGTTGAATCCGATAATTTGGGTTTGACCTGTGCTCACCTGTCCCTGTAAATTTATTAAGTGTATATATCGGTGTGCATGGCCTTGTGACATATACAGTGATACACTGTGTATGTCACAAGCTGTTCGTGTATGATGATTTAAAAATTAAATGATGACGAACAACCCAAATAACTGAGGCAAATATTATTTTCAAAATTCACATATTGTTTTATACTGCAAAAAATATTTCCTTTTCAATTTTACTGCGTCAATATTTATTTTTGTAGATTGCTCAAATGCTGGATTCAATCTGGAATGAAGTTGAAGATAAATTATGAGTGAATGAGCGATATGTAGTGAGGACATTTGTAAATGAAAGATTGTGATGTAATTGAATTTATATTGTAATCGAATATTTAATATATAGTGAGAGCTTGAACTTTCTACTATTCAAAGATTGTAATAAGTATTTGTTTGAATAAAAATTCTATTTGAATTCAAATTCTTTGTTATTTATTTTTATTCAGCAAATATTTATTTAGTCTATGAAAAATAAAATAGTACATTAACAAATACATTTGCACGAATATATGTATGTTTATTATCATCAAACAAAAATCATATAATCGCATATTCAACGCATATTCAACAGTTGCTGCTTTAATCACGTTTTTTTAAAATCATTTTAAAATAAAATTGTTTCTAAATTTTCTACAGTTTATGCTTTCAAAAGAATGAGGAATCGATTTAAACGCTTCAGCAAAGTTAAGGACTATGAACCCTTACTCTTACTGATCCGATTAATTCCGGACTTGTCCATTTAAGAACGTAAATTTTATTTATATAAAATACACAATTATGTACTTTCGAGGAAACGATGAAGAGATTTAAATGATTGAGCAAAAGTGCGGAATGTGGAACAACGCTTTTACTAAGTCGGTTAAATCCGGACTCGTTAATTGAAATATTTGCCGTGGAGTTATTGTTTGAAAATTTTGACGATTTTGTTGGGCGTTCGAGCCACTATGATGGATCTTCGGGTCAATTACCAGTACTAGACTTTGGGGCATTTGTTGGGCCTTCAGGTCATTCATTGGGCACCAAATATTATGATGATAATACTTGGTAGGCTTCGGCCATATGAGATGCACGTGCGGCGTAGCTTAGACTCGCCATATGCTGGGATCGATCCACTTTTATGTTGTTTTTCTAGTTATCTTATTTTGATTTCTAGTTTTTTGTGTATTACTTTTTTGAATTCAATTGTGAATTTGAAAGTCGATTTTGATGCAGTTTAATGAGATTTCTTCATTTAAACTATGTTGATTATTTATGCTGAATAGTCTCATTCGAGATTATAATTGATTTGCTTTGATGTTGTTTATGTTGCAACTCATTTCTAAGTTTAAATTAGACTGATCCGTTTATAATTTTCTTTTAAATAATACTCGGGTCAGACCGAGTTATTTCAGGATAATCGCTATCTCTAATTCAGTTTCTGCTTCAGCTTTTGGGACTGCACTTCATCTTTTGTTTAGACTCCGAGGTGTTACTTTTGGTGTATTGACTCTCATCTCATGTATATGTTAATGTCTATGTATATGTACATTTGATTCATGTGAACCGTCGATCGTTGTAGCATGTATCCAGACTTATCTTCCGCTATATATCTAATATTTCTGTTCTTATGTGATTATACTTATCTACGTTGTTGTTGTTATGAGTTGTTCTGAATTTTTCCCAAGCTACCATGGTTTCATTTTAGATTTCAATTGAATATATCGTTGGTAATAATTTACACAACTCCTATTTATGTAATCAATACTCGTCTATGGCCTAACTTACGGATGATCGCTTCTAACAAGCCTTGTTCTTCACAATAGCAGACGTTATTTCTTATAATAACCTTTGTTATTGTGAGCATAGAGGTGATACGTCACATTATATATTTACCTAATATTATTATGTTAAGGTTATGAACATATAAATCAAAATTTATTAACAAACATTAATTAAAGTTATATGCATTACATAAACTCACGTGTATAAATAGATTGTATATAAGATCAAATACATATACAGGCTTACAAAAATGTCAACAAAATATACTAGATATGCACAACCTATACAGTTCACAAAATTTATATATAGTTTAACATATTATATATAGGTCGAAACATCTATGTGTATAAAGTATGACTATAGCAATGAAACATAGCTTCTGACCAATTTCTTACATTTATATATATGTACTTGTATACACTTGTAATTCAAAGTTTTAAAAATAACATGAAACATATATAACACAGCCGATTATATAAATAACCTTTATATCAATAAAACAAACAGATCATTTATATATAACAGTAGATGGGATATAGATAAAAACTAATATATATGCTTATAAATTCAAACTCAACAGATATGCTCTGGTGATAAACTTATATACGTAATCTACTATAGCCATTAGTATGCTAAATACGGCTGTCATTTTAAAATTATACGCATACAACAAGTTTTATTATTATTATATATATATATATATATATAAACATCTGATCTTAAAGTATATATATACATTTATATATAAAACTAAATATAGTAACAACGTAAACAACTGCTGTCACATATATATAATTAACTATAACAAACTATTATACATATGTGTATACTTATGGTATCAATATATTTCCTATAAAACCGAATATATTATTATATCCTATATATACAACAACTATAAACTTATATGGAAAAAGCTGTAACTAATATATATTGTTTTGTAACTCTTATAAATTAATATAACTGTCACATGATGAAATCTACATACTGTAAGCTAATACGTAGGCTAATATGTTTATAAATGTAAGCTTGATATATATGTATAAACTGTACAACTTTTATATCTGACAGTTGATAAAATATTTTTATATAAACTGTAAACTTATATATATATATATATATATATATATATAAACTGACAGTTGATATCACAGCCTCAAAAGTGTAGCTACGCCGATCTATATATATATATGTATGTATGTATGTATAGAGCATATATATTTCGGCTACCACAAAAAATGCAAACTGGTTTAGAAAATACTTTTATACATATGAAATCAACAGACTAAAAGGATATAAACTATAATTTTATAAGCTTGGTTTTTAATAAACAAAATATATGCAAAATACTCCAACATATGTATATACAACTATATATATATAATAATGATAAATCAAACCCATAAGTGCTGTATATATAAACTTACATTGTACTATATACATACATACATACATATATATATATATATATTAGTGTAAGTTTATAACACGGACGTTATAATTTAAACTTTATATATACAGTGACTTACATATTAACAACAACTTATATATATCGTATAAATACACTCATGGCGATATTGATGGTGCTTGGTAACGAGGGGAGAGGATCAGCCATGAGGAGGTTGTCAGGTGGTCGTGCTGAAGGCGGGTAGAGTAGTGGTACGATTTGCAAGAAAAAGGAGGGGACGTGTACAGGCTGTGGCGTGGGTCGTTCGAAGAAGCAGGCTTGGGAGAGAGAGAAAGAGGAAGAGGAGGAGAGGTGTTGGTTGCTGCATATATATATGCTTCACATATATCTATTTTTTTGGTGTAAGGAGGAGGCGGGTTGGATGTACAAGGAGGAGGAGCAAGGACGTGGGCGAGGTGGTCTTTAATTGGAGGAGAAATGACACTTGCATGGCTCTAAAATGGCAGGAAAGGGAAAACTAGCTATAGGAAAAAAGTGAGGTGAAGAGAAAGGCTCCATGAAATATATAAAAGCAACAGGTGGCATGTGTAGCTAAGATAGATACACACACACACACACATATATTTGCAAATGAACAGTTCAAATGAAACGAAGGGTCAGCAAAAATAATAAACCAGTTAATGAATACTGGACCAGTGGAAACGGAAAAGTTACACCCATTGAATTCAAGAATACTAATGACAAATGGCCAGTTAGTGTACGGTGGAAATGAATGGACAACGAAAATCAAAAGGGTAAATACAGTTACCGATATGGTTAACCGTTACGCGTGTTTCACCATATAACGGACCTCGAAATACAGAAATAAATATACTACGGAGATCAGCATGACGAGATGATCAAAACAGTATACAGATATCAACGGTATGATCATCCGGTCAAAAGTCGATAATCGGTACCGGAAATGCTGCTAATTTGCCAGAAATAAGATAAACGGAGCAATAGCTGTCCAAATTTGAGGAAACGAATTATGACGTCTTACTTAGAAGATGATTAACAATTTTATTATATAAAAATATTCAGGTTTGAAAAACATTTTATTATCATCAAATATTAACTGATTTGAATTGAAATAAAATTACACAATAAAATAAAAATTCATATTATCAAATGAAAATTTACCATTTACTATATTTAGCTAGATGTTTTCCAAATATAAAAATTTTATTTCCAAATTTTATTATTTAATATTTCACAAAAGTCAATTAATTAAATAAAAAATCACTAAAATTTATGGGTCGTTACACTCTCCCCACTCAAAACTTTTCGTCCCCGAAAAGAAAGGAGGTAGGAAAATAGAAATAACCAGGGAGAAAATAGATTGAAAAATAGAATAAAACAATTGAGTTAAAACCATATAAATTTAAATTTAAATTAATTAATATTCAGCAATTGATTTTAAATTCAAGGTATTTCATTAAGTTGATTTAGTTCAATTTATAAATTCGTTTAACATTATTTTACATTGTAAACTATTCATTTACATATTCAACTTCTAGATGATTAAGGTAAGTTATATTGGAATGCAATTGAGTATTTTACAATAAATTTTTTGTAATTCACTTATTTCAAGTTTAAATATTCATTCATAATTTTTGGCTTCATTTTATTATTGAAATCACTTTTAACATAAAAATTAAGAATTATATTTCTAATTAAATTCAATAATTTGGAGATAAATATATATATATATATATATATATATATATACACGTATTCAATATATCACATCAAATCTATAATCAAATACCAATATATATAAAAACCAAGTCATGTTCTAGAAATTCAAATCAATTTAATTTCCAAAACAAAACTATAGCAAAGCTACAGAATGGTCTCTTCACTTCGAAACTCGAAAATGAATGTCGATGATTCGGCCACCGTCGTCGAAATTATTTTCTAGCAACAAAAGAGAAGAGCACTGATTTAATCATTTTAAAATTTCTTTGGAAACGATTTCTATTCGAAAATACTTCCAATAATATATATTTAAAAAATTTAAAACCAAAGTTTGAAATTATTGAAAATTAAATTCTCAAATTCTTAACTTAAATTCATTTAAATTCTAAATCAATTTATAAACCTTGTTTCTATAATTCCATTTGTTTGTATCATGAGACAATAGATAATGATTTACAAAGCAATAAATGAAAATCAAATATTACCATTTTCAACAACCAATTCAGTTAACTATTTAATTTCGGCAATTTACTTATATATATGATATAATCATACAAAATTATTAAATTTTGATAACAATTTATGTCATTTTGCTCTGTTCAAGTGGTTTGAAATTCCTATCTATAGCGTTGATCAAACAAATCGATCAAAACCCCAAATTAACTTAACAACTCAAACAACACATTATTAAACAATTTAATATTAATTACAAATATACTCCCTCACTCGATAATACAAAATGAATTTCAAAGCGAGGATATGTATTCAATTTAGGAGGTACCTTAATCAAAGAGAAATCAAACTAAGAAGGTAGGTTCGAAATGAAGATAAGATGATTAAATTACAAAAGAGAAAGATGGATACACTTATACACATCGCGGGCTGCCTTAACCTCGTCAACCATGACTTCAAGAATAGTATCAGTGCAGAATTCTGAGGTAAATCGACATATGTTCGATAGAATAGAATCGGGCATAGCAAGAGATAGCAGCAACTAAACCGACTATACAGAAATCTTCGGTTGAACAGATGCCTATTATAAAGGAGTTCCACCCCTTTTACAATTCATACAGTGGAGCAATGGGATGCTCCAGAATCAGGAAAATACAAATAGGGAGAGACCAGAATGGATTTTGAAATCGAGGGGTACGTTCCAAAATTCAAAGGAAACCGAGTCAAAGTGGAAGGAATTCAAGTTCGAACGAAAGTGATTCCGTAATTAAATTTACCCTATATGTTGAGCCTTGCCTAAAACTAGAGCTCTGATACCACATGTAACATGCTGGTATTTTCAACCGCTCGCATCCGTACATTCAGACTTGAATTGCTCAAAACATCAGATTTTTTATTTAAATATGGAAAATTTTAGCATATACAGTAAATAAATAATCACAGAATCACATACATAGAGTAATATAACAATAAGCAGTGGAAATAAAAGAATAGTAGTCCATGAAGCTACTATATATAGCAGAGTTAAATAAGACACAATAGAAGTCTCAAATACAGTAGCCAAATACAAGATCAGAATGCATCACCGAAATCAATTGAATAACTACAAGCTGAATAGATAGATGGATCTCCAAGTGAAGCTCCAACTCCAAAGGTGAATCTCAAATGCCGTGACACTCAGTCTGACCCAAGCGTAAAGCAAAACACAAAACACTCAAGTCAGGATAAACATTCTTATATCAATAAATCCAACTCAAGTGAAATAACAACTGAAATACAAGTAACTCAAAGGATGTTTGGGATAACCATCCTCTAAGGATTCGTTAAACTATCTACTATGTAGTAATACACACTATTATAATAATGTCTAAAGCAAAGAAAACTATTAAAATAGCGTTAAGGCTTTACATTTTCCGCCTTAACACATTTTATGTATTCCCATAATCTATACTGTACCGTAATCTCCCCCGTACTGGGAGTCGTCAGAGGACTCTCCATAGGTATGGTACAAAACAAACTCGTAGTGGTCTCGCTAAGTTAGGTGACACGACACAACTAGGCAATGCCAGGGTAGATATATCAATTATGCATCCGGACTGGTGGTAACGCATAGTGGCCACTACCGCCTACCTCGGAACACACTCCGAAATAAAAAAATCAAGTGCGGCTACCAAATTAATTACAAAGCTAGAGTATAATATCGAAGGAATGTGCCCGATTGGAGGAATGACCTCACTTGGCCCGAGAATCGCTCCTGTTTTAACCACCTTTTGCCAACTCACAGGAGTCGGGCCCACGTATATATCTCAATAGAACGTCACCACCATCCTACTTCATTTTGCAATCTCTACCGCGTACACGGTGGCTAAAGTGGTTTTCGGAGTTGGCAGAAAGTATGACAACTTCTGATCCCGGTCTCTTTAACAACCAAACGTTATTATAACATCACAGTCGTTTCAAAATAGTTTACACTTCGAAACCAAAATATCATTTCCATTTCAAAACCAAATCAATATCATATCATTCTTCACTTTAAATATATCCATTTTCAAAAATCATAGCACTTCAAAGTTATAACGCTTTCGAAATTATAAAGCTTCTAAAACCATAACACTTTAGAATCTTAATTCATCAATTTCAATTCAATTCAGTTCCTCGGTAAACCAATTTATATTATATCGATTTCGAATACTGATTTGAACCACAAAATAAACCATTTTAATTTCAATATATTTCAAAGCATTATATATACCATAATTTCAAAACTAATTTGAAAATTTCATATATATCTTAATTTAACCTCGTTTTTATTTAGCTTTGAAACATTCACTTAATAAATCCAATATCATTTAAATAAAACCCAAATTACAAATAAACTAAATACTTCCTTCAATTTATTTAAACTTGAAATATTGATTTGTTCTCCTTAAACCAAAATCAAGTTATAAATCATATCCTTTAAAAATCTCAAATTCAATAAGCTTCGAATCGATTTAATTAAATAAAATTCTTACTCAAATACAATTTCAAATAAATTCAAATCTATCTTCTCAACCTTAACTTATAAAATCATTATAAAAAACTATTTTTAAAGTATAATTTTAAATAATTACTTAAACATATTATATTTAATTAAATCAAACTTTATTAAATTAAATCTTATTATCAAACTTATTTAATATTAAACTAATTTATACATATTTTAAAATAATAAAATTAGAAGTAAATTCTTAAAATTTATATTTTCAAAATAACTTATAATTTTAAAATTTCCAAAACATATAATTTTAAAAATTAAGAATTTAAAACCCTTATAGAATAACACACAGATATATATATATATATATATATATGTATATATATATATATATCTTAAAATCAATATTTATTAGAACCAAAATATTCCTTTCAAAACCTTGGAAATCATTTCAAAATATATATACAAAAATGTGACGGCCGGGACCTGACCTTCGAAAATCGGCACCGAATACGACACTCGTATTCAAATGCCGCAAATCCAAATGTCGAATCTGGTTCGCCGGAGCTTATAACACATTAAGTACAACACAATGGAAGAAATGAATAATACATTTGATATGCAACATTGATACAATATCTGATACAACAGGACGATACAATGAATATCAATATACATCAGAGGTATGATACAAGACAATGGCAGCGGAAAGAAAATATAACACCAACAGTGGAACAATATCCCCAATATGGTCTTCAAGAGAGAAAGAGAGATAGAATCCAGAACTGTAGCATCAATCTAGAAATAGCTCGAACTCCCAATAACGATGCACTAAGCTAAGCAAGGTCAGTCCATCCAAAGACTGAAGAAGACTCCAGAGATTGAAAGCTACCAAACCAAAGACTTCAAAAGCTATCGAATCTAAACCTATTATTGATTATCTGAAAAAACCCAACTCTAGACTGCCCGTGTAGAAAATTGTGGGCACCCAGCTATGGTCAAGTGATGCAAATATTTATCCATCCAATCCGCAATTTTTAAATTTTAAGGTATAACTTGGTGTGCAAAGGAAATAACTTTGTATATATAAGGGATATACATAATATCAAAGATGATTTAAAATAAAACTCTAAGTGTTGAGTTTTAAATGTTTTCTTGGAATGTGATGCGAAAACCCTAAGTGATATAGGGGTATATATCATTTCAACCCGCAATCCCAAATTTAATTCAAATGAAAATCGCTTGGGTTTATCATTTCAACCAATAACGATTTTCTCCTATTCTACAGATCGTTCGGCTATGTATCATTTCAAACTATAGGGAATTCTATACTAACAAGGAACTTGCAGAGTGATAACAGATATGGTAATAATATAGCGGGCATATATCATCAATATAAATAACAGATAATGGTGTCAAATGCCACAAGTGAACAGATACAGATAATAGCATATATATAGCAATGTAAATAACTAACAGCAGCATATTTCAATTTTCGTTTCAATTGAAATCCAATTTAATAAATATAATAACATTAATCATGAGTGATTGCTCATCTTTCGAGGTTAGAGATGAATGGAAATGAATTGAGTTACGGATCCAAGCATGAATTCCAAAGCAAAGCAAAATTGACGCGAATTCGATGGTCAAAGCTATATTGGAGTCAAAGGAAAAATTGAAATCAGCTTGATGTAATGAGATGAAATATATATTATATAAAATCAAAATTAAATTTAGACGTACACATATATTTAAAAAAATCAAGCCTATACGCTATATATATATATATGTAGACTAATAAATTCCGATATATAGATTTTATAACTCATATAAAACTATCTATATAAATAACCATATCAAATAAGATAAATAACTTATATATTTACCTAATATTATTATGTCATTGTTATAAATATGTAAATCAAAATTTATTAACAAACAATAATTAAGGTTATAGACATTTACATAAACTCACGTGTATAAACAGATTGTATATAAGATCTAATACATATACAGGCTTACAAAAAAGTCAATAAAATATACTAGATATGCACAACCAATACAGTTCACAAAATTTATATAGTGTTTAACATATTATATATAGATCAAAACATCTATGAGTATAAATTATGACTACAGCAACGAAACATAGCTTCTGACCAATTTATTACATACATACATACATATATATATATATATATATATATATATATATATATATATATGTGGGCATGTATATACTTGTAATTCAAAGTTTTAAAAATAACATGAATAACATATATAACACAGCCGATTATATAAATAACCCTTATCCTTACTACTAATAAAATAAACTCTATCAACTGAATTCGACTGTGTCTTTTTGAACTTCCTGAAATATCCCTATCTCTCTTCTATTCGTCTTTCCAATTAAGAAAAGAGCCCAATTTCTCTTGCCGCATTGACTACAAAAAATCCTAATTTAATTTTATCCTCTTCAATATCTAATGTCTTCTCGAATATTTTCCGTTATCGGCTATGATTAAACTTAGATTTTGATCTTCAGGAACAGCTTAGTCCATCGACCTCGAAGGAATTGAAGCGGAAAGGGTTCTGGGGTTGCTCGAGGGAAGGCTCGGTTCAAGGGATGTAGCGTCGAGTGGGAAGATACAGTTAGTGGTGATTACAAGTTCGGGTGATGAGTCAAATTCTAAGGATGGGAGGATACTGAGGCGGTTTGTGCTTTCTTACGAGATTCTGATTATTAGTACCGTTGCGGTGGCGCTTGCTAACATGGAAGCGATGAAGAGTTTGAAGCAGGGCCTGTGAAGATGCTTGGTAGGAAATATTTGGACAGAGAAGAAATGGATATGAAGAAGGCGACTTATCCTGTAAGTTTATGAAGTGGTTTTTTTTGCATCTACTGTGATGAGTTTGTAAACAACCACAGTTTATCACAATGTAAAATATATGCATACCCTATACTGTTTCTAAACTTCTACTTCTGTAAAATATATGCATACCCTAAACTGTTTCTAAACTTATACTTCTGTAAAATATATGCATACCCTAAACTGTTTTTAAACTTCTACTTCTAATAAGCACTTATCATGTTTGGAATCCTACATGAGCATAATGCTTTAGAAAAATTCTTTATGAGTAACTTACAGGAATTTTATGATCTTAGGCATGAATAATGATAAATATATTTATTCCATTTATATTTGAAATGATAGCCTCATATTCATCATAACAGTGCCTCTAGATGATAATGAATTTGGGAAATCTTTTGTATGCCAATTGTTCGATCATCTCAGATGAAAACATATCTGTCTATTTTGAGTTTGGTTTGATCATATGTAAGTTACATAATGCGTAGGAAATATTAATTTAAATTTGAGCTTACTGTTTGGAGTTGCGATAAATGTACTTTGCTCAATGTTTTTCATCACCTGCAAGTATCCAAGCACAATATACTTCACAATGTTTTTCATCACCTGCAAGTATCCAAGAACATCACAAGAACTGTAATCTATAGTAAAATTTAGTATCCTTTATGGACATATGCGACTATATTGGTGAAGGTTCTAACTGCATTATATGAATTGATTTTTAATAAACATCCACCAGACATAGATGTTTTGAATGGTGAACTTGCATTATTTAGTTCTTATAGTAACATAACATATAAAAGGTCGAGAGTTGAGTGAGGGACCATTTAACACTGCTCATTGACTTGCTAGAGAAAAATTGGCTTTCTTTATTTGTCTAATATTGGATGTAAGGGTTTTGAAAATATTAAAAGGAACAATGATTTCGGTGAGCCTATAAGAATGTGGAAATGCATTTCTATAGGGATCAAAAGTAAATGGTCGGGTACTTTATAGCTTTGTATATATTAGTTATTATATTGTCACAAGAATGTATGCAAGCTAAGCCTTTTAATGTTACTCTGAATGAATGGTAATCATTTTTTAATTGTAAAATAAAAAAAATGCTCACACATTATATGAGTTATTAATCATATACAAATATGCATATAACCTGTAATTAAGAAATGTGAATTGTGTATTTTCTTGCCAACAGATATGAAAATGAATATATTTTTTGGTTAAAAGTTGATTTTGATCACACCGTTATTCTTTTGAATTAGATCTATATTAAATATGTTACGGTATCGATGAGTCTTCCACCTTGGCAATATAGTGTATATAGTCGGTGATAGTCGGCATCCCTTTCCTATGGTATAAAAGTAATCTTTGAGTTCCTTATAAACAGCCCAAACCAATGCCTGTATAAATCATAACCTGATTCATCTGTTTCCTCCCTTATTCATTTTCTAATCAATGGCATCTTTTAAATACTAGGTAGTGCTCTTCATCAGTTTTATTAATCTTCATTCACTTGCTAAAGCAGACAGCTTCATTCACACGAAATTAATTAGTCCATTTGTTTTCATGGTTTTAATCCTATACATTGGCATCAAAGTTAAAAAAAATAAGGATTTTTAGTTTAATTCTTCTTCAATTGACTATTGAATATTTTCTACGCATGCAAGTATTTCTAGTTTAAAAGTGCTTCTTTACCTTAATATCAAGTTGCCATTGTAATAGATATATATCGTGCTAATTTTATGTTTAGCATCTCATTTGACGTATTTGCAGAATACATTTGTGGTGTTACCTTAAATGCAGATTAGATTCTATTGCTAACTTTTTTGTCCTTTTGGCGTAGACTGGATTGTAATTATTTGAAGTAGCAACACCAAATCTTCATGCTCAAGGTACTAATATATGTCTATGTTCATGTGACGAGACGAATTTTTCCCGCTCGAAAATCGACATCCATACTTCATATCGTATTCGAATGTCATAGATTCGACCGTTCAAATCCGATTCGCCGGAGCTTATAACAACATTAAGTAAACAACACAGCGGAAAAAAAGAATAATACATTGATATACAGCTTTGAAACAATATCTGATACAACAGATGATCCAATAGATATCAATACACATCAGAGATATGATACAATAAATAGCAGCGGAAAAGAAAATAGATGACATCTAGCAGCGGAACAATATAACTCTAAGATAGTCTTCAAAAGAGAACTCCGAGAACTGCAATTCCATTTCCAAGAACCAATCCAGCAATAGCTCAAACTCCCAATAACGATGCACCAAACTAGGCAAGACTGGTGTGGTCCAAAGACTAAACTAACTCCAGATAATCTACTACATCCGACTATCTGAAAAACCCAACTCTAGACTGCTCGTGTAGAAAATAATGAGCACCCAGAGTTTAGGAAAGAAACAATAAACTTCGGATCAGTCGTGGGACTGGTGTGAGCAACAAAAACAGTTTATCCTTTAAAACATTCAACAAAAGATTTTCAAAGTCAATTCGCAATGCTTTTTAAAAATGAGACTACCATAAGACCTCCCGCCACACACATAATGCAAACGCAGACTTAGAAGAGATTTCTTCTTATGTTAGTCAAAGATGCTTGATACACATTAAAAAGAAACATTTGATATTATTATTAGTGCATAGTGTAGGAAAACATTTCGAAAGTAGAATATAAATCTTAGCCAGCATAGGTACCATTATATTATGTCTACTATAGCTACCTCCTGAGGAAGCAGGTTCTACAACTAAAACTGTACAAGATCGTATTGTTTCTTTGGATTTCCAACAAATGGTCAGACCAAGGAACTTCCCATTGCCACATGAGAACGCCTCTGGAAGGACGTCCCCGAGAACCAAACCGGATCTCTGCCAACACAAGGCCGGGTTACCCCTAACTGGGTAACTACTGACACGAGTATGCCATCCCCCGGTCCTTTGGGACCTTTAACCGAGCGCTCGTAATCAACATCACACAATCATAAATAAAGTGTTTCAACATGTGTAAGCATCTGGGCTCCATACCATGATACCACCCTTTTCCAGAAGGAAATGCACATACCCTAAAGGGAGCTACCCCTCATAACCTTGCTGCATCTTTCCTGTTTTGACCATTCCGGGGTGTGAGGCTCGACGAAGTCACGTCCACAAAGCCACGCTTTATACAAAAGCCATGCTTTGGGTCAACAAATGATCATAGAAATGATCACAAAGATAAACGATCAAACAAATGATCCTATCACAAATGATCGACACAATGATCATTTCACAGCAACACTCAGCATGTCACATTACCAAATTGGGAATATATTGCTAATGAACTTCAACTACATAACCTCTAAGCTCGTACGTCTCAGAGAAGGGTGTTAAGCTAAGAGAATAAATTCTCCGCCACCAACAGAATTGTATTTGAAAGAAATCAGCTTTATATCTTAATTTGTAATGTCAGACATACTATCCATACAAGTCTGTTCCGGGCTTGAACAGAACCGAAGGCACTTACAAAGAAGTCCTTGCAATCCGGATATTCACTAATCACGTTCGGACTTCCTATCACATATGGAGTCTCTATACCGGGGACCATTCGATGCAAAGACATTCGATGAGTTGTCCTTTCGCTTTCAAAAATATCCGGTCTTCAACACCGGTCTTCAAATGCTATCCATAACGACATATCACATATTCGGAATGGGATATACGACACAAAGGTCCTCTCCCGGCTAAACCGAATAGTGAGCGCAGTATTTTAAAAACATATGGATATTGGGATTTCAATTAAGTCACAACTTAAAACCCAAAACTTTTCTTCAAATGATTTAAACCAATTATCATTTCAAATCTTTATATTACAAAAAAAAAATTATTTCACAAAGATCAATTTATAGACTTTAAAACAATTTCCATTCCAATTGGATAACTCATTAAATCTTAAATCAAAGATTTAACTCATAGCTTTCAAAATTCGATTAACTTGTTGAATCTTTAAATCAAAGATTCAACTTATAGCTTTTAAATCGTTTTCATAACTTGGAAATTTTCTTCATTTTCAAACTTGAAATTCTTTTTAATACAAATTGAACGTTCATTTCTTATGTGAAAGCTTTTATTATATGAAAACAAACAGTTTTCGTTTCAGAATAATTCAATTATATTTGCACGAGTTAAAGCCCTTGAATTAAATTCAAATTTATAAATCAATACATTTAAAATGGTTTAAAAACCCATATAACTCATTTATAAGTTGAATAACTTTCATTTATAGCCTAGTTTCTAAATCATAGAATTCAATTTCAAATATTGAATTTAAGTTCAAATCAAATTATTCAACTTCATATTTTATCGAGTTATTCAAAATAAATTTCATCTATGAAATTCCATTTCAAAAGCTTTTCATTTTAAACCCAATCCATTTCCAAAACATTTGAATTCAAATATTCAAATTTAAAACTATTTCAAAAATCTGTGACTTAATCGATTTCCTCGTGAAATCCATATTTGTGTGTGTAAAAGTGTAGTCTAGGGGTTTAACACAATAGTGCAACATCATTCAATCATCATAGATCAAAACACAGAAATATAGTTGATAAGCGATATAAACTTATAACGCTCATCGTCCATTCACAGATTCATAGATATATATCACAGATAAGTAAATTTCAGATCACAACATAAATCAGGATATATCACAAAGCATCACATATCAGGAATATCAGACAATTGAATCGTTTAGTCAAGTCCAAACATTCACAAGCGAATTTATAAATCAACTGATTAATTTAAATCAGATGTATCCATTATTAATCCGGGTTAATTATCATGATTTAATTACGAATTATTTGAAATAAATCTTCATTCAAATTTTATTAGTTAATCCTTAATTATTAACTAATCATTTCAATCAATGAATCAATTAATCTATAATTATTAAATTATCTTAATTAATTGCCATTATTAGTTAATCCTTAAATTTATTCATTAACTCAAATTCTTAATCATCATTAATTAAATTACATTCAGTAATTATTAATTAATTACTTCTCTAAGTAATTATATTTTTCAAAATTACCAAATGATATTTCTGAATTAATTAACTTAAGAAATTTAATTGAACAGATTCGATTTACTCAATAAATTACATCGAGTATTTAATTTCACAATCCCCGTCATTAAGTAATTATCTTAATAGTTTCACAGTTGATTATTATTAATTTAATCAATCAAATTTATTAATAAAATTTATCACATTGATTAATTATTCAAATAATCTTAGTTAATGATTTTAATACTATTAAATTTATTTAATCACCCTTTTAAAGAAAATTTCTTACATTAACCATTATCAATTTATAAATCAATTCCCTATTAAAATTCATTCGTAATGAATTAGGAATCATCAATCTTCATTACTTAAAGTAACACATTTTTTCCATAACATTTTAAACCTACATAATAAAATAACCATTGATTACAAAAGAAATTTTTGAAGAGTAAAAAATCAATTCTTTTTCTTGTACTTTAACATTTTGACTTATTGCAACACTAAGTAATAAAAATTAATTTTCCAAAATCTTAAGATCTGATTTGAAACTCATTTCAGGTTCTGCTTTTAAATTTAACTTGTTTAAATTTTATTTCCGAATTCAATTCTATTTAGATTTCCAATTTTCTTCAATACCATTAATCACTTTAAATTTATTAAAACAAATGGAATTTTAAACTTTATTTATCTTCAAACTAAATTTCAATTCAACTAGAAATTTTTTTTTCTTCTATTTACATTTTAGATTAAACTCCGTTTAAAACTTTGCTTGATGAATTTAAATTTAGTTTAAAATTTTCAAAACAGAGAAACATGTTTCCATGTAAAAACTGGAACAAGAATTCGACCCGAGTTTCCCTACAGTTTACTTCGAGTCCTACACGACACTTCCACGAGAAACTCCCCTGCAACACATGACTTCTTCCCAAAACAACTTGCTTTCCCTGATATACAAGTGCACATGTGCACTTGTACCTCCACCCGAGCCACCTTCGGCCAACGTTGACCATCCTCCCACATCGGCTATCTTTCCTCAGACCCATTTCGATCATCAGATCGATGATCAAAGCATCTAAACAAGATCGAGCATTCAAGCTCGATACCAGTGCCAGGAACAAAACCTGGAAACGCGCAACCCCCTCGCCTCTCATACCTGTCAACGCTTGGTTCTCCGACCCTCGACCACTGGCCAGCCTACAACTCAGGCCATCGACGCGTCAACTCGACCCCCTACCATCCCCAGAACCCCGAGACACTCGGTGCTTTCACGAGACAGCGGTGCACAAGTTTCTTATGTGGTTAAAAATAGGTTTACAAAATAAAATCCCACGCCGCCGTCATCGCCGTTATTTTCGCCCCCTCCAACTATTTTTCCAGGCATTCCTGTAGCCTCCTCTATCTCCTCAAACAACCCCGATATCTCCGATTTACTTGATCACCAGAAACCCAAAATATTCCCATTTCCATTCAAACCCAAACCACACCTTCATTTTGATTCTAAAAATCATGTTTTTGCCGTTAAAAATCATATTTTAGTTTACTGATTTGATCTATATCACTAAATAAATGAATTACTAAGTTTGAATTTTCACTTATATATGTACACTTGCACAGTTGTTTTGGTTTACAGAGATATGTGCAAGTTATTTTAATTTAAATTGATTTTTAAAATTAAGTTCATAATAAAACAATCAACTTTTGTTTATAACTCAAATCCTAACTGAGATCAAATCAATTGGTAAAGACTTCTTATCAAAATCTTAGTTTAAGACAAACACAGGCAAAACAGATTCATAGCAGCCCTTATGTATTTACATATACACACAGAGGAATCATCACAAACTAAGCATTTAAAGCATACTTACTTCTAGTTATCCACATGCAACTGATAGTTAACATTTATGTTTTAAAATGCAAAGTTACTCACCTGGAATATTGTGAAACAGAGAACAACTCTGTGTTTATAAGCTGTAGTTTTGATTTTTTTCTTTTCTTGCTCAGTTTAAAATGAATGAAAACTGAGATGAAGAAAGTGATGTATATAACAAAAAGTTTACAAGTTGATAACATTTTGTACAGGTGATGTTATTTGTATAATAAGCATGGGTGAAGAGGCTTGCATTAAATGCTAGAGGCATGTTGCATTAATTACTTACAACTTTATGCAGGCTATATTTTATTTCTTCATTTGACAAGGGTACATGACTATATGTTTTGTTTGCTTTGACTATGCTAATTTGATTTCGGCTGGAGATATTAGTGGCTTGCAGATTTGTTTATTAACTTGTATTTATATTTTGAATTTATATTTCTTTTTGCTTTGTTTTATCACTTTATATTTAAACTTTGTTTTGTCATTTCTTTTGTTCCATTGTCTTATTTTTATTCCTCTTTTATTTTAACTTAAATTGTTTATTTTACTTTAATATTTATTGTTTTATATTAAATTTATAAATTCAAATTATTATTAACCATCAATTGTAATACTTATTATTATCAATTATTATTAAACCATTCATTTACAATTCATACCTAATGTATATACATATATATCTCTATATTTATTTTTAAAACCATTTATTTAAGATTTTATTTCAAATCCAATTCAAATATATATTCACATATATACAAATTGTCAAATCCATATGACTTTATATATTTTCTAGTCGAATCGGGGAAACTCGCTTCCATTTAAATCAATTTATCTTACAATTTTATTCAAAAATTCATTTAATTATCAATTTAAATTAAATTAAAATCTAGGGTCGTTACAGTTCACTACTATTCAACTTTCATTTAAATTATGTATGTATCACTACAGTTTATATTAAGATGTCATATAAACCTTTAAAATGCAAATCTTATCATCCAGGTGAAAGAAATTTAGTTTATGTCAGTTCTCTTTTGTTAGGATTTTAATACGGCAAATCTACCAAAACATGAGTACCTTTAAGCCAGAAATGAGTGAGAAATTTTTACTGGACAAGCTATTTACATATGGATTTAGGTGCTTTAGCTGAATCATGTTATCATCTTGAACTTAGTAAACATGTGAATGAAAGAAGCATACAGACATGTATATAAATGTGGAATACTATTTATATTTTTCTTTTCCTAAGCAAATGATTTTTACCTCATACATAACAACCAAATCTTTAGCAGGTTCCCATCTCATTTTCACAAGTCGTCAAATGGTATAAAATTCCATTTTAGTGTAATTAACAAAGCATGTCCTGTTTCTTTTGCAAATTCAACGGTCCAAAAACTTCAAAACAGAAAAGCAATCAAAATAATACAGGTTTATATTAATCTATTTGTAAAATATTTATATTTATCGTTTCCCAACCAAAGTAAATGATAAATCGTTTTTCACTTAGATATTTCTAGCACACAAAGTGTGAGGGTATTCTCATATAAAGAATTGAAGATTGCTACAAATGACTTTAGTATTGGTAATATAGTTCGAAAAGGCGGTTTCAGATCCATTTACAAGGTTTATGAAATTGCTGTTTTTCTCTTTGACAGAAATTCGTATGTATAGCTCTGGAGCTTGCTGTTGCTGCGCTCACTGAGCCAAAGATACTGAATTTGTTTGTAGATTGAGCTTAAAACGGGGAGATTAATCATGCTGTTTGTAGATTTAAGTAACATTTTATCGAATAGTGCTTTTGTTTGTTAATTATAATGTCTACTAAAAGTGTATTTTTATTCTTGCAGTTGGCATCAGATTTGTCTATAATTCTATTATTTTAGGGGGTTTAATATTCTTATTCATAGTAACTAAATTTAAAAGTATGAATATATGAATATCTATTATGAGATGGAGTATTATATATGCAGACACGTTATAAATGTTCTTATAATGTACTTGGTGAATTATAATTTGATCGTGCATCACATAACATAATGCACTTAGCTTCTACATAACACACACAAGGTTCTTGCTTTGCATCATGAACTTCAAATCTAATCATGCCCTACATATGAAAATAAGCAACATGATAGCTCAAAAATTGAATGTACTTCCAAACTTCCAAATCAGGCTCCAGAAAAAAGTAAAAATTATAGATTGCAATATAAACAATAAGCACATCAAAGTCGACAAAGATAGGGATCAAGCCAGCTTTTGCATATAGGCACCTATTTGATTTCAAGAAAATGAAATCTTTGTATTCCTTTTAACAATAATAAATAATGTAGCTAATACAAGCCTGGACCAACAACTGTGGCTTCCAAACAAAAACAACAGCTGTTTCCAAGCAAATAATTGGTAATTGTTTAACTTTCAATTAGAATTTAATATAAGCATAAAACATGAAAGAAAATGATTGCACAAACTCCTCCCTTGCTACAAATTAGCTTCCCATACAAGAAAATATAGTCAACTAGTTAACAAAGGTCATATGTTCTACTGGCCTAAGTTAAAAATAATACATACCTCTCAAATCTGAGTAAAAGAAGAATCGAGATCATCAGAAGCAACCCTAGCTATCCAATCACTTAAAACTCATCTTTACGTCCCCATAACTCACATAAGCCAACTCATACATGCTACAAAGATTAACAACTACAGTCACATTCACAAACACATTCGGCATCCTTACAAGTGTTCCCCTCAGCAACTTAATCGCATTTGAAAGATCCCTCAAATACATCAAACATGATGCCTTACTATTCAAGGACGTAACATCAGCCCTAGCCTTCTCAATGCAGTCATCATACTTCCTGACTATGGTAAATACGAAATTAACTCCACGGTTAAATACTGTAATCTATATGCTAAATTATCCCAAGGCATACATTATATTCCTCACTGTGTAATATGTTGTTATATATAAGTATGTATAAGCAAATATATGCAAAAATTAGTCATTTAAGAAATGATGACCACGGTTTGAAACTTTAAGTTACATAAATTTCAATTGTAAAGTATGTCATCGCCAAAGGAGGTTAAAAGTTCTCTAAAAGTTTTAATGGCACTTGGGAGAAATGATGATAGCAAAAACGACTCAAGTGGTAAGATAACGAAAATTCTTATTATAAAAGCTTTAATGTGTACAGGTTCTACTTAAAATGGTTGATAAATTAAAACAAAACAAAAGTAAAAAATCTAAATCTAAATGTAAAATTTCATGGAAAAATACGACCGTCAAGGATCGAACCATCTTAAACTGTTTGCATAACCTACGAAGTGTGCAAAAAAGTTAACTGTATCAAGAAGTTTGCCGAATTATGAAAGCAATAGGAGATCAAGAAGTAAACCCATCTCAGATTGTTAATGGATTAAATTTTAGTTATAAAATATTTAATCTACATGATTTTGATCCCTACTATATCATCACCCCCTATTGTTTTCTTCTGTTTTAATCTACATTGGTGCCAAATTATGTACATTAAAGTAAATTAATTAACACATAATTTCAATATCCATATTTCATAGTTCAATTATGCTTCACAAAAACTTTTGGATCATTTGATATTTACTCAATATAAATGAAATAAGAGTAATGTAGTCAATTTGGTTCTAAGAAGTCGCAAAATATAAATAGAGTCATACAATCTTTCAAATTTGAAATTTCAAAAACCCAAGGTGAAAGTCTTATGCATTAAATTTTCCCTATTACTAGAAGATAAGACACAAGAGATGAAGCCATGTTGTGAAGTGATAACGCATATATTATATTTCTATGTTAGCTAAAAGAGCATATGGATGTATAAGTAAAAGTATCATTTCCATTTCCAGTGGTATAAAATAAATTAAAACAAAAGAAACGGACAATAAAACTTTAGTATTATAATAAAATTGGTTCATGGTTGTTCTTCAGCTGTTTTGGTCTTCTCAAATGCTGCTTTAGGTTTAGTTTATGCAGAAAATGATACTGTCAAATTTACTTTTAGGGGTATAACTCTAAATGTAGGGGTATAGCTATAAATGCATGTACATTGTGATTTGCAGGCCCACCTGGGCGTGCATATACACTCGTATATATAAAACAAACAGATCATTTATATATAACAGTAGATGGGATATAGATAAAAACTATTATATATACTTTCAAATTCAAGCTCAACGGATATGCTCTGGTGATAAACTTATATACATAATCTACTATAACCATTAGTACACTAAATATGGCTGTCATTTTAAACTTATATGCATATAACAAGTTTTATAACTTAATATATATATATATATATATATATATATATATATATATATATATAAACAACAGATCTTAAAGTATATATTTATATACATTTATATATGTAACTAAATATAGTAACAACGTAAACAACTGCTATTGTATATACACACACACACTTAACTATAACAAACTATTATACGTACATGTATATTTACAGTATCAATATATTTCCTATAAAACCAAATATATTATTATATCCTATATATACAACAACTGTAAACTTATATAGAAAATGCTGTAAATAATATATATAATTCTGTAAATCTTATAATTTAATATAACTGTCAGATGATAAAACCTAGATACTATAAGCTAATACGCAGGCTAACATGCTTATAAATGTAAGCTTGATATATATATATATATATATGTATGTATGTATGTATGTATGTATGTATGTATGTATGTATGTATGTATGTATGTATATACATATATATATATACATATAAACTGTACAACTTTTATAACTAACAGTTGGTAAAATCTTTTTATATAAATAGTTTAACATATATTTATATATGTTTTTATAGATAAAGCAAAGAGATATCACAGCCTCGAAAGTGTAGCTACAGCCGATATATGTATGTATGTATGTATGTATGTATGTATGTATGTTTATAGAGCATATATTTCAACTCCCATAAAAAATGCAAACTAGTTTAGAAAATACTTTTATACATATGAAATCAACAGATTAAAAGGATATAAACTTTAAATATATAAGCTTGATTTTAATAAACAAAAAATATGAAAAATACGACAACATATATATATATACACACACACATACATACATATACAACTATATATAATAATGATAAACCAAGCCCATAAGTGCCGTATATATAAACTTACTGTAACAACCCGATATTTTCAGCCATTCACATCCACACATGCCAAACTTGAATTACACAAAATACCGCATTGTAAATAAATTTGGAGCAAATGAAATACAATCACAGAATCACAGACATAGATGTATCAAAATAACTCGCAGCAGAAATTAAAATACCATAGTAGTTCATGAAGCTACTATGACAAACTCTCAAAACAAAATACATAATATCAGTCTGAAACATATACAATAGAATTCTCAAATACATAGAAGTTTATAAATACTAGAGCTGAAATGGAACAAATGAAACTGAAAGGGAATAGATAACTAGACAAGTAGAATCTCCAGCGATTCCTAGCTCCAGAAAAGAAATCCAAAGCTAAGCTGTAAATACTCAGGCTAACCCGAGTGTAAAGTAAAACATAAAACACTCAAGTCAGGACATATATACTTATATAATGTAAACCAACTCAAGTGAACTGTAATAGTAATGCAAAATATCTTAAAGGATGCTTGGAATCGTCCATCCTCTAAGGATCAGTCAAACTATAAATTTAAATACACCCCGTGGTTAAAATTTCAAAAATGGTATTTTATGCTTCTAAATCAAATATCATTAAAAAATTCAATATCATTTCAAATTCATTTAAAATATTAAAATATCATATTCTTCCAAAACCTCATTCATTTTTTATTTAATTTAAATACCATTTCAAATCACTTTTCAAAATGGTTTATATTTCAAATCAAAATACTCCATTTAAACCAATTGAATATTCCAATTAAACCAATTAACTATTCCATTTAAATCATCTAAAAATGAAGTTATTATATTTAATAATCACATATTCAATTCTCAAAATTTTACCATTTTCAGAATTCATTTATCCATTTCAATTTATTAAAACAATGAAATTTCAACTTTTCGCAGCATTGAGAAAATGTTACGGTAAATTTACATTTGAAAACAATTCATTTTAACAAAGATAGCATTTACAAAAATGCTGTAATATGTTTTAGTTTCAAATAAAAGCTTTAGTTCAATTCTACAACTACAGCACTTACGAAATGCAATAATAGCCCCTAGTTCATTTTTCCTTATAGTTCATAGTATCAATTGCATCATTTACAAATGTTGTAATATCCTTTACTTAAGAAATGATAGCATTTTAGAAATGCTGTTAATTAAAATTCAAGGTTTTCAATATGGTTTCATAAACAATTATATTTTAATTTAAACCATTTTTAACTTATAAAAATCTTAATTTCTCACTTTAAAACAATCATTTAAATACCCTTATAGTCATGATTTTATAAAGTTAAATTTCCATTCAAAAGTCAATATTTAATATTAATTCACATATTAAATTCAAACATTGAATTTCAATTCTTTACAATTAAATTTTTACTTAACACTTAAGTTTAAATATCCAAATATAACTTATTTTCATTTTATTTACTTACCTTCGAAAATTCACTTTTAAATAAAATTCATAAATTCCAATTTAAGTTATATTTCAAAATTCAACTTAAATATTTATTCATTTCATATTTTAACTTTATTCAAAAATCATTAATATATTATAAAATAATTTTAAATTCATTTTGATTCAAAATATCACAAATTTATCATATTTCATATTTAATTTAAATTCCATTTATCACCAAATTATAATTTCCAAAATAACTTACATTTCAAATTTTCTAACTTTACCATTAATTTATTTCACTTATAAATTTTCATAAAATCAATAATACTTTACAAAAATCATTTTTTATTTAAATTTAAATCAAAATATTATAATATTTACATTTCTAAAATATTTTAAATTTTTTAAAAAAAAACATATTTTAACTACGGGTTTGTATATCATTTTCTAGCCTAGGTAAAGTGAATACGGATAATATATCATTTAAATCCGTAATTTACAAAGAAAACCCGAGTTTTATCATTTCAAACCCGCAGTCCCAAGTAAAATGAAATAATTGAAAATCGTTCAGGCCTATCATTTCAGCCCATAACAATTTTTCCCTATTCTAAAGTACGTTCGGGTATGTATCATTTTAACCCATAGTGATTCTAATCTAAAAGAAACTTGCAGTATGATAAACTGATATAAATAACTGAATAGCATTATATAACAGTAACAGATGATATAACAGGTAAATAAGCATGGATGAACTTCATATGATCATAACATAGCAAGTGTAACATGGTGATGCATTTTACAGATTCAATTGTGATCGGTTTACTAGTCATATAAGTATAAAACTGTCCGGTGAGAATAACTCACTTGTATAAGCTGGAGATGACAACCAAAATACGCAAACTGAGATCCACAAAGGCACGATATCACGATAATGATTCGAGTGTGGAAGAGCCAAAGCTAATAGCCACGTTACATAACAAATAAAATAAAGTACAATGCGTAAATTTCAAACCAAACTACCATAACCAAAGCTAGGAATATAAGCACAATACATAGCTAAACTTTTGCACTTGCATTCAAACATATATGCTTCAGCTATGGACTGGAAAGGCACTGCAGAGAGATGGTTTTGGATCAGGTTTGGATTAGGTTAAAGTCATATAGGGGTTGGTCAAAGCAATATAAAGGAGATGAAGGTATATGTGTGCTAGAATTCACAAAACAAGGCAACAACAAGCAACGACATGGATTACAAGGCCTAAATGGCTTTGGCCAAGCATGGATTGGGCATGGCCTGATCTGGTGAGGTCAACTATAGGTGTTGTAGGGTTTGAAGCTTAGGTTGGTGGCTGGTGGTGGTGGTGGATAGCCTGCCAAAACATGATGGTGAAGTGTGGACAACAAGGGAAGGCTCGGCTATGAAGTTTTAAGGCGGAGTTTCATCATTTTTTTTGTGGATCAACATCCTATAGGGCTCTGGCCATGGATGGTCAGAGGAGTGGAGGGCATGGTGGCTGGAGTAGGTGGTGGTGGAGGCGGCTAAGAGGTTGGAGATGGCAGGCCGAACATAAAGAAGATGAAGCAAGTGCAAAATCCAAACAAAAAAAATCAAAAGAGTGAAAAAGAATAGAAATTTACCAAACGTTTGCTCTTGGATGATGGCCAAATTTTTTTCTACGGTTTGAGATGAATATTTCACATGAGAAGGAATGAAATGTTCGGCTGAAGAAAGTGTTTATGGCAGCAATTGAAGTGATGTGTTGATTTGTGTTGAAAAGGTAAGTGAATATGAAAAGGCAAGGCACACAAAAGTTCACAAACTCTTCAAATTTCCATAATTTCTTTTGAAATTTTAAATACATGTAAAATACATATAAATATAGATAAAAACACAAAAATACGATGAATGCACAAAATAAATAAAATAATTTTAATTAAATATAATTAAATTGAGAAAATAGCAAAAATGGGAAATTAGGCTTTAAAAATAGAAAATAAATGGAATAAATATGGAAAAAATTTATCATCGCTTTAAAAATATTTAAAAATAAAATATATACCTAAAATGTCATATAACATATATTAGAACATGATTTAAAAAATAAAAATATTATTTATATAATTTAAATTAGACAATTTTATTAAATAAATCAATTTATACCCAATATTGTAAAAAGCATAACCTGCACAACATAAATTGGTTTTCAACGAAACGAAAAGCGGTATTTTTTAAATTAAATTTATTTTCATAATAAAGGATAAAATTCAAAAATTCAAAAATTTAAATTTTAAATTTAAAAGTCAAAGTTTGACCATTTTGACCAAAAATCCACTTTTTTGGAAATATTCTATTTATTCAGGTTTGATATTATAATTCACACAAAAATCAAATATACATTTAAAATAACAAAATTTATCCATTTTAATAAATATAATAAAGTTTTTAATTCAGGTATTTCAATTTAAATAATTTAAATAAACAATTAAAATAATCACAAAATAAATTCATGAGTAAGCACATATAAATTGCGGGCAACCATAATCGGTCAACCGAGATTTCATGAATATAATCAATTCGGAAATCTAAGGAAAATCAATATTCGATCGCCAAAGATAAAATTCAGATATAGCAGAAGGTAGATAGCATCATAAACCGAGGATGCAGAAATCTTCGTTAATCAACGCCAATTGTAAAGGAGTTTCACCTCTTTACAAATCATTCAAAGATTAGCGGAATCACCGATCTTTAGAGAGGTCTTCCAAAGTGGAGTTATGGAATGCCCAAAATCAAAAGGAAAAAAAATAGGGAAGACAAGACTGGATTTCAGAACCAGTGGGAGCGTTCCAAAGTTCAAGGAATATAATCGATAAGAATCCTAACCAAAAGATTTCTAACAAGGTGAATACAGAAGGAATGAGGTTTAGAAAATCTTGGTTTCAAAATAAGAATTTTTTTTATACTAGTATAATCTTTGAAAATACTTTAAAAATCATTTGGAAATCATTTTATACTTTGAAAATACGCTCTCTCACAAAGAAATGATTCTGAGATTGATTTCACTCATTCTAGGGTATTTCTACCCTATCTCTAATGAGTTTTTGCTCCGCATGCTAAGGTTTGCCTAAAACCAAAGCTCTGATACCACTATACAACCCGATATTTTCATCCGTTCGCATCCACACATGTCGAACTTGAATTGCTCAAAATACCGCATCGTAAATAAATTAGGAGCAAATGAAATACAATCATAAAATCACAGGCACAGATATATCAGAATAACTCACAGCGGAAATTAAAATACCATAGTAGTTCATGAAGCTACTATAACAAACTCTCAAAACAAAATACATAATATCAGTCTGAAACATATACAATAGAAGTCTCAAATACATAGTAGTTTATAAATACCAGAGCTGAAATAGAACAACTGAAACTGAAAGGGAATAGATAACTAGACAAGCATAATCTCTAGCGATTTCTAGCTCCAGAAAAGAAATCCAAAGCTAAGCTGTAAACACTCAGGCTAACCCGAGCGTAAAGTAAAACATAATCCACTCAAGTCAGGACATATATACTTATATAACGTAAACCAAATCAAGTGAACTATAGTAGTAATGCACAATATCTTAAAGGATGCTTGAGATCGCCCATCCTCTAAGGGTCAGTCAAACTATACATTTAAATACATCTCGTGGTTAAAATTTCAAAAATGGCATTTTATACTTCTAAATCAAATATCATTTAAAAATTCAATATCATTTCAAATTCATTTAAAATATTAAAATATCATATTCTTCCAAAACCTCATTCATTTTTTATTTAATTTAAATACCATTTCAAATCACATTTCAAAATGGTTTATATTTCAAATCAAAATACTCCATTTAAACCAATTAAATATTCCAATTAAACCAATTAACTATTCCATTTAAATCATTATAAAATGAAGTTATTATATTTAATAATCAAATATTCAGTTCTTAAAATTTTACCATTTTCAGAATTCATTTATCTACTTCAATTTATTAAAACAATGAAATTTCACCTTTTCGCAGCATTTAGAAAATGCTATGGTAAATTTACATTTGAAAACAATTCATTTTAACAAAGATAGCATTTACAAAAATGTTTTAATATGTTTTAGTTTCAAATAAAAGACTTAGTTCAATCCTGCAACTACAGCACTTACGAAGTGCTATAAAAGCCCCTAGTTCATTTTTCCTTATAGTTCATAGTATCAATTACATCATTTACAAATGTTGTAATATCCTTTACTTAAGAAATGATAACATTTTAGAAATGCTGTTAATTAAAATTCAAGGTTTTCAATATGGTTTCGTAAACAATTATATTTTAATTTAAACCACTTTTAACTTGTAAAAATCTTAATTTCTCACTTTAAAACAATCATTTAAATACCTTATAATCATGATTTTATAAAGTTAAATTTCGATTCAAATGTCAATATTTAACAATAATTCACATATTAAATTCAAACATTAAATTTCTATTCTTTATAATTAAATTTTAACTTAACACTTAAGTTTAAATCTCCAAATATAACTTATTTTCATTTTATTTACTTACCTTCAAAAATTCACTTTTAAACTAAATTCATAAATTCCAATTTAAGTTATATTTTAAAATTCAACTTAAATATTTATTCATTTCATATTTTAACTTTATTCAAAAATCATTAATATATTATAAAATCATTTTAAATTCATTTTAATTAAAAATATCATAAATTTATAATATTTCATATTTAATTTAAATTTTGTTTATCACCAAATTATAGTTTCCAAAATAACTTACATTTTAGATTTTCTAACTTTACTATTAATTTATTTCACGTATAAATTTTCAAAAAATCAATAATACTTTACAAAAATCATTTTTTATTTAAGTTTAAATCAAAATATTATAATATTTAAATTTCTAAAATATTTTAAAAATTTATAAAAACGTATTTTAACCACGGGTCTGTATATCATTTTCTAGCCTAGGTAAAGTGAATACGGATAATATATCATTTCAATCCGTAATTTACAAAGAAAACCCGGATTTTATCATTTCAAACCCGTAGTCCCAAGTAAAATGAAATAATTGAAAATCTTTCAGGCCTATCATTTCAGCCCATAATGACTTTCCCCTATTCTAAAGTCCGTTCGGGTATGTATCATTTCAACCCATAGTGATTCTAATTTAAAGGAAACTTGCAGTATGATAAACTGATATAAATAACAAAATAGCATTATCTAACAGTAACAAATGATATAACAGGTAAATAAGCATGTGTGAACATCATATGATCATAACATAGCAAGTGTAACATGGTGATATATTTTATAGATTCAATTATGATCGGTTTACTGGTCACATAAGTATAAAACTGTCTGGTGAGAATAACTCATTTGTATAAGCTGGAGATGACAACCAAAATACATAAACTAAGATCCATAAAGTTATTATAGCATGACAATGATTCAAGTGTGGGAGAGTCAAAGCTAATAGCCTTGTTACATAACAAACAAAACAAAGTACAATACGTAAATTTCAAACCAAACTATCATAACCAAAGCTTGGAATATAAGCACAATACATATCTAAACTTTTGCACTTGCATTCAACCATATATGCTTCAGCTACGGACTGGAAAGGCACTGCAAAGAGATGGTTTAGGATCAGGTTTGGATCAGGTTAAAGTCATATAGGGGTCGGTCAAAGCAATATAAAGGAGATGAGGCATATGTGTGCTTGAATTCACAAAACAAGGCAACAACAAGCAACAACATGGATTACAAGGCTTAAATGGCTTCGGCCAAGCATGGATTGGGCATGGCCTGATCTGGTGAGGTCAGCTACAGGTGTGGTAGGGTCTGTTCAGATTTGTGGCTGGTGGTGGTGGTGGATGGCCGGCCAAAACATGATGGTGAAGTGTTGACAACAAGGGAAGGCTTGGTTATGAAGTTTTAAGGTGGATTTTCATCATTTTTTTGTGGATCAACATTTTATAGGACTTTGGCCATGGTGGTCATAGGAGTGGAGGGTATGGTGGCTAGAGTAGGTGGTGGTGGAGGCGGCCAAGAGGTTGGAGATGGCAGGCCGAACATAAAGAAGATGAAGCAAGTGCAAAATCCAAACAAAAACAATGAAAAGAGTGAAAAAGAATAGAAATTTACCAAACTTTTTCTTTTGGATGATGGCCGAATTTTTTTCTAGGGTTTGAGATGAATATTTCACGTGAGAAGGAATGGAATGTTCGGCTGAAGAAAGTGTTTATCGCAGCAATTGAAGTGATGTGTTGATTTGTGTTGAAAAGGTAAGTGAATATGAAAAGGCAAGGCACACAAAAGGTCACAAACTCTTCAAATTTCCATAATTTCTTTTGAAATTTTAAATACATGTAAAATACATATAAATACAGATAAAAACACAAAAATATGAAATAAATAAATTTTAATTAAATATAATTAAATTGAGAAAATAGCAAAAATTGGAAACTAGGCTTTAAAAATAGAAAATAAAGCAATAAATTGTGGAATTTTTTTATCATCACTTTAAAAATATTTAAAAATAAAATATATACCTAGCATGTCATATAAAAAATATTAGAACATGATTTAACAAATAAAAATTTTATTTATACAATTTAAAATAGACAATTTTATTAAATAAATCAATTTACACCCAATATTATAAAAAGCATAACTTTCACAATATAAATCAGATTTCAACGAAACGAAAAGCGGTATTCTTTAAATTAAATTTTGTTTCATAATGAAGGACAAAATTCAAAAATTCAAATGTTCAAATTTTAAATTTAAAAGTCAAAGTTTGACTATTTTGACCAAAAATTCACTTTTCTGGAAAATATTCTATTTATTCAGATTTGAAATTATAATTCACACAAAAATCAAATATACATTTAAAATAACAAAATTTATCCATTTTAATAAATATAATAAAGTTTTTAAATCAGGAGTTTCAATTGAAATAATTTAAGTAAACAATTAAAATAATCACAAAATACTGGGTTGTTACACTTACATTGTATCGTACATTTGTGTGTGTGTATATTAGTATAAGTTTATAACACAGAAGTTATAATTTAAACTTTATATGTACAGTGACTCATATATAAACAAAAACATATATATATCATACAAAAACACTCACGGTTATATTGACGGTGCTCGGCAAGGAGGAGGGGAGGATCAGCATGAGGAGGTAGTCAGGTGGTCGGGCTAAAGGCGGGTAGAGGAGTGGTGCGATTTTCAAGCAAAAGAAGGAGACGTGTACTACCTGTGGCATTGACCGGTGGAAGGAGTAGGCTCGGGGGAGAGAGAGGAAGAGGAGGAGAGGCGTTGGTTGCTGCATGTGTATATATATATATATATATATATATATATATATATATATATATATATATGCTTCGTATATGTCAAAAAAAATTCGTGTAAGGATGAGGTGGGTTGGCTGTACAAGGAGGTGGAGCAAGGACGTAGGTGAGGTGGCCGTTACTTGGAGGAGAAATGGCACTTGCATGGCTTTGAAATGGCAGGAAAGGGAAAACTAGCTACAGGCAAAAAGTGAGCTGAAGGGGAAAGTCTCCATGAAATATATAAAAGCAACAGGTGGCATATGTAACTTAGATAATATATATATAATTTTTCAAATGAATAGTTCAAACAAAATGAAGGTGAGCAAAAAAATGAACCAGTTAATGAATATTGGACCAGTGGAAAAGCAAAAGTTACACCCATTGAATTCAAGAATATTAATGATAATTGGCTAGTTGATGTACAGTGGAAATGAATGGACAATGGAAACCAAAAGGCTAAATACAATTACCGATACGGTTAACCATTACGCATGTTTCACCGTGTATCGGACCCTGAAATATAGAAATACATATACTACGGAGATCAGCACCACGAGACGATCAAAATGGTATATAGATATCAGAGGTACGATCATCCGGTCAAAAGTCGATAATGGGTACCGAAATGCTGCTAATTTATCAGAAATAAGATAAACGGAGCAACATCTATCCAAATTTGAGGAAACGAATTATGACGTCTCACTCAGAAGATGATTTACAATTTTATTATATAAAAATATTCAGGTTTGAAAAATATTTTATTATCACCAAATATTAACTGATTTGAATTAAAATAAAATTACACAATAAAATAAAAATTGATATTACCAAATAAAAATTTACCATTTACTATATTTAACTAGACGTATTTCAAATATCAAATTTTTATTTTCAAATTTTATTATTTAAAATTTCACAAAATTCAGTTAATTAAATAAACAAAACCACTAAAATTTATGAGTCGTTACACACGGACTAGGAGTAACTAAAGAAATGCAATGCCTTCACTCCCTATTCCATATCTATTTTGAATTTCGCAACCAATGATTCATATTTAGCTTGTTGTTTGTTGCCTGGAACTCTAGCTTCAATGCATAGCAGATCCTCAGTCCCTTTGGGGCGAGTTATTTCCACTTTATTGCTGAATTATGGTGACATACAACTTCCATTGAGAAAGTTGGACCAACTCTTCTTCCACTTCATCATCCCTGATTGTGAATTCAGCAATGAAATCTTCGAATCCTATCCTATTATCGCCTTGCTAAAATGGTAAGTTACATCATACTTGCTTAATTTGATACTCCATTTTATCAATCTCCCTGAATTCTCAAGATGATGTAGCCCTTATCTAAGCAGTTGATCAGTCAACACCTCTATCAAATGAGCATGGATGTATGGTCATATTACCCTCAATGTAATTAGTAAACTATATGCTAACGTCTCTAACTTTTGACAATTTTTCCCCACCATAATGAAGAGTTTGTTGATTAATAGACTGGCCTTTAGATCTTGCAGTCCTCGTGTACAAAGCTATACTTATTGCATGAGTTGATACTACTAAGTAGACATAAAACCCTTTCCTTCCAAATTCTTCGATAATATGAGTGGTTTCAATTGATGCTCCAATATATTCTAAAATGAAGCTTCACCATTGGAAATTTCCTTTCTCTATCTTAAGGGCATCAAAAATGATGTTCACTCGTCTATCATTTTGAGATGAATCGACTCATTACAACGAATTTACCATTCAATCTCGACATTTCCATCCTCGTCTTTGGGGTAGTTACTGGTTCAAATGCTTTAATCTGCTCTCAATTAGCTTTAATGCCCCCTTTATATTACAATGAAACCCAAAAACATTCTCTATGCGACCCCTAAAGAGCACTTCAGTGGATTTAACTTCATTCCATACTTTTGGAGTACATCGAATATTTCTAAAACATTGCCTATATGATTAGTTGATTGCCGTGATTTCATAAGCACGTCTTCCACATAGAATTCCATTATCTGTCCGATCTAGTCTTTAAACATCAAATTCACCAAGCATTGGTTAGTAGCTCGCATATTCAAACTAAATTACATGATTTTTTAGCAGTGCAGCCCTAAATCCATGCTAAAAACTGTACGCTCTTAATCTAGGACATGCATCGCAATCTGGTTATAGTAGAAGTATGAACCCTAAAAGGTAGCAGTCCACGTCCATCATTTCCATCCAAAAATTGGTATATTCGCAAAAAAGAAGCAACCTTTTGGGCACAATTTATTCAAATAAGAATAATCATTGCATGTCCGTCATTTTCCATTCGCTTTCTTGACCAACACTGGGTTTAGTACCCATTCCAGATCCAATGCATCGCTAATAAAGCAGTTTACCTTCATATTATCCACATCTTCTTTTAACGCAACTGATCTCTCCAGTTCTATACCACATCTCTTTTGCTTAACGGGAACGGGTTCACATTCGGTGTGTTACATGCAACTTCTAGTGATATCCCTCACATATCAGAATGTATCCAAGCAAGGACTTTCGGTTTTACCAAAAGAAACCCTTCCAACTCCTTTCTCATCTTATAGCTGAGATGAGACCTGACTTTTAGGACTCTTGAAAGATCGTCATCATCAATTGAGGCATCAATTATTAGCTCTACCTAGAACACCCTCACCTCTTCTGGCTCTTTTTGTTGGTCCATAGATTTTTAGAATCTGCTACTAGACTCAAGACCAGGCTAGATAGGTAATTGCTATGCTTGTGAGGATTTAATGAAGAGAGGCTTTTCTATGTTCTTCTCTTTCTCTCATTGCTTCATCTCACTAAGCTAAGCAATGTAGCACACTTGACCTGTACTTCGGTCACCTTAAATTTCTCATACTCTATTTTCTATAGAAACTTCAACATGAAGCACCACGAATCAAGGGCAATTCAAAAATCAGCAAGGGTTGGTTGGCACAAGAAAGAATTATTGGCTAAAAATCCATCAACCACAACAAAATTTTGCAACCGCACTACCTTGTAATCTCCTCCCAACTCAAAATGCAGCTCGCTTACTCGACCAGTTTCTTGGCCACTCTGGTAAATTCTTGGATATAAGATTTACAGGGCCGTAGATTCTTCTCATTCAAATGCATCTTATCAAATGTCTTCTTAAATAAAATACCCACTAAGATCCCACAATCAACCTCGGTTGTTGTCAGCCCAATCGTGGTCATAATCACCACTAGGTCAAGCACCAGCTCTTCAACCCCATTTGCATTTCTATTTCTATAAACAATGCCATCATCGATTTTCCTTTGCTGCTTCACTAGAGATCCTTCTTTTATGGCGTAACACATCTGTTAAGGCACATACCTCAAGGAGCTACCATAACTCACCATCCCATTCTAGTTTCTCTTCGCTAGGTGAGGACCTTCTGATATGGTATTAATCACAACTCCTCTAGCTCTTTCTTGATTCCTCTCCACCGGACCTAGCCCAATTCCCTTAGGCAGGTTAACCAGGGGTTTTTACTACCTTACAGCTAGCCTATGCATTTCAAAAATACTATAGCAACCTTATTTTGAAAGAAAATCCTCAATGACATCCTTAGATGCTTGCATTCATTCGTATTATACCCAAGAGTCTCGTCGAAGCGACAATACTTTCCACCGCAACTTTCCTTTTCCATACCCTCCATCTGTGGTGACTTCATATAATGCTTTGTGCCATGCGTAATAAGGTAAATATTCTCTATGAAATCCATTAATGCCATATAGTCTCCTAGGTGACTATACCTTGAACGCTGTTGCTTTTACTACCAGTGTTCTGATTCATTCTTTTATTGGTATTATTACCAACATTCACTGCAATGTTTCCAATGCTATCACCACTATGTTTGGTAGCTATATTACTTTGAATGACGCAGCTTTGTCCTTCCTGACCACCACCAGCAAATCTTGCCATCAAATATACCTCTACCATGTATAGATACCAAGTTGCCTTACGATAATATTCCTTCAAAGTAGATAATTCCTTCCTTTTGAGCTATCTACCGAAATTAACTTCTGGGTGAACCCTGTTATTAGCGCTGTCAGTGCCATCTCTTCCTTGGGGTGACTCTCCCCTGTTATTACTGCATTGAACCTTTTCAAAAAAGCTTTCAAGGTCTCTTCAGACCTTTGATTAACATTCAAAATGACGTGGCATGTTTCAAAAGGACTATGTGGACTTGAAATTGCTCCATAAACTGCTCTGTTACTTGATCAAACGATGACATAGATATGGGCTCAAGCCGACTAAACAACATCGTCGCTAGTACTTCAAGAAAAATTAGGAAACACCTACACCTTGTAACATCTGTTTCATGGGCATTATCCATGTTCCATCCATAGTTCAATAGATGCTGTCTAGGGTAAGCCATGCCCATATAACTTGATATGGTTGGCATCACAAATATCTTAGGATACCCAGCTTCAAGAACATCTTCAGTGAATGGAGTCCATCTTCTAGATGAACCTCACTCAACATTCTATTGTTACTAACTTTGACTCATCGACCTTTTAATCATATCTATAATGCATTCTTTATTACCTTATCTGTCCAGTTGGTGATCGCCATTAACAACCCCAAGTATTTGGCCTAAAAGATGCTTTCAGTTAGTTCTGTAACAATTAGGTTCATTGGTCTCTAGAGAAACAACTCATTCTGACCCATGCTAATGACCCATTGGACTCCATTCTCATTTAGCTGGTTCAATAATGCTAGCACTAGCACAATAACCTAAGGACCAATAACTTTCCCTTTATGAACGTCTTCCAGTTACAACTCCACTTTGCTATCAGAAAAATTCGGCATCTTAACTGACTAGTCACTGTTGACCAATCTAGATCATTCTGCATAGAGCGATTTTGGTACTCGATGATTGACTTTATATTTGACTACCTTCTTCTCCATTGATTAGGCCCCTCTTTACATCAGTCATTTGACTAATATCCTGTTCTGTTTAGTCAAAGATGTGTTTTCTTCACTTGAGTAAAAGATGATGAATCTATTCTGGCCTCTCTGTGCCTATGGGATTCATTCTATTATGAAGATTGAGTCAATGTTGCTAGTTGATGTTCTAACTTCCCCATCATATCCATTTGAGTTTTATATTGCGCTAACATCTTCATATTCATGTCTAACATCATCTTCTGTATCTCAGCTTTTGCCATAACTTTTTGCTAAGATGAAGACTCAAGATAAACATTTAGTAAGTTGTTTTTTCATGTTGCTTAGATCCTTCATTGTCACCTTCAGTAATCGCGACTAATCAAGTGGCTCTTTGAGAGCCTAATAATTTCCAAATATGATAGTAGAATTTCTTTAAATCCAGAAACTAACAGTTCTGTGCCTAACAAAATTTTTTTGATGAAAGCACCAAAAATATTTGCAAGAAAAATGAGAAAACATCCCAATTCAATCTAAAAATGAAAACTAAAAGCTAAAAATTCAAAAATCAAATTGAAAGGCACCAACTTATGAAGTGTTTCTATTAAATCTTAAGCCTACGTCCACTATCAATCGTATTTCGATTAATTTTTACAAATCTTTCATAATTAGAAATGATAGATTCTGAATATGGCTCAGGGTTGACTTTTTCAAATTATATTCAATTATTATTTCGCAACCAATGATAATAGGGGCTAGTTATTTCATTGTTGAATTCTGTTGACATACAACTTCCATTGAGAAAGTTGGACCAACTCTTCTTCCACTTCATCATCCCGGATTGTGAATTCAGCAATGAAATCTTTTAATCCTATCCTATTATCGCCTTCCTAAGATGGTAAGTTACATCATACTTTCTTAATTTGATATTCCTTTTTATCAATCTCCCTGAATTCTCAAGATGATGTAGCACTTATCTAAGTAGTCGATCAATCAACACCATTATCGAATGAGCATGGTTGTATGGTCATAATTTGCTCGATGTAATCATTAAACTATATGCTAATTCTTTAAATTTTGATAATTTTTCCTCGCCATACTAAATCGTCTGTTGATTAATAGACTGACCTTTAGATCTTGCAGTCCTCATGTACAAAAGCTATACTTAGTGCGTGAGTTGATACTACTAAGTAGACTTAAAAGCCCGCTCCTTCCAAATTCTTCGATAATAGGAGTTGTTTCATTAGATGCTCCAATAGATTTTGAAATAAAGCTTCACTATTGGAAATTTCCTTTCTCTATCTTAAGGGCATCAAATAATGATGTTCACTTTTCTGTCGCTCTGAGATGGTCGGCTCATTACAATGAATTTACCATTCAATCTCGACATTTCCATCCTCGTCTTTGGGGTAGTTACTGGTTCCAATGCTTTAATCTGCTCTCAATTAGCTTTAATGCCCCCTTTATATTACAATGAAACCCAAAAACATTCTCTTTGCGACACCAAAAGAACACTTCAGTGGATTCAACTTCATCCATAATTTTGAAGTACATCGAATATTTCTAAAACGTTGCCTATATGATTGGTTGATTGCCATGATTTCATGAGCACGTCTTCCACATAGAATTCCATTATCCGTCTAATCTGGTCTTTAAACATCAAACTCACCAAGCACTAGTTAGTGGCTTGTATTTTCAAACTAAATTACATGACTTTTAAGCAATGCAGCCCTAAATCCATGCTAAAAACTTTACGCTTTTGGTCCAGGACATGCATTGCAATCTTGTTGTAGCCGAAGTATGCACCCAAAAAGATAGCAGTCCATGTCCATCATTTCCATCCAAAAGTTGGTATATTCGCAAAAAGAAGTAATCTTTTGGGCACAATTTATTCAAATAAGAATAATCATTGCATGTCCGCCATTTTCCATTTGCTTTCTTGACCAATACTGCATTTAATACCTACTACGGATTCAATGCATCGCTAATAAAGCAGTTTATCTTCAGATTATCCACATCTTTTTTTAACGCAACTATTCTCTCCGGTTCTATACCACATCTCTTTTACTTAACGGGAAGGTAATATGGGTTCACATTCAGTGTGTTACATGCAACTTCTAGTGATATCCCTCACATACCGGAATGTGTCCAAGCTAGCACTTCCGATTTTGCCCAAAGAAACCCTACCAACTCCTTTCTCATCGTCAAGCTGAGTTGAGACCCGACTTTTAGGACCCTTGTCGGATCGTCATCATCAATTGATACATCAATTATTAGCTCTTCCTAGACGACCCTCACATCTTCTGGCTCTTTTTGTAGGTTCACAGATTTGTAGAATATGCTATTAGACTAAAGCCCGGGCTAGGAAGGTAATTGCTATGCTTGTGAGGATTTGATGAAGCGAGTATTCTCTACATTCTTCTCTATCTCTCATTGCTTCATCTCACTGACCTAAGCAATGTAGCACTCTTGACCTATGCTTAGGTCATCTTAAATTGCTCCTACTCTATTTTCTATAGGAAACTTCATCACCAAGCACCATGAATCAAGGGTAATTCAAAAATCGGCAAGGGCTGGTTGTCCCAAGAAAGAATTATTGGCTAAAATTCCATCAACCATAATAAACTTTTGCTACCGCAGTACCATGTAGTCTCCTCCCAACTCAACATGCAGCTCGTTCACTCGACCAGTTTCTTGGCCTCTCTGGTAAATTCTTAGATATAAGATTTACAGGGTCGTAGATTCTTCTCATTCAGGTGCATCTTATCAAATGTCTTCTTAAATAAAATACCCACTAAGATCCCACAGTCAATAAGGACTCGGTTGTCGTAGGCCCAATCGTGGTCGTAATCACCATCAGGTCAAGCATCAGCTCTTCATCCCCATTTGCATTTCTGTTTCTATAAACAATGCCATCATCGGTTTTCCTTTGCTGCTTCACTAAAGATCCTTCTTTTATGGTGTAACACATCTTTTAAGGCACGTACCTCAAGGAGCTACCATAGCTCTTCATCCTATTCCAGTTTCTCTTCACTAGGTGAGTAACTTCTGATATGGTATTAATCACAATTCCTTTAGCAGGCTTTCTTGACCCCTCTCCACTAGACCCAGCCCAATTCCTTTGGGCAGGTTACCTTATGGGTTTTTACTACCTTATGGGTTTTTACTACCTTATCGCCAGCCTACGCATTTCGAAAATACTATAGAGACTTTTTTTTGAAATAAAATACTCAATGAAATCCTTAGATGCTTGCATTCAATCATATTGTACCCAAGAATCTCGTCGAAGCAAGAATACATTCCATAACAACTTTCCTTTTCCATAGCCTCCATCGGTGGTGACTTCATATAATGCTTTGTGCCATGCGTAATAAGGTAAATATTCTCAATGGAATCCATTAATTCCATACAGTATCTACCTCGAATTATTTTGCTTTTACTACTAGTGTTCTAATTCGTTCTTTTATTGGTATTATTACCAACATTCACTGCAATGTTTCCAATGCTATCACCACTATGTTTGGTAGCTATATTATTTTGAATGACACAGCTTTGTCTTTCCTAACCACCACCATCAAATCTGCCTCTTCCAAGTATAGATACCAAGTTGCCTTACGATAATATTCCTTCAAAGTAGCTAATTCCTTCCTTTTGAGCTATCTATCAAAGTTAACTTATAGGTGAACCCTGTTATTAGTGCTGCCACTGCCATCTCTTCCTTGGGGTGATTCTCCTCTATAATTACTGCATCAAACCTTTTCGAAAAAGTTTTAAGGTTCCTTTAGACCTTTGATGGACATTCGAAATTACATGGCATCTTTCAAAATAACCGTATGGACTTGAAATTACTCCATAAATTGCTTTGTTATTTGATCAGATGATGACATAGATATGGACTCAATCCGACTAAACAACATCATTGCTAGTACTTCAAGAAAAATTAGGAAACACCTACACCTTATAACATCTGTTGCATGAGCACTATCCATGTTCCATCCATAGTTCACCTGATGTTGTCTAGGGGTAGCCATGCCCATATAACTCGACATGGTTGGCATCACAAATATCTTAGGGTACCAATCTAGATCGTTATGCATAGAGCGATTTTGGTACTCGATAATTGACTTTATATTTCACTACCTTTTTCGTCATTGATTAGGCCTCTCTTTGCATCAGTCATTTAAATGGTATCCTATTCTATCTAGTCAAAGATGAGCTTTCTTCACTAGAGTAAAAGATGATGAATCTATTTTGGCCTCTCTTTGCCTATGGGATTCATTTTGTTATGAAGATTGAGCCAATGTTGCTAGTTGATGTTGTAACTTCCCTATCATATCCATTTTAGTTTTATATTGCGCTAGCATCTTCATATTCATGTCTAACTTCATCTTCTCTATCTCAGCTTTTTTCATAACTTTTTGCTACGATAAAGACTCTAGATAAACAGTTAGCTAGTTATTGTATTTTTTCATGTTGCTTAGATCCTTCATTGCTACCTTACCTTAAATAATCATACCTAATCCAGTGGCTCTTTGAGAGCCTAATAATTTCCAGATATGATAGTAGACCTTTATATCTAGGAACCAACAGATCTATGCCTAAGAAATTTTTTTTTTGATGAAAGCCCCGAAAATATTTGCAAGAAAAATGAACAAACATCCCAATTCAATCTAAAAATGAAGACTAAAAGCTAAAAATTCAAAAAACAAATTGAAAGGAACCAACTTATCAAAGTGGTTCTGTTAAACCTTAAGCCTACGTCCACCATCGAATCTTATTTTGATTAGTTTTTACAAATCTATCCAAAGTATAATCGATTTCATATTTAGAAATGAATGTTTTGAAAATGGCATAACCTTCTCGTAATTATTCAAAATACCCATCTTAGTTGATGATAAATCTCTATTTATAGGTAAACTTTTGCAGTAGTGTCGATATAACATGTCTGAATAAGTGTTTCTCCAAATCTATGTTTCCAGCTCTAAAGAAAGGCTCAAAATGCAAATATCTCATTATCACGACCAATCAATACTGATTGATATTGGTCGATGACGAATGGTTTTGTTAGTTCAAACTTTAATATTTCTTCATATTTGTTTAAGTCTTCATTTTTACTATATGTTGAAAAATTGCCCCTTAAGGAATGGTTGACACTAATCAGTTTTACCCATCCAAAACTTATCTTTCCTTCAAATTGTAAGCAACATTACTAGAAACTCAAAGTGGATCCCCTATATCTTTGGACCGCACGGTACCAATCATTTTAGGGGTGGTCAGTACCATTAGTTTAATGATTGAAGCTATCGCTTGCTTAGGTGAGACACCATCCAATTTTTGAGTTGGCTTACCATAGCATTCAGAGATGAAATAATGAATTCCTTACCGGTATTGTCCGAATGATGAATATGTAGGAGTTGTGTAAGGCTACAGTTCATTTAAGGAATTCTTATGCCAAAGTTATTGGTTGTTATGGGATTCGACATCAGATTATTTGGACTAATGAGAGAAACTGCAGAATCATGGTTTTGCACATAAGTTTGTGTTCAATATTTAGGAACGTGTACATAACTAATAGCGTAATTCATTTAATTAGGCTGGAAAAGGTGATCTAGTTAAAAAAACATAGAATGCCAAGGCTCGAGCCTTTTATTTTGACTCTTTTCCATATACTATTCCATTCATTTATTTGTTAATGTGGTTAATTTAATTAGGATCGATTTAATGGTTATAATATATATAGTCATATGTTTATTACCTAGTTTAGGGTACGACTAACTAATTTGGGTGTTTGACTTGTTTTATTTATTTATTTATGAACTTTTTTGCTTGATTATGATATGTTCCATATGACTAATGCATGCATATAGATATGGCAAAATTAATGATTGTTGTTGTATACATATAGAGATTATATGCTCAAACTGAAAGCTTGCATATGTACCTAATATGTCATGTCATTACTATCCTATTGGAAGGCACTGAAGGTAGATTTTGCATTAACTCTTTATATCATATGCCGTGATCATCACATATGCTTATATGTTCTGTTACATCCTATGTATGTTAAGTTCTATCACTCAAGTATATGTTATGGATGCTAGGTAATTTGTGATATATATTTTATTTGGATAATAATTTGGATGAATGTTTGGATGATTGATTTGTATGTCATATGTATTTTTGTTTGTTATCAGTATATGAAAATGATACACTCTTTGTCCCTTAGAATTTCGGGGGTAAAATTCTTTTAAAAGGGAGAGAATGTAATGCCCTGTAAAATTTAATAAAATAATAATAATTGATATTTGGATTAAAAAGAAATAAACTAATAACAAAAAAATATGGAAGGGAAAATGGTCTTTTCCAAATTTGGAACTGACGCTACTATGACCTGCTTTTTTTGGGTTACGAAGTATATAATTTTGGAGGTCCTATGAAAGGATTACGCAATAGTAGTTAGGTTGGTGGCCTGTAAAATTTGATTTCAATTAAAAAATTACCTTGAGTTTCCCTCCACCCATAAATTTATCCATATATATATATTTCATCCTTTTTAAATTCAATTCCCACAGTTTCGTTTCTTTCTCTCCTTCTCCCTTCATCATCAAAAATAAAAACGATGATGTCTTGCTTATTTCTCGATTGATTGATAAGGAACCAGTGGTAAGTTCAAGATACTAGAGAATACTATAGGTGCGTACCAATTTGGAGGCGAGGGTCGAGGGATTGGAGGCACAACAAACCCAAACAACAAGGGATAATGGTGGAAATCCCCTACACCATATTCCACCATGGATATCAAACATCAAAATAGGGCATCTTCCTTGTTTCTTAATACAATTCGGCAATCCACACATCGAAACGACCATAGGGATAGGACGACGATCCAAAAAAGGAGTTGGTGCAAATTATTGAGAATCCTACATGCAAAATGAACAATAACATGGGGCAGTGTTGGTTTCTTCTTCTTCCAAAGATTTGGTGGGTGATTCTTGCTTTTCTTTTAATATAATGCATAATAAGTCTATTAAAATGGTATATGGTCAAAAATCAAGTAAATGATGAATTAATTAACTTACTTTTCAGATCTAAAGTGGGATTTGGGTGGAAATTGACAAATAGTAAATTAAAAATCAAGTTTTTAGTCTTTAATTTTAATTGGATGAATATAACATGAAATTTACATTGTTTAACCAAAACAATATTGTAGAAATATGGTATAAGATGATATGGACGGATAACAGACTACTAAAGATAGAGCAAAGGCGATTAGAGGTATAACGGGAGGCCAAATTGCACAATGATATGATATGGTCAAACTTCCAAGCCCGTAACTGATCAACCAGTTGCCCATAACCGGCGAATGGTCATCTACTAATTGGGCTAGGTTGAACTTGGAGGGGGTAACTGGCTAAATCATATTAGGTGTAGTTTTTCTTATTGAGTTTTATGAATTGCATTAGAGCTGTTTAGAACGTGATTTCCATGCCACGAAGTTAATGCGTAATATGTTGGTTATGATCATTGTATGAGATTTGATTTGGATGTTTATGTAGCAATGAAGTTATACGGAGTTAACACGAATGTGAGTGGTGCTATGGTGCAAGTAGGCATCCTAGATGATCTTGTAGCGCAAGTAGGTGGCTCGAGGAAGTACGCGCTCTTGTATCGCACGAGGTGGATCCAGAGAAGAGAGGACGGTACGTGATCTATAACGCACGAGGCGGGATCCAGGTCATGATTTTGTTTATTAATTAAGCATATGTGTTAAGTGGTACTGTAGTGTAAGAGATGGGTCCAGGTGTGAGTTTTGTATGTATATGAGACTTGGCCCTTAAGAGGTCCTTTAGTTCATAAGGTGGATCCATATGCAAATCCAGTATGAAATAGATTGATAATGTTATTTTATATCATAAACGACGAAGCTTGAACTATTAGTTATGTTTAGTATAACCTATAGCATACAAGGCCATACTAGACGTGATCGCAAACATGTTAGACACTTATCACATTATTGTGTTATCTCTACAGTATATGTGAAAAAGATATGACTCTGTAACATCCCTCATTCTAAAACCTAAGGACGGAACCCCAATGTGATGGAGTCACCTTGGAATTATCTTTCAGTGACAGAAATGACGTTATTATATAGCATAGTCTTAAGTATATGGAGCCGACATAAACTAGAAGTAAGAAATGCATCATTGTAGATTATATTTTACAATTTAATATGCAATATTTGTGTCCCTTAGCGGTCAAAAATATAATATAAAATAAATAATGTCGTTATGCCGAACATTTGAAGATGCTGACATAAACACTTAGTACAACGGAATTAACTTAAGCTAAATAACACCCAAGCCTCCTGCTTCATCTTTGACTTGCATTATTCGTCAATCCCAAAAGCAACATGTCTAAGCCAATAAAATCCACCTTCTCAAACATGTATTCATGAGCTTATTTGGAAAATAATGATAAAAACATAGGTCTGGTATGTGAAATACATTACACAAAACATAAAAGATAGTGAGACCTCGCCTTTAAAGCACGGAATGTGTTTCCCCTCATTGCACCAAGACAAACATTCATTGATTTTATAAGTAAGCCTAAGTCAAATGTTAAATATTAAGTGTCGAAAAAATAAAGCGAAGCCATGAACGTAATTAATCTCTCAAATTGTTTCACTGAAATATCAATTTACTAAAATATAACCAAAATACCCTTGCCCAAACTACCGTTAAGGCCTTACGCCTTCTACTAAAGATATACAGTCAAAGCCTTATCATTCGGCTGCTACCAAGGCCTTATATCATCTACTTCCTAAATTTCCTTAAGCTTCTTATCGGTTTCAGTTGCCATGTAGGCCTCACACCTTCGTTTCGTAATTCGACTGCCACACGCGACCTCACGCTTGCTATGCTTTTGGTTTCGGTTGCTACTTCAAGCTTTACACTTACACTTTCACATTTTTGTTTCCACTAAGGCCTTACACCTACTTTGCTTTCAGTATTTAACTGCCATGTCAAGCTTTACATCTTCTGCCGAACCCTTAGTTGACATCCAAGATTTACGCCAATGGTATTTGGATGCCCCCTTAGACGTTACGCTAATCATTCATCTGTGGTTTCCACTTTGGGCCTTACACCTACGTCTAAGGTTTTGGTTGCCACCTTAGACCCTACTTTTTTGTTTTCATCTACAAATTCCACCACGACCATACTTGTCTATTCTCGTTTACGAATTCCACTAAATCCTTACTCCTTCTCTTTACGTCCCTTAACTACCACCTCAGGCCTTGCATCAGTACTGAAAATACTCCCTAACCAATCACTATTAGACTTTTCACTTAGCTATTCATTAAGCTACGATACTATATCATCATTAATATCCCAAGTATTACTTTTGATCAACCTAATCCTTAGTATACACTCTCTTTCAGAAGTCAAGTAGTTTCGATTCAATATCTACCCAATAGTTGTACTATCTTCGAGAATCACCGTCTCTTGGTCCCATTTGAGGAATCCTTCCATAGTTTATCTTATCTCGGTTGACTTATAGTATTTAAATCTTTAAATTTTGAAATTACCTCCCCTATCCATAATTCCTCCTTAACCATCAACCGTCTTCCACTCTTGGTTAATACCTTCCATTTACTAACCCTAACTTTACACTTAACATTTTTATTTAAGTTCACTATACTTAAGATTCTAGTTCATCTCTTAGTTTCATTTTGGTTTCTCCTTAGGTAATTGTTAGCAACTGCCCTCTACACATCTGACACTTCACTATCCACTTGTCAAATCCTAAATCATTTGACTTAATCTATTTTGACCATTATAAAGTTTGCTAATGCATTCAACATAATTTCTGAATCTGGTATATTAACCAATTATTCAACACTTGATTTAGTTAAATTACCTTCCAGCCTTAATTAATTACCTTCCAGTCCCTAATTATAACCCTTTAGCCACCTTATATCCTTTAAAAATTATCTATTTAGCTTCTAGAAAATCATAGAAAATATCTATTATGACTTGTTTTTGTATAGTAACTCAAATATGTCTTTTCTACCGTTTTCATGTTATATTCCAATCAAATAGTTTATATCAATTTAGTTACTTAAAGGAAAAATCTATAAATCATAACTCATCTTAAAAAACATGTTCTCGGCATCCTGTTAAATTTTTGGAGCATTTGGATTATGAAAAGCATAAGAAACATTCACCATAAACATACTCGTGGAGGATTTAGGGAAGAAAAAAGGATTGCATATTATATTACTCATTTGGAGTTCTTAGTTAGTGAAGTCTTTAGTTCCTTTGGCTTTAAATCATCCATTTTCTTCTCTCTTGAATATATCACGACTACCATTAAAGAGCTCAAGTTTTGCGTAATACTTAGAGTAGAATGAAATGGAAAGAGGAAAGTGGCATCCTTATTCTAATGAATAATGGGCCACCAACCCAGTTACCTCTGCATCTTTTAATGCCCATTAGTTATATTTCTTCATTAAACACTAACTTTAATAAGTAAATATACACCCAAATACTTATCAAATTACATTATTCCATTTTTATAATTTAATCACTTAAATCTTTATTCATATAATTAATACTTTAGTTAATTATTTACTACTTTACAAGGTGTTGCAGTCTTACTCAAACTTATGTCTAACCCCAATCCTATTTTCCTTCCTATTTTAGGTTAATGGAGGCCGAAGACGTGATGGAGTATGGGTTGTCGACCTTAATGTGTATATATAGTATATATGTATTATAAAAAGATTACATGACTTGACTTATATGGTATGGATGAGATTGAGTCAATGTTGTACGTACATGTGTATATGATGTAGTTGACAAGGTATGTTGATATGAAAAAAGGGATGGTTAATTGGTAATATATTCATTTCCTTCCGCAGTGAGATATGGAAGATTATTAGCTAGAGATATATTTATTTCCTTTCATCATATCATACTTACTCACTTTTTATGGCTTTCGAGGGTTGATGTCAGTTTGGGAGTTAATGCTAAGGGTTGAAAAACATGGGTTATTACAAGTATTTGTGTAGATGGTCAGTAAGCCATATGACCACTCATCAAATATAATGCTTAAGCAAATTCGATATAGATTTTACCATTTAAATGGTTCAAATATTACTGAAGACCAAACCTCTCACATATGAGTTACACGATTGCAAATCTCAACTTTTGATAGAAAATATTTAGTGATTAATTTATACTTGTAAATTATTATGGATATTTTATATGATGGTTATATGTTAATTTAGTGGTTTAATATGTTGGATATAATGAATAAAATGTATATAATTAGTATATGCATCCATTTTTATTGAAAACCCAGGAGAACCCTATGGGCCAGTAAACTCTTGAGTAGGGTATAGTAAAGCCTTCCGCTGATCCAAACCCACATACCCCTTGGTAAATTTATATAGAATAGGGAAGTATATGGTAGGAATCGAACCTAGGTCTTTTTACCAGAACTCAATCCTCCTTTCCACTGCGCTGCACCCACGGACGATGCATCAATTTGGTTAAATATACTTTTAGTAATGAACTAAATATGACAATAAAAATTAGTTACCCTAATTAGTTTCAATTGGGAAAATTAATTTTGCGTGTAGTTTAATGGGCTTCAAACTAATTAGATAGTTATTTAATTATTAATTAAATAATCAATAGGCTAGGACCTTTTATTTTATTTAAAAAACCATTGGCAATTTTTATTTTAAATATGATTTTAAAATTTTGGCCATGCTCACCCTAGGTGATTGCCATGCAAGAAATAATGTATTGATATATAGTATTTACAAATGTACATGGATTCATACATGATTATGTTCTTAATCCGTTGAAAAAAGGTGGATGCATAATGAGATCATTAGCTCCACCTTTCCACTATAAATAAGACCTTAGCGCTCACTATTTATACATGGTATTTTTAACAGGAAACCAACTCCATTAAAATTATATCTTCTAGTTTATTATCTATAGCATAAAATCAAAGTTAAAAAATGAGAGCTTTTTCAAATGTTAGACTGATGATTAAAGTTGTATAATTTTGGCTTAATCATACAATGCACATTAAATCGTACCTTTGTAATTACGCTTATATTATATTATTCTTAATACGTATGTGTGCATATATACATATATGTGTATACTCAACAATCATTGAGAATAATAAAATATTTTTTCTTTAGAATTAATGATGTGCATGTATGTGTGTGTGTATAAATAAGTTATGTTTTCATATGATAGTTTAATATTGTGACATATATTTATGTAAATTTATAAAATACATTGATGTATAGGTACTCAGAAGTGATTAAATTTTGAAAATTAAAATATTTAATATAATTTTTGTGTACATAATATTTAACTGGTTTTAGAATAAATATACAATATACATATATGTAAAATGTACATATATATATATATATATATGTGTATGTATTTAGGGTTCTACATAACATACATCTATATTTATATTTAAGGAAAGAGTTCAGATAAGCTTTGCATAAAAATTGATTTACAAAAAGCCTATGAATGGGTTAATAGATTTTTTCATTTGTCGTATATGCTTAAAATGATGGGTTTTCCATCGAATTTGATAAATCTTATCAGAGAATATACTACTACTCCGCCCTTTTCTATTTTATTCCAAGGGATCCTTAAGGGATAATTTACTGGCAACTATGGTCTTAGATAAGGAGACCCCCTCTCCCTATACCTTTTCGGCATAGCTATGGAGTACTTTCTATTCTAATGGAAAAGTATATTAGTGATGGTTGAATAATTCCTATAAACAAAATCTCCCTTGATATTTCTCATTTGCTTTTTTCAGATGGTTTCATGATTTTTGTAAAGTAAATGAGAGATGCACTGACAATATACTATATACTTTGAATCACCTTAAATCTAAATTAGTTTTGAGTATTAATCAAAATAAATCCAAATTATATTTAAGTAATGGTTGTAGAAATAGAATTTTGATCAAAAGTATATTGAGAGTAGTAGAAGATTGTTAACTCGTATTTTTTCAAAGCCATAAGTAGGCGGATTCGACCTAACTAACTTAACGACTATCGAGGTTGGAGTATGATGGATTTGGTTTCGAAGGATGCAGTATACTTGGATATTTCATTTGGTCAAGAAATGGAGGGAATGCACGGTACATGTACTTCGTTCAGTCTACATTTCCCGCTTGGCATAAAAGAATCGTTCGACATTAGAAATGATTCGGCATTTGTTGCGGCTCGGCATAAAGGAGTCGCACCTCGATACCTCGCAACTCGATACCTGGATACCTTGATACCTCGCACCTCGATACCTCGCACATTGATACTTCGCACCTCGATACCTCACACCTCGATACCTCGATACCTCACACCTCGATACATCGCACCTCGATACCTCGCACCTCGATACCTCGCACCTCGATACCTCGATACCTTGCACCTCGATAACTCGCACCTCGATACCTCGATAACTCGATACCTCGCACCTCGATACCTCGATACCTCCTACCTCGATACCTCGTACCTTGATACCTCGCACCTCGCACCTCGATACCTCGACACCTTGCACCTCACACCTCGCTCGGCATTGCACCTCGCACCTTGCTCGGCATCGTACCTTGCTCGGCATGGGTCGCTCGGCAAAGATGGCTCAGTGGAAATTCGTTCGGCATAAGACGAACGTGGCTCGGTGGAAATTCTTGATGGGCCTTTACAGTTCAGAAAGCCCAGAAACTAAAAATTCTCCTATAAATACAGCTTGTAGAGGTTCAGAAAGGGGGGTCTACTTCTTCTCTTCTGCTCTCGGACTTTTTATTTCCTAAGACTAAGGCCAGTCTACCACTTTGTAACTGTAATTAATTCGAACATTAATAAAAAGAAAACTTCTAGAGTGGACGTAGGCCGAAGTTAGCCGAACCACTATAAAACTTGTTGTTCTTTACTGCTTTCATTTTAATTTTAACTATTCTTCATATTATTACTCTCTAAACACACTTTATCTGGTATCAGTGACTGTTAGTTGGTGCTTTCATTTATATTTGGGTGTTAGTGACCAATTTAGTGCTAATATTTTGGTGCTTTCACTGAGAAGGCAAGCACTCAGGGATTTTGGAGCTAGGAACTTAGACTCTAGAAAGCAATGCCTAGGCCATCAATAAGAAAGCAGGTAACAGAAAGGAGCAATCAGGAGGGAAGTCAAGAGGCTTCCTCTGGGGCTGGAGCAGGTCAAGCATCCATCTACATCACCAAAGACGAGATGGGACCAATGTTGAAAAGACAAGAGGAGATGATGCAGGCTCTTCTCAGACAATTTGCACAGGCTAAAAATGCAGGAGCTCAGGTCTGTGGAGCTGGATCTGAAGCGCTCAACCAGTAAGCAGAGGGAATAGCTCAACAGGGGGCAATACCCAATCAGCAGACGGCTATCAATCCGCATGGATCTAGACTCGGGGTCATACCACTAGGGAATGCTGAACCAATCAATGGAGGGATACCAAATAACGCTGTCCAACCCGAGACCAATAGGAGTGCAGGAGTACGAGATGAAGGGTATGTGCCAGAATTCTCTCATCAACTCGGGGAGCAGACCAGAGGCAGCGGACAAGGATTGCAGCTTGGTGACAACGACAGACTGGCGGAGATGGCTAGACAAGCTATGAGAGGTGGATTGATAAACAAAGACTTGGAAGATGTGAATAGGAGTCCTTTTACTCCTACTATCAGGCGAGCTAGGAACCCACCAGATTTTAAGCTACCATTAGTGGAGATGCATAATGGGAGGACGGATCCTACGGTTCATCTTACAAAGTATATGAGGCATATGGAAGTGCTAGGGGCATCAGAGGAAGTCATGGCCCGATGCTTCCCATTGTATCTGACAGACATAGCAGCACTATGGTTTGGACAATTGGAGAGTGGTTCCATTGGAACATTTACTGAGTTGATTGAGAAGTTTATGAGGCAGTTCAGAGTTCACATTTCGTGACCTAAGAATGTGATGAGTTTGGCAGCTCTAAAGCAGAGGACCAAGGAATCTTTGAGGAGCTTTCTGACGCGATTCAATGCAGCGGCAGCATCGGTGGATCGACCAAATCCATCCATGGTCTTAATGGCAGCTGTATCTGGCTAGCTAATGGAATAGAGTTCAAAATTTCACTGACAAGGGATCCACCTATGGATCCAGGGGACTTTTGTCATGAGGCCGAAGGATTTTTACGATTAGAGGATGCAAATGCCAAGAGAGAGGATGGAGATGATGTTTATGCAGTCAAGGGTGAAAATCCACCTAAAAAAGATTCAAGAACTGATAAAGGGAAGCGGAAGGCCAAGGATAACAACGATGGACCAATGCGACCACGAAAGGAACCGAGATTCACCTCTTATTCAGAGCTGAAAGAGACTTTGGAACGAATTTACCAAGACTCTAGGGGGCAGATTCCCTATCGGAGGCCAATGAGAAGGGATCCGACCAGCAATGAAAAAAGGTCAGACAAGTATTGTTTATTCCACGAGCTGAATGGTCATAGCACGAATGGCTGCATGCACTTGAAGGATGAGGTTGAGAGACATATCCAGAATGGTTTGCTATCACAATATGTGAGAAGGGGAACAACGACGGTGGAACGAGAAAGGACACCACCTACACCAACTGGGAACGGCTCGGGATCGAGGCGTCAGCTTGTCATCAGCTGATTGAAATAATGACGAATAAGTGGAAAACTCCACACTAACGCGATTAAGTCATTTACACATGTACAGGACCGCGAACGATCCTGAGGCATGCTCTGATACGACTATAAATCGCATCAATGTAGGTGTTTGCACTTGGACGTCCTTGTTTTGCTTTTATTTTCCATTTCTCATATTTGGGCTTGTTTTGGTTTGATATTTTTGTTGAAAGACTTATTTTGAATGAAAATCTGCTGTTTGTGATTCCATGACGGCTAAGCCGCTTACACATGTACGTCGTAGCGACTGGTCCTTAGGCATGCTCCGAGATGGCGATAAACCGCCACGACAAACAGTTTAAAAACTCACTCGAACGTGAAATCTGACATTAATGATACTAAGTCCCCCCCTCCCTCCCCCCCCCGGGGACACACAACTCGCCTCGAACGGCACCCGACCACGAACGGTCACAATTCGCCTCGAATGGCACCAGATAGCGAACGATCACAACTTGCCTCGAATGGCACCAGACCGCAAACGGTCATAACTCGCCTCGAACGGCACCAGATCGCGAATGATCACAACTAGCCTTGAACGACACCCGACCGTGAACGGTCGCAACTCGCCTCAAACGGCACCAGATCGCAAACGATCATAACTCGCCTCGAACGGCACCCGGCCGCGAATGGTCACAAGTCGTCGCGAATGGCACTCGGCCTCGAACGGTCACATACCATACGATCCCGAGCGATCATCATTCATGGTCAGATAAGGCTATTAATTTCTTTGTAGGTAATTAACAGGATACGAACATCCAACTTATCGTGCTACAAAACACATGTTCCATTAGCAAGGCATGTTTTGGGGGGCAAAGTGTTAACCCGCCTTTTGTCAAAAGCCATAAGCAGGCGGATTCAACCTAACTAACTTCATGACTATCAAGGTTGGAGTATGATGGATTTGGTTTCGAAGGATGCAGTTTACTTGGATATGCCATTTGGTCAAAAAATGGAGAGAATGCACGGCACAAGTACTTAGTTCGGTCTACATTCCCTGCTCGGCATAAAAGAATCGTTCGGCATTAGAAATGATTCGGCATTGGTTGTCGCTCGGCATAAAGGAGTCGCACCTCGATACCTCGCACCTTGATAGCTCGATACCTCGCACCTCGATACCTCGATACCTCGATACCTCGCACCTCGATACCTCGCACCTCGATACCTCGCACCTCGAGACCTCATACCTCGCACCTCGATACATCGACACCTCGACACCTCGCACCTCGCTCGGCATCGTACCTTGCTTGGCTTTGGCGGCTCGGCATGGGTCGCTCGGCGAAGATGGCTCGGTGGAAAGTCGTTCGGCATAAGACGAATGTAGCTCATTGGAAATTGTTGATGGGCCTTTAGCGTCCAGAAAGCCCAACAACTCAAAATTCGCCTATAAATATAGCTTGTAGGGGTTCAGAAAAGGGGGTCTGCTTCTTCTCTTCTGCTCTCTGACTTTTTATTTCCTAAGACTAAGGCCAGTCTACCACTTTTTAACTGTAATTGATTCAAACATCAATAAAAAGGAAACTTCTAGAGTGGACGTAGGCCCAAGTTAGCCGAACCATTATAAAACTTGTTGTTATTTACTGCTTTCATTTTAATTTTAATTGTTCTTTGTATTATTACTCTCTACACACACCTTATCTATTATCAGGGACTGTTAGTTGGGGCTTTCATTTACATTTGGGTGTTAGTGACCAATTTTGGTGCTAACAAAGATTCTTTTCCTCTGAAATACCTAGGAGTTCCTTTATCTTCTAATTATCTTCACTACTCCGACTGTAGAAATCTCCTACATAGAATTAAAGAAAGAATGAATAACTGGGACAACAAATTATTGTCAATTGCTAGGAGAGCGGAAACTTATTCATTCTATCACTTCCCTTATGATTCTAATGATATATCAAATCCCCATTTCTTCAATTTGAAAATTAAAAAAAAATGTGCGAAGACTTTTTCTAGGGAGGGAAACAACATTACCTAGCGTGGGATGTGATATGTAGACCTAAGAAGGAGGAAGGCATGGGTCTAAAAATTCTTACCGAGCTTAGAAAAGCTATAGGTATGAAACTTTTATGGAATTTCTTGACTAAAAGTAATATATGGTTTAAAAGGCTTCATAATACTTCTTGAATAAAAAAATTGGACTATGAATATTAATAATAATAGCTCTTCCACTTGGAAAACTATTCTCAAAGCTAGAGAGAAAGGTATACTTTACAATAAGAGAATTATTTCAAATGGAGAGGCTACCTCTTTATAGTTTAACCCTTGGATTAAAGACAAATTGACGGTTGATCTATTAGGGTGGATATGGTTGTAACTAGCGGTTTATCAGATAATAAAGTAAGTAGTATCATAAGAAATGATAAACTGGACCCATCAATCTTTTTTGAAGCTAGAGAATTTGAAGCTTTAATTAAACAATTCATTGTTTGTACTAATTGCAGAGAAGATTACTGGAAATAGGATAAAGGCAAATTCTCATTTAACGATGTTGGGAAAAATTAAGAACACATTATGATAAGAATTCTTGGGCAAACATTATGTGGCATAATATTAATTATCATAAAATGGCTTTCCATGCTTATCAAGCTCTTATTGTAAGAATTATCACTAAAGAAAAATTATGTCTAAGGGACAATTCTATTGATCTTAAACGTGTTCTTTGTGATTTAGAGAATGAAAGAATAATACATCACTTTTCTAAATGTGATTTTAGTGCTTTCATTGGATCTCCATCCATCTTAAACATAAAGTTTTTCCACATACCTCTTTAAATATGTTAGAGGAACTGAATGAAATAAGTAATCATTCCAAATAAAAAGTTCCAATCCAGGATCTAGCCAGATGCATTTCTGTTACTTCTATTTATTATATATGGAAAGAAAGGAATTCTCATATCTTTGACATCTGTAAGCATGATAAATTGGAGCTTACTAGAAGAATTTCCATAGATGTTAATGATCAAGTGTTGGCTTCAGCTAGAAGAACAGAAATTAATGCTTTCAATTACGAAATCTTAAGCAGACAAGGTATTAAATTAAAAGATGATGGATAAAATTAATGTCTCTCGCATGTCAAACTATGATCCATCTGAGATTGATGGGAATTTTACAATTCCAAAATACTACTAGTCGATGTGTCAATCGTGCATTTATTATTATAAGGGGATGAATTTATGAACTGTAGTTGATAAATGAACATGATTGGATATTTTTATCGAGGATTTACTGGTAACAAGCTATGAAGGAGAGAAAGAAAAGATTTCTTTTGAATACGCAGTATGAGTTATTATTTTTCCTTTTATTATATGTTACATTATCATGTATTTTGCTTTCTTTTGTATATATTATTGCTATGTACCGATTGTAATTGTTGTTGGTTAGTAATAAAGAAACCCAATCTTTTTCCTTATACGTTACTGCTCACGTATTGTACAAGTTTTTAATAAGCCAGTGGTACCAATTTTCAAATATATATATATATATAATATACTTTAACAAAAAAATAGTTTTCTTCATACATAAACTGATTCAAAGTATAATGTAAAAAAATTTGTTTTAAAAATATATGTGAGCACGCACACATAATTATTTCTACATAACACACATTTTTACATATATTTGTACTGTATATTTCACTTATATAAGCATCTGTACTCCCATTTTTATTAGAAATTAATATAATATCAATATATATGTAAACTTGTTACTTATCGTGGAACATTGGATATTTACGGAGTAAATTAGAATTATAATTCTAAACATAACAGCAATAATGCATTAATAAAATTCTCATTAGCAGCAGATAAAATTAATATAAAAATATGTTAAAATAACATTAATTTAGCTTTTCAATATAAACCTCGAAGAAATTAAATATGATTTAATATACCAATAAAGGTTTACTCACAATAACACAATTGAACTTGTGCAACCTTGATGAAAGAATTTTCTTTTAAAATCCAAACTTTTAACATGCTACGTGATGCAACTGATCCGATGACGACGATTTTTGCAAGTTCACTCTTACATTGTTATTACCAACACTTCAAACGCTGGTTATACATGCTTCCTCTCAAAAGTTTACGAAACCCATATCTATAGATGTGTAATGTAAGAGATGAAGGTCTGCCATATATTACTGTGCGAGAACCTCTATCATGTAAGAACCAACTCAAATACCAACTTGTAACGTTAGTTCATTTAGTAAGGTAGCCAAATAAGAGCATTTAATCAAAATAAACTGCTGAACTACCCAATGATTACATAATTAATGGAAAAATTATTATGATGATAAATGAGATAAAATACATAGTTAATAATATAACACCTATCAGTGCGCTTACTGTTATTGACTTAAACAGAACTCTAATTATATCACAGTTTGAATTTTATATTAATTAGAAATAATACTCATAATGGAGCCCCTTGCTTATCTTCCCCAATGTACAATTAAGAGTCAACATATTCTATAACATAATTACACTAATATATACACAAACATAGGATATAAGGGGAAAATATGGACTTTCTTGTCAATGACAACTTCTTACATATCCTCGGAACAATATGGTTCAAGTTCCCTTGGTAAACCTTGTAGGACCATGTCTTTGTAGCTCACTTCCAATCATTTAATCAATGGTATGGTTTGGAAATATACCGAGTCTTTCTCTTCTCTTACAACCACACGAGTTGGGCATAGAATGTAATATACGATGAAGAATGTCAACATTAAGATATTATAACATATTTCATATGCAATAATCTCCATGAACAACAAAAACATCACGTACGTGTAATGTATAGGCATAATCCTAGTCATTACCCTAAGTTGTATGGGCATTCCATATTTTTCATGTATAGTTTTTAAGAGTAACTAGCAACCTATCCTCAGTTGTTTCCACAGACTCACTAATATCATATCTCTTATTATCTATCAAAGATAGCTAATAAAAAACCAACTATTAGTTTTCAAGAATCACCTGAAACCAACAGGTTGAGTTAAACCAACATCAACGAGCGTCGTTCATTCGTAGAGGTGTGTCCCCTAGTTTAGTCACCAAAGAGGATCATCCCCTAATTTATTAGTTCATAGGGTACATCTCCAAATCCATTAAATCAAACAAGAACATCTCATACTTTAGTGAGTGAACCCACTCAGTCAGTCATGCATTCATTATAAACCGTGAACATTATATATCCCATACATGTCGACTGTTAACCATGTTGGCTTTGGGTACAGAAGCAATGACGTTGGCATAAGTGTCTATCTTTCCATTTTGTTTTTTAATGTTGATAATCCATTTTCTCATTCCCTTTTGTGTTTCAATTATCAATAGTGCAAAGCATCAACCTATTCGGCATTCCATTTAGTAACTCTTTCTAATCACTAGTCAAACCAAACCCCTTCAGATTGCAGATAGTTGACATCAACGACATAGCGTGAACTTCACAACAACATCGAAGTAGGAAAATAAAGTATCTTTTAATGCTTCAAGCAATCATCCAAAATTTGTTCCCCTATAGAACACCTCGTAAGTGAATATTCATAATGCACATCCTAAGTAACCATGTCTATCTTAACATATATGAGTATATAAAAAATAAGCATGCATCATTGGTTCCAATTGTTTATGCACATAAGATATAACATATATCCTAAATAATATAACATCCAATATATATAAGCAACATAACTTCTAGCATATATTACAAGGGAAACTTGTTTGTTGCTTGGTATCTTTCTTTATGTTACCGCTCATCATCAATAACATTCCTGATAGAATTGGGGGTATATTCTAGGGGCAATTAAATAATTTGCTACATATATCTAACTCAACAACCAATATTTTTCATAGTAAAAGGTTTTCTCTTTCAATTGTATGCTTGAAATAATGTGTTATAGTAATTAATCATTTAATCAATAGTATATTTAACAAAAAATCCATAAATGGTCTATTTTGTAATAGTTGTCACAAAGTGTTATAACCATGGGTAATTTTACCATAATGAAACTAAACAAACTATTTTAAATATTCCTAATCAAAATCTATCGAGACTAGATATCAATAAATCCGTTGAGACTAGAGTACGTAGCACTCTCTAAATGTTGTGCACTTTATTAAATATGAGTTCTGGGGTCACAAGTGGTTACGCACTGATATTTACTAGATAACTATGGAATAACTCACTAGATAGTTTTCTATTGGTTAATATAACTAAGGTCAAATAGAAAATATTGATGTGATGAAATTACACAATTCTTATGATTGAAAATACCATTGATCTTCAACTTCGAAGCTTAAAACTATGGCATGAAGTCCAACAAATGACAATAGTTGGGTCCGATGGAAGCATTGGAAGTGAAACACTATTCAAGAGATGATTCATCTCCTCAGTTATATGGGGTCACTATCATGGTCAACTAAAGTCAACATAAAGTCAAAGTCTCTTGCCAAAGTAGTTCGGCTAATAATAATTGTTACTATTGAACCAAGGACTTCGTATTTGGATTATAAGAGTGAATATGGATGATATTGGAATTTCTACCATTATCAAATTCCATAAGTCTAAAGTGATATAGTCTTGACGAAGAGAATTGAAATAAATAATTGTCACTACCGGATAACGCTTAACAAAGTGAAATTGGATTTTATCGAAACCAAGTAAGCGTTAAATTTGGACAAAATGCCATACCACTTGCTAAGTGACATGTAAACGTTAATAATCGAATTATTCAATATTAAATGTTGACCAGATTTACACATAATAGTCACACAATAGAAACGTTGAATACTACTTTACCATATGATTTAACTAATTCATAATTTTTAGAAGTTAATTAATATTAATGAAATATTAATTATTAAATTTTATTTGATGTGTGTTAAGTGTTTATAATAGTTATAATATACTGATCAATATGCGATATCAGTACCGTTAAAATTGTATTTAAATGCAACATTTGTTATTCGAGCTTCTAATAGTATTGAAGATCGGAAGAGGTCTTACATAGCTTGCAATAAAAGGGACATACGGAAGGCGGCCATATTTTGACATGGTGAGTGGTTTTTGAATAATGAATAAAGGAGAGAATGGGTAAGAGAAAAAAGGGACTAGATCAACTTTTTGCTCTCCTATCTTTCCTTTATATAAGCCACCTCTCCTTTACTTATGTAATGACTTTTTGGATCCTCCATTTCATAAAACTAAAGCAAGCCATACACTTCTCTAGGCCAAAAAAATCAACATAAAACCAAATAAAATTTACTCGATTCGATCATCAGTGGTAAAGAAATTCGGAAGCTAGGAACTTCAGAATTGGAATTGGATTCAAGGAGTTTCGTTCTTAGTTTCCATGTGTAAGAACTAGGCTTTGTGAAAGGTATATTTTTGATTTACTAATGCTAAATTTACTTATTATATCATATATACTTTAGTTAGCAATTATAATGAACCTGCATCGATATTTTATTACATTTGGAAGGTTGGATATATATTTGTGTGCGTATATAACTAGAAAAGAAGAATTTTTATAGAATTCATTATATTACACACGGCCTGGTAATAAAAAATTATTTTTAAATTAGATTATATACAAATGCGTACATATATATGTATGTATGTAAATTTCATTTTTAATTAAAATTAATATATAAAATATAATACTGCATAATACATGTTTTATATTTTGAATAAAAAATAAATAAATAATTTTTAATTAAAATAAAATGCTATTGAATTTAAAAGATAATTATTTAAACTTTACATATTTTAAGCTACATTTTATCTAACATAAACATTTTTATGCAACTAACAAATAAATAAATATAGTATATGTACGATGTAAAATACAAGTACAAAACTTTATACAAAATATATTATCATTTTGTTTTCGGATTATAAAAATATTAAAATTGTTTTTAAATTTTCCATACGAAAATCAAAAATAAATAAACTATTTGATAGTTTGAAATTAATAAAAACTATATTTTTTTAACTTTTGGGCGAAAGCAATACATATAAATATTATATATATATATGTATATACATATATATGTATATGTATATATGTTTTAAAAAATCAACTTTTGAACAATATTTACAATAATATTATATATTTACATGAATTTATATTGTATTGCAATATTGAAATCATTTTGTAATATAATTATATTTTATGTGCGTGTGTGTTTATTTTTTCAGGTGCGTTACCAAATATTATCTTTTTAAGTACTGTTTTATGATATATATATATATATATATGTATGTATGTATGTATGTATATGTATATGTATGTATGTATAGGCCTAGTGTGTCCGTTGCGGTGTAAATCCCAAAATCTATACACGGGTATGTCAAACCATGTACGCTTTGTTATGTTGCATATGCACATACACACATATGTGTATTATCACATAGATAATATAACATATAAAATTATACAAAATAAAATCTTATTTATAAATTTAAATAAAATACTGATTTTATCTAATAGGAAATTTAGAAATGTTGTAAATGAATTAGACTACATGGGCCTATTAAAAGATCAATAATGACTTTTTTCGAAATTTACCCAAATCATCCGCTGTGGGCTCACCCAATTCCAACAATGGTATTGAAGCCAAATAGCATATGCGGCCAAAATTAGCAGTATTATGGCTAAATTATTAAAGCCTACGCATATAGTAGGTTGTCTAGAAAAGTAGCGTATGTGGTTGGTTTTGGGTAATCTAGTACTCTACCCTAAATGGCTAGTGGACGGGCCCGAAGGATGAGATAAGCCCAAAGGTTATCCTTGATCGAAAAGGCCCATTTTGAATTGGCCCTTAGGCTAATTTCTAAATTGTTTTGTACTTAAAATAGAAATTTCAAATTTAAAAGTTAAATTTGAAATAAAAACCATATTATAAATGTTATAGTATAATTTTTTTCAAAATGTTATATAATTAATTTTGAAAATATTATCTATTAATAAAATTAATAAAATAGATGAATTAATTAAATGAGTTAATTATATAGATATACACACTCACATATGTACAATATATATAATGATATATGTTATGTTGCCTTGAAATGTTTAAGACAATATGAGTATACATGCGTGTATAATTTTTTTCGAAATTAATAAACTTTAATTAAAATTGTTTACTTAATTAAATCAATTAAAAGTTATTGATAAATTAAAAACATATATATATATATATAAGATATATGTGTGTTACTATAAAGGTTATAGCATATATATTCAATATAATATGTTATAGTTGAATAATATAACAATTAATTAATGTATTAATTTATTAAATTAGTTAAATGAAATTTAAGTAATATAATCTTATATATAAAATATTATTTAGCTTAAAAAAGTATAAAAGTTATGTAAATAAAATTTATGAAGTATGAACGTATAAACTAAAAATGGAATAGTAAGAAATCTAATTAGACTTAACGAATAAATATATGTGTATAGTACATATAGTGCGATTTTTGATGTGTCCGACGGTTGATTTACAATGGTACTTCATAAGAAATACATTATTTCGTAAGTCGGTAAATATAATATATCGAACATTACGAATGTTTAACATAAAATTGTCCACTAGAATTTATACATTAATAAATTACGCATACACTCTTTAATTTTTGAGCTTTCCTCAAGCTAAACATGTTATGTGTAATACTATTAATGTATAGACTATACAAGGTAAGATACTTATACATATTTGTTGAGCTTTCCTAAATATATGTATATATAATTTAACCATTGCGAAATGGTGGGTATGAGTAAATAATCTCTTTTTCACTTGTTGAGCCTTCCTCAAGGTAAAAATAAGACAAGGACAAGGAACCACGGGTAAGGAGTTGTATATGATACAACCAATAAGGAGTTATCCATCATATATGGAAATATGATTTGTTGATCATTCCTCAAGGTCAGAATCCCAAGATACATGAGTCCTAATACCCACTAGTGAAGTCGAACGTCTTCTATGTTTCATCTTAGTGTTTGGAAAACATAAAAGACTAAGGGGTGCCATATTAGAAAAATGAAATGGTAATATTTAACCTTTCTAATATTATAAGTGCGTAGGTTATATAATGTTCTAATAATCTACATTGATAAAATGTTTATCAATTAAAATATACAAAAGAGCCAAACTAATATTAAATAAAAATATGAAATATACTTACTAATAAACTTTTGCATGTTAACCCATGTAGGTACCAAATTAAAAAACCACTAAATACTTTTGTAACTTGATCACTTACGAGTTTACTTGCCCGGGATTTTGTATTGTCTTCAATGAGTTTCAAACTCTAAAAGCAATACAAGAATATGGATATTTGATCCATATACGATCACATATATATGTTTTATGGTGAACGGTTACAATTCATAATGCACGAAATCTTAATGAAATTAGTCAATTAAAATAAGCAAGTAAACTACAATGTGAGATTGAGTATTCTATATGATTGATTATAATTATTGTTATGTTAAATTTATAATATCGAATCATTTTATGTAAAGTGACCAAGTTACAATATGTTAAATGTATTATAACATTTATAATCAATCATTTAAACTATAACTTGAGATCGCGTATATACAAGGGAGATCTAAGAATTCGATTACTGAAATGTCAGATTGACAGTTCATATAAAGTGTAATTTATTTAATTTCCTTAAAATTTAAGGATGACCAAATGCACTTTTGTAAAGCGTTTGTTGGAATTGTTGTATTGTATTTCCTTTAATGGTTTGATTGCTTACAAAAGAAATCACATGTATAAGAGTGCATGTAACCTAAGGCTAATTTGGGATGAAGAGAATGAACGGTCACTTCTGCTTCATAAATAACATTGGAAATGAGGATTTCAAAATAGTAAATGACTTTTAACATTGGGATGAGAAATATGATTTATATTCCGAAATTGTTTCTTTATATAGAAAATTGTTTTCTATGAGATTTATTTCTTTAAGTTTAAGATATTCGAACTGAAACTCTCGACTGTAAATTAGTTATAATAAATGGAATAAATAGCCAATAAAAAATGGTCAAATAGAACATATTTCATACGCTGTTATAGTAATGGTGAAAATAGTAGAAGCATGCCACTTAAGACTTATTGGTTGCATCAAGTTACGAAAATTATTTTCACAAAACATACCAAACATTATTTATGAAATAGTAATTTTTTTTATAGTATTAACTGAAAAATAGACACTATTTTATTTCAATATGAATATTCATTATAAATAAATTACAATACCGATATTTATGATGCATTGGAAAATACAGAAGTACCTAAATTTATTTGCAATTATTTTATAATTATTGACTGAGCCACAATTTTGAGAAATAATTTTTTATTATATGTTTGTGAATCATATGGTACAAGAAATTATAACTTAGATAATTAAGGGAAAACACGGATTCAGTGGGAGCATCATAAGAGTTGATGAATTCTATGGATTGGTATGTACAGATGTAAGTACTCGAAAGTCTATTAATTTCAAAGCGGTTTCACTTTGTTGTATTCAACAATGAATTATCGCAAACATGAACAGGTGTATATGATACACATGAGGTATGTTAATAACGAGTTCACAGAACATAAAATAGAAGTAAAAAAAATAGCGTGCGATAGAAAATAAAATGATTCGAATTAGTCGAACGGATGAGTATACTGGAAAGAGTTTAGAAAGTACCTAAAAATGAATAAAGATTTAATCTCAAAAGTCACTCCACCCTGTAATACATAATTGATAAGGAGCTAACGAACTTTGTTGAACATAGTACGGTTAATTGTCAGTGAAGTTGAGTTAACATCTTTTTGTAATGTCTTATACTTAAGAGTAGTGCATGAGGTTAAAATTGATTTCATATAAAGAATAGTTTACAAAATCATACAAGCTAAGGGTTTATAAGAAACTTTGTTTGCACCAAAACCAGCACAAACACCCAATAAGGTAGTAAATGTGAAAATTATCAGGAAAAAAAGAAATAGCAAGGAAGAACACACATTTATAGTGGTTCGACGATTTCTCCTGCCTACGTTCACTTGAACTTTGTTATTTGATTTCTGTGACTTTTATAGATTATGATTTTATGGAACAGTATTCTTGGATCGATGGAGATCTAATAGAGTTTTGTGGTAAAGTGAAAAAATTTAGAAAAGAAGAAAAAGTCCCTTTTCAATTGCATCTCTCCTCCTATTTATAAATGAAAATCCCTAACATTATCTCCAAAACATGCTCCACTACTTTCCCCATGTTCAACATGTTGTTCCATAAAAGTTTTAGTGTCAAACCGACCTAAGAAAACTCATGCCGCTACTGATGCATGAGCTCCAAACAGATACCGATCTAACTCGAGCTCGAATCATAGCCTATCCATGGGGATGACTTGGAGTTGTTGTGCTTGAATTCTTATTTTGATACTTTAACCCCATCCTTCCTTGCTTCGAACCTGACTTAGGGCACGGCTCGCTACCGACCCAAGACCCACGACCCAAGAAAGTGAATTTCCAAATTTTAGACTTATTATATTGTGTATTATATACCCAAAACAATGTTGCCTCGTGTTCATCCAAGGGTTGACTATCATATATCAAAACCAATACTATACCATATTCGTTTGGCAAGTCATACTTCTGGTAATCAAAAGTTGATTATTGTGTAAGTTCATAGCCATTGGTTGGAATGCTATCTATAAATTGTCTAGTATTGCCTAGTATCCTATTATAAGACACTCAATCAAATCGAAGAAATGACTTTCATCAATAATTCTATTATCATAAGTTATTAATTAGGGTAATGCATTGCTACTGATCAAAGTATCGTCTATAAGTCATCTGAAATCACTAAGAATCCCATCATAAATGGGTTGACTGAATCGGGAGAACGACGTAATCGGATAATTGTTATCAAATAGTTTCAAAGCCAAGTAATATTCAAACCTAAAGTATAGTTTCTGATTTCTCTAAATTATGCAATCCATGGCCAATCCAATTCGTGGTCCCTCTAGATCATTAGTTTAATCGCCAATCTCTCCGGATCGTTAGCACATGTTTTTGATCTCTCTGGATTATTAATGTAATCTCTGATCCCTCTAGATCATTAGGTCTTTTTGAATCCAATCCACTCGCTCTACGATGAGGCGAGCCAACGACGAAGCAAATTCATCTGCTCACTCTACGTTGAGCGGAATGTCTTTTTGAGCAAACCCATTCGTATACTCTCTAGTAAAGGGATTCGCTTTATTGTGCAAGTCCAATCCACCTGCTCTTGGAAAGGGAACTTGCACCTTACGGTCCATTACCCCGTCTCTTCGGACGGGAGAACCAAGTCCAATTGGTTCATACATCGATATCAAGGGGTTACCAATCCCCGTTAGTGATCAACATAAGTTATGATGTTCAAAAGATTTTCCAAATCTAGCACTCATTCATCGAATTCAAATTTAAACATCCAACAAACATCACAGCATCCATCCGATCAAGCATTATAGCTAGGCATCCAAATTAGAGCATGCCAACAGATCGATTGAGTTCTCGTACATGAATAAGTAGCTTGGCTGTAATGTCAAGTTGTTTATTGAAAACAAAGGCAAAGTACAAGAATAAAACCTAACTCCCTACCATCTTGAGTATGAGATAACTATCCTTGACCTAGATCCAAGGCTGCTTCCATTAACTGAAAATGGTAGCTTCTCCTGCCGTAATACCGCAGCTTGGTTCCCCACGTACTACTACAGCCGATTATTCCTAACTACCTCCTCAATTAGATCATGAAATTTCCTATGATCGTTTAATTCATGCCCATCCATCGTATGGAATAGGCAATACTTTCCCAGTCCGTAGGTTCTCACTTCATTGGGTTTCGGTAGAGAATCTATTCTCTAGTATCTAGGTAAATCTTCTCTAGGGTTTTATACAACTCCATGTATGAAGAGAATTTTGTTTCCTTCTCCACAGCTTCAATTTTGCAAAATCATCATCCCTCTTTTGCATTCCTTTGTCATTTTCAAATCCTCCCTAGATGATCCTCCGTCATCCATAGCGTTAACATCCTCCTTTTCCGCTTCAACCTCCTGATGCAATTCTCTCGGACTCATGATAAAACTTTACTAGATTTTTCGGTGAATCCCTTTCTAAAGCAATCTTTAAATCTGTTTTAGTATCAACTCCTAAAGCTTTTGCAATTAGAACCACCAATTTGTCCGGCTTATGAACTACAACGGCTGCCACGTTAAACTTAGTTAAATAACTCCTTAGAGTCTCTCCAGTCCTTTCCTTCATGCTCGATAACGTCATCACATTCTTTAATTGTGAAATATAAACCCTTAACCGTCTCATGAACTTATTCACTAATTCAGTCCACATGCTTATGGACCCATTCTTCAACCGTCTAAACAAAATTACTGCTAAATATATTAAAAATAATGGGTAGCACCATCCCATTACCTCCTTAGAAGCACCCAAAAACTCTATATGTCGGATGTACCTCATCAGATGAATTGTTGGATCTATCTTTCTATTGTGCATTTTCAACGCCGACAACTTGAAATCAGGCGCTTGATGTTACGAATGAATGAATTTTTGTTCACGTCCTCTATACTCTGGTCTGGTGGTCCACCTATCAATGCTCATCTAATTATTTCAGCAGTTCTATCATTATTATCAAATGGAAGTCTATGTCCCATATTTCATTTTGCTTCTCGTTCCCATGGGAAAATCTAGCACATACTCTTCTGGTGGAACGTTTGCATTCTGATTCACATTCTGTGGCTCTATACCGTTTCTCAGGCACGCTCCACCTTCGTCCTAATCCAAATCCACCATTCCTTCTTAACCTAGTGAATCGTTGTCGATCTATGCTTGTGGATCGATGCTGAGATGAGGCACTTCCTTAGGGATTATTCCGCTTCGTCCTGCTTTGTTTTCAAGTGTTTTTTTCTTGCCTATTGGCCTCTAGTTTTGATTTGCAGCAACTCCAGTTGCTCTTAATTGTCCCATTCTTCTGAAGAATCCCTCCATCGTCTCTTCCTGGCAGACTATGTAACATCATCCACTTGGAATCCCAAAACTAATGGCTACGGATACTGCAGTCATTCATAGTTATTAATCCTCGGTGATCAAAAACGATAATGTTAGATACATTGATATAACATATACAAATGAATATAGAAAAGTTTTAAAACCAACAATCGAATTTATCATTCCATTTCAAAGCAATATCAAATTCATTACATAATCCCACAATCGTTACCCATGTTCAGAGAAAACATATGTATTACAACATATAACAAGATCGACATATGAAGATGCCCCTAACTAGGCAGTTAAACAACTTTGCCTTACAACAACAACATGGAGGAATCAAAATAGAAAAGAACTCTAAATAACTATTATGCCTTATGCACGTCTCTGGAAGCTTATTCCTCTAAAGAAGTACCTGAAACCTCAACACTCAAACTACTTAAAATCAATTGAGCACCCAAGGGTTTAAAGTGAAAACTTAAACTTCGAGTCAGACATAAAGCCTGGTATGAATAATAATCTACCATCTCAAACCATTTAGATATATAATGAGACCATGCCATTTGGCGAAACGGGTTTTCCCCTCATTAGTTTCTTTCAAAACTTTTATAAAACCGTATACAGTGCTCCTCCATCCACAATGGTTAAAACATTTCAATTCAAAATATTATGAGGACATGCAAACAAGTAAATCAATTCTGGATTTCTCATCCCCATTTATTTTGACTACCAGTCTTGGTTATATCATCGAGGATCACTATTAACCTATTAGTTTTCATGAGCCGACTAATAACCTGATAGTTTTCATGGGCTGACTGCTAACCTATTTAACACTTATGGACCCACTGTCTAGTTTTATAGTTTTCATGGGATCACTGAGAACCCATTGGCCCCTGCCAATAACTTTACTGTTTCATGGGTTCTACCTGAACCTATTGGTAACTTCAATAATCTCCCTCTTATCCTTGATTTCATGAGTTGACTAGGAGCCTATTGACATTTATCAATAACTTAATCCGGATATAGTTTTCATGGGCTCATTACAAACCTATTGGCCCCTGCCAATAACTCAATCTAGTCACAGTTTTCATGGATTTACTTTGAACCTAATGCCTTCTGCCAATAACTCTCATATACATAGTTTTTATGGGTTTACTATGAACTTGTCTACCAGACAACAACTTTAATCAATATTTGATCATCCTACATTCTGGTCTATCTATCCTCCAGGATGCAATTCTACTCATTTAGGAGTTATTTCAATTTATATTCACAACTGGGTCATGCCCCTTTTTCCCGAAAAGTGCAACTATGGGTCAATTACATTATGAATATATATATATATGAAGAATGAAACAAATAGCATAATAATTGTAACTATCCCGTTTTTAAGTCAAATTTAAATTGGAAATTAATATAAATTTTTGGATTTAATTATGAATTAATTTGAACTTTTTCCAAAACTAAATAAGATAAGTGTTGTTTATATGAATATAAATAGATTAGGAATAGAATTTGAATTTGAAATTCAAGAATAAATATTTTGAAAAGTAAATTTGGATTTTAAAAAAGTTAATAAAAATTTGTTTTGAAATTATAATATGTGCATATATACACACACACACACACACATTATGATTTGAAAGTGATATTTTAAATTTAATATAATAAATTTTCAAAAGGGTATTTAAAGGGTTAAAATATAATATATATGTATGCTTATTTATTAGTGTATAATTTAATTTTAAATCATTTTCTTTATGATTTTATAAATACTTATAAAAGGAAAAGTAATAATTAAAATTGAAAATTGAATATAAATATATATAACTGAATATAAACTAATATATGCATCATATAAAATCATTATTATTACACGTAATTTACAAGTGTAAACCCTCGGTAATGCAAAATGATAATTGTAATCAATTTAGCATACAAATTTACAAGTGTAGTTTAAATTCAACATGCAAAAACAAGTGTCATCTTTATAAATTTTCTTTTCAATTTTTAAATTTAATAAATAAAAGGAAATTAAAGATATAAATATCAAACGAGATTCAAAAAACAAAAATAGAAAAGAATTAGCAATCAAACCTCTTCCAACTTCTAAAACCTAAAAGCAATCAAGCAAGTACAGATCAAAATCAAAACATACAAACCTAAAAGCAAAGCAAAAGCAAAAGATTTAACTCAGTTTTCATCAAGCAAAGTTACAGACCAAAATTTAAATGAAATTCCAGGAAACAAATCTAAGACCAAAGTAAAAATTTCAACTTCAATTTCAAATTGAAGCAAGCTGAGATAAAATCAAAATCAAGTAGCAATTTCAAGCCTAAACCAATATCTAGGATCCTCTGTCCAAATCAAAACACTATGAGTAAACAAATCACCTTTAAGCCTAATCTATCTTATATCTGATTGCATACGATTAAATAATTAAAGTAAAATTGTAAAAAGGGTTGTTTGGATGTATATTAGTGGAATACAGGATGTGCATGTCTATGTGTATGTATATTTGCATATCTCTGTTGTTCTACAGGCTATAATGCACCAAAGAAAAATGAATTTCTTTTCAACCATCAAATATTAGGTTATGATTTCTAAAAGAAATCTGTTTGTAATAATAAAAACCTATTTATAAAAATATAATTACGTATAATTTACAAATAGATTACTGGAAACTAAAGAATTACGGTGATAACCTTTTAAAGTCAGAAAATCAAAATTTTGAATTCTATGTTTTGATTATATATCCTGTTTTATATTTGTAAATAATGAATTTCAATAATCAAATCATGATTTTTAGGTGGGAATTCGTTGAGGAATCTCGAGTTGATCGATATTCGTATTTTCGTCGATTGGTGAAGGAAGGGCGGTCGGGATTGAAACTGAAGGTGGCTGATGTGATGGTAGTCATTGGAAAAATAGCCGGGGAATCTATTGTTCATCGGTGTGGATGGTGGATGGCGATTTAGGGTTTAATTGCTTAGTTTGGTCAACAAAGATTCTTGAGTTCGTCCGACGACGTGGGCGAACTGGAAGAAATCGCATCTGGGGGGATTGATGCGTGGGTCGGAGGCGAAGGTTTGGATGGAACGGAGTAGATGGTGGTGGTTGAGATCATGGAGGTGAAGGTTTTTGTCGATCGGGGTGATTTTCAGAAAAATGATCGAACAGTTAGATTTCGAATCCCGGTCTAATTCGTCAACCTGGGTGCTCATGGCGATGGAGGAGAGCTTTGTCGTCTTGTTGGTGATCTAAACGATGGTCAGAGTCGCCTCGTTTAGGCGTACATGTGCACGTGTAGGTTTGTGTATATGGGTAATATTTGATTGGGGATGATGATGGTTTTCCTCAGGTTCTTGCTCGAAGTTTTCATGCGTTGGCTCGAAGTAATATGGAAACGCGAGTGGCTCGGGAAAATTTAAAATTTGCGTTGGGTTTTGTTTATTTGTCTCGAGCTTGTTTAGTCAGTTACCAGGGTTTAGATCATAACTGTTTTAAATTTTTTAAAGTAAATTATTTTGTTAACTAGTTTATAAACAAAAGAGATGTATTAATTTCAAATTATTAAAATAAGTTTCAAAAACAAAGATGTTGATCAAGCTTTAAGATAAATTTTCAAAATAAATAGATTATAAATGTAAATGTGTTTTGAAATTAAATTTTCTTGATTTAAATAATTAAATATTAGGTTAATTATTTAATTCAATCTCAAATTGTTTTTCAAAATAAAAGGATGTGATTAAATAATTAAAGATAAATGTATTGAATTCTAATTAATCATAAATGCCCAAGTGATTTGGCATGTTAATATTAAACTAATTTTCAAACATTGATTAAATAGAGTTTTAATTAATAGTTAAGTGATCAAATAAGATAAAAAGGTTTATCTTAATTAATTAAGGTGGATAATTAATTGATTAATTAGTCTAGGTGATTAATTAAAGAATAATTACTTAATGGAAGTAATTAAAAGGATAATTACTCAATGTAATTAATTGAAAGGTAATTACTTAATGAAATTAATTACTTAATGTAATTAATAAAATATTCCTACTTAATGCAATTAAGGGATAATTACTTAGTGTGAATACTTAGAGGATAATTAATTAATTATGGGTTAATTGATGATTAAGGTTTAATTAATTATTAATTAAAGGTGAATTACTTTACTGTAATTAAAAGTTGATTAATTAATGTAATTAATTAAGGATAACTAATTACTTAAAGGTTAATTACTTAATGTAAGTAATTAAAGGATAATTAATGATTTAAGGATAATTAATTAATGATTAAAGGTTGATTAATCAAGTGATTAAAGAATAATTAATTAAAAGATAATATTTTTAATAAAAATATTAATGAATTGAAGGTTAATTAATAATTAAGGGTTAATTACTTAATAATTAAAGGTCATTTAATTAATTAGAGGATGATTAATTTATGTAACTAATTAAGGGTTAATTGATTAGTGTAATTAACTTAAGGTTACTTAATTAATGTGATTAATTATAGGATAATTAATTAATCAAAGGCTAATTAATTAATATTAATTAAGAAGGGTTAGGTAATTAATTCATAGATAATTAATCTATTTTGAGATTAATTAAATTAATTATAATCATGTGATTGATTAGTCTTGCCTATGGATGATTGGATTATATTGAATGCCTTGAATTGTTTGAATATCTCTGATGTGTAATATGTAATGTTCAGTGATGTGAATTGTTTTGGTTGAGCTGTGATGAATGTAATTTATTTATCTGTGATGAATTTACATATTTATCTATGAATGGAAGATAAGCGTTATAGGATTATACCGCTTATCGACATTGCTGTGCTTGAATTTGATGATAGCTGTGATACTTTGTTGTTGCCTGTGAAACCCCTCAACTACATAACACATACACAAATATGGATTTCATGGAAAATTGGTCAAGTCACGGATATTTTGAATTTAATATTATTATATTCAAAATGCTTTGAAAAGTTGAATTTTGAATCCAAAATGGTTTGGAAGAGATTTGAATAACTTTTAAAAAGTAAGTATTGTAACGACCCGATATTTTCAACCATTCGCATCCATTATAAGTGTATAGGTAGACACTCATGCCGAAATTGAATTGCTCAAAATACGGCGTTGTAAATAAAAAGTTGGCAAATCTCAGAATATGCAGTAAATAAAATCACAGATCACAGACACAGAGTAATAATAATGCAACGGAAGTAAAAGAATAGTAGTTCATGAAGCTACTATATAAAAAATTAAAGAGTTACATAAAATACAATAGAAGAAATAAAGTATAAAGGAAGTCTCACTACATAGAAGTCTACTAATACAAGAGCTGAAAGGAACAACAGACCGCAAAAGATAAAACTAGACAAGCAGATAATCTCCAGTGATTCCAATCTCCAGAAAGTGGAAATCCAAATCTGTGAATACTCAGGCTGACCCGAGCGTAAATAAAAATACAAACACTCGAGTCAGGGCATGCATACATACTTATACAATGTAAACCAACTCAAGTGAACTGTAGTAAAGGTACAAGTAACTTAGAAGATGCTTGCGACCGCCCATCCTCTAAGAATCCGTTAAACTATTTACTATGTAGTATCATACGCTATATACAGTAGTGTCTAATCAGTAAAGTATAATCATATAGAAAATAACTTTAAGGGGATGGTGAACCATAACGCGGTCGGATCTTTAAAACCAAAATTGTAATGGGCTCGATATAAGGATATGACACGGCACGCGAGGCAATGCTAGGGTGGATACACCGTTTGTACTCCCGGACCGGTGGTGACGACAAGCCAGCAGCTTCCGCCCACCTCGAGCAATACCCCCGAATCAAAGTGGCTCCACGTATCGAATCACAAAAGTAATAGAATGGTTTCTGATGGAGCATGCTCGATGAAAGGGTGCGACCCTTTGTGTAACCCGGTATAGCTCCTGTTTTAGTCATATATGCCAACTCACTGGAGTTGGGTCCACGTAATATACCTCGAGAACGTCGCCACCATCCTACTTCATTCTGGAATCTCCACCGCATACACAGTTGTTAAAGTGATTTTCGGCATTGGCCGGCTATAAGACAATATCCCATCCTAGTCTCTTTAACAACCAATCGTTATTATAACTCGTAGTTATAGCTTTAAAACAATATTTTATACTTCAAAATAAAATATCATTTCAACCCAAATCTTTATAAAAATAAAGATTAAATCATTTCCAAACCATTTCAATATATCATCATACCATATATTTCAATTCAAATATTTATCAAACAAATATCAAGTCATTTCTAACCATTTCAATATATTAAATTATTATATCCATTCAAAACTTCCTTTCAAATCATTTTAATATATCAAAATGTAATAACCTTTCAGAGCTTCATTTTACAAATATAATATCTTTCAGAACTTCTTTCAAATCATTTTAATATCAAAATATCATATCTTTCAAAACTTCATTTCAAATCCCATATCTTTTCAAAACCACATTTCAAATCATTTTAATATATCAAAATAGCTATATTTTTTCAAAGCCACATTTCAAATCATTTCAATATACCGAAATATCATATCTTTCGGTACCACATTTCAAATCAATTTAATATATCAAAAGTTATATTTCAAAACAAATTACTTCATTTTAAATCATAAAAATGAAGTTATTACATTTAATAATTAAATTATTAAATTCCAAAAATTTAAACTTTTCATGTTCATTTATGCACTTAAATTTATTAAAACAATGAAAATTCAAGTTTCGCAGCATTTAGAAAATGCTACAGAAAGTTACATTCAAAAACAATTCAATTTAACAAAAGACAGTATTAAAAATGCTGTTAATTAACTTCAAATATTCAATAGAATTTCACAAACACCTATATTTTTATTTAAATCATTTTTAAATTATAAAATCATACATTTTCACATTTATAAGCATCATTTAATTTTCCTTAAATTCATGATTTTATAAAGTTAAGTTTCCTTTCAAAAATCAATATTTATTAATAATTCGCTTATTAAATTTCAACATTCAAATTTAAATTCATTACATTAAATTTCAACTTAACACTTAAGTTTAAAATTTCAAATATAACTTAATTCCATTTTATTTGACTTAACTTAAAATTTCACTTTTAAACCAAATTCATAAATTCCAATTTAAGTTATATTTCCAAATTCAACTCAATATTCACTCATTAACATTTTAACTTTATTCAAAAATCATTAATATGTTATAAAATCATTTTAAATTAATTTAAATTCAAAATATCATAAATTTATCATATTTCAAAGTTAATTTACATTCCATTAAAAATTAAATCAAAATTTCCAAAATAACTTACATTCAGATTTTCTAACTTTTCCATAATTTTTTTAACTTATAGATTTCCAAAAAATCAATAATACTTTACAAAAATTATATTTTTATTTAATTTTAAATCAAAATATTAAAATAATTAAATTTCTAAAATATTTTAAATTTTTTAGAAAAACATATTTTACCTACTGGCCTGTGTATAATTTTCTATGCTAGGTAAAGTGATACGGTAATGTATCATTTCAACCCGTAATTTACAGAGAAAAATCCGGGTTTTATCATTTCAAACCTGCAGTCCCAAGTAAATAAAATAAGTTGAAAATCGTTCAGGCCTATCATTTCAGCCCATAACAATTTTCCCCTACTCTAAAATTCGTTCGGGTATGTATCATTTCAACCCATAGTGATTTTAATCTAAAGGGAACTTGTAGTGTGATAAACTGATAAAATAGCAGAACAACATAATATAACAGTAACAGATGTTATAAAAGGTGTTTAAGCATGGGTGAACATCATAAAATCATAATATAGCAGGTGTAACATGATAATGCATTTTACAGATTCAAAAGGGGTCAATTTACTAGTTATATATGCACATACTGTCTGGTGAGAATAACTCACTTGTTTGAGCTGGAGATTGCGATACAAATGACCCAAACTAAGATCTTCAAAAGCACGATGGCACGACAAAGATTTGATATTCAGAGAGCCAAAGGTAATTTCCTTATTCAAATATTTAAACAAACAATACAACATATAAGTTACAAAACAATGTAACACTTGAACATCACTAGAAATCATTGTCTAGAACAAAGTCAAATGCTTTGCACTTGTTCTCAACTTCACATGGATCAGTTATGGATGGGTTAAGCTCAGTTATGCCATGGATTAAGGTCTGGTTTGGGTGCAAAGTGTCGGCCTACATGGGTTTAAAGGAGATGAAGATATGGGTGCAACACTTTACAAAACAAAGCAAATATCATCACATCTTGGCACCTATTGGGCTCGGCCTCATGCTCTATGGTCATGGCCTGATTTCCAGAGGGTGGTGGGTGATGTGGCAGAGGGTGGAGGTCAGGTCAGAGGTGGTGGTGGTGGAGGTAGTGGCGGCTAATGGTGGTAGAAGGAGGAGACGATAAACTAGGCTAGGCTAGTGCAATAGGTGATGGTTTTTGGTGGATTTTGTGGTGGTCCTTTCAATGGATGGTCTCGACCTGAAATGGAGAGGTAGTAGGATGGGTGATGGTCAGAGGAAATGGGTGGTAGAGGTTAGGTCAGATCTAGTGGAGGAGGAGCCAAGCTATGAATGTGAGAACAAGTACAAAATTTAAAATAGAAAAGTAGAAAAACAAAGGAAGAAGAAGATAATTTTTACCTCAACTCCTTCAAGCCATGGCCGTATTTTTTTCTTTTTTTAGATGAGAAATAGATCTGAGATCCACATGAAAAATGAAGGAGGAAGTCACGGCTAAAAGAGGAAAAAACGGTGAAAGAGTAAATGAGGAAACGGTAAAAGAAACGACTTACGTTTCAAAAGCTTTTAAAACCTTTCAAATTTATTTAATTTGTTTTATAACATATTAATGATTTTTGAATAAAGTTAAAATGCTAATGAGTGAATAGTGAGTTGAATTTGGAAATATAACTTAAATTGGAACTTATGAGTTTGGTTTAAAAGTGAAATTTAAAGTTAAGTTAAATAAAATGGAATTAAGTTATATTTGGAAATTTTAAACTTAAGTGTTAAGTTGAAATTTAATGTAATGAATTTAAATTTGAATGTTGAAATTTAATAAGCGAGTTATTAATAAATATTGAGTTTTGAAAGGAAACTTAACTTTATAAAATCATGAATTTAAGGAAAATTAAATGATGCTTATAAATGTGAAAATGTATGATTTTATAAGTTAAAAATGATTTAAATAAAAATATAAGTGTTTGTGAAATTATATTGAATATTTGAAGTTAATTAACAGTATTTTTAATACTGTCTTTTGTTAAATTTAATTGTTTTTCTGAATGTAACTTTCTGTAGCATTTTCTAAATGCTGCGAAACTTGAATTTTCATTTTTTTAATAAATTTAAGTGCATAAATGAACAATGAAAAGTTTAAACTTTTGGCATTTAATAATTTAATTATTAAATGTAATAACTTTATTTTTATGATTTAATAATGAAGTAATTTGTTTTGAAATATAACTATTTGATATATTAAAATGATTGAAATGTGGTTTCGAAAAGATATGATATTTTGATATATTAAAATGATTTGAAACGAAGCTTTGAAAGATATGATATTTTGATATTAAATGAATTGAAAAATGGAGTTTTGAAAGATATGATATTTTGATATTAAATAATTTGAAAAATGGAGTTTTGAAAGATATGATATTTTGATAGTAAAATGATTCGAAAAGAAGTTCTGAAAGATATGATATTTTGGAAATGAAGCTTTGAAAGGTTATGATATTGATATATTAAAATGATTTGAAAGGAAGTTTTGAAAGGATATGATAATTTAATATATTGAAATGGTTAGAAATGACTTGATATTTCTTTTGACACATATTTGAATTGAAAGATATGGTATGATGATATATTGAAATGGTTTGGAAATGATTTAATCTTTATTTTGATAAAGATTTGGGTTGAAATGATATTTTATTTTGAAGTATATAATATTGTTTTAAAGTTATAACCACGGGTTATAATAACGATTGGTTGTTAAAGAGACCGGGATCGGATATTGTCTTATAGCCGACCAATACCGAAAACCACTTTAACAATTGTGTACACGGTGGAGATTGAAGTAGGATGGTGGCGACGTTCTCGAGGTATATTACATGGACCCAACTCCCGTGAGTTGGCATATATGACTAAAACAGGAGCTATACCAGGCTACACAAAGGGTCACACCCTGTCATCGAGCATGCTCCACCGGAAACCATTCTATTACTTTTGTGATTCGATACGTGGCGCCACTTTGATTCGGCGGTATTGTTCGAGGTGGGAGGAAGCTGCTAGCTTGCCGTCACCACCGGTCCGGGAGTGCAAATGTGTATCCACCCTTGCACTGCCTCGCGTGTCGTGTCATATCCTTATATCGAGCCCACTACGATTTTGGTTTTAAAGATCCGACCGCGTTAAGGTTCACCATCCCCTTAACGCTATTTTCTATATGATTATACTTTACTGATTAGACACCACTATATATAGCGTATATTACTAAATAATAATTAGTTTAACAGATCCTTATAGGATGGGCGGTCCCAAGCATCTTCTAAGTTACTTGTACCTTTACTATAGTTCACTTGAGTTGGTTTACATTGTATAAGTATGTATGTCCTGACTCGAGTCTTTGTATTTTTTATTTACACTCGGGTCAGCCTAAGTTATTCACATATTTGGATTTCCACTTTCTGGAGTTTGGAATCGCTGGAGATTATCTACTTGTCAAGTTTTATCTTTTGCAGTCCGTTGGTCCTTTCAGCTCTTGTATCAGTGGACTTCTATGTAGTGAGACTTCCTTTGTACTTTATTTCTTCTGTTGTATTTTATGTAACTCTGATATATTTATATAGTAGCTTCATGAACTACTATCTCTTTTAGTTCCGCTGCATTATTATTAATCTGCTTCTGTGATCTGTGATTATTATTTACATATATTCTGAGATTTGCCAAATTCTTATTTACAACGCGGTATTTTGAGCAATTCAATTCTGGCATGAGTGTCTACCTATACACTTATAATGGATGCGAATGGTTGAAAATATCGGGTCGTTACAGTTGATATCAAGCCCACTACGATTTAAACTTTCCAATGTTCATTTATGCACCTAAATTTATTAAAACAATGGAAATTCAAGTTCGCAGCATTTGGAAAATGCTATAGAAAGTTACATTCAAAACAATTCAATTTAACAAAAGACAGCATTTAAAAATGCTGTTAATTAACTTCAAATATCAATAGAATTTCACAAACACTTGTTTTTTATTTAAATCATTTTTACCTTACAAAATCATACATTTCACATTTATAAGCATCATTTAATTTTCCTTAAATTCATGATTTTATAAAGTTAAGTTTCCTTTCAAAAATCAATATTTGTTAATAATTCGCTTATTAAATTTCAACATTCAAATTTAAATTCATTACATTAAATTTCAACTTAATACTTAAGTTCAAATTCTCAAATGTAACTTTGTTTTATTTTTATTTACTTTACTAAAAATTCACTTTTAAGTCAATTTCATAAATTTCAAATTTTAGTTATATTTCAAAATTCCAACTTAAGTATTCATTCATTTCACATTTCAACTTTATGAAAAATAATTAATATGATATAATATCACTTTATATTCATTTAAATTCAAATTATCATAAATTTATCATAATTTCATATTCAATTTAATTTCCAATTATAATTAAATCAAATTTTCCAAAATAACTTACATTCAAAATTCTCTAACTTTTTCATTAATTCATTTCACTTACAATTATTCAGAAAATAAATAATATTTTACAAAAACCCTTTTTGATTAGATTTAAATCAAAATATTTTAATATTTATTTCTAAAATAATTTTAAAAGTTTTTTAAAATTTTTAGAAAAACCTATATTAACTACGGGTCTGTATAATTTTCTACATTAGGAAAAGTGATACGGGTAATATATCATTTCAACCCGTAATTTACAGAGAAAATCCGGTTTTTATCATTTCCAACCCGCAGTCCCAAGTAAATAAAATAAATTGAAAATCGTTCAGGCCTATCATTTCAGCCCATAATGATTTTCCCCTATTCTAAAGTCCGTTCGGGTTTGTATCATTTCAACCCATAGCGATTCTAATCTAAAGGGAACTTGCAGTGTGATAAACTGATAAAATAGCAGAACAACGTAATATAATTGTAACAAATGTTATAACAAGTGTTTAAGCATAGGTGAACATCATAAAATCATAATATAGCTGGTGTAACTTGATAATGCATTTTACCGATTCAAAGGGGTCAATTTACTAGTTATATATGTGCACATGCTGTCTGGTGAGAATAACTCACTTGTTTGAGCTGGAGATTGCGATACAAATGACCCAAAATAAGATCTACAAAAGCATGATGGCACGGAAAAGATTTGATATTGAGAGAGCCAAAGATAATTTCCTTATTCAAATATTTAAACAAACAATACAATATATAAGTTACAAAACAATGTAGCACTTGAACAGCACTAGAAATCAATGTCCAGAACAAAGTCAAATGCTTTGCACTTGTTCTCAACTGCACATGGATCAGTTATGGATGGGTTAAGCTCGGCTATGCCATGGATTACGGTCTGGTTTGGGTGCAAAGTGGTCGGCCTACATGGGTTTAAAGGAGATGAAGATATAGGTGCAACACTTTACAAAACAAAGCAAATATCAACACATATTGGCTCCTATTGGGCTCAGCCTCGTGCTCTATGGTCATGGCCTGATTTCCGGAGGGTGGTGGGTGATGTGGCAGAGGGTGGAGGTCAGGTCAGAGGTGGTGGTGGTAGAAGGAGGAGATGATAAACTAGGCTAGGCTAGTGCAATAGGTGATGGTTTTCGGTGGATTTTGTGGTGGTCCTTGCCATGGATGTTCTCGACCTGAAATAGAGAGGTAGTAGGATGGGTGATGGTCAGAGGAAAGGGGTGGTAGAGGTCAGATCAGATCTGGTTGAGGAGGAGCCAAGTTATGAAGGTGAGAACAAGTACAAAATTCAAAATAGAAAAGTAGAAAAACAAAGGAAGAAGAAGATAATTTTTACCACAACTCCTTCAAGCCATGGTCGTATTTTTTTTATTTTTTTTAGATGAGAAATAGATCTGAGATCCACATGAAAAATGAAGGAGGAAGTCACGGCTAAAAGACAAAAAAAAACGGTCAAAGAGTAAATGAGGAAACGGTAAAAGAAACGACTTACGTTTCAAAAGCTTTCAAAACCTTTCAAATTTCCATAATTTTGTTTATACAACATGATATTTATGGAAATAATAATAATCCCAGATAAAATTTCGAAAATTTATCAAAATATAAAAATATATATAATATTTATTAATTATATAAAGTTAAATTAAGGAAAATAGCTAAAAATAGTAAACTAGTCTAGAAAATTTGAAATTACATGAAATAAATTTTAGAAAATTCATATGAGCTTGTAATATATTTTTAAACATAAATAATAATATAAAATAAAATTACATTCACAAAATTAAAAAAATTAAATTTAAATATAATTTTGATGAAGAAAATAGCAGAAAATAAGAAAACAGCCTTTTTAAAAAAGAAAAGAAATCGACACAGTAAACTTTGGAAAAATTATAACATCACTTTAAAAAAATATTAAAAGACAAAATATACTTAAAATAACCCATTAACACATAATAAAAAAAATTAAATTTAAAAAATAGAAAAAGATTTAAAGAAATTTCTTAAAAATCCAAAATAGTGTCCAGAAATTACAAATAAATCACCATTTACTTTGGAAAATTGTTTACTTCATTTTAAAATTATTATAATACAAAAATAGACATACAATAACATATTAAAATAAAATATGACAAAGAAAATAAGATTTATATAATTTAAAATAGACCAAATTGTTAAATAAATCAAATTACACTCAAAATTGAAATGTACATAACTTTTACAGTTTAACTCTGTTTTCAACGAAACGAAAAGCAGTGTTCAACTTATTACATCTATTTTCATAATACAAGATAAAATTAAAGATTTAAAAATGATTTTAATTTTAATTTTAAAAGTCAAAGTTTAAACAGTTTGAGTAGAAATTCACTTTTTTAGTAAAATGTCCAATTTATACTATTTTAAACTATAGATCACTTAATAGTCAGCATTTATAGATAAAATGTTTAAATAATAATAAATTTAAAATAATAAAAATAAAAATAAAGTCAAATTTAAAATATATAGGCAAAAATCTAGGGTTGTTACAATCTTCCTCACTCAAGACTTTTCATCCCCGAAAAGGAATGAGGTACAGGAAAATACAGACAAAGATAGAGTGAAATAGGATTAAGATAAGATGACAAGAAGATTGAAATTATACTTGATAACTATTGTTATAGGTAAGTTTAACAAGGTGCAGATTATCAAAAATTATAGAAAGATTTCTAAACGGAAAAATTATAGAAAGATGCCTATACCAGTCTATAGGAAGATAAGAATAATAAGGACGACAAAAAGATAGTTTGCAAAACAAAATAAGGAAATAAATTTGAAAGCATGGAAATTTCAACTTAAATAGAGAATAAATCTTTTCACAAGTTAAATAAATCTTAACTATCCCAATTTTCATTATCTTATTATCCAATCATCTTAAATTAACAATTTTTAAAACCATGGGTTTGAAAAATAATCATTTATTACGATCACAATGTACTTAATAAATTTTATTCTTCTTTATTCCTAATTAAAATTAAAATTATTCCGCTCAATATATTTATCACTTATGTTAAATATGCTTACACTTATTATAACTGCTTTCTTTTATTCTTAGTTCTTTTAACATTATTTTATATTGTAAATTATTCAACTACCCATTTATTCTATTTACCTCTGTTAATCATTTTATAATTAAAAATTAAGTGTATAACATTTATTATAACCACTCAAATTTTATTTATAAAATCTTTTTATATTGTATATTATCCAATTACATGGTTAACATTTGAAAAATTAAGGTAAGTTGTATTGAATGCAATTGTATTATACAATTAAATCATTTCATGCTTGAATATTCATCCAAAAATTTTATTTTCTTTTTATAATTGAAATTATTCTTAAAAATAAAATTTAAGAATTAAATTTCCGATTTCTTCAAACTATTTAGAGATAACTAAAGGTATGTACATAGTTTATCAAATCAAATTTAAATCATATATTTATATATATTATAAATCAAGTCATATTTTAGAAATTGAATTCAATTTGATTTCTCAAAACAAAGCTGTAGCAAGACTACAAGGCGGTCTCTTCATTTTGAAACTCGAAAATGAATGTCGACGATGCTGCAGTCATCACCGTAGTTATTTCCTAGCGACAAAGAGAAGAGCACTAATTTTTAAACTTTAAAATCCTTTGGAAACATATTCTTATTCGAAAATATTTTAAATAATATACTTTAAAACTTAAACACAAGGTTTGAAACCATCGGAAATTAAATTCTCAAATTTCTTGTTTTAACTTCATTTCAGTTCCCAAATCAATTTATAAACAGCTATTTATAAATTCATTTATAGAACAATAAATGATAAATTAAGTATTATCATTTCAAATAATCAATTTATTAAGTTTCATAAATTTACTTATATATCAAAATTTATTTCATTAACCAAATTTTAAAATAATATTGTGTCAGTTTGTTCTGTCAAAGTGTTTTGGAAATCTTATCGATAGCGCTGATCAGACGAATCGATCAGAAACCCAAATCAACATCAACAGCTCAAACAACACAATATATAAAACAAAACATAGGTTTACAAGTACAATTCAAAATCTTCGAAGATAGGTTTGAAACAAAAGACAAGATGATTAAATAACAAAATAGGGAGGTGGATAAGCTTAAATAAATCACGGGCAACCTTAACCGGGTCAACCGTGACTTAAAGAATAAGATCAATGTGGATTTTTCTGAGGTAAATCTACATTGATCTCAAGAGTTAGAGTTTTGAAATAACAAAAGATATTAGCATCTAAACCAAGGATAGATGAGAATCTCTGGTGAATCGATGCTAATTGTAAGGGAGTTTCCCTTTTTTTTCAATCCAATTTGAAATTGGCGTGATCGCCGACTCACTTGAAAGATCATTCGAAGCGGAGTTATGGAATACTCCAGAGTCAAAAGAAGATGAATAGTGAGGGATACAAATGGATTTTGGATCCGTAGGGAACGTTCCAAAATTCAAAGAAATCGAGTCAAAAAGGAAGAGATTCAAACTCGAATGAAAGTGATTCTGTAAATGCATTCACTCCATATGCTGAGTTTTGCCTAGAGCTACCAAAGCTCTGATTCCATCTGTAATGACTCGATATTTTCAACCATTCGCATCCATTATAATTGTATAGGTATACACTCATGCCGGAATTGAATTGCTCAAAATACCGCGTTGTAAATAAAAATTTGGCAAATCTCAGAATATACATTAAATAAAATCATAGATCACAGACACAGAGTAATAATAATGCAGCGGAAGTAAAAGAATAGTAGTTCATGAAGCTATTATATAAAAAATATCAGAGTTACATAAAATACAACAGAAGAAATAAAGTACAAAGGAAGTCTCACTACATAGAAGTCTACTAATACAAGAGCTGAAAGGAACAACAGACTGCAAAAGATAAAACTAGACAAGCAGATAATCTCCAGCGATTCAAATCTCCAGAAAGTGGAAATCCAAATCTGTGAATACTCACGCTGACCTGAGCGTAAATAAAAATACAAACACTCAAGTCAGGACATACATACTTATACAATGTAAACCAACTCAAGTGAACTGTAGTAAAGGTACAGGTAACTTAGAAGATGATTAGGACCGCCCATCCTCTAAGGATCCGTTAGACTATTTACTATGTAGTAATATACGCTATATACAGTAGTGTCTAATCAGTAAAGCATAATCATATAGAAAATAGCGTTAAGGGGATGGTGAACCTTAACGCGGTCGGATCTTTAAAACCAAAATCGTAATGGGCTCGATATAAGGATATGACACGGCACACGAGGCAATGCCAGGGTGGATACACCGTTCGCACTCCCGGACCGGTGGTGATGCCAAGCCAGCAGCTTTCGCCCACCTCGAACAATACCCCCGAATCAAAGTGGCGCCACGTATCGAATCACAAAAGTAATAGAATGGTTTCCGATGGAGCATGCTCGATGAAAGGGTGCGACCCTTTGTGTAGCCCGGTATAGCTCCTGTTTTAGTCATATATGCCAACTCACGAGAGTTGGGTCCACGTAATACACCTCGAGAACGTCGCCACCATCCTACTTCATTCTGGAATCTCCACCGCGTACACAGTTGTTAAAGTGGTTTTCAGTATTGGCCGGCTATAAGACAGTATCTGATCCCGGTCTCTTTAACAACCAATCGTTATTATGACCCGTAGTTATAACTTTAAAACAATATTTTATACTTCAAAATAAAATATCATTTCAACCCAAATCTTGATCAAAATAAAGATTAAATCATTTCCAAACCATTTCAATATATCATCATACCATATATTTAAATTCAAATATTTATCAAATAAATATCAAGTCATTTCTAACCATTTCAATGTATTAAATTATCATATCCTTTCAAAACTTCCTTTCAAATCATTTTAATATATCAAAATATCATAACCATTCAGAGCTTCATTTTCAAATTATCATATCTTTCAGAACTTCTTTCAAATCATTTTAATATCAAAATATCATATCTTTCAAAACTTCGTTTCAAATCATTTTAATATATCAAGATATCATATCTTGCTACAGCTTTTAAAAATTAGTGATGTGCACGTAAATGTGCATATTTTTACCACCATATTTAATCTATTTGAATTGAATAAATGATCATATTGGGTATTTTAACTTGTTTTAACCAAAATTCAACTTATTTGAAATTGCCACATATTCATCTTCATCCAGGGGCAAAGTGGTCATTTTTGTGCATATATTAATTTGAGAAAATTTAATTGGAAATTTTTATATTATTTTGTAGGAAATTACACTCAATTACAAGTGGGTTCATGAAGGATATGCATGCACAAAATGAATACAAAGGAATGAAGATGGAAATAATTCAAAGTGAAGAACATGGAGGACCCCACCTACCCACTACCTTGATGTACAAATTAAAGGCTAATGCACATGCTTTTGGAGTTAATGGTTTCATGTACACTTAATGGGGGATTAAGACATGTTAATGATTACTTGGACTCCACACTTCATAAGGGGCATTTTGGGCATTCCCCAAAAATATGAATTAGGGTTTCATACATGTATAAATACCCATATGTTTCATGTAATCTCTCTCTCTTCTCTTAGTCTCTCTTAGGCCTCCTTCTCTTTAGTTTAGTTTATATCAAATAAAAGAAAGCTCTCTTTCTTTTTTCATGGCTACTTAGCCATTTTTATTTTATGTAATTTTCTTTTATTTTTATGCAATGTTAATTAGTGTTTCCTTTTACTTACATGTTCATTTCCTTTCATGCTAGTAGCATAGATTTACTTTTATGCAAGTAGAATAGTTTTCCTTTCATTTGCTTTCATTTTTCTTTCTTTCTGCTTTCATGTTGTTAGCTACATTTGTTAATAAAATGACAAATATGAGAAGCTAAACCCCTTCAATTTAGGGGTAATGAAGCTATCTAATTAATGTAGCTTCAACATTTTGTTAATTCATGCTCTTTTTTTTTGCTTAACGATGATGATAGAAGTGGTTTTATTTGTTGTTTTTGCCTTAAATTTGATAGTCTATATTGTTGACACCAAATAGGCTATGCTTAAACAATCACTAACACAAATGCCTCTTCATCAATATATGATTATGGCATAAGAAAGTGATTTGAAATTAAAATTTGATGGTCTATGTTTCTAATCAATAGTTAATAGGCCATACTTAAAATAGATTTCATTTTCAATTTCTTTGTCAAGTTTCATGAAAGTTAGTAAGTGTTTTAAAGGGTGTGTTATAGTTTGATGGATTATGTTGGCTAATCAATAGCTCAAATATGTCATACTTATGATAAACACATCAATTAAAACACTAATGACCATAAAAGAGAGATCATGATTTCATGTGTTGAACTACATGATCTAGAGAGTGGATTTATTCTCTAAATTGTCATTTAACTCTCATATTTGCATTTCTTTTCTTTTTTGTTAGTTAGTTAATTTTCTAATTTTCTAGTTTAACATTCTCTTCAACTTTGGTTTAATTTGATTGAATAGAATTTCAAAATCATCAAATCCCTGCGGATCGACCCGTATTCGCCACGTGCTACATTCGTACACCGTGCGCTTGCGGTTATTTTTAATCTAAATTCGTTCGACGGTTTTCTAAACCATTAGAACTTCCGTCGACGACCAAGTTTTTGGCGCCGTTGCCGGGGAATTTGTTTTGATTTTGATTTTCTATTCTTCGGATTATTTTTGTGTGATTTTATTTGTGTGTTTGTTGTGTGTGTTTGCATTTAAAAAAATAATAAAAAAGTTGTTGTGTTTGTATGATTTTTGATTGCATTTTCTTTGTGTGCTTGTTTCTAGTTTCCTTTTCCGTTTGCATTTGCATTTATTAAAAAAAGTGAGAGAGAGAACATATACAAATTCATTTCGAAAACAATTTTGTTTTATTGCATTCCATTTACATTTTTGCATTTACAGTTCATTTTCTTCATTTCTTTACATTAAAAAAAAGAAAAAAAACAACATTGTTCACTGTTCATTTCACTGTGCAGTGCAACATAACCCTCTCTGTTGCTCCATTCCCTTCAAACTCTCTGCAACCATTGTCAACCTTCCCCACATTCACTTCTACAAAAGCTCCACAATCTCCTCTCTACCATCACCACAGCAGTAAACTACTAGTGCCCAACAGTCAAAACACTGCCTTCTCCCAGCCTACTTGCAACTGCTTACAAACAAGCTTCTACATCCCATCAACCATCAAACATCCCCTACCCACTGACCACCAGTCACTAGATAACCACATTCATACATACGACAGTCTATCCCATTGCCTTCAAGCCACTGAACATCCCCCTCACCTGAACAATTCCACATCAACTTGCACTTACATATCACCTTCCACCATTATAACATCCATCATCAGTCAACCTCCCAACAACAACCATCTTGCTTCACTCTTCACTGCCTTTAAATTCCACCTTACTACCTTCTTATTCACCCTCTTCACTGTACATTGTCTTCCCTGGTAGAACTCAATCACTTTCTTCACCACCTACAGTCCAACATCTCTCCAACACTACCCATACTTCACCTGACTTAATTGTCTGCCTCCCATACAAAACAGTGCTTCACAACCGCAACCACATCCAAGCAATTTCACTGCCAAACCATAGTCCATCCACTGCCGTTCAATTTCACCTCTTTCATCACAAACTTCGCAACTAGCCTCGCTATAACTTCCTTCCATGTCGCTACTGTCAACCAACCACTTGCCATATCCACTCAACAACCTGCCTGAATCAAGTCCTGACCAACAACCATACCCCTGCTTGCTATCACTGTCCCCCTTCGCTCCACTCAGTCAACATAATTCATATCACTTACCGCCTTTTCTTCCTCTACCATAGTGCACTGTCGCTTCTGCTACAACTTCACTTCTACTTATACTCTAGCTTCCACCAACAAGTTAGACCACCTCACCCGTAACCAGAAAATCCACCTTAGAGTCATCTTCCACTACTTCCAAATTATCACAAACATCACATCAGCCATTCTCCATCTTCACTGCAAAACACCACTACAATTCACATTACATCTCCACTTCTAACAACTCAACACTGCAAACACAACTGTCTCTCTGCCACAAACTTCCAATCACCACCGCATTAATCAACTGTCTTCCTCTCACTGCCATCTCCCTCCAACTGACAACCAACACACTTGCACTTGACCACCGAAATTCCACAACATCCATTCGCAATCCTCCACAACCATTTACGAAAATCTCCACCGAATCAACTGCCTTCAATCAACAGCCGGCTCCAATCGTACTCGACTACAAGCAGACATCACCACAATTCCATCACGCAACTCGAGAATCGCATCACCTAAATCCCTCTCGCCTTTGAACCCTCCAACAGCAAACTCCAGTCATTCCAATCTCGAACAACCACATATCCCACCGCTGCACCCTAATTCGTGGATTTGGAAGTGAACGTGTGAATTGGTGAATTGACTGTTAAATTGGTGTTTTCTCGGTAGAATGTGAAATTGGGATTGCGGTTTTGAAGTTAATCGCGAAGATTGTGAATTTGAGTCGTGAATTTACCTTTGTTTGGGCCGGCTTTTTGCAAAATCGGGAAATAAGTAAAGTTGAGTACAAGTTTTACTTTAGTGTGTAAAAGGGACTGCTTTGTTTTTAGTTTTAGTGCAGTCTTTTCTTTTTTTTAAAAAAAAATAAAATAAAAATAAAATAAAAATAAAATAACAATTTCAATTGTTTTGTTTCCAATGAAGAACAATGTCAATTTCATTTGTTTAAGTGGTAAGTTTCGTTTTTTATTAAGTGTTAGTTGGATCGGGTAGGTATAATAGGGTTTAGAAGGTTGATTTGATTTTGTTTTACTTCTTTTTAATTTTCATCCTTAATAAAAAAAAAGCAGAGTTTGCTTTTCTTGTGTTTTGCTTTATTTTATCTCCCACTCGTTCACAATTTTTTTTTTTAAGGAAAACCCTACTTTTAAGTTTCCTTTCAAAAAAAAAAGTTGTATATATCTTGCTTTATTTCAGGTTGCCAAAGCAGAAGTGCTTGTTAAATAAATTGCTTGATTTGAAGTGCTTGCCGAAAAAAAAATAACTGCTTGCTTGCTTATAAAAATTTATGTTTTAGTTGTCTTGCATTGTTGTTTGCTTGCATTTTAAAAAAAAAATTAAAAAAAAATTAAAAATCAAAATAAAAAAAAAATTCATTCTAGTTGCATTGTTAATACACGTTTTATTTCAGCTTTGCATTTCATCTTAGAATTTGATTAAATAATAACTCACTTAATTGTATATTGACAGTTGTCTTCTTTGAACAATTTAATTTCTTGGTGTCTAGACTACGGCAGAGTAATAACCATTTATAAATATTACGGTGATTCGTAAATATTGTAGTGGTTGTTCCTCTGAAGGTACTTAAACCTTCGGCTGCATTGCTACGGTGATTCGTGGTGCACCGATAACCCCTGCCCGTTACCTGGCTGAGAAATATTTTTGTTGATTTAAGACAGTGTGTGACCATACAATTTTGTGTTAACTTAGGAAAAATCATTTGTAATTAACCCTTGCATTCATTTAGTTGCATTAGTTCATGCACATTTTAAAAAAAATAAACAAAAAAAATCAAAATCCAAAACTAAAAAAAAATTAAATATTCCTTTTCTTTTTCTTTGAAATTTTTAAATCCTTTTCCTTTGAAATTTCAAAAATCCAGAAAAAGTAGAAAAACAAAATTCCAAAAAAAATTATAAAATCTTTTCAAAAGCCAAAAAAATTGAAAATTCAAAAACAAAACAAAATTCAATTTTCCATTTTGAAAAATAAATTCTAATTGTAAATATTTTCTTTATAAAAAAAACCAAAAAAAAAAAGAAATCTTGAAAATGTCCGAGTTTCCTTTTTCTTACTCACTTGAATTTAACGGTGAAAATCAATATAATCCATATGAGTTTACTCCAAATTCGTATGGATATTTTAATAACAAATTTTGTGTAAATAATTCAAATTTCGAACAACAAAATTTTCAAAACGATGACCAACCTTCGACTCTTGAAAATAGCATTGAAATGATTTCATCTTTACTCGAACTTTCTACACGAAAAAATCAAGAGATAAATGATTTATGTAATTCTTATTTGTGTAATAATTCGAGTCAAGGATTTCAAAATTTGAATTCAATTCAAAATTCAAACGATTACGATTATAACCCATGCCAATTTAGTTTTGAACTCCAAAATGAATTTCAAACTCAACATGAAAATGGGAACAACTTTTCAAACGAATTTGGCAATGGGAATAGTTTCAATTGCGATACGATTGAAAACTTTGGTTATCAACAAATTCAAAGTGAAAATTTTCAAACTAATAATCATGAATTTGACTTTGTTGACGAAATGGAAAACGAAAATGGGGATTTATTACTTGAAAAATACAAAACTTATCGTGAAAATGATAATCAAATCTCAACCCACGAAGAATCAAATAATAATCTACCGTTTATCGAAATTGACAATTCTTGTTCTCAACAAGTCCAAATTGAAAATTTTCAAGTTAATAATTACAAATTTGACTTTGTTGAGCGAATGAATGAAATTTACGATAATCACACGAATTTGTTGATTAAAACATTGGAAAATCTTCGTGAGAAACAAAATCAAGTTTCGATGTGTGACGAGTCAAACGATAATCCATCTTTTACCCAAATCGATGATTTTCAAACAATAACTTTTGAAACTGAAAATGATGATCTTAACGAAGTTGTTGAAAAGACGGTAATTGTGTTGGATTTCAATTCTTTTGAGGGTGAGAAACTCGATTTAAATTTCGATCTTTCTTTTTCTGAAAATTTGAATACACCAACTTTGAATTTTGAACTTGAGTTGTTGATAATCCAATAAAGGAAGACGAGTTTAATGAACATGAATTTTTTGGACTTTTGGATGACGAGTTGTTAAATTCCGAAGGGGAAGATGAAAATCACCATTTTGATTTTGAAATCAATAATTGTGAAAATGTTTTCAATGATAAGCTTGAATTTCAAATTGGTGAAAATAAACTTGAACTTCAATCAATTGTTTTGTCGACCCTGAAAATCATCGAAAATAAAACAACTCGTACGATTTTTAATAAAATGACATTCGTCTTTCCAAATCGACAATCAACTTCAAATTCTTTTACGATTTGGTTTTTCATGCTTAAGCCATGTCTCACACATTTGACGAGACAAATGAATTGGTCTTTGGAAGACCGTTTCATTTACTTTTTGACTATATACTTTCTCATCTCTTGTAAATAGTAATCTTTCATGTAAATATAGGGTTTTTATTTTATTTTTCTCCTTCCATTTGGGTTGACTGTGGGGACACAGTCAAAATCAAGTGTGGGGGGGGGGGGGAGGGGGGGCTCATCTTCATTTTTTTTTCATGGTTTATTTTTGCTTTAAAATCAAAAAAAAAATTAAAAAAATCCCAAAAACAAATTTTCTTTTGATTTATTTTTAAAAGAAACACTATAAGATAAATATATGGCTTTGGTTTATTAAATTGAATTTTTGAAAATTTATTGGTCTTAACAAAAATAAAAATGAAGTTTGATTACAGATAACAATGGTTTAACTAGTATCTAGGAAGATTCATATGTGTTAATTATGAAGTACATCCTAATTGAAAATTTTTGTTTTAAAAAGTGGTTGATTTAAAGTAAAGGATATAACATTTTTTTTCCTTCTAAGTTAAATGGTGCTAAGATGATTTTGAAAAACTCTCTCTCTTTTTTAAAAAAAAAATAACAAAGTATTCACTCTCATTTAAAAGTCCTCACGGTTATGCATGAGTGAATTACTTAGAATCTTTGATTATGTGCTTTCATACTCATTTAAAAGTCCTCTCGGTTATGCATGTATGGAACACATGTAAAAAAAAGAATAGACTTAATAAAAACCGCCTACGGTCGATAGGTGTATGCACGAAAGTGTATGCACTCGCCATGCTCTGTACTCCCCTCACATAAGCCCGAAAGGCAGTGCATGGGTGGTATATCTGGCCTCAGTTTACCTGAGCTAGGTGTGTAATTTTTCTTGCAAATAATGAGAGAGCAAGCAATTGAAATCCAACACTATTTTTACTTAGTTGATTTGATTTGTTATTGAAAAGAAATAAAAATACCACTTTGAAAAACTTTGATCATCAACTAAGAATCCTTTTTATAATTACACTTTGTTATCAACCAAAATAACAAGTTAAACTATAGTCTATTTGTTATGGTAACTTTGTTTTTATTGAAAATTTTGACGAGTAAATGACTAAAAAATTTCAAGATGATAACCAAAACTAATATTTAACTTATTTGTGTCGATTTAAAAGTAAATCCTTCATTGTAAATATTTTCAAGCATTCACATTCATCTCTTTGTAAATAAATCTTGCATTTTGTAAGTATTTTCATCCTACATGTGGATTTTGTGGGTAGTATCCGCTGAAAACCTTCACGAGACAACACTCGTCCAACTGGGGACACCCAGAGGTTTAACGGCTTGTTGCATAAGCTCAATGCAATCGTGCTTCCTACGAAAACGGATTTATCTTAGTTTTCGTTTTTTCGAGGACGAATAAAAAGATAAGTGTGGGGGTATTTGATGTGCACGTAAATGTGCATATTTTTACCACCATATTTAATCTATTTGAATTGAATAAATCATCATATTAGGTATTTTAACTTGTTTTAACCAAAATTCAAATTATTTGAAATTGCCACATATGCATCTTCATCCAGGGGCAAAGTGGTCATTTTTGTGCATATATTAATTTGAGAAAATTTAATTGGAAATTTTTATATTATTTTGTAGGAAATTACACTCAATTACAAATGGGTTCATGAAGGAATATGCATGCACAAAATGAATACAAAGGAATGAAGATGGAAATAATTCAAAGTAAAGAACATGGAGGACCCCACCTACCCACTACCTTGATGTACAAATTAAAGGCTAATGCACATGCTTTTGGAGTTAATGGTTTCATGTACATTTAATGGGGGATTAAGACATGTTAATGATTACTTGGCCTCCACACTTCCTAAGGGGCATTTTGGGCATTCCCTAAAAATATGAACTAGGGTTTCATACATGTATAAATACCCATATGTTTCACGTAATCCCTCTCTCTTCTCTTAGTCTCTCTTAGGCCTCCTTCTCTTTACTTTAGTTTATATCAAATAAAAGAAAGCTCTCTTTCTATTTTTATGGCTACTTAGTCATTTTTATTTTATGTAATTTTCTTTTATTTTTATGCAATGTTAATTAGTATTTCCTTTTACTTACATGTTCATTTCCTTTCATGCTAGTGGTATAGATTTACTTTTATGCAAGTAGAATAGTTTTCTTTTCATTTGCTTTCATTTTTCTTTCTTTTTGCTTTCACGTTGTTAGCTACATTTGTTAATAAAATGACAAATATGAGAAGCTAAATCCCTTCAATTTAGGGGTAATGAAGCTCTCTAATTAATGTAGCTTCAACATTTTGTTAATTCATGCTCTCTTTTTGTGCTTAATGATGATGATAGAAGTGGTTTTATTTGTTGTTTTTGCCTTGAATTTGATAGTCTATATTGTTGACACCAAATAGGCTATACTTAAACAATCACTAACACAAATGCCTCTTCATCAATATATGATTATGGCATAAGAAAGTGATTTGAAATTAAAATTTGATGGTCTATGTTTCTAATCAATAGTTAATAGGCCATACTTTAATAGATTTCATTTTCATTTTCTTTGTCAAGTTTCATGAAAGTTAGTAAGTGTTTTAAAGGGTGTGTTATAGTTTGATGGCTTATGTTGGCTAATCAATAGCTCAAATATGTCAAACTTATGATAAACACATCAATTAAAACACTAATGACCATAAAAGAGAGATCATGATTTCATGTGTTGAACTACATGATCTAGAGAGTGGATTTATTCTCTAAATTGTCATTTAACTCTCATATTTGCATTTCTTTTCTTTTTGTTAGTTAGTTAATTTTATAATTTTCTAGTTTAACATTCTCTTCAACTTTGGTTTAATTTGATTGAATAGAATTTTAAAATCATCAGTTCTCTGCGGATCGACCCGTATTCGCCACGTGCTACATTCGTACACGGTGCGCTTGCGGTTATTTTTAATCTAAATTCGTTCGACGGTTTTCTAAACCGATAGAACTTCCGTCGACGACCAATTAGTGCTCTTCTCTTTGTCACTGGAAAATAACTTCGGTGATGACTGCAGCATCATCGACATTCATTTTCGAGTTTCGAAGTGAAGAGACCGCTCTGTAGTCTTGCTACAGCTTTGTTTTGGAAATCAATTTGATTTGAATTTCTAAAATATGACTTGATCTATAATATATATAGACATATGATTTAAATTTGATTTGATAAACTATGTACATGCCTTTAGTTATCTCTAAATGGTTTGAAGAAATCGGAAATTTAATTCTTAAATTTTATTTTTAAGAATAATTTCAATTGTAAAACGAAAATAAAAATTTTGGATGAATATTCAAGCATGAAATGATTTAATTGTATAATACAATTGCATTCAATACAACTTACCTTAATTTTTCAAATGTTAACAATGTAATTGGATAATATACAATATAAAAAGATTTTATAAATAAAATTTGAGTGGTTATAATAAATGTTATACACTTAATTTTTAATTATAAAATGATTAACCGAGGTAAATAGAATAAATGGGTAATTGAATAATTTACAATATAAAATAATGTTAAAAGAACTAAGAATAAAAGAAAGCAGTTATAATAAGTGTAAGTATATTTAACATAAGTTATAAATATATCAAACGGAATAAATTTAATTTTAATTAGGAATAAAGAAGAATAAGATTTATTAAGTACATTGTGAGTGTAATAAATGATTATTTTTCAAACCCTTGGTTTAAAAAATTGTTAATTTAAGATGATTGGATAATAAGATAATGAAATTTGAGATAGTTAACGATTTATTTAACTTATGAAAAAAAGGGAAAAAAAATTTTAAGTTGAAATTTCCATGCTTTCAAATCTATTTCCTTATTTTGTTTTTCAAACTATCTTTTGGTTGCCCTTATCATCCTTATCTTGCTGTAGATTGGTATAGGGAGCTTTATATAATCTTTCTGTTTAGAAATCTTTCTATAATCTTTGATAATTTGCGCCTTGCGAAACTTACCTATAAAAATAGTTATCAGGTATAATTTTCAATCTTCTTGTCATCTTATTTTAATCCTATTTCACTCTATCTTTTTCAGTGCTTTTCCGTACCTCATCCCTTTTCGAGGACGAAAAGAGCGGGGGAGAGTGTAACAACCCTAGATTTTTGTATATTATTTAAATTGGACTTTCTTTTATTTTTAAATTATTTTAAAATTTTTATTTAAAACATTTCATTTTTAAATATAAATGATGATTATCAAATGATTTATAGTTCAAACCAGTATAATTTGAATATTTTACTGTAAAGTGGATTTCTGGTCAAGCTGTTCAAACTGTGGCTTTTAAACTTCAAACTTAAATTATTTAAAATCTTAAATTTTATCTTTTATTATGAAAATAGATGTAATAACTTGAACACTGCTTTTCGTTTTGTTGGAAACGGAGTTAACTGTAAAATTTATGTACATTTCAATTTTGAGTGTAATTTGATTTATTTAACAATTTTGTCTATTATAAATTATAAAAAAAAATTCTTTGTCATATTTATTTTAATATGTATTGTATGTATATTTTTGTATTATAATAATTTCAAAATGAAGTAAACAATTTTTCAAAGTCAATGGTGGTTTATTTGTAATTTCTGGACATTGTTTTGGATTTTTAAGCAATTTCTTTAAATCCTTTTCTATTTTCTTTAAATTTAATATTTTTTTATATGTGTTAATATGTTATTTTAGGTATATTTTGTCTTTTAAATGTTTTTAAAGTGATTTTTGAATTTTTCCAAAGCTTATTGAATCTATTTCCAAATTTTAAAGCCTAGTTTCCATTTTTCTGCTATTTTCTTTATTTAAATTATATTTAAATTTAAAATTTATATATTTATTTGTGAATGAATTTTATTTTATGTTATTATATTTGTTATAAATATTTTTACAAGTCCATATAAATTTTCCAAAGCTCATTCTGTTTATTTTCCATTTTTCTAGACTAGTTTGCAAATTTGTGCTATTTTCTTATTTTAACCATATATAATTAATAAATATTTATATATATTTTATATTTGGTTATATTTTTGAAATTTTGACTGGAATTATTATTACTTTCAGTAGTGTAAACTTATATGAATAAATTAAGGAAATTTGGAAGGTTTTAAAAGCTTTTGAAACGTAAAGTCGTTTCACCTCCTAAGTCGTTTCATTTACCGTTTCTTCATTTACTCTTTGGCAGTTTTTTTATTTATTAGCCACATCTTTCAGCTGCATACTCTATTTCCTATTCATGTACATTCATTTTCATTTCTGAAATAAAAAAATTTCGGCCATGGCTATTGAGAAGAGTTTGGGTAATGATTTTTCAACTTTTCTTATTCTTCTTCCTTGTTTACATTGATTTTTGCACTTGTTCTTATCTAGATTTGATTGGCTCCTCCTCCTCCAGCTCTGACCTGACCTCCACCACCCCCTTCCTCTAACCATCACCCGTCCTATTACCACTCCATTTTAGGCCGAGCCAATCAAAGGTGAAGATCATCACCAAAATCCACTAATACATCACCTATTCACACAAACCGAGCCTAGTTTGCTAGCACCACCTTCACCTTCCTTTAGTCGCCACTTCCACCACCACCACCAGCCCAGATCTGACCACCACCCTTTGCCACATCACTCATCACCATCTGGACACCTGGCCATGCCCCTATAGCTTGAGGGCCGAACCCTATGGTGCAACAAAAGTCACCATTTGCCTTAGAACCCTTTGTATTCCATTGCCTTCTCTACTTGTAACTTCCACTCACCATTCAAACCCATGTGTAGGCCGACCCTATAGGGACGCAAACTAGACCTAAATCTATGCCTTGGCTGTGCTATTTCAGTTCATAACTGAAGTATGTGAAGTTGAGAACAAGTGCAATTCATTCAATGTTGTTTTGGGCTTTGAATTCTAATGTTATTTGATGTTTAAATCGTGTTGAAACTTACATATATTTGTATTGTTTTGTTTAAATGTTTGAACAAGTCAAATTGCTTTGGCTCTCCACTCTCAAGTCATATCCATGTCATCGTGCCTTCATTGTGTTGCGTTGTGTGCTTTGGTAGATATCTCCAGCTTTGAACATGTGAGTTATTCTCACCAGACAATATGTACATATATAACTAGTAAATTGACCCCTTTTGAATTTGTAAAATGCATTATCATCTTACACCTGCTATATTATGATTTTATGATGTTCACCCATGCTTAAACACCTATTATAACATCTGTTACTGTTATATTATGTTGTTCTGCTATTTTTATCAGTTTATCACACTGCAAGTTTTATTTAGATTAGAATCACTATGGGTTGAAATGATACATACCCGAACGGACTTTAGAATAGGGGAAAATCGTTATGGGCTAAAATGATAGGCCTGAACAATTTTCAACTTATTTTATTTACATGGGACTGCGGGTTTGAAACGATAAAACCTGGATTTTTTTTGTAAATTACGGGTTGAAATGATATATTACCCGTATCACTTTACCTAGCGTAAAAGGCCCGTAGTTAAAATATGCTTTTCTAAAAAATTTAAAATATTTTAGAAATTTAATTATTATAATATTTTGATTTAAAATTAAATAAAAATATAATTTTTGTAAAGTTATTGATTTTCTGGAAATCTATAAGTTAAATAAATTATGAAAAAGTTAGAAAATCGGAATGTAAGTTATTTTGGAAATTTTGATTTAATTTTTAATGGAATTTAAATTAACTTTGAAATATGATAAATTTATGATATTTTAAATTTTAAATTAATTTAAAATGATTTGTATAACATATTAATGATTTTTGAATAAAGTTAAAATGTTAATGAGTGAATAGTGAGTTGAATTTGGAAATATAACTTAAATTGGAACTTATGAGTTTGGTTTAAAAGTGAAATTTAAAGTTAAGTTAAATAAAATGGAATTAAGTTATATTTGGAAATTTTAAACTTAAGTGTTAAGTTGAAATTTAATGTAATGAATTTAAATTTGAATGTTGAAATTTAATAAGCGAGTTATTAATAAATATTGAGTTTTGAAAGGAAACTTAACATTATAAAATCATGAATTTAAGGAAAATTAAATGATGCTTATAAATGTGAAAATGTATGATTTTATAAGTTAAAAATGATTTAAATAAAAATATAAGTGTTTGTGAAATTATATTGAATATTTGAAGTTAATTAACAGCATTTTTAATACTGTCTTTTGTTAAATTTAATTTTTTTTTGAATGTAACTTTCTGTAGCATTTTCTAAATGCTGCGAAACTTGAATTTTCATTGTTTTAATAAATTTAGGTGCATAAATGAACATTGAAAAGTTTAAACTTTTGGCATTTAATAATTTAATTATTAAATGTAATAACTTTATTTTTATGATTTAATAATGAAGTAATTTGTTTTGAAATATAACTATTTGATATGTTAAAATGATTGAAATGTGGTTTCGAAAAGATATGATATTTTGATATATTAAAATGATTTGAAACGAAGTTTTGAAAGATATGATATTTTGATAGTAAATGAATTGAAAAATGGAGTTTTGAAAGATATGATATTTTGATATTAAATAATTTGAAAAATGGAGTTTTGAAAGATATGATATTTTGATAGTAAAATGATTTGAAAAGAAGTTCTGAAAGATATGATATTTTGGAAATGAAGCTTTGAAAGGTTGTGATATTTTGATATATTAAAATGATTTGAAAGGAAGTTTTGAAAGGATATGATAATTTAATATATTGAAATGGTTAGAAATGACTTGATATTTCTTTTGACACATATTTGAATTGAAAGATATGGTATGATGATATATTGAAATGGTTTGGAAATTATTTAATCTTTATTTTGATAAAGATTTGGGTTGAAATGATATTTTATTTTGAAGTATATAATATTGTTTTAAAGTTATAACCACGGGTTATAATAACGATTGGTTGTTAAAGAGACCGGGATCGGATATTGTCTTATAGCCGACCAATACCGAAAACCACTTTAACAATTGTTTACACGGTGGAGATTGAAGTAGGATGGTGGCGACGTTCTCGAGTTATATTACGTGGACCCAACTCCCGTGAGTTGGCATATATGACTAAAACAGGAGCTATACCGGGCTACACAAAGGGTCACACCCTGTCATCGAGCATGCTCCATCGGAAACCATTCTATTACTTTTGTGATTCGATACGTGGCGCCATTTTGATTCGGCGGTATTGTTCGAGGTGGGAGGAAGCTGCTAGCTTGCCGTCACCACCGGTCCGGGAGTGCAAATGTGTATCCACCCTTGCACTGCCTCGCGTGTCGTGTCATATCCTTATATCGAGCCCACTACGATTTTGGTTTTAAAGATCCGACCGCGTTAAGGTTCACCATCCCCTTAACGCTATTTTCTATATGATTATACTTTACTGATTAGACACCACTATATATAGCGTATATTACTAAATAATAAATAGTTTAACGGATCCTTAGAGGATGGGCGGTCCCAAGCATCTTCTAAGTTACTTGTACCTTTACTACAGTTCACTTGAGTTGGTTTACATTGTATAAGTATGTATGTCCTGACTCGAGTCTTTATATTTTTTATTTACACTCGGGTCAGCCTGAGTTATTCACATATTTGGATTTCCACTTTCTAGAGTTTGGAATCGCTGGAGATTATCTACTTGTCAAGTTTTATCTTTTGCAGTCCGTTGGTCCTTTCAGCTCTTGTATTAGTGGACTTCTATGTAGTGAGACTTCCTTTGTACTTTATTTCTTCTGTTGTATTTTATGTAACTCTGATATATTTATATAGTAGCTTCATGAACTACTATCTCTTTTAGTTCCGCTGCATTATTATTAATCTGCTTCTGTGATCTGTGATTATTATTTACATATATTCTGAGATTTGCCAAATTCTTATTTACAACGCGGTATTTTGAGCAATTCAATTCTGGCATGAGTGTCTACCTGTACACTTATAATGGAATTAAGTTATATTTGAAATTTTAAACTTAAGTGTTAAGTTGAAATTTAATGTAATGAATTTAAATTTGAATGTTGAAATTTAATAAGCGAATTATTAATAAATATTGATTTTTGAAACGAAACTTAACTTTATAAAATCATGAATTTAAGGAAAATTAAATGATGCTTATAAATGTGAAAATGTATGATTTTATAAGTTAAAAATGATTTAAATAAAAATTAAGTGTTTGTGAAATTCTATTGAATATTTGAAGTTAATTAACAGCATTTTTAATACTATCTTTTGTTAAATTTAATTGTTTTTTTGAATGTAACTTTCTGTAGCATTTTCTAAATGCTGCGAAACTTGAATTTTCATTGTTTTAATAAATTTTAGTGCATAAATGAACATTGAAAATTTTAAACTTTTGGCATTTAATAATTTAATTATTAAATGTAATAACTTCATTTTTATGATTTAATAATGAAGTAATTTGTTTTGAAATATAACTATTTGATATACTAAAATGATTGAAATGTGGTTTCGAAAAGATATGATATTTTGATATATTAAAATGATTTGAAATGAAGTTTTGAAAGATATGATATTTTGATATTAAATGATTCGAAAAATGGAGTTTTGAAAGATATGATATTTTGATGTTAAAATGATTTGAAAAGAAGTTCTGAAAGATATGATATTTTGAAAATGAAGCTTTGAAAGGTTATGATATTTTAACATATTAAAATGATTTGAAAGGAAGTTTTGAAAGGATATGATAATTTAATATATTGAAATGGTTAGAAATGACTTGATATTTGTTTTGATACATATTTGAATTGAAAGATATGGTATGATGATATATTGAAATGGTTTGGAAATGATTTAATCTTTATTTTGATAAAGATTTGGGTTGAAATGATATTTTATTTTGAAGTATATAATATTGTTTTAAAGTTATAACTACGGGTTATAAACGATTGGTTGTTAAAGAGACCGGGATTGGATATTGTCTTATAGCCGGCCAATACCGAAAACCACTTTAACAACTGTGTACGCGGTGGAGATTCCAGAATGAAGTAGGATGGTGGCGACGTTCTCGAGGTATATTACGTGGACCCAACTCCCGTGAGTTGGCATATATGACTAAAACAGGAGTTATACCGGGCTAAACAAAGGGTCGCACCCTTTCATCGAGCATGCTCCATCGGAAACCACTCTATTACTTTTGTGATTCGATACGTGGCGCCACTTTGGTTCGGCGGTATTGTTTGAGGTGGGCGGAAGCTGCTGGCTTGCCGTCACCATCGGTCCAGGAGTGCAAATGGTGTATCCACCCTAGCATTGCCTCGCGTGTCGTGTCATATCCTTATATCGAGCCCACTACGATTTTGGTTTTAAAGATCCGACTGCGTTAAGGTTCACCATCCCCTTAACGCTATTTTCTATATGATTATACTTTACTGATTAGACACTACTGTATATAGCGTATATTACTACATAGTAAATAGTTTAACGGATCCTTAGAGGATGGGCGGTCCCAAGCATTTTTAAGTTACTTGTACCTTTACTACTGTTCACTTGAGTTGGTTTACATTGTATAAGTATGTATGTCCTGACTCGAGTCTTTGTATTTTTTATTTACGCTCGGGTCAGCCTGAGTTATTCACAGATTTGGATTTCCACTTTCTGGAGATTGGAATCGCTGGAGATTATCTACTTGTCAATTTTTATCTTTTGCAGTCTGTTGGTCCTTTCAGCTCTTGTATTAGTAGACTTCTATGTAGTGAGACTTCCTTTGTACTTTATTTCTTCTGTGGTATTTTATGTAACTCTGATATATTTATATAGTAGCTTCATGAACTACTATCTCTTTCAATTCCGCTGCATTATTATTACTCTGCTTCTGTGATCTATGATTATTATTTACATATATTCTGAGATTTGCCAAATTCTTATTTACAACGCGGTATTTTGAGCAATCCAATTCTAGCATGAGTGTCTACCTATACACTTATAATGGATGCGAATGGTTGAAAATATCGGGTCGTTACAGTTGGTATCAAGCCCACTCGATTTAAACTTTCCAATGTTCATTTATGCACCTAAATTTATTAAAACAATGGAAATTCAAGTTTCGCAGCATTTGGAAAATGCTATAGAAAGTTACATTCAAAACAATTCAATTTAACAAAAGACTGCATTTAAAAATGCTGTTAATTAACTTCAAATATTCAATAGAATTTCACAAACACTTATTTTTTATTTAAATCATTTTTACCTTACAAAATCATACATTTCACATTTATAAGCATCATTTAATTTTCCTTAAATTCATGATTTTATAAAATTAATTTTCCTTTAAAAAATCAATATTTGTTAATAATTCGCTTATTAAATTTAAAATCATTACATTAAATTTCAACTTAACACTTAAGTTCAAATTCTCAAATATAAATTAGTTTTATTTTTATTTACTTAAATAAAAATTCACTTTTAAGTCAATTTCATAAATTTCAAATTTTAGTTATATTTCAAAATTCCAACTTAAATATTCATTCGTTTCACATTTCAACCTTATTAAAAATCATTAATATGATATAAAATCACTTTATATTCATTTAAATTCAAATTATCATAAATTTATCATAATTTCATATTCAATTTAATTTTCAATTATAATTAAATCAAATTTTCCAAAATAACTTACATTCAAAATTCTCTAACTTTTTCATTAATTCATTTCACTTACAATTATTCAGAAAATAAATAATATTTTACAAAAACCGTTTTTTATTAGATTTAAATCAAAATGTTTTAATATTTACATTTCTAAAATAATTTTAAATTTTTTAGAAAAACCTATATTAACTGCGGGTCTGTATATAATTTTCTAAACTAGGAAAAGTGATACGGGTAATATATCATTTCAACCCGTAATTTACAAAGAAAATCTGGGTTTTATCATTTCCAACCCACGGTCCCAAGTAAATAAAATAAATTGAAAATCGTTCAGGCCTATAATTTCAGCCCATAATGATTTTCCCCTATTCTAAAGTCCGTTCGGGTTTGTATCATTTCAACCCATAGTGATTCTAATCTAAATGGAACTTGCAGTGTGATAAACTGATAAAATAGCAGAGCAACATAATATAACAGTAACAGATGTTATAACAGGTGTTTAAGCATGGGTGAACATCATAAAATCGTAATATAGCAGGTGTAACATGATAATGCATTTTACAGATTCAAAAGGGGTCAATTTACTAGTTGTATATGTACATACTATCTGGTGAGAATAACCCACTTGTTTGAGCTGGAGATTGCGATACAAATGACCCAAACTAAGATCTTCAAAAGCACGATGGCACGACAAAGATTTGATATTGAGAGAGCCATAGATAATTTCCTTATTCAAATATTTAAACAAACAATACAACATGTAAGTTACAAAACAATGTAACACTTGAACAGCACTAGAAATCAATGTCCGGAACAAAGTCAAATGATTTGCACTTGTTCTCAACTTCACATGGATCAGTTATGGATGGGTTAAGCTCAACTATGCCATGGATTAAGGTCTGGTTTGGGTGCAAAGTGGTCGGCCTACATGGGTTTAAAGGAGATGAAGATATAGGTGCAACACTTTACAAAACAAAGCAAATATCATCACATCTAGGCTTCTATTGGGCTCGGCCTCATGCTCTATGGTCATGGCCTGATTTCCAGAGGGTGGTGGGTGATGTGGAAGAGGGTAGAGGTCAGGTCAGAGGTGGTGATGGTGGAGGTAGTGGCGGCTAATGGTGGTAAAAGGAAGAGATGATAAACTAGGCTAGGCTAGTGCAATAGGTGATGGTTTTTGGTGGATTTTGTGGTGGTCCTTGCCATGGATGGTCTCGACCTGAAATGGAGAGGTAGTAGGATGGGTGATGGTCAGAGGAAAGGGGTGATAGAGGTCAGGTCAGATCTGGTTGAGGAGGAACCAAGTTATGAAGGTGAGAACAAGTACAAAATTCAAAATAGAAAAGTAGAAAAACAAATGAAGAAGAAGATAATTTTTACCTCAACTCCTTCAAGCCAAGCTCGTATTTTTTTCTTTCTTTTTAGATGAGAAATAGATCTGAGATCCACATGAAAAATGAAGGAGGAAGCCATGGCTAAAAGAGAAAAAAAAAACGGTGAAAGAGTAAATGAGGAAACGGTAAAAGAAACGACTTACGTTTCAAAAGCTTTCAAAACCTTTCAAATTTCCTTACTTTTGTTTATACAACATGATATTTCTGGAAATAATAATAATCCCAGATAAAATTTCGAAAATTTATCAAAATATAAAAATATGTATAATACTTATTAATTATATAAAGTTAAATTAAGGAAAATAGCTAAAAATAGTAAACTAGTCTAGAAAATTTGAAATTACATGAAATAAATTTTAGAAAATTCATATGAGCTTGTAATATATTTTTAAACATAAATAATAATATAAAATAAAAGTAAATTCACAAAATAAAAAAATTAAATTTAAATATAATTTTATTGAAGAAAATAGCAAAAAATAAGAAAATAGCCTTTTAAAAAAAAGAAATCAACACGGTAAACTTCGAAAAACTATAACATCACTTTAAAAAAATATTAAAATACAAAATATACTTAAAATAACCCATTAACACACAAGAAAAAAATTTAAAGAAAATAGAAAAAGATTTAAAGAAATTTCTTAAAAATCCAAAACAGTGTCCAGAAATTACAAATAAATCACCATTGACTTTTAAAAATTGTTTACTTCATTTTAAAATTATTATAATACAAAAATATACATACAATAACATATTAAAACAAAATATGACAAAGAAAATAAGATTTATATAATTTAAAATAGACAAAATTGTTAAATAAATCAAATTACACTCAAAATTGAAATGTACATAACTTTTACAGTTTAACTCTGTTTCAACGAAACGAAAAGAAGTGTTCAACTTATTACATCTATTTTCATAATAAAAGATAAAATTCAAGATTTAAAAATGATTTCAATTTTAATTTTAAAATTCAAAGTTTAAACATTTTGAGTAGAAATTCACTTTTTTAGTTAAATGTCCAATTTATACTATTTTGAACTATAGATCACTTAATAGTCAGCATTTATAGATAAAATGTTTTAAATAAAAATAAATTTAAAATAATCAAAATAAAAATAAAGTCAAATTTAAAATATATAGGCAAAATCTAGCGTTGTTACAAGTACGGAATTGAAAATTATTTGTTTTGAAACTAAAATAATTTAATTTGAATTCAAGATTTGAAGTTGAGTTCTATGTATATATATTTATAATTTTGGAAACTATGTTATAAAAAGTTCATACAGGTTATAAATTTTATATATATGGATTTTAAACCATTTTAAAGTATTTTGAATGAATTATTTTGGGAATTTAAAATTAACCCAAATAGAGCTTGCTGGATACGGCAGTGCGCTGATTTTTCAATGTATACTTTGAAAGGTTGTAACTTGAGTAAATTTAATTGGATTTTCCCAAAATGAAAATTATTTTTTTTCAAATCATAATTGCTTTCACATAAAGAAAGAATTTCTAGTTTTTGTTGAAAGGATTTCAATTTTGAAATAGAAATAGTTTCGAAAGCTATGAATGAATCTTTGTTAAAGATTGGTGAACCTTGTTTCAAAATTGAAAAGGATCTTAAAAGGTGACACTTTTGTTTAAAAGATTAAAGTGGAATTTGTTTAAACAATTCATAAGGAAAGGTTTTGGGCTAAAGGTTGTGACTTAACTAAGATCCCAATATATCCATATGTTTTTAAAATTAGCGCTCATTATTCAGATTAGCCGAGAGAGGACTTTATGTCATAAACCCATTCCGAATTAATGATACGACGAAATGGATAGAAATTGAAGACAGTGGTGAAGACCGGGTATTTTCGGAAACGAAAGGATTACCTATCGAACGTCTCTGCACTGATTTGCTCTGATATAGAGATCTCCTTATGTGATGGGGAGTCCGACCGGGATTGTGAATATCAGGATTTGCAAGGGTTCTTTGAAGTGCCTTTAGTTCCATTCAGACCCAGGATGGACTTGTAAGGACATATGACGTTACACTTTGAGATCTAAAGCTGGTTTCTATCAAATACATTTCTGTTTGGTGGCGGAGAATTTATTCTCTTAGCTTAACACCCTTCTCTAAGACGTACGAGCTCAGAGGTTATGTAGTTGATATTTACTAGTGATGTATTCCCAATTTGGTAATGTGGCGTGCTATGTGTTGCTGACCATTTGTTAATCAAAGCATGGCTTTTGTGAAAAGCGTAGCTTTGTGGACGAGACTTCGTCGAACCTCACGCCTCGAAAATGGTTGAAACAGGAAGGATGCACCAAGGTTATGAGGATCGCTCCCTTTAGGGTATGTGCATTTCCTTCTGGATAAAAAGTGGTACCATGGTATGGAGCCCAGATATTTAACTTATGTGGTTGTTTCAATTTGTTGGTGAATTCCAGGATAAAGGTCGGTGACAACCGGGGGATGGTATACTCGTATCAGTAGTTACCTAGTTACAAAGGTAACCCGATCTTGTGTTGGCGGAGATCCGGTTAGGTTCTCGGGGCGTCGCTCCAGAGGCATACCCATTCGGTGAAGAAAGTTCCTTAGCCTTGACCATTTGTTGGAAATCTAATCACCCAATACGCACCCTGTACGGTTTTAGTTGTAGAACCTGGCATCTAATATGGTAGCTATAGTAGGCATACTATAATGGTATGTATGCTGGCTAAGATTAATATTATACTTTCGAAAGTATTTTCTGCACTATGCACTAATAATAATATCACAAGGATTTACACATCAAGCATGTTTGACTATTATAAGGAGAAATCTCCTCCAATTGTGTGATTGCATTGTGTGTATGGTGGAAGGCCTTATGGTAGTTTCATTTTCCAAAAAGCAAAGAGGATTTCTTTTTATTTCTTGTTTGTTTTTGTTCAAACAACTGTATTTGTTTGCTCACACCAGTCCCATGATCGACCTGGAGTTTATTGTTCCCTTTCTAAACTCTGGGTGCCCATAATTTTCCACACGGACAGCCTAGAGTCGGGTTATTCGTGTTCTAGAGCTAGTTCAGATTTGGACCTAGAAGTCTTTTGGATTCCTTGGTTTAGAAGCTGTTGGATTTTGGTAGCTTTTGGGTTGGATGTCTTTTGCAGCTTTGAAGTTTGGATTGAAGGTGGTTATGTTGGATTCTTTTGAAGACCTTGTTGTTGTTCCACTGCGGCGTTATTTTTTTTGTTGTATCATATACATTCTACTCTGTTAATGGTGTTTAGCTATTGTAATGTTGTCGTATAAATGTTGTATCAATGAAATTTATTTTGTTTCTACTATGTTGTACCATCTAATGTTGTTATAAGCTCCACCAAACTAGAGTCCGACGTTTGAATTTGCGGCATTCGAATACGAGTGATGTATTTGGGTATCGATTTTTAGACGCTGGTTTTGGGTCGTGACAAGTGGTATTAGAGCTAATGGTTGAGTAAGAACTTTTGCTTTGCAATATAAAACATTAGGTGACTCATTAGAGACAGGGATTGAAATGCCCAAGAATGAGTATATCCCTAAGATATCTTGTCTGTATGCCTCAGTCAATTCTCTTACTACTCACTGATAGTGAGAAGAAGTGCAAAAAGAGGACGAGGTAGGGGATAGGGGAGTACCACTACAAATGGTCAATACCCTGTAAAAACAAGGAACAACTTTACTTATCAATTTCTTTTGATCATCATCCAATTTCAATTCTTTGATGGCTTCGTGGTAGCTCCAAGAAGCAGCTTTGGTATGGTGGTGGCCCTGCAAATCTTTATAGAAAGGTCCTAATACATATTCTCTTCATCATTTTTCTATCATTCTTTTCGTTTTAGCTTTAATGAATTTTAAATTTTATTAGAAATGAATTGATTAACAAAATATGAAGCTAAATTAAATTGTATCAATAGGACGATTTCGGTCAAAAAAATTTTTGAATTTTGTTGTGATTTCTTATGAGGATCCATGTCCGAAGAGTGGCAAGCTAGTTTATACTTTAGGGTGTTCCAACCAAATTTTAGAATCCATTTGTCTGTTTTTCTTTTGGATCTCGATACATTCATGAATGGTTAGTTATGCGTTTTGGACTAACCAATGCCCCTACATATGTTCGTAGACTTGATGACCTGAGTATTTCGTGAAGTATTGAATAAGTTGATCTCATATTTATTGATGATATTCTGAATAGGTAAGCCAAATATAGAATAAATATTTTAGCTTAATCTAATGAGCCGATTCCCTGACTTTGATATGTTTATCTGTTCTTTGGTTGTCTTCCTGTCTAGCAAACTTCGGGGACGAAATTTTCTTAAGGGGGGATCTGTAACAACTCCGTTTTTAAGTCAAATTTAAACGGGAAATCAATACAAATTTTTGGATTTAATTGTGAATTTATTTGAACTTTTTCCAAAACGAAAAAAGATAAGTGTTGTTTATATGAATATAAATAGATTGGGAATAGAATTCGAAATTCAAGAATAAATATTTTGAAAAATAAATTTGGATTAAAAAAAAATTAGTAATTTTTTTTGAAATTATAATTTGTGTATACATACATACATACATTATGATTTGAAAGTGATATTTCAAATTTAATATATAAATTTTCAAAAGCCCATTTGAAGGGTTAAAATATAATATATATGTGTTTATTTATTAGTGTATAATTTAAATTTAAATCAAATTCTTTAAGGCTTTATAAATATTTATAAAAGGCAAAGTAGTTATCAAATTGAAAATAGAATATGGATATATATAACTAAATATAAACTAATATATACATTATATAAAATCATTATTAATACATGTAATTTACAAGTGCAAACCCTTTATAATGCAAAATGACAATTGTAATCAATTTAGCATACAAATTTACAAGTATTAGTTTAAATTCAATATGCAAAAACAAGTGTCATCTTTATAAATTTTCTTTTCAATTTTTAAATTTAATAAATAAAAGGAAATTAAAGACATAAATATCACTAGCTCCTTTTCTTCTCATTTTGTTAGAAATTAAATGAGATTAAAAAAACCAGAAAAGAATTAGAAATCAAACCTATTCCAACTTCTAAACCTTGAAGGCAATCAAACAAGAACAGATCAAAATCAAAACATATAAACCTGAAAACAAAGCAAAAGCAAAAGATTCAACTCGGTTTTTGTCAAGCAAAGTTATAGACCAAAATTTAAATGAAGTTCCAGGAAACAAATCTAAGACCAAAGTAAAGATTTCAACTTCAAGTTCAAATTGAAGCAAGATGAGATAAAATCAAAATCAAGTAGCAGTTTCAAGCCTAAACCAATATCCAGGATCCTCTGTCCAAATCAAAACACTGTGAGTAAACAAATCACCTTTAAGCCTAATCTATCTTATATCTGATTGCATATGACAAAATGATTAAAGTAAAATTGTAAAAAGGGTCGTTTGGATGTATATTAGTGGAATACAGGGTATGCATGCCTGTGTGTATGTATATTTACATATCTCTGTTGTTCTACAGGCTATAATCCACTAAAGATAAATCAGTTTCTTTTCAACCATCAAATTTTAGGTTATGATTTCTAAAAGAAATCTGTTTGTAATAAAAAAAACCTATTTAGAAAAATATAATTAAGTATAATTAACAAATAGATTGCTGGAAACTAAAGAATTACAGTGATAATCTTTTAAAGTCAGAAAATCAAGTTTTTGAATTCTAAGTTTTGATTATATATCCTGTTTAGTATTTGTAAATGATGAATTTCAATAATCGAATCTTGATTTTTAAGTAGGAATTCGTTGAGGAATCTCGAGTTGATCGATATTTGTATTTTCGTCGATTGCCGACGATCGAAGAAGGAAGGGTGGTCGGGATTGAAGCTAAAGGTGGCTGATGTGTCATCTAAAAAATAGCCGGGGAATTTATTGATCATCGGTGTGGATGGTGGATGGCGATTTAGAGATTAATTGCTTAGTTTAGTCGACGACGATTCTTGAGTTCATGCGATGACGTGGGCGAACTGGAAGAATTCACATCTAAGGGGATTGATGCGTGGGTTGGAAGCGAAGGTCTGGGTGGAACTGTATGGATGCTGGTGGTCGAGATCAATGACGGTGAAGGTTTTTGTCGATCGAGGTGATTTTCAGAAAAACGATCGAACAGTTCGATTTCGTATCCCGGTCTAATTCGTCAACCTGGGTGTTCATGGCGATAGAGGGGAGCATCGTCGTCTTCTTGGTGATCTGAATGATGGTCAGAGTCACCTCGTTCAGGTGTACATGTGCACGTGTAGATGTGTGTATATGGTAATATTAGATTGGGGATGATGATGGTTTCCTCAGGTTCTCGAAGTTTTCATGCATTAGCTCGAAGTAATATAGGAACGCGAGTGGCTCGGGAAAATTTAAAATTTGCTCGGGGTTTTGTTCGTTTGTCTCAGGCTTATTTATTCAGTTACCAGGCTTTAGATCATAACAGTTTCAAATTTTTTAAAGTAAATTGTTAACTAGTTTATAAACAAAAGAGTTGTATTAATTTCAAAATATTCAAATAAGTTTCAAAAACAAAGATGTTGATCAAGCATTAAACAAATTTTCAAAATGTATAGATTATAAATGTAAATGTGTTTTGAAATTAAATTCTCTTGATTTGAATAGTTAAATATTAGGTTGATTATTTAATTCAATCTCAAAAAAAAATTTCAAAATAAAAGGATGTGATCAAATAATTAAAGATAATTGTATTGAATTCTAATTAATCATAAATGCCCAAGTGATTTGGTATGTTAATTGTAACGACCCGAAATTTTCGAACCCGAAAATTTCAGATAGTTATGAACAAGAAGAAAGAGATAGAAGAAGAAGAACAACAAAAACACCAAACATCTCACATTCGCAGCGGATAAAATATAATAATAAATAATAACAGTTTACAGGAAAATACTATATCTGTCGATTACATTTAAATATACATCAGAGTTTCACATATATATACTGAGTATACAATTATCATGTCATATGATATACAATAATTATAATAGGGCGAAAGCACTCCATACGTTCTTGCCATCCAGCTCGACTCCTGAGTTCCAGAACGTACCTACCTGAAAATCTGTAATACTCGGTCTGACCCGAGCATTACACCAAAGTAACACCCGGGACAGGCTGGAAACCAACGTGAGTAAACCCAACTAACATGGAATACCAAAGCAATCAACTTATATAAACACGGGTAACATATATCAATTCCTAAGTACCAAACTTAGATAAAATAATCCAATTCACTTAAATCATTTTATTTCAGCCTATTGATTTCATACATCAATTTACTTTTAATCCAAAGTGGTTTCGGGTATTCCCTGATACCCGGTCTCGGTCTCCTCGAAATTCATCCCATCTTTACCCAAGTTATCCAAATGAAGTACACAACATTTCATATCAGAGATATCAACTCATTCAAAGCAACCAATACCAATCAATCATCCATATGCAAAACTTAATCATATACAAACCAATTCAATTGATTCTAATTGAATTTCAAACCTCAATCACTTAGATTTCTTCATTCAATATTAATTAATTCCAAAACAATTAATCATTCATCCCTTCATAATTCATCTTGATTAATCACACTGGATTAATTATCCTTCAATTACCTTCAAGTAATTATTCTTAATTAAATTCACGATATTAATTATTCTTAACCAAATCAATAAGTAATCTTAATTTCTTCATGAATTACTTAACTACTTCAATTATATAAATCCTTAATTACTTACATTAATTAATTACTTACAAGTCATTTATTATGGATTAATCAATCTTAATTAATTGGTCTTTGATTACATCATTAAATATCTAATTTAATTATATTAATTAAACCCACAATATTAATCATTGAAATCTTGCTTACTTACTAATAAGTAGTTACACTCTAGTAACTTATCATTCCCTAAATATCTATCTTAAATTTATCCCCAGTGAAATTGTTTCAAAGGATAGCTAATTTTCTCTAATTAATCTCCTGATAAATTCACCTTCAATTACTTCTACTAAGTACTTACCTTCTTATCAGTTTCACTAAATAATTTAAATCTAAATTACTTCCATTTATTATCCATCCATTAATTTATTTCATCCAGTACTTTCAAGTATCTCTAATTACCTCACCAAGAAATCCTACTTTATAAATTACATTAAGTAATTATACCTATCAAATTTCAAAATTGATTATCCTTAATTAATTAATAAAATTAATTCCCTTAAATTAATCACATCAATATATCATTTAATAACCCTTAATCATTGATCTTTCATTAGCTATATTCATTAACCAATCCTTAAAGTACTTCTCTAAGTACTTAACTTAAATTAATCACTTAATTACAAATTAATTCGTTATTTAATTCTTAAAACTATTTAACTTCTAATTACATCATCAATTTATAGACCTTAACTAAATTTATCTTTAATTACTCGAATAACCAATTCTTAATCATCGATTAACAATTCAAACTTATTTAAATAACAATTCATAATGGTAACTGATTTACCGATCATTCCCAAACACCTTTAAAATATTTCCTTTCAAATTCATTTAAACTTAAATTTTGTTTTCTTTCAAATCCATAACAGCAAATCAGTTATACGGATCGAAGATTACTCACCTTAGTTTTCTGATTACCATTTATATAATTTGGCTTACCAATAAATCATTTTAATCTAAAATTAATTTATCTAATGATTAAAATTTTAAATTAACTTTGTATAGACGTTTCAATATCTAAACTCCCATTTCTGTTTTACATGTTCTATAGGGTTAAAGTTTGATTGTTGAGTGATCAGTTATGACACTTGCTAAATATTGTGGAATGTATTAAATTTACAATGCTAATAACATATTGTTAAATATTGTAATCAGGCATTTCAGCAATCCATAACAGGACAAAATGTAGAAACAAAATATTCATACTTGAATGTCAAATCAAGTAATCAAACTAAAGAATACTCACTGTCTTGCCGACTATGAGACCACATCGCCTCGCGTTCCTTGATTTGATCGCAACCCCAAGCACTAAACGACTGTTTTTCAAATCAAAGTCAAACAAAGCTGCGGCCTCGACACTCGCGCCGCCATCTGCTATTGTCAAACCCCATTTGCTGACCATCGCCGCCTCTGCCCTAATCGAATTCGACGACAAAACTCACTTCCCATCGCGAAAACCTGCCTCGCGTCTACCACTTCATCGTGCGACCCAAACCCTAGTTCGTATTCGAGTTCTTGACTCCCTTTGACAACGCGAAAAATCATGAGGCCCCCCCCCCTCCCCCGCGTTCGAACGCGACCACTCTCTCCCCTTTTACGCAAACTCGAGCCGAGCGTATCGTCATCCACCACGATCTTCACTGTGTTGATGGCCACGACGATCTCTGTTTCTATTCTACGGTGAGGAGGGTGAGGCGATTTGATTATTAGGATGGAGGCGCTTTCGTTCTCTTCGGCCATTTTTTCTTAGCGATTTGATTTTTGAAAAATGAAGGGAGGAGCTCCGTTCCTTCTAAATATGAACGAATAGAACAAAATATCTACCCCTTAATTTATTTTATCAACGAAGAAGAGTATGATGGAAGCCAAGGAAATGTATTAAAAATTTAGTGTAACGACCCGCCTTTTTGGACAGTTTAAACCGACGATCAAATACACATGCCGCTTCCAAACCATTAAAAAAAGGCAGATGGTTATTGGGGTAATTAAGAAAAGAAAAGAAATAAAGGAAATGAAACAACACAGAATCTCGCAGCGGAACGATAAAATATAATAGTCAAATAAACAGTTCATGAAGCTGTTTACTATACTTAGACAATTATTTATACAACATTTATCAGAGTTATACATATACAACAGAACAAATAAATAATGCAGCAGACAACATGATGCACAGATAATAATAGTAATAGTATACCAAATCTTCGTCTTCGTCCTCCAGAATAGATCTTCAAAAATCTGAAAACTCAGGACTGACCCGAGCGTAATAAAAAGACAAAACACTCGAGTCAGGACTAAAGTATCCATATGAAAGTTAAATCAATCGTAAATAAATATGAGTGTGACGGCGTCAGAGATGTTTACGGGGTTTGACATCTCATATCCAGTGTCAACGTGCGTGCAATAACTTAAGAGATGTTACGGGATTTTCCACCTTTCAAGGATCCGTTAAACTATCTACTAGGTAGTAATGTACGCTAAGTAGATAATGTCTATCAGTAATATAAAGTATCAAAATAGCGTTAAGGCGTTACCATAATCCCCCTTAACACATTTTATATTCCCAAAAGCATATACATGACCGTAGTTTCCCCAAAACCGGAAGTCACCAGAGGCCAATCCATATACTCAAGGTATAAACCAAAACGTAGTGGTCGCGAATAGGATAATCAATATGACAAGGTACATGAGGCGATACCAACTAGGATACTAGTAGTTGCGTGATCCGGACTGATGTTGAGCATAGCAGCTACTACCTCAACACCGCGAAACAACACTCCCAAATCAAAGGGTGCACCCAAATCAAATCACAAATGTAATAGATATGGTATCGAAGAAGTGTGTCCGCTAGAGGTGGCGAACCTCAATGGCCCGGCGCGGCTCCTGTTTTAGTCATGTCAGGGGTCATCCAATATCGTTCTCTTTCTTCAGTCAACGCGTTCACCAAACCATCCACTTCATTCTGGATCAACACTCCGCGTATAATAGTTATTAAAGTGGTTTTCGGTATCGACAGAGAGTATGTCCATATCCGATCCCGGTCTCTTTAATAACTACGTATTATTACACTGATGGCTCTTTTATATTTCAAATTGATTCATGATTGATAACAAAATATCATATTCGCTTTAAAATCAAATCCATTTCAAAATCATCATATATTCAAAATTATCAATTTTGTCCGATAAATCAATTTCACTTAAAAATTTGATTCGAATTCAATTTAGGTTATAATCTCTACTTTAACCTAGTTCGTATTTAAACCAAAGGTTTAAATATAAACATTTCCGTCTCTTTAACCAGTTTGAATTTAAGAAAATAGTTTAAATAGTTTAAAATAGTTAAATAATTCAAAATAGTTTAATAGAAAATATTTAAATAGTTTCATCGAAAATAATTTGAATATAAAATGGTTTATATATAAAATAGTTTGGAAAAAATCAAAAATTATTTGATAAATAATTCCGAAGTCAAACCGGTCAACTTCCCAAATTTCCTATCCAAATCAAATCCAAATTCCATTTCGATTTAATCGATTTATTCCAATTTCAACTTGAATAAATTTCTATTCCACGTAAATTTCGATTTCAATTCACAAATTTCTTTAAATTTCAATTCAATTCCAAATTAATTTAAATCTAAATTTCAAATAAATTTTCAATTCCAAACTCAAACTTGAAATATCATTTCATATCAATTTTCTTAGAAATATTCAGAGTTCGATTAAAAGTCCAATCTTTTAAAACAAATCAACTTTCAAAAATTTACATCGTATTTCAATTTTCAATTTAAATCTAAACTTCGATTTTATTTAATAATTTCGTTTACCAAGTTTAAATTCTAACATTTCGAGCTCCAATTCAAAATAATTCAATTTCCATAAATTGGATTTTATTCTTAAAATCAATTCATTTAAATAATTTCAAAACAACTTTTAAAATCATTTAATTTATCCAACTCGGTGTCCGTATATAATTTTCTAACCTATGGCCAAGTGATTAGTTATTACAATTAAATGTCAGGGATGAATATATCATTTAAATCAATCACAGTGTCATATGTATGCATAGCAGGATATATATAAACAAATAAACATCCAAACATTTAAATCTCGACCAATAACATCCATCGAAATACATCATCCAATAGGCAATACAATTCACGGCAATTTCATATTTATCAATGTCAGGTAATTTAATCGCAATTCAGTTTTAGTTTAAATTTAACTGTCAATTTAATTTTTTTAACGGTGAATTCAAATGACAGTCAATATGATAATTAAATTTTATCAAACAACAACAAATAAAAATCATAACTATGCATAATGTCAAATTTAACTAGCATAAAGATATTCAGTACGTTGTGAGCGTTATAAAACACTCACCTTGATTTTACGATTTTAAATCAAATCGAACGACGTTCGATTTAACATAAAATTTTAATGAGCTCCAAACACTTTCGGATCTGCACTGCAGCGCAGCTCTCATCTCCGTGATTCCGGCTCTTCTTCCCCAATGTGAAATTCACGTATGCAAACCCATTAGCCGCCGATCTTCAAGCAATTTTCATGACCACCTCGTCGACTTCCAGAACGATCAGCTAGCGCCACCACGAAGCCCTTCACCAGAGCCACCTACGCGCCAAGTTTCATCCCGTCATTCGCCGTCGTTTGCACGCAATCCAAGGAAATACGTACACACTTCCAAGTCAGATCTGGACGAATCCATGAAAAATTAGCATACATCAACCGTATGGATTTGAAGAGATCGTCGAGATCTACACTTTTGCTTTTGGAATTTTTCAATTTCCTCGAACGGATTGAGAGATATTAAGGAAAGAAGATCGGCAATTTCTGGCCATGGAATAGGTGGCGGCCATGATTTAGAATTAGGGTTTCTGGATTAAAATAATAATAAAACTGTCTCGGTTTGCGTGCGTATTTGTATAGGTAGGTCCAAAATCATCCGAACTCCAATCGAGACGTGCCGCCAGGCGTTTATAAGGTTTTACCCCCATTCCGGACGCAATGGAACTAGTTTCAAGGCCTAATTCGATCATATCTGGAAGATAGCTTTTCGAAGTCGATTATTTTAATTAAATTCGAAATTAAATTTCTACGCGTTTCAAGCTCGCACGGCCAAACGACAAGTCCAATTGCTACGAAAATTGAAATCCTACCATAATTTACTATTACGGATCCGATGAAATAAGTTTCGTCGAAATCCGAGACTGTTTGAAAAATGGCTATTTTAACTCGTCAATTAAATATTAAAATATTCAATTTTCACAAATTTACTTTTAATTCGATTTTAAAAGTTCTACAACATCATTCTAACTTTAATATGATAAAATAGAATTTTACAAATCATTTTTAATCATATTAAACCCGTTATCCAATTATTCAAATAATTTCAAATATTAAATTATTCAACAAATTACATTAATAATCATTTTCCTTCAATAATCACCTTAAATTTTCTAATTAAAATAGCTAAAAATACGGGTCGTTACACTCTCCCCCACTCAAAACTTTTCATCCCCGAAAAGGAAAAGAAGGGAAAAGGAACTAAGTATAGTATTCAACATTAGATATATTTTATTCAAAGTTACCAACTTATAAAACAATGAAATTCCATTTATAAAGTCATAACTACGCTTCCACAATGTTACTCCGAATGGCTTTCTAAATTTAAAAGTTAGTTATCAAAACAAGTTATAAAATTTAAAAACTTGAAAAATTTTCTAACACCCGGATTCACGGAAAATTTCGGCAGGGTCTCCTTTGCGCGGCTCGATCGAAAAATTTTACAATTCAATATATAACACAAATATAACCAATATATATCAAATATACATCTCATCTCAATGATGAGGCATCCCATATCTGGGGAAACAACATGTATATATATCACCAATACCATATAAAACCATAAGCGTACCTTTTATTTAGCATTTATTAGCAGTTTACTTACATTTTGTATTTAGCACAGAAGCGAGCTCTACAACGAAGCGCAACCCCTTTGCTACCTACTAAAATGCTCAATAACTAAGTTAGAACCATGCATATAAAGATAGATCGATATATTTAGCCTACACAACATATATATAACCTATTTAGCTTCAAAACTGAGATTCCAATTTCAGGACAGCAAACAAATCTCAGTTTTTAGGTCACCTAAACTATAAAATTTGGCAACAGAATCTAAACAAAAGTTGTTTTATTCATTTCAAGCTTTCCGGAATGTCCAAAATCATCGAATTCGGACCATATATTCAAAAGTTACGGCCGTTTTACTTAGAAGATACGCCTCAGCCTGGGCAATGAATTGCGCAGGTCAGCGACGTTCACCCACATTTTCGACCTTCTAAACGATATCAAAACACAAAACACTTAAAACAAAAGTTTTAGCTTAAGTTCTTAGTTTTCCATAAAGTGCAAGATCATCAAAATCCGATAAACCAGTCAAAAGATATGGCGAAAATACTAAGGGTGTATACTACTGATTTTACTTATTTTTACACAGGACAGCGAGTAACATTCAAGTTTTTAACCAAGCATAAGAAGGAATTTTCTCAAGTTATCTAAACAAAAGTTGTGCTATAGTTTCTAGGCTTTCCGAAAAGTCCAAAATCGTCGAATTCCGTTCAGACATTTAAAAGTTATGGTTGTTTTCGTTTCAGCATATATTGGACAATGTTGGATTTTTTTTTTTCCAAAAATTTGCTTTTATTATTTCATAGTACAAAACATCAAAACTTCAAATTTTCTAAAGAACAATCATAAACACAAAGTCATCTATTTTCTTATTCATCCATGCAATAGGTTTACATTCAATTTGTTTCCGATTTATTCAAGTTTGTTTCATTCACATTTTTAATTCAAGTCAATTTGCTCCCAATTTGAATTTAATTATTTAAAATTTTATTCCGTTTATTCAATTCCATTAACACTAATGAATTCTACTTAATCAATTATCATCCATCTAACAACCAATGCATATCAAACATTAACATCCATCCAAAATCTACACTAAATCAATTATACATTTCCAAGTCAATTTTAATTTCATACACTTCCAAGTTTATTGACATTTAGTTATATTCAAATTTAATTAGTTTCCATTTACCAATTTTATATTTCATTAAGTTTAAATTTTATTCATTCACTTATACATGTATCATTCATTTTACAGCTTAAATTTCTTTTATATTTACAACTATCAATAGATCTTTACATTTTATTTTTCACTCTCACACTGGTATATTATTTCTCTACTTATCCTTATTAGCATTTTAAACCCTTTAAGTATTTGGTAAGTTATAGTTATGCAAATAGAATATAGTTAAACAACATACAACTTCTTTTCATTTAAAGTTGAATTCTCAATTTATCAATTCTTAAGTCATTACTTAAATTTCACTATAATTTAATTTCACATTTACATTCACATATAGTATTTTCATTTTATATTAACATAATTGTGAATCACCTTTAAATGTTAATTTAAATTCCAATTATTTACTAACAATTTTATTTATATTTGCAAACCATTAATTAAATGCATATTTCATTATTCAAACCTATACTTGTATATTATCCAATTAACAATTCATATAACATTTTTGAACTTCTTAAGTATTTTGGTAAGTTATATCTAAGCTATAAAATGAACTTTAATACTATGCGAGTTTTACAGTTTCAATTTTATTTTAAGTTCATAATTTCCTAATTCTAAGGATTTCTACTTCAATTGATATTTTCACTTAGCTCTTAGGTTCATTTCTCATTTCACAATTCAGAAGTTCCTTAATGATTCAAGTCTAAATTCATTTCAATCATAAAAAAAAATCATTAATTATTAAAGAACTTAAGAATTCCACTCCCGGTTTCATTTCAAATCAAGGTTTGAAATAATATATACTTATATAATTTATATATCAAATCATACTATAGAGAATGCAAAACGAAATAAAATTTGAGTCAAAACAAGGTTTAGACAAGCTATTAAGTGGTCTCCCCCACTCGGACTCTCGAAAATAAACGCCAATGATGCGTGCACACATCATCGAAATCATTTTCTAGCGTCAAGAGAAGGGAATATAACACTTATCATAAAAAAAATCCTTCGAAAACAATTTCAACTCAATTATACTATCATATAATGCTCATATTATATTTTTCAAATTCTTGTAAGTCAATCTCAAACACCGGAATTTAAATTCCCAAATCCAAGTTAAAATTCATTTATATTCATTATCAATTGTGTTTACAAGATTTTATTTTCCTAAATCCATTGTTATTTAATCAATTATTGTAAATATTGACTGATCAAACAATAACGATAATAATCTAATATTATCATCTCCTAACAATCAATTCAATCAAAATGAATAAATATTCAAATAATTCTTTTATATAAAATATATTCCAAAATGATATTGTGTTGGTTTGTCCTATTCGAGTGTTTAGAAATTCCTATCGACGCCTTGGCGTCCCAAGTATCGACCAGAATTCATAAATACTCAACGGAACAAATTAACACAATATAAAACCATTTTATATCAAATAACAAGTACGCTCTCTCATATACACTCAACTCATTCATATAGTTTACCTCTATTTCAATGAGTTATTCCCCACTAGAGCCAAGGTTTATCGCTAAACCAAAGCTCGGATACCAACTGTAACGACCCGCCTTTTTGGACAGTTTAAACCGACGATCAAATACACATGCCGGTTCCAAACCATTAAAAAAAGGCAGATGGTTATTGGGGTAATTAAGAAAAGAAAAGAAATAAAGGAAATGAAACAACACAGAATCTCGCAGCGGAACGATAAAATATAATAGTCAAATAAACAGTTCATGAAGCTGTTTACTATACTTAGACAATTATTTATACAACATTTATCAGAGTTATACATATACAACAGAACAAATAAATAATGCAGCAGACAACATGATGCACAGATAATAATAGTAATAGTATACCAAATCTTCGTCTTCGTCCTCCAGAATAGATCTTCAAAAATCTGAAAACTCATGACTGACCCGAGCATAATGAAAAGACAAAACACTCGAGTCAGGACTAAAATATCCATATGAAAGTTAAATCAATCGTAAATAAATATGAGTGTGACGGCGTCAGAGATGTTTACGGGGTTTGACATCTCATATCCAGTGTCAACGTGCGTGCAATAACTTAAGAGATGTTACGGGATTTTCCACCTTTCAAGGATCCGTTAAACTATCTACTAGGTAGTAATGTACGCTAAGTAGATAATGTCTATCAGTAATATAAAGTATCAAAATAGCGTTAAGGCGTTACCATAATCCCCCTTAACACATTTTATATTCCCAAAAGCATATACAAGACCGTAGTTTCCCCAAAACCGGAAGTCACCAGAGGGCAATCCATATACTCAAGGTACAAACCAAAACGTAGTGATCGCGAATAGGATAATCAGTATGACAAGGTACATGAGGCGATACCAACTAGGATACTAGTAGTTGCGTGATCCGGACTGATGTTGAGCATAGCAGCTACTACCTCAACACCGCAAAACAACACTCCCAAATCAAGGGGTGCACCCAAATCAAATCACAAATGTAATAGATATGGTATCGAAGAAGTGTGTCCGCTAGAGGTGGCGAACCTCAATGGCCCGGCGCGGCTCCTGTTTTAGTCATGTCAGGGGTCATCCAATATCGTTCTCTTTCTTCAGTCAACGCGTTCACCAAACCATCCACTTCATTCTGGATCAACACTCCGCGTATAATAGTTATTAAAGTGGTTTTCGGTATCGACAGAGAGTATGTCCATATCCGATCCCGGTCTCTTTAATAACTACGTATTATTACACTGATGGCTCTTTTATATTTCAAATTGATTCATGATTGATAACAAAATATCATATTCGCTTTAAAATCAAATCCATTTCAAAATCATCATATATTCAAAATTATCAATTTTGTCCGATAAATCAATTTCACTTCAAAATTTGATTCGAATTCAATTTAGGTTATAATCTCTACTTTAACCTAGTTCGTATTTAAACCAAAGGTTTAAATATAAACATTTCCGTCTCTTTAACCAGTTTGAATTTAAGAAAATATTTTAAATAGTTTAAAATAGTTAAATAATTCAAAATAGTTTAATAGAAAATATTTAAATAGTTTAATCGAAAATAATTTGAATATAAAATGGTTTATATATAAAATAGTTTGGAAAAAATCAAAAATTATTTGATAAATAATTCCAAAGTCAAACCGGTCAACTTCCCAAATTTCCTATCCATATCAAATCCAAATTCCATTTCGATTTAATCGATTTATTCCAATTTCAACTTGAATAAATTTCTATTCCACGTAAATTTCGATTTCAATTCACAAATTTCTTTAAATTTCAATTCTATTCCAAACTAATTTAAATCTAAATTTCAAATAAATTTTCAATTCCAAACTCAAACTTGAAATATCATTTCATATCAATTTTCTTAGAAATATTCAGAGTTCGATTAAAAGTCCAATCTTTTAAAACAAATCAACTTTCAAAAATTTACACCGTATTTCAATTTTCAATTTAAATCTAAACTTTGATTTTATTTAATAATTTCGTTTACCAAGTTTAAATTCTAACATTTCGAGCTCCAATTCAAAATAATTCAATTTCCATAAATTGGATTTTATTCTTAAAATCAATTCATTTAAATAATTTCAAAACAACTTTTAAAATCATTTAATTTATCCAACTCGGTGTCCGTATATAATTTTCTAACCTATGGCCAAGTGATTAGTTATTACAATTAAATGTCAGGGATGAATATATCATTTAAATCAATCACAGTGTCATATGTATGCATAGCAGGATATATATAAACAAATAAACATCCAAACATTTAAATCTCAACCAATAACATCCATCGAAATACATCATCCAATAGGCAATACAATTCATGGCAATTTCATATTTATCAATGTCAGGTAATTTAATCGCAATTCAGTTTTAGTTTAAATTTAACTGTCAATTTAATTTTTTTAACGGTGAATTCAAATGACAGTCAATATGATAATTAAATTTTATCAAACAACAACAAATAAAAATCATAACTATGTATAATGTCAAATTTAACTAGCATAAAGATATTCAGTACGTTGTGAGCGTTATAAAACACTCACCTTGATTTTACGATTTTAAATCAAATCGAACGACGTTCGATTTAACATAAAATTTTAATGAGCTCCAAACACTTTCGGATCTGCACTGCAGCGCAGCTCTCATCTCCGTGATTCCGGCGCTTCTTCCCCAACGTGAAATTCACGTATGCAAACCCATTAGCCGCCGATCTTCAAGCAATTTTCATGACCACCTCGTCGACTTCCAGAACGATCAGCTAGCGCCACCACGAAGCCCTTCACCAGAGCCATCTACGCGCCAAGTTTCATCCCGTCATTCGCCGTCGTTTGCACGCAATCCAAGGAAATACGTACACACTTCCAAGTCAGATCTGGACGAATCCATGAAAAATTAGCATACATCAACCGTATGGATTTGAAGAGATCGTCGAGATCTACACTTTTGCTTTTGGAATTTTTCAATTTCCTCGAACGGATTGAGAGATATTAAGGAAAGAAGATCGGCAATTTCTGGCCATGGAATAGGTGGCGGCCATGATTTAGAATTAGGGTTTCTGGATTAAAATAATAATAAAAATGTCTCGGTTTGCATGCGTATTTATATAGGTAGGTCCAAAATCATCCGAACTCCAATCGAGACGTGCCGCCAGGCGTTTATAAGGTTTTACCCCCATTCCGGACGCAATGGAACTAGTTTCACGGCCTAATTCGATCATATCTGGAAGATAGCTTTTCGAAGTCGATTATTTTAATTAAATTCGAAATTAAATTTCTACGCGTTTCAAGCTCGCACGGCCAAACGACAAGTCCAATTGCTATGAAAATTGAAATCCTACCATAATTTACTATTACGGATCCGATGAAACAAGTTTCATCGAAATCCGAGACTGTTTGAAAAATGGCTATTTTAACTCGTCAATTAAATATTAAAATATTCAATTTTCACAAATTTACTTTTAATTCGATTTTAAAAGTTATACAACATCATCCTAACTTTAATATGATAAAATAGAATTTTACAAATCATTTTTAATCATATTAAACCCGTTATCCAATTATTCAAATAATTTCAAATATTAAATTATTCAACAAATTACATTAATATTCATTTTCCTTCAAAAATCACCTTAAATTTTCTAATTAAAATAGCTAAAAATACGGGTCGTTACATTTAGAGTGGCTTCTTAAGTACGATTGTATATTTTTAATTGTATTGTATTATCATTTTTTTATTTCCAATGCGTTTCTCGCCCGTACAAGCAAACAGAACGCTACGAAAATTGAAATCCGATAATAACTAACTATTACGGATCCAATGAAACTAGTTTCGTCAAATTCCGAGACCGTGCCTCGGAAGGCTGTTTTTAAATATCGAGCTAAACGATATAATTTCAAAATTGAACAAATTTACTTTAAATTAAATTCTAACCATTCTATTACCTTCGGTATCATCATTATAAATTGTATAAGCCTTCAAATTATTTTTACACGCTTAAAACTGAAGATTCAACAATTTACCCAATTCCATTCTATTAAATCCAATAACTCAATTGCTAAATAATAATATTATTTGAATTCAAGTTAAAATTAACTTTTAAATGTTTAAAGTCAATTAATTATTCCATTTTAAATTGTTAAAAATTTCGGGCCGTCACATTAATATTAAATTAATTTTCAAACATTGATTAAATGAAGTTTTAATTAATAGTTAAGTGATCAATTAAGATAAAAAAGTTTATCTTTAATTAATTAAGGTGGATAATTAATTGATTAATTAATCTAGGTGATCAATTAAAGAATAATTACTTGATGGAAGTAATTAAAAGGATAATTACTTAATGTAATTAATTGAAAGGTTAATTACTTAATGAAATTAATTACTTAATGTAATTAATAAAACATTTTTACTTAATGTAATTAAGGGTTAATTACTTAGTGTGATTACTTAAAGGATAATTAATAGGTTAATTAAGATTAATGGTTAGTTAATTATCAATTGAAGGTGAATTACTTTAATGTCATCAAAAGTTGATTAATTAATGTAATTAATTAAGGATAATTAATTACTTAAAGGTTCATTACTTAATGTAAGTAATTAAAAGATAATTAGTGATTTAAGGATAACTAATAAAAGACTAAAGGTTGATTAATAAAATGACTAAAAATAATTAATTAAAGGATAATTTTTTTAATAAAAAGAATAATTAATTAAAGGTTAATTAATAATAAAGGGTTAATTACTTAATAATTAAAGTTAATTAATTAATTAGAGGATGATTAATTGATGTAACTAATTAAGGGTTAATTAATTGGTGTAATTAACTTAAGGTTAATTAATTAATGTGATTAATTAATTAATCAAAGGCTAATTTATTAATATTAATTAAGTAGGGTTAGAAAATTAATTCATTGATAATTAATCTATTTTGAGATTAATTAAATTAATTATAAACATGCAAATGATTAATCTTGCCTATGGATGATTGGATTATATTGAATGCTTTGAATTGTTTGAATATCTCTAATGTGTAATATGTGATGTTCTGTGATGTGAATTTTTTTGGATTGAGCTGTGATGAATGTAATTTATTTATCTGTGATGAATTTACATATTTATCTGTGAATGGAAGATAAGCGTTATAGGATTATGCCGCTTATCGATATTGTTGTGCTTGAATTGATGATGTTGTGTTACTTTGTTGTTTCCTGTGAAACCCTTGGACTACACAACACACACGCAAATATGGATTTCACAGGAAACTGTTTAAGTCACGAATATTTTTAATTTTGATATTATTTTATTCAAAATGGTTTTAAAAGTTGAATTTTGAATCCAAAATGGTTTGGAAGTGATTTTAATAACTTTTAAAAAGGAAGTTTGGAATTGAAATTTTTTGTTTTGAAATTAAAATAATTCAATTTGAATTCAAGATTTGAAGTTGAGTTCTATGTATATATGTTTATAACTTTGGAAACTATGGTATAAAAAGGTTATATAGGTTATAAATTGTATATGTATGTATTTTAAACCATTTTTAAAGTATTATGAATGAATTTGTTTGGGAATTTAAATTTAACCCAAATAGAGCTTGCTGGATACGGCAGTTCTCTGATTTTCTAATGTATACTTTAAAAGGCTGTAACTTGAATAAATTTAATAGGATTTTCCCGAAATGAAGTATTTTTTTCAAATGATAATGGCTTTCACATAAAGAAAGAATTTCTAGTTTTTTTGAAAGGATTTCAAATTTGAAATGGAAATTTTTTTGAAAGGTATGAATGAATCTTTGTTAAAGATTGGTGAATCGTGTTTCAAAATTAAAAAGGATCTTAAAAGGTGACTCTTTTGTTTAAACAATTAAAGTGGAAATTTGTTTAAACCATTCATAAGGAAAGGTTTTGGGATAAAGGTTGTGACTTAACTAAGATCCCAATATATCCATATGTTTTTAAAATTAGCGCTTATTATTCCGATTAGCCGAGAGAGGACTTTATGTCATAAAACACATTCCGAATTAATGATAGGACGAAATGGATGACAATTTAAGACGATGGTGAAGAGTAGGTAGTTTCGGGAACGAAAGGATTACCTATCGAATTTGTCTTGTGATAACCCGGATTTTTGGGAAATAATAATACGGTAATCTTCTTTTATAAATTATTTAAAATGATCTAAAAAATTTCTTTTTTCAAGCAAACAAGACAAGTGTTTGTTATGTATATTTATTTTTGAAATTCAATTAAGACATCTTAAAAATAAATGGAATTTAAAATAATATGTATGTATGATTTTAATAGTATACAATTAGCTTTATATCATTTTCATTTAAATTATATATAGCTCAATAAAGGAGAAGTTTAAATATTAAAACACTAAAAACATTTATTAATATAAAACTAAATGGAATTTTTTTTATAAATATATATATCAAAAACATATTAATACATGAAATTACAAATGTAAATTAATTCTCTATGCTTTGTAACATGTGTAAATTAATTGAAACATGTTATTGACAAATGTAAGTTAATTCAATAAGTGTCTTAATTTTTATTTCTTTTTTTAGTAAAAAGATAAAACTAAGTTCATAACCTCTCTACTCTCTCTATCTCATTCGTTTTATCTCTTCAATTTCAAAACAAAGAAAGCAAAATCCTGTATGCCATAACAAGTAAATAAAACCAAAAGTTAAAAAAACAACCTCCTTCAAATCTTCAAATTGAAGCTAAAAAAATTCAAAGAGGATTCAGCAACATTAGATCCAAGCTAGGATTCAAATCATAGTAGCAGTTCAGTTTTCCAGTTTCAAAAAAATCAACTTCCAGGTAGAAGCTTCTCTATTCTTCTTTAAACTGTGAGTAAACAGTTTTTTTAAAAAAGCTTTAAATTTGTTTAGAACTTTGTTGCATGTAGTAAAATTTTAAGTAAATTGTAATAAGTGTTTTCTTGATTATTTTATATGATTTAATGTGTATATATATGAATATATTGAGTACATGTCTGACATTAGTGATTTTGCTCTGTTCTTCACTTGCATATTACAAATAAGAAAAGAAAATTTTAACTGCTCTTCACCTGATACTCTTTAGACTTCAATATATAAACAAAATCAGTTTGTTATATCAAGATAACAATTTAAAAATGTTTCCAAATTTAATCTAAGCCGGTTTAATGAAAAGGGAAGAAGAACAGTAGAATTTTAATACTCATCAAAATCTCGACATTATTAATTTGTTGTTTCAGGGTTATAATCAGATTTGATATCAAAAACTAGGATTTTAAAAATGAAATCTTGATTTTTAGGTTTTAAAATAAAGAGGAAATGTAGCTTGATTAGAAATTGGGTTTTAAGCATTTGCGGGTGATCGAGATGATGTGGAAGGTCAGGATCAATGTCGAAGGGAGGGAAAAGGTTGACGAACCGGGCAAAATTGCTCGATGATTTTATCATCCATCGAGGCGTTGGCGAGGCTTCGACTTAGGGTTTTGAGTTCTGATGGTTATGTATGGGTTCACGAGAGGTTTGCGGCGACGATGGGAAATTGGACTCGATCGGTTGTGGGGGAAAATGAAATGTGGTCTTTGGCGAACCCATAGGCGGAGTATTGTGATTACTGGTCCTCGGAGGCGCCGGGTAGAGGAGATTTTTTTGTCGAAGGTTTCTGTTCCAGTTCGACAATTTAGGCTCGATTTTGATTTTGATTTTGATGCTCGGGTTGGATGGTCGGAATCGAAGGTGGGGTTGGTCAATGACTTGTCGACGGTAGAAAGAGGGGTCAGATTGTCGGCGATCTCATGTATACGTGCACGAGTGTTGTTGTGTATCAGTATTAGTGTCGAGGAAGAAGAAGCATCTTTGGGTGGAGCTCGGGAAAAGGTAGGGATTGCACGAGTCAGGCTTCGGGGTTTCGAGTGGATTTAGTTGTTTATAATATTGAAAGTTTCAAAACCAAAACAAACAGAAAAAAAAAGAATTCGACTCGGGTTTTAGGATGAGTTTTCCAGGCTTGTCTCGGTCATTTGTTTTGTTTGTTTCCAGGTTGAAAATAAGTAGAAAACTAGATTTTATTATAAAAAAAAATTGGTAAAATTTTAACATAGTTTCAAAGCAAACAAGTAATGCAAGTTTGAAACCAAACGTTAAACAAGGTTTCAAAACCAAATAAAAAGAAACAAGTTTTCTAAAATAAGTATTTATCAAATTTTAAACAAGTTTCAAAGATCAAATTTTACAGATAAATGTTCTAAAAATTGATTTGTCTTAAGAAATTCTATATTAGGTTAACTTTGTAATTAAATTCCTAAATGTTTCAATATGATAAGATGATGTTGAAATAGGATGTGATTGAGGTAAGAGTATTAAACTTTAATTAATAAAAGTATATTCAAATGGTTTTGTATAAAATGATTACAAACTTTAAAATTTATAAGGTCTAATTGATAATAAGATAGTTAATTATTTAATATAATTAATTAAAGAGTTAATTAACTAATGTAAGGAATTAAACTATAGTTAATTACTGAATGTAATTAAGGGTAATTAATGAATGAGATTAATTAAAGATTACTTATTAAATGTAATTAATTAAAAGAGTAATTAATGAAAGTAATTAGAGGATCATTATTTAATTAATGAGAGCAATTAAAGGTTAATTGATGTAAATGGTTAAAGAAGAATTAATTTATGTAATTAATTAAAGGCTAATTACTTAATGTAATTATAGAATAATTAATCAAGGAAGATTAATCGAGAAAAATATTTAAAAGTGATTTATTTATTGGTTTCTAATTAAGTAATCTTAAGTAAGCAGGATTTAATGGTAATCTAAGTGACTAAAATTAATGATTAATTTAATTGGAGATTCATTAAATTAATTACGAATTATATTTCTAATAAATCTTTCTTATGGATGATTGAATGATATTGGATGAATTAGTTATTTGATATCTTTGATATGTGATTTGTGGTGCTTTGTGATATGAGATATCTTGGTTGAACTGTGATATTTCAGGTTATCTACCTTAGATGAAGTGTTATGTGTATATGAAATCCTGAATATAAACTGTATTGTTTAAACTTAAACATTTGGCTTAATGAATAAGTTTGGATTCGAAGAGGTTGGGATCGGGTATCAGGAAATATCCAAAACCACTTCGATTCTTTATAAATTTGAGTTTAGAACCTAACAGGTTGGAATTGGAATAAATTAAGTAACTTGGCCTTTAACCGAGCAATAGTTCTTGGATATTGTTTGTAATAAGTGATGGACTTTGAGAACCCGTAGTGAGATACGAGATACCCGGGTTTTCAATTTAGTTTTATAACCTAGCATGTTATATTATATGGGTTTACTCACGCTGGTTTCCAGCCTGTCCCGAGTATTACTTTGATGTAATGGTCGGGTCAGAGGAGTATTACAGATTTTCTGGTTAGGACGTTCTGGAGCTCAGGAGGCAAGCTGGATGGCAGGAACGTATGGAGTGTATTCCACTGTGATATATTGTAGTTTACCTGGGGCATGTTGATTTTATCAGTCCAATGTTTTGTGTAAATGTTGTAACTCTGATGTATTGATGTAAATTAACTGATATAGTTTTCCTTTATATAACTGCTACTATTTGATATTATATTTTGATCCGCTACGAATGTGAGAATCTGTGTTTCATTTCTGTTTCTTCTTATATCTCTTTTCTTTTTTTCTAACTATCTATAATTTTCAGGATTGAAAACTCTGGGTCGTTACAGTTGGTATCAGAGCTAAAGGCTAAGCGAGAACCTTGGCTCTGTTGGATTTACTCATTAAGGATAGGGTCAGTGATACCCTAGAATGAGTTGAGTGTAGTATATATGAGTGCATTTTTTTATTTTCTTATAAAAAGATTCTAAAATGGTTTCAAAATCAGTTTTTATAAAAGCCTATATTCTGATAAAATTTCTAATTATTATATATATTAAGAAATTGGTTGTTGATTATTGGAATTAAATAAAATAATGGGAATTAAGTGGTAATAGTAATACAATCAAATTGAAAATTTAATAAAGATAAGTTTGAAATGGATTCAAACTAAAATTAAAATCTTGAATTGGAAGGAATGTTTTTAGAATAAGATAATAGTGAAATGGTTTCCAGTTGTAATAACCTTGGTTATTATCCAAAAATAATGAAAAGTTTTAAGGAAGTAGACTTAGTTTGAGTATAACTTGTAAATTAAAGTGGATTTAAATTGTGAAGTTTTGAATCTGAAGTCTAGAAATATTTGAAATTGTTTTCAAAATGTTAAAGAAGTGATAAATAATATTATTCAGACTATTATTGAATATAGCCTTATTTTAAAATATGAAGTTGTTCGAAAACTTTAAAAGAATTTGTTTCGAAATTAAACCAAAGTTGGTTTAAATTTTAAATTTTGGCTTGGTGGGCCAAGAAGTAAATATGTATATATGTGTGGATATATATAATATCATAGATGATTTGAAATAAACTCTAAGGTGTTGAGTTTTGATTTCCCTGAAATGTGATGTAAAACCCAAAATGACATAAGTTTTGAACTTATAAGTGGGAAAGAATTTTGAAATTTGAGGTGGGAATTCAAATTTTAGTAAGAATATGGGATCAAATTGAATTTAACTTAAAAGACGTTAAATAAGTTTGGAATGAACAACCTGAATTGAAAATTTGAAGATGAAATTAAGATTTAACTTAGGAAAGTTGAATGGGTTATTTGGAAGGTGTTATGTGTGATCACGAGCAGGTTTGAGATCTGGGAAGGAGTAGCGAATGCTATTGATGGATGTTTTTAAATAAATTGGAAGTTTATTTATCCTAATATCATCCTGTTATTGTCAAAAATTTTGAAATAGTAAATTGTGTAGTTTAAAATGAATTAAGAAATGGATTGGAGTAATATGTATGTCCATTGCAGAAATTAAATGGAAATAGACAGGAAATTGAACTTGTGGAGATGAAATTTACTTTGAAATTAAGATTTAAATGTTCAAAAGGAAACTAGGAAATTTAAATTGTTGAGGATTAGGTTCAAAAATTGAAATTTGTTAATAAATTGGATTTCAAAGATCAAATTATTTAAAAAAAAGGATTTGAATTATTATTTGAACCTAGAAATAGGTTTATGGAGAAGTTAGGTTGATTTGACTTAAGAGAATTAAATCAACATTTGAAAATTTAACTTGAATTTTTATAATTCGAGATGATTTAAAAAGTGGAAATTTGAATTGGGATTAATTCAAACAGGAATTGAAATGATTTGAAATTGAAGTGGGTTCAATTTAAAATTAGTCCAAATTGATTTGAATAAGTTGGAACTGTGATTAAAGTTGAATAGGTTTAAAATTCAAATGGTATTTGATTTGAATTTGGACAGAAATTGAAGTTAATTCAACTTGAATTGGGGTTAAATCAATTTCAATATAAATTGAAGTTATTTAAATTGGAATTAAGTCAATTCGAATGGAAGCGGAAATTTTTGGAATTGATCAGTTTGGCTCTGGACTATTTTCAAAATAATATAAACCTATTTTTCCAAGCTATTTACTATACACAGCCTTTCTTTTTTAAACACCAAACTATCTTATACTTATTTTATAACTACTTTTGGAACTATTTAACTATTTTACAACTGTTTTATAAGCTAATTACTATTTTTCAACTACTTTATAACTAATTACTTATTTTCAACTACTTTATAACCAATTACTATTTTATAACTATTTTACAATTATTTAAAAATTTCTACAACTATTTGACTATTTTCCAACTATTTTACAATTACTTAACTTTATAGCTATTTTACAATTAATAACTATTTTTCAACTATTTATCTATTTATAAAACTTTTTCAAGCTCTGTTCTAAATTTAAGCTAGACAGAGTTCAAACTGATTATGATTAAATATCCATTGGAGATAAGAATTGAAGTGATAATCCAAAAGAGGAATGAAGCAATTGTGAATAAGTGAATAGAAATTAAAGTAAATGTGAATAGAAAGAGAATTGGTTTGGATAATAATCAATGAGGATAGATACGTAGGTTGTACGTATATTATTCTATTCGTATAGTGATTTGATCAAGATTCGAGCATAGAATTTTGAGACAGTATATCGATCCGAGTTGGGATTTATTTTTCACTCGATTTTCGACGGCGAATCTGGATATGGGTTTTGTTTGGTTCTGGATATTCTCTATCATAGTTATGGCTGTGCAAGGAGAATGACATTTTCTGATCAAGAAACCAGATCTGAGTCCACACTAGGAAGTCGGGTGGACGATACTAGTTCGGAAGAGAAATTGTGTGATTGAGTGAGCGATCAGATTGATATAACATACAGATGATACATGTACATCGTACGGGTTTGAATGAAATTGATATTGAAAATGTGAGGATAAGAACTGTAAAATGGTTTTTGAAATGAAAAGTATATTTTGTGAAATATATGATGAAATAAAGTGGAAATTGGATATTTCTGTGGTAGAAATTTACTTTAAGGAAGTAATATAGCAAGTGACTTTATAGAATAGTCAAATTTGAATATTTGATTTGGAATAAACAAAGTTACATATCTTTGTTATATGAGATAAATCTCATTTTGTTGAATCTATTGTCGGATGAAAATGGTTTTTGAAAAGTATTTAAATTATAAAAAGGAAATTTATAAAAGTATGAAGTGATCCAAAGATTTTCAAAGTTATATCTATATCTATATCTATATCTATATATATATGAAGGATTTTATGAGAATGATTTTGGGAAAAGGTTTAGGAACCTATGGATTTTGGAAAGGCTTTTGAATTGTAGGGAAAAATCAATTTTGGAAATTTGGAAAGCCTAGTTTGAGAATTATCGATTTTGGAATAATCGATTTTGAGAAAAGGAGATTTATATGGGATTCATATCAGGTGTATGATTTGAAAGATACTATAAGTGTATTGTATAAAGTGTTTTGAGATTGGCTCTGGGGAAAAAGGCGCTCCCTTGAAATGAACTTCTCAAGAGTGCCACAGGGTGGTACTGCCTTGATCCCTAAGGGGGGTTCTAAAGTGGATCATGTGAGGAAGTCCGGACAAACTGAAGTTCCTGAGGATTATTGGGTAGCCGAAGTCGAAGGCGCTGATGCCTACAGGGCATTTGGGTTATGTTGTGATGACAGTATAACTCGATGTCACTGCGATCTACTCTGGACCATAGCGAAAAACGTATGGAGGTGAGCGCTTTACATTTGATTTTGCCGGGATGACAACGTAACATCGATAGACTGCGATCTATGGTCGCGTGGAGTGAAGAAGTTTCATTTTTGGCAGCGAAATTCGAGGGCGCTGCTGCATAAAGTTATATGGGTTTTTGTTGTGATAGCAACGTAACCCCAGGTGTAGTTGCGATCTGTAGCGAGTTCCATGGCGTGATCGTGGGGCACGGCGTGCCTATAATTATCTATGGATTTTGCCGGGATGGCAACGTAACCATCGGGATAACTACGACCATGGATGGGGGTGATGATTTCTAGGGAATTCTCACCAAAGATATTTGCTCTATTTTCAAAAATGTTTTCTATATTTTCAACAAAATATTTTTCAAGTATTTTCACTCGGTATTGAAAATGGGTCTGCTAAGTACTTATAGATTTTTAGTTTTACGCCTGATCAACGTATGACCGAATTTCTGTGAGAACGAGGATGGACTCGTTGAAACATCGAGTTATAAAAAGTAATTTTGTAAAACTATTTTGGCCATATCATATAGATTTTGATGTATTTTAAAAAAATCTAAATAAAAGAGTAATGTAACTGATATTAAGTATTTTAATAAAATTCTGACTTTATTCCTTTTCGGGGATGAAAAGATTCTAAGGGGGAAGGAATATGATAACCTGGATTTTTGGGAAATAATAATATGGTAATCTTCTTTTATAAATTATTTAAAATGATCTAAAAAATTTCTTTTTTCCAAGCAAACAAGACAAGTATTTGTTATGTATATTTATTTTTGAAATTCAATTATAAGACATCTTAAAAATAAATGGAATTTAAAATAATATGTATGTATGATTTTAATAGTATACAATTAGCTTTATATCATTTTCATTTAAATTATATGTGGCGAAATAAAGGAGAAGTTTAGATATTAAAACACTTAAAACATTTACTAATATAAAACTAAATGGAATTTTTTAATATATATATATATATATTAAAAACATATTAATACATGAAATTACAAATATAAATTAATTCTCTATGTTTGTAACATGTGTAAATTAATTGTAACATGTTATTGACAAATGTAAGTTAATTCAACAAGTGTCTTAATTTTTATTTCTTTTTTTAATAAAAAGATAAAACTAAGTATATAACCTCTCTACTCTCTCCATCTCATTCTTTTTATCTCTTCAATTTTCAAAATAAAGAAAGCAAAATCCTGTATACTATAATCATTAAACAAAACCAAAATTTGAAATAAAAACAACCTCCTTCAAATTTTCAAACTGAAGCTAAGAAAATTCAAAAAGGATTCAACAACATCAGATCCAAGCTAGGATTAAAATCATAGCAACAGTTTAGTTTTCCAGCTTCAAAAAAAATCAACTTCCAAGAAGAAGCTTCTATGTTCTTCTTTAGATGTGAGTAAACAATTTTTTTTAAAAGTTTTAAATTTGTTTAGAACTTCGTCGCATGTAGTAAAATTTTAAGTAAATTGTAATAAGTGTTTGTTTGATTGTTTTATATGATTTCATTTGTGTATATATGAATATATTTGAGTGCATTTCCGAGCATCAGTGATTTTTCTCTGTTCTTCGCTTCCAGATTACAAATAAAAAAAGAAAATTTTAACTGCTCTTCATCTGATGCTCTTTAGACTTCAATATATAAACAAAATCAGTTTGTTATATCAAGATAACAATATTAAAAATGTTTCCAAGTTTAATCTGAAGCCGGCTTAAAGAAAAGGGAAGAAGAAGAGTAGAATTTTAATACTCATCAAAATGTTGACATTATTAATTTGTTGTTTCAGGGTTATAATCAGATTTGATATCAAAAACTAGGATTTTAAATCTTGATTTTTAGGTTTTAAAATAAAGAGGAAATGTAGCTTGATTAGAAATTGGGTTTTAAGCATTTGCGGGTGATCGAGATGATGTGGAAGGTCGGGATCAATGTCGGAGGGAGAGGAAAGGTTGACGAACCGAGCAAAATTGTTTCATAATTTTAACATCCATCGAGGCATCGGCGAGGCTTTGACTTAGGGTTTTGAGTTCTGATGGTTATGTCTGGGTTCGTGAGAGGTTTGCAGCGACGATGGGAAACTGGACTCGATTGGTTGTGGGGGAAAATGAAGTGCGGTCTTTGGCAAACTCATAGGCGGAGTATCGTGATTGCTGGTCCTCGAAGGCATCGAGCAGAGGAGATTTTTTGTCGAAGGTTTTTTTCCCAGTTCGACTATTTAGGCTCGATTTCGATTTCGAGTTTGATGCTCAGGTTGGATGGTCGTAATCGAAGGAGGGGTTGGTCAATGACTTGTCGAAGGTAGAAAGAGGGGTCAGATCGTCGGTGATCTCCTGTATACGTGCACGAGTGTGGTTATGTATCAGTATTAGTGTCGAGGACGAAGAAGCATCTTCGGGTGGAGCTCGGGAAAAGGTAGGGATTGCACGAGTCAGGCTTCGGGGTTCCGAGCAGGATTAGTTGTTTATAATATTGAAAATTTCAAAACCAAAACAAACCAAAAAAAAGAATTCGACTCGGGTTTCGGGATGAGTTTTCCAGGCTTGTCTCGGTCTCTTTTTTGTTTGTTTCCAGGTTGAAAATAAGTAGAAAATCGGATTTTATTAAAAATAAATTTGGTAGAATTATAACATAGTTTCAAAGCAAACGAGTAATGCAAGTTTGAAACCAAACATTAAACAAGGTTTCAAACCCAAATAAAAAGAAACAAGTTTTCTAAAGATAAGTATTTATCAAATTTTAAACAAGTTTCAAAGATTAAATTTTACCGATAAATGTTCTAAAAATTGATTTGTCTTAAGAAATTCTATATTAGGTTAACTTTGTAATTAAATTCCTAAGTGTTTCAAAATATGATAAGATGATGTTGAAATAGGATGTGATTAAGGTAAGAGTATTAAACTTTAATTAATAAAAGTATATTCAAATTGTTTTGGGTAAAATGATTTCAAGCTTTAAAATTTATAAGGTCTAATTGATAATATGATAGTTAATTACTTAATATAATTAATTAAAGAGTTAATTGATTAATGTAAGTAATTAAAGGATAGTTAATTACTGAATGTAATTACGGGTAATTAATGAATGAGATTAATTAAAGAGTACTTATTAAATGTAATTAATTAAAAGAGTAATTAATGAAAGTAATTAGAGGATCATTATTTAATTAATGAGAGTAATTAAAGGTTAATTGATGTAAATGGTTAAAGAAGAATTAATTTATGTAATTAATTAAAGGCTAATTACTTAGTGTAATTAGAGAATAACTAATCAAGGATGATTGATTGAGAAAAATAATTAAAAGTGATTAATTAATTGGTTTGTAATTAATTAATGTTAAGTAAGCAGAATTTAATGGTAATCTAAGTGATTAAAATTAATGATTAATTTAATTGGAGATTAATTAAATTAATTAGGAATTATATGTCTAACAAATCTGGCTTATGGATGATTGAATGATATTGGATGACTTATATTATTTGATATCTTTGATATATATTTTGTGATGCTTTATGATATGAGATACCTTGGTTGAACTGTGATATTCCAGGCTGTCTACTTGAGATGAGTTGTTGTGTGAATATGAGATCTTGAATATAAATTGTATTGTTTAAACTTAAACAATTGGCTTAATGAATAACTTTGGATTCGAAGAGGTTAGGGTCGGGTATAAGTAAATATCTGAAACCACTTAAGTGTTTAATAAATTTGAGTTTAGAACCCAACATGCTAGAATTGGAATAAATTAATTAACTTGGCCTTTAACCGAGCATTTGTTCTTGGAAATTATTTGTAATAAGTGATGGACTTTGAGAACTCGTAGTGAGATATGAGATACTTGGGTTTTCAATTTAGTTTTATAACATAACATGTCATATTATATGGGTTTACTCACGCTGGTTTCCAGCCTGACCCAGGTGTTACTTTGATGTGATGCTCGGGTCAAACCAAGTATTACAGATTTTCAGGTTAGGGCATTCTTGTGCTTAGGAGGCGAGCTGGATGGCATGAACATATGGAGTGTATTCCGCTTTGATATATTGTAGTTTATATGGGACACGTTGATTTCATCTATCTTGTGTTTTGTGTAAATGTCGCAACTCTGATGTATTGATGTAAATTAACTGATACAGTTTTCCTTTGTATAACTGCTATTATTTGATATTATATTTTGATCCACTGTGAATGTGAGAATCTGTGTTTCATTTCGGTTTCTTCTTCTATCTCTTTTCTTTTTTTCCTAACTATCTGGAATTTTTGGGATTGAAAACTTCGAGTCGTTACATCTCTACACTGAGTTGCTCCGGTATAGAGATATCCATATGTGATGGGGAGTCCGATCAGGATTGTCAATGTCCGAATTTGCAAGGGCTTCTTTGAAATGCCTTCAGTTCCATTCAGACCAAGATGACTTATATGGACGTACGTCTGGCGTTACGCTTTGAGATGTAAAGCTTGTTTCTATCAAATACATTTCTGTTTGGTGGTGGAGAATTTATTCTCTTAGCTTAACACCCTTCTCTGAGACGTACGAGCTCAGAGGTTATGTAGCTGATATTTCCTAGTGATATATTCCCAACTTGGTAAGGTGGCATGCTAAATGTTGTTGATCATTTTTTGATCGAAGCATGGCTTTTGTGAAAAGCATAGCTTTATGACGAGACTTTATCGAACCTCACAACCTCGAAAATGGCCGAAACAGGAAGGATGCATCAAGGTTATGAGGGTCGCGCCCTTTAGGGTATGTGCATTTCCTTATGGATAAAAAGTGGCATCGTGGTATGGAGCCCAGATATTTAACATATGTGGTTGCTGCAATTTGTTGGTGAATCTTGGGATAAAGGTCGATGACTATCGAGGGATGGCATACTCGTGTTAGTAGTTACCTAGTTACAGAGGTGTACCCATTTGGTGAAGGAAGTTCCTTAGCCTTGACCATTTGTTGGAAACCCAATCACCCAATACGCGCCCTGTACGGTTTTAGTTGTAGAACCTACCATCTAATACGGTAGATATAGTAGGAATACAATAATGGTACGTATGCTGGCTAAGATTAATATTATAGTTTCGAAGATGTATTTTGCCTAATACAAACAAAAATGAATTGTTGTACCTGCAAATTTGCCTCAGTAAATACCTTCCCCTGAACTTCTTTATATACATATTATTGTTAGTTCGTTCAACATAGCATATAAAACCTGAAACAAAGAATTGTTGGCAAACATTCCCATCTATACAAACTAAAATAGTATTCTAACTGAAGCATCTTCAACAAGGCAAGAATTTTGGAAAGCAAAATAGTTTCCAGTTATTAAAGTTCAAAACTGTGCTCTGCTCCTTTTCTTTAATCAGGTGAGTAACATTTTCTTTCTTTAATTACTTAAGTTTTAAAAGCTAATACATGTTGATATTTGGATGCTTAAATATATGGTGTATATTATTTATTCATTTTTTTTTCTGAATGCTGTGTGGTGGTGAGATTCTGTATATGTCAAACCTGCATATCCAAAACTTCCTTGGATTTGTTCTGTTGTTCATTTATTTTAAGTAACTTAAATTTCTAAAACTTGAGTATTTAAACTAGTTGCAAAGTTTAAAATATGGAATAAATAGGATCTGTATGTATATACTTTTCTGTGCATGGGGATGTAGAATGGATACATATTAAAGACACAGTAAACAAATTTATCCATTTATTCCCAGGTTTAAGCTGATTCAATCATTTTCATTTCTTGATCTCATAGCCTTTAAGATTTACAATACAAACAGAAATTGTTTGTTCCATCCTAGTTTAGAGTATGAGTTTTATTAAAGTTGAAATAAACTTGTGTATTGTTCTGAAAAATCAAATTTACAGGGCAAATCTTGAATAAGTGAAAACCCAAACTTTTTAATTTATGAAATCAGTATTATAACTGGAATACGTCATCAAAAATATGATTTTTAAGCATGATCTGTTGATTTTTAAGAATCTGGTTTAAGAGCAGTTTAATTTTGTTTGAAAATTGAATTTCGATCAATTTCTGATGATCGACCGATTCGTGGTGGTCGAGTTCGTGGCTGGAGATGGAGAAGCCTATGGGGGTGTCTGGAAAAATGGTCAGAGGGGGGCACGGCCACAGTGATGACAACGGCAAGTGATTGAAGTTTGTAAACCTTGTTTTTGCTATGGATGAGTTTTGGTCTCGTTCGATGACCAGAAGTGATCGAGCGTTATGGGTTTTGGGGAATCTGTAGAGGGATGGTAGGTGAAGCTGTGGCTAGTGGAGGTGGTTCTCTGGTGGTCGGAGGAGCAAGGGCGACGCATTGTCAGGTTTGGGTGATGGTCCTGCTTGTATTTCCCAGGTTGGAACTTCGAACTCGTTTTTGATTCAAGCTATTGTGATGAGTTCTGGTGATCGCAATCACGTCAGGTGAGGGTCGTTGGTGAGTGGGTGCCTGAGTGGATGGTCGGCGTTGGTTGGGGCCACGGTGCATGTGCACCGTGCCATTGAAGTTGGGATTACTGTTTTCTATGTGCAGTTTTTTTTGTTAGGGAAGACTCGAGTTTAATCGAGTGTTGACTCGAAGCAGAGGAGGGGGAAACTCGAAGCAAATCTGATTTTCTCTCGAGTCGGTGTTGTTTCCAGTTTTTGTAAAACCTGGCAGCAGCATTTGTTCACTGCAATTTCAAATGAAACCTGTTAAAGAAATTAAATAGTGGATTTAAAACTAAGTTCAAATTCAGCTTGCAGTAAGAGTTCAAACCTATATTTTGAAATCTAAATAAAGTTTAATATCTAAATGAGTTTCAGGTGTACCAACTGGAAATTTCCAGTTTGTTTTAAAAATATTTAAAACTGAAATAAAGGCTCTAACCATAGTTTAAATTTGAATTTTTAAGGTATTGATTCAAATGAATATTGATATCTTAAGATTTTAAAATAGATTTGGATGTGAGATATCGAGTTTTGAAAGGTTAATTGTTTCAATAAATATTTAACTTGATTTTGAAGATTCTTTTAATTTAAATTTTTGAATGAAAAGTAAATAAATGGTTTAACTTGAAATTGCAAGTTGAAATACAAATGTATTTTGAGAATTTAAATTTAAATTAAGATTTAAGTAGTTAAATTTAAAATATTTTTCTTATACAAGTTCATATATGTAGAAAATAAACGTTATCTACGTTTATTTAAAAGATTTTAAATTTAATTTAAATTATATTCATTTTGAGTTTTAAATTCAAATGATATTTGAATTTAAATTGTAATGTTGATAGAGTCATAGATAAAGAAGTAAATTATCGTAAGAATAAAAGGTTAATTAAGAAATGACTTATGTATTAATAGTTTAGATCAATTTATAATTGGAAATTAATTAAGAAAGTAATATTATTAGTTAATAAAGATAATTAACTTAAGATTACTAATTAATTTATTAATGTGATTAAATTTTTGGTAATTAATCAATTAGGTAATCTATTGTAAATGGTTAAGTGTAATTACTTGATAAAAGTAATTAAGAGATTAATTACCTTTTTGTAATTAATTTTGATTAAATGGTTAATTTAAGTTAATTAATTTATCATTTGATTAATTCATAAATGTAAAGTACTTAGTGTATGCAAAGGAGCAGAATTACTTAGGGAAGTAATTAAGGTTAATTACTGAATGTAATTAATAAAAGATGATATGTTAATAAAGTAATTTGGATAATTACCTTTGAAATTAATCAAGGGATTAATTAAAGGAGATAATTAATTATGGATAATTAATTCATTAATATGAGTAATTAAGGGTAGTTAATTACTGGTTGATATTAATCGAAGGCGATTAATAAGTGTGTTGAATTAAGGGTTAATTAATTAATGTAATTAATTTATTTTAAATCTAAATTAGAGATCAGTAATTAATATACTTATGATGTAAATTAAGGAATTGAATAATGTGGTGATTAATTTATGAAATAAATCAACAATAAATGTAATTAATTAAATTTATAAATAAGGTAAGAAATATTATTTACTATAAATAATTTAGGATAATTAATTTGTACAATTTATTAAAGACTAATTACTTAGGAAATGATTAATCAAAGGTGTTTAATCAAGATGGATATTTAGAAGATGGTTAATTAATTTGATTTATAATTAATCAATGGTTGTATAAGTAGGATTTATAGATGAAGTAATTAATTTAATTTATTTTAAATTAATTAGAGATTGAAGTAGTTAATTTAATTCATTTTAAATTAATTACAAATGGTATGATTATAAATCATTGCTTATGGATGAATGATATTGATATTTCATTTGATGATTGTGATCTGGCATGAATTATATCTATGTGTCATGGAAGCTTGGTTTAAATTTGATAATATTTGATTATCTGCTTAGATGATAATATTTATTCTCTATTTATGAGATTATCTGTGATTATTTACTGTGATATTATGAATTATCCATCTGTGTGTATGTTGATTTTATTGAATTAAACTGTTAAGACTAAATAGACAACTTGGCCATAAAAGACACGTTTTGGATTTTGATGAGACCGGGATCGGTTTTCCGCATTAGGAATATCCGAAAACCACATCGATTCCAAATTAACGATAGGTCGTGAATCTGAAGCGAAGATGAAGTTTCAGAATGCAAGGGTTATCGTCGTTAACTCTGAGGGTGATTCCAAAATGAGTGTAACGAGATAATGCCTTCGGTTTCGTTCGAACCCGGAACGAACTTGTATGGATTGAATGCTTACAACACATCGTCAGGCGGGCGATGAGCATTCTAAGAATTATGTTCTAAAAAGGTAATCGTAGCCTCAAGCCTCATCAACCGGGAATGACTAAAACAGGGGAGGTGCAGCAAGGCTAGGTGGGTCATGCCCAAGCAGGACAAGGATATTCCCCTGTCTAGATGTCCCTTTATTTTTCGGCTGTGTGGGTGGTTGATTGCAACAACTGCCGGGGTGTATCTTGTTCGGGACTGTTCAGTAAGGAATGGTTCCGGCCTTGTGTTGCAGGGGATGAAGGGAGTAATCCTCGGTACGTTGATCTAGGCCACGTACTATGTAGGGCGGTACCCAGTAGCCCTGCCATTGTATGGAATCCACAATCCAATAAGTGCCCACAGTTTTGATTGTATTACCCACTTTTGTGGCTAGTAGCTGGAATTTAATCATGTAACAATTTCGGCTATTTTCTATTTACTTGAAAACCCTAGACCTATTATAATATCACAGAATTTCCTATCAAATGTTTTGGTTAGCGTAAGGTAAAAACTTTCCCATGTTTATTTGTGGGGAGTCTTACGTGATACCTTTTGTTTTCAAAAGATTTTCAAAGTTAAGCAACTTAAACCTGTTACTCATACCAGACCCATGTCTGACCCGAAGTTTATTTTTGTTTTTCATAAACTCTCGGGTACCCAAATTTTTACGGGTAGCCAAGGGATTCAGGTTTAGCTTTGACGAATTCTGAAGGAGCAATGGAGCAGGAGGCTTCAGCGCTGTAGATATATGTATAGTTCCGCTGTGTGTATCTCTATAATGTATTGTGTATTGTATTGAGTTGTGTTAACTAGACAGGTGTTTATAACTGTCTAGTATGTGATGTATTGTCTATATAACTCTGATTGATGTTGTATAGTATGTAAATATTTATATGATTATTATATTTTATTCGTTCCGCTGTGAGATTCTGATGTTGTTGTTCTTTCTTCTCTATCTTTTCTATTTTCTCATCCCTTTCTTTCTTAAAGACGGAACGTCTTCCTGGGCGTAGGAGGGCGGGTTGTCACAACAAGATCTATCTGAAACTCAACAGCTCATTTCAGTGGTAATCCTGTAACTAGCTCAAAGACATCTACAAAATCTCTTGCTACACAAACCTGTCTTATCTCTTCTCCCACTTCCATAGCACTTTAAAAGAAACAACTACTCTAGTCAGAATTCTCTACTGAGAATATAATTTGGTTATTATTCAGAATGCCTTAGTGATATCTCCGCATCCTGGCAAAATATCCTAACCTCATACTTACTCAACTAATCCATACCCAAAACGATTCCGAAAACTACGAAATATAAAACATAAAGACTGCATGCAAACTTATGACCTAACGAGTCTAGTTCTAACTGGTCATATCTCATCCCTAGAGTTGCATAACCTCCTATTCGATTCGCAACTCTTAAGGAAGTAATAAGGTGTGTAGGTTCTAAGCACAACTTGTCAACCAAATTATGAGATATAATTGAATGTGATGCATCGGTATCAAATAGTATCATAACTAGTATACTCTAAATTGAAAGTGTACCTTCCATCACAGTCTTCCCTTTATCAGTTGTAGTTTGCTTAGTAGATGATGGTCCAACGACAGACCTTTCCCTTGTCCCCCCTAACCGGTTCTGGACACCGATTCTTGTAATGCCCAACTTGGTCACAGTTAAAGCATTTCACATTCTTCTTATCTATAGCCTTCTTCCCCTTGCCCGACCGGCACTCCTGAGCATAATGACCCTTCTTATCACACTTGAAGCAAACTAAATCAGCCTTTGCCTTCTTGGGAGCCTCTCCCTTCTGGGCTCACTTCTTCTTAAAAATCTTCCTCTTCTTTCCTTGAGGGCCCTGGGTTTCAACCGGCTTTTCTCTAGCACAAATATCAAGCATCTCTTCATGGTGGATTGCCATCTCTACAACTACATTACTAGGACCATGGAGATGTGGCAGGGTTGCCCTAGCAATCTCGGGATTTAATCCCCTAATGAACCTCTCATTCCTTCTGATGGCAGTGTCAATGATATTGTATCAATAACGAGACAACTCATCAAACTTAGTGGCATACTCAACAACTGACATCTCTCTCTACTCCAGATCCAAAAACTTCCTTAGCAGCGCTGATTTAGCAACCTAGACATAAACCTCTACTTAAATCTCTTTCTAAAATCATCCCAAGTTAATTTCTCCTTCTGAACTCCGATAGTAGAATTGTTTCACCAATGAAGTGCTGACCCTTACAACAGCCTAGATGCCAGCCTCCTCTTTCGCTCGTCATCTAGACCTAAATCAGCAAAGATACCCTCGCAATGCAACAACCAATTCTCTACCTCTATGGAATTCTCCATCCCCATAAATGGCTTTCCATCAAGACTGTGTAATCTCTGCTTAGCTTAGCATAATTATTCCCAACCGGAGCCACAGATTAGCTCCTCCAACATTTCCAGCTATTCCAACAGCAACTCCTGCTTGCATCATGTTGACGAAAAACTAATACATCGCCCCATATCCATTGGTGGATTTCCAGCATCCACATTGCCATCAACATTTCGTTAGCATTAGCTTGTCGACCCAGGTTCCTCCTGGTGGGTTGAGCATTTTCGTTGGTTGTGGTGCTTCCTCCACTATGATTTCCTCTTCCATTTCTTACCTCCGTATCTTCTTTCTCATAAATCTGCATACGAGCCATATGAAGATACAAAAGAACAATCTAAGAGAGGGGAACACGTACTCTTATATATATATAAATATACTTATATCAAATACAAGTACGTTACTATATCGTTAACTCGAATCTCGAACCGATTCATTGGATTATGCTTTAAAAATCTTTTATTTTTAAATTTATTTTAATTTTCATAAACCTATGCTCCGATACCAACTTGTAACATCCTCCACTTGGAGGCCTAAAACTAACGGCCACGAATGCTGCAGTCATCCATAGTTATTAATCCTCGACGATCAAATATGGTAATGTTAGATATATTGATATAGCAGAAACACAAGAATATGGAAAAAAATAAAATCAACAGTCGACTATCTCATTCCGTTTAAAGCAATTTCAAATTCATTACATAATCCCACAATCATTAACCATATTCAGAAAAAATATATTTATTACAACATATGCCAAGAGCGACATATGAAGATGCCCCTTTAGATGATTAGAGTATATAACTAGGCAATTAGACAACTTTACCTTATAACAACAACATAGTGGAATCAAAATAGAAAAGAACTCTAAATAGATATCATGCCTCTTGCACGTCTTTGGAAGCTTATTGATCTAAATAGGTACCTGAAAACCGCAACTCTCAAACAACTAAAAAATCAATTGAGCACCCTAGGGTTTAAGGGGAAAACATAAACTTCAAGTCAGACATAAAGCCTGGTATAAATATTAATCTACCATCTCAAACCATATAGATATCTAGTGAGACCAGGACGCTTGGCGGAATGGGTTTTCCCGTCATTGGTATCTTTTAAAACACTTATAAAATCATATATCATTCTCTTACGTCCACAATGGTTAAAACATTGCAATTCAAAATATTATGATGATATGCAAACAAAGTAAATCAATTTTGGATTTCCCATCCCCACTAATTTTGACTACCTGTCTCAGTTATAGTTTCGAGGGTCACTATTAACCTATTAGTATTCATGGGTTGACTAATAACTTGATAGTTTTCATGGGTTGACTATTAATCTGTTTAACAGATATGGACTCCCTGTCCAGTTTCATAGCTTTCATGGCACCACTAAGAACCTATAGGCCCATGTCACTAACTTTACTATTTCATGGGCTCTCCCTGAGCCTATTAGTAACTCTAATTACTTCCCTCTTATCCTAGTTTTCATGGGTTGACTAGGAACTTATTGACATCGGTCAATAACTTAATTGAGATATAGTTTTCATGGTTTCACTACAAACCTATTAGGCCCTGCTAACAATTCAACCTAATCATAGTTTTCATGGGTTTACAATGAACCTATTGGCTTTTGCTTATAACTTTCCTACACATAATTTTTGTGGGTTTACTATGAACCTGTCTACCTAACAACTTCTTTAATCAATATTTAAGTATCCTACATTCTGGTCTATCTGACCTCCTAGATGCAATTGTACTCATTTAGGAGTTAATTCTATTTATATTCGCTACTAGGTCAACCTAGCTGGTTATTCTACCTCTTTTCTCCCCAAATTGCAATTATGGGTCCATCACAGTGCGAATATATATATATATATATATATATATATGAAGAAGTAAACATAATAGCATAATAATACCTAAACCTGTGGTTTAATGTCCTTGAAATCATTTTATATAAAACTTGGTTAATCCCTTTAACCTATTAGTCAAGGAAAACTTTTTCAAAAACTCCATGCTGAAATCATTTCAAAATTCTTTTATTAGCCATGGTTTTCCTTTAAAATGAGATTAGGTAAGATGTTTTGAAAACTAAGGCTATCGAAACCTTAAAACTTTACTTTCAAAACCCTTGGATATCCTCCTCCAAAACCAATGAAAACTTTTTTCCAAAACACTGAATATATACCTTCTGAAGCTCTTTAAATTATGTCTTTCAAAACCGAAATGTACCTTTCGAAAGTGCAAAGCATTTCTTAATAATCCTTAGAAACATAGCTTTGAAGCGAATGAAAGTAATTCTTCTGAAACCATTAAGTTTTGCTTTAAAAACATCTTTTGGGTCAAAGTGAATATATATGAAAGTATCCATTTCAAAACCTTTAATCTTCGTATAAAATTGTTTGTAGAAAGTTTATGGCATCGGCACCATTGTTTCGAAAGCTTCAAAACATTTAAGTAAAACATTGAAGGTTAGCATCGAAACCCTTGAACCATTTCATAAGCATTTAGGAAGTGGCTTAATACAATTTTAAAGCGAAGGCCACTATTCGAAAGCGTTAATGGCTTCAATGCACTTGAAAGGCAAGAGAATAGCAGCAGGGTTTCAACCAGTTCAGAACCAGTACTTTTGAAAGCATTATTTTACAAATAAAGGAACTCATTCGAAAGCCTCTACTTTTAAAACATAAGATTGCAGCCCTCTTTGAAAGCTACTTAGAAAATTCCTATCGAAAGCATATGTTTCGACTATATCAAAAGCTTTCAGTAAAAAAAGCAGGCGCTTAACATTTGAAAAGAAAGCATAGGTTTCGACCCCGATGGAAGCAATGCTTTCAACACTATGCCTTCCACCTTCCTATAATCCACTCATACCATCTAAGTGATAACTTGTGTATTAGTTTCAACCTGATTAAAGGCGAAGGCTATGAGTCGTAAGGTGCTTCTAAAAGAGGCATTTTCTGGGTAAAACTGATTTAATGCCAATTAAAGCAAACACTTTCTAACTAACCTTCCCACTTGTAAATATGCAATTGGTTGCCTTAACTTTTCAATTTCTCCAAATGAAACTACTACATAATTTCAGATCTAAATCAAGTTTAATCAACAAATAAGCCCTTCCATTAAGAAAAACCAATAATGCAAATAAGTCCTTCTTTTAAAATAATTTAACTTCCATAACTAATCGCTTAGAAAAATCCCCAAAAATTAAAGAAATTCACTTTCAATAAGTTATCTAACATAAAAAAACTTCTGACCCAAATTCTTCCTGAAATACTCGGATTAAAATTTTAAACCCAATTATACATATTTTCTTTTGAAAATTCATATCAAATTTTCCATAGTTTGAAAAATTACAAAAATTGAAACCCATTTCCAAAATCATATTTTACATAACATATAATTTTTCCATGGCATTCGAAATCACTAATAATCGGTTTTTCCCAAAAACTGTATGAATCCATATTTAAACAATTTGATTTAAATCAAACATGTAATAAATCTAAGCATATCATCATCCCAAACTTCATAAAATGGATTTAGTCTTAAACCCAAAAACATATGATTAAAACAGAATAGAGGTGTATAAATTATTATTCACCTTGATTAGGATAAAGAGATTGGATTAAGATTAATTTCCCCTTGCTTGATTTCTAAATTTTTTTTGAATTTTCTTCTTCTTCTTTTCTACTAGTAATGGCCGGCTATTCTTCTCTTTTATTTATGTTTTTTTTAAAAAGAAAATGAACGTGAATGGATGGTAAAGCTGTGGATACATAATTGTTATGGTAATAAGATGCGGCTATTTCCCAGCATGCCCTTATGTAAATTAATTAGCCTATAAGTTATTCTTAAGCCCATTTAAATGATTAAGCACGGTCTTTAATTATTTTTTCAAATCTCAATACCGTTATCACTCAAATGTTTACATTACTCCATTTAATTAGTCTAATTAAATCTCTTGAATAATGTTATTTAAATTAGGGGTGTTACAGACTATCATTCTCTCATGCAGTTATGTCAACATCATCTTTATTTCATTTATTGTTATGCAGATGGATGGGGTGTTAGATCTCGAGGACACCTTCTGGCTGCGCCCATGTCCTTGTTGGCTTTCTCCACCAGCAGTTCTCCTGGTTAATGGTCTCATCATCTTCTTAATTTCAAGTTTCAAATCATCAAATCCTAGCTCCCTCTCAGTGAAAGCAACAAAATGTTTGCACCAATAATGCCACAAACACCCAACGAAGTATATGTAAAAATTATCAATAAATAACAAGAATTAGCAAAGAAGCACACAAAATTTTTATAGTGGTTTTGCGAATTTGATGGCCTACATTCACTTAAACATAGTTCTTTGATTTTTGTGACTTTTACAAACTATAATTTCATGGATTGGCATTATTGGAATAATGGAGATCCAATAGAGTTTTGTGGTAAAGTGAAAAAAATTTAGAAAAGGAGAAAATTCCCTTTTCAAGTGGATCTCTGCTCCTATTTATAGATGAAAATCCTTGAAATTATAGCTGAAACCTGTTCCATCACTTTCCTACATTCAACATGATGCTCCATAAAAATCTTAGGGTCAAACTGACCTAAGAAATCTTAAGTCGATACTGATCTATGATTTTTGGATCAGCACCGATCTAACAAGGGCTTGACTCAAGGTCGATCCATTCGTTGCTCTCGGCTTGACTTAGGGCTAATCTAGAGTCGTTATGCTTAAGTTCTTTTTTTGCTACTTCGAGCCAATCCTTTTCTTACTCCGGGTCTGACTTAGGGCACAACTCTCGAGATCCCTGATCCAACAAATTGACTAAATTTTGGATTATTTTTGCTATTTTTATATATTTCCTTTATCTTGCCTTTTAATGATGTTTTCTATGTACTTGAGTTATTTCTTTGTCAGTTGTTCATCCAATTTGATCGTTTATGTCCGTTTGAAGAATGTGGAAAATTCAATCGTAACAAACCTCAATATGTCCTAGGCCAATGAGTTGGCAAGTTATATGAGTCGAAATACTGCATGTGACATTGTACGCGAGGGATCTTGTATGAATCACCCTAAGAGAAATTTTATGACAACCTACCTTTTTGTCCCTTGTGAATGACATTTAATACATCTATGGTATTCTTATGCCATTGCCCAAGCATTCAAAGGACAAGTTGTCATAGGGTAAATATAAAAACAGAACATGACATAGTAGAAAAATCTTGCAGTGGAATAGTTACATATAATACAGAATAATATAGTATGAAAGATTACTCCTTACATGGAGTTATCAGACTTACATAAAAGTACTACAACTATCAGAGTAGGCGGTTGGTTATACATTCTGTCTTTACAAATGTTGATACAAAATACACATACATAATAGACATAACAACGGAAATAAATAACTAGATAGAAAAAGGAGCCTCCTACTTGTCCATCGCCTTCAAAAATCCCAAAGAAAACCTACTACTCTCAGACTACTCAAATATAATTGAGTACCCAAGAGTTTAGGAAAAATAAACAACTTGGGTCAGGCAATAAGTCTGGTATGAGCAAATCTCTTAACAAAAAGGGCGGAAATAAACATAATGTATGAGACAATGCCGCCAACTGTGGAACAGGTTTCCCCGTACAATAACAACATCTAATCACAACAATGGATATAAATAATTAAGCATCGAGAAGTGCTTACAACACTTTCTGCTGCAATTAAGAAAGAAGTAAATTTAAAATTTTGGAATCAATGGAAAGGAAGGGAAATTTTCCAACGAATTAGTAGAAGTGTGCTCACCCTACTGAAGGCATGCCTCTAGAATATACCTTAGAACCACGATGGCTCTTGAAGAATACCAAGCCGGATCCCTCCAACCTTTACAATAATCCAGTACTTCACATCTTATTGCGCATATAATCAAAATCGACCTAGAGTAGATGTGAAAATACCCTTTGTTTTTGTTATTTTCGGCAAAGGATGTCAATGCTCAAATAAGCAACAAATCGCCTTAGATTGATGATATACAATAAAGAAAGCAGATCCGATAGTTAATAAATTAACTATTAGGGAAAATTAAAAATGATCGTATACGGAAATTTAATTTCATATTAATACTACTCAACGATTCCAAACAAGTGCTATCCTTTAGTTAAAGACGAAGTGGGCAAGTTGAGGTAGTGTTACCTCTAGGCATTGCCTTGACAACATTTTCAATCTTCAAGATAAGAAAGAGTCCATGCCTCGATGTTTAGCATTAAAAATATGATTAAATCATTTCCATATAAGTGATATTATTTACGAAACTATTTTCCATAATCGAATCGAACTTTTACTTTTAAAACCAAACTTGTGGTAGGGTTTCACATTAAAAGTATTAACTTTAAACAACTTTGTCAAAATGAATTGATTTACTTTGAACAGTAATTGATTATCTTTTCAAAATTATAATTTCCTTTGAACTGACTATTTTTGTAAACACATTTTAAAAATAATTTTGCCATCACTAACCAATATTTAAAAAGGGTATCTTTGACTTATAAACCTATTTACTAATTATTAAATAATATATTAAATATGCATATTTAAAGTGATTAAATTTCAGGTCGTTACATTCCTCCCTTAAAGGAATTTAGACCCTGAAATTCCACCATAACCTAAACCCAAAAGGAAGCGTCCAAATTATTCATATGTTTGCATGATGTTTGTAGATCTTCTCTGTGCAAAGTCTGATTTATTCTCTACTTGAATACATACTTCATTTCAGAATTAGTATCGCTCACTTGATTTCCCAGTGCGGACTCCAATCTAGCTTCTTGATTAGGAACTTTTGTTCTCCTTGCATAGCAATATACTATGATAGAAAACTTTGGTTCCATGTCAAGAACCCTCATCAAGTCTTCATCGTCAAAAATTGAGTGATGGGTACTTATTCGGAACGGTGTGACACATCTCAAAGTTGTATACTCAAATCTTGGATCCAACCTATGCGGAAAGAAGAATGATCTACATTTAACTTACATTCATATTTTATTGGTTCTCACTAAATACCAATTATATTACTTCTGAAATTATTTATGAAAACACTTCATAGAACTAACTTAAGCTTAATTTTTTAGTACTCTGCTATATCCTGAGAATGTATACTACTATCTGGTTCAATTTTTTCCATTTTGAATTTATTTCTCCTCGGTAAACTCGAGATCCAAATACCCAGCTTTATTTGAAAACATAATTGATATTGTTTTTATACATTTTAACCATAGAAAATATATTTATACAGCCCGAATAACCCTAAAATGATACTAAAGAGCTGCATTTTACCAAATGGTATCATACATTCCCTTACCTAAGAGAAGTACTTACCATCCAAACACATTTCTTTCCATTTTTTAGTTATTTTCGGTTCACCCAAACTAGTAAACATAAAATTCTTCTTGTATTTTAAATCCACTTTATAAAATAATAAACAAACATACACTACTCTTACTTAAAATTCTCTTTCCAACATATTCATACTTGTAAAAACTGTCATGTAATACTATTTAATATTATCTCCAAAAACAGCTTAAAATAATAATAGACAATTTCTTTTCAAATCAACTCATGCCCTTTTAATTTAATCAAAATCTGCTTTATCAAAACAATCTTATACCAAATTTCCATGTTAGTATTTCCCTACTCATAAAATCGAAAATAAATACCAATGATGCTGCAGTCATCATCAGAATTATTTTCCAGTGGCTAAAGTGAATTTAGTGCTTTCTGCCTCCTTTAAAATAATTCTAAACTACTTCCGTTCATAAATACTTTCAAAACAATACCATTATTATTTTCCCCAAAACTTTGAAAACAATTTCCAAAACATCGAGTTTTCAATTCTAAAATTCTTAGTTTGAATCTTCTATCATTCATAACCCAAACAAAAAAATCATAGTTATATAATTCCAACTTTTTACAAAAACATTTAACAATATTTATTCTTAGTTTAGATTATAATAAACAACCCTTGTAAAAATTAAACTTAAATTTTATTCTATCATTATCACCAAACACCTTATAGTCAAGTTGTAAAACTGAATTCACAAAATGTTTGTATCTAATTTGACTAAAACAATAAATGCTCATAAACTATTTGAGTCTAACTGTAACAACCCGCATATTTATCGATTTTATATTTAAATATTTTATCGTTCGTCGGATTTTGGTCCGAAAAGCTACTTTTTGCAAACAGTCGAATTGGGACTCGAGACCACCCCCATTGAGTTCAAAATGACGTTTGCGACCTTTTTGAGTATAAACTTCGATATGTTTGAAGATAGTAGAATTTTGACCTTTTTCACTTAGGGCTTTGGTTTGGGCTGAACCCATTAGCCACTTACTAACTCAGTCCCAACCCTCTCCAACTCTTCACTACTTCATTTCTAATTCATAACTCTTCAAGCTTTAGCAACAATGGTGGAAGGGAGTGGAAATTAAAACTCCAAACCTTAGTTCCTCTTGCCAGCTCAAGTTCTTGCTCCAAATTCAAAGAGAACACATTAGTAAGCATCTCCTTCTTCTTCTCCAACTCATTCTCTCTTTGATTTCAGAAATTTCCTAAACCTAATTTAGGAAATGTTTCTCTTTTAAGCTTAGATTGAAGCTTCTTGAGTTGCTATTGAAGAGGAATTGATCTTAGCTTGTCTTAAAGCTTCTACTTCATTGATTTGGATTCAAAGGTGAGATTTTTATCTCACATCTATGCTTATATTTATCTTCGATTGTTAGGTATGAATTCCTAACACTTATTCGTGTGCATTTGCTTTTGGTTTGGATTGATTTGGTGAATATTCCAATTTTTAATGTTTTGGGTTCAATTCTTTAAAAATCATAGTTTTGATGTTTTGATCATGTTTTTGGTGATGAACCGAGGAGCTTCTATAGCCGGGTAGTCGATTGGCGTAAACCCTTAGTGCCGTTGCTCGTCCGATAGAAATTTGGAAGAGATTGGCATTCATTAGTTGGGCATGGGGGGTGCTGACTACAGGTTCGGCCGACCGACCTCAGGGTCCGGTCGACCGACCTGTTGCCTAGGCACTTCCCAGCCTCTGTTGGAAGTGTAGGTTACAGGTCCGGCCGACCGAACACAGGGTCCGGTCGACCGACCTACTACCCCGAGCATTTCTATTTTTTTGGGCTGGTCGACCGAGCTCTGTAGCCGGCCGACCGACCTGGAGCATTTTTTGCCTATTTCGCCTAGTTGTTTGAATTTCCAACTTTAATCGATTCGTGTTGTTTCCTATGTGTTGTTATCATTTTTTATGACTTTGATGACTCCCTTTTAGGGATTTTTGAATATCCATTTTGATGGATTCGGTATCGATTTCTTTGGATTTTATTCACATTTTCGAATGTGAATCTTAATGATTGGTTGTTCCTACAATCTTCTTTGTGATTTGTCACTTTAAAAATATAAAGGTTTTCTATACTAGTAGTAAATATCAAAACTCTTTCTTCAAATGATTTCAACACTATTTTATTACAAAGCTCGTTTTCTTAAACCGTTTTTCAATCTATTAGTATATACAAGCCTTTACCTCACTCGTATGAGAAATCTAATTAAACGACTTAGTAAAACGAGTGGTATGAAACGCTTGCGTTTACTTCGTCGGTTAATTCTTGGACTTGTTCGATTGAATCTCTTGTGATAATTTTATAGTGGAGATCTACAATTTGTTCGTAAATATTTAAGTAAAGCTAGTGGTTATGGGACCTGAAGCTAAGCTCATATATTTACTAGCTTACTGTAATTGACACTTCTCTTTGATCATGACGATCATTTATGGTTTAGACTAGCAATGTGCGATGTCTCTTTGTCCACATGGAGTATTGTGCGTCGTTTTATTGAGCTTCGGCTCACCAGGAGGAGCTTCGGCTCAATGTCCGGAATGGGGGACTATACCCTGTCAGGAGGAACTTCGGTTCACTAGGAGGAGCTTCGGCTCAATATCCGCAATGGGGGACTATACCCTGTCAGGAGGAACTTCGGTTCACCAGGAGGAGCTTCGGCTCAATGTCCGCAATGGGGGACTATACCCTGTCAGGAGGAACTTCAGTTCACCAAGAGGAGCTTCGGCTCAATGTCCGCAATGGGGGACTATACCCTGTCAGGAGGAACTTCGGTTCACCAGGAGGAGCTTCGGCTCAGTGTCCGCAATGGGGGACTATACCCTGTCAGGAGGAACTTCGGTTCACCAGGAGGAGCTTCGGCTCAATGTCCGCAATGGGGGACTATACCCTGTCTGGAGGAGCTCCGGCTCATTTTTCTGGGATTGGCCATCCTTTTTCTTGTGATTTCTGGATTTCTTGTGTTGAATTCTGAAATTTATGCTTCACCTATTTTCGTGATTTCTATTGATTTGATTTATCAATTATTATGGCTTGGTGAATGAAATTAGGAGTATGACATTCCTTTTATCTTGAGTAGATCTTTGCGATATTGATTAATCTCTTATTGATTTTTCAATTAGTTATTTATCACAGCTTGGCATTGTGATTATTATACGTTTAGTCATATTTCTTATTCTATATCATTTCATCTGATATTTATAGCTAGACTGATCCGTTTATTATTTTCTTATTAAATAATACTCGGGTCAGACCGAGATGTTACAGGTGCTTCTGCTTGACTTCTCATCCAGGATCATTACTCTGACTTTTGGCTAACTACTTAGATTAGTATTTTATTTTGTTGTATACACTTGAGATTTAGACTCATAGATGTATTCTTTTGTATAGCACATGTTTCTATTCTTTTGTATTATTGTGGATCTTTTTGACCACTACTCTGATATACACTTTCATGTGTTAGTGTAATATTCATATCTATTTCCGCCTTTGTGATATGAATTGTCTGTGACTGATCTGTCTTATGTTTATTTCTATATTTGTTTTCGAAGGATTTATAGCCACTATGTAGTAGCTTTGAGTTTGTGTCGGTATGTCGGATTTCCTCTTGAGATGAAAACTTATATTTTTATCTGGCATAACGGTGCTCGCACAAAGCAATTATACAGATGGTCGCTCCTCAACGGCCTTATTCTCTGTGCTAGTTGACAGCATTACTCCGTAGTGTTCTTGTCTAGCGTGGGTATAGAGGTGGGGCGTCACAGCTTGGTATCAGAGCAAAACTTCGGAATAATGTAGAATAATTTAACAAGGATCATCGTCCTAAGTCCATCTTAGGAGTCGTGCTTTAGGATTTAATTCGAGTCTTCGTACCGATTCATCCTATTTTCTTTATGATTCCTTGTTTTATCAATCAAGTTTGATTGAAATTTATTTTGAGAATAACTCTTTCCTCTTCTTTCTTTCTTTCTTAAAGAAGAGAAATGGTTAGACCTGGCCGTCCCAGCGCTGGTCAATCTAGTGCTACTCCCCTGGATGGAGTATTCATGTCTGCTTAACAACTTTTGGATCTTGTAAAGAATCAAGAGTTTATCTATGCTTTGAGTAAGAACCCCGAAATGGTTCTACCTTTGAAACTTGAAGTTTCTTTCAATCAGCTTATGGATGTTACTCTTCTTCATGGAGAGGTTGGTAAAGGAAGTGTTTGTGATATTGGGACTTCCAAGAAGAGGCATATTAAGTTCAAGAGCCTTAATCCCAATAAGAGAGTGAAGCAAACTACTTTTGTAGCAAAAACTCCAATCCCTAATCGTGGAGGATGCTACAATTGTAATTCTAAGGAACACTATGCGAATATGTGTCCAAAACCCCATTCTTGTCGCTATTGCAAGAAACCGGGTCATCTTTTATCTGCATGTCCCAAACTTTTGAATAAGGACATGAGAAAGCTAAATATTGTGCACACCCCTAGCAACACTTCTCGTGGTCAAGGTATTTCTCATTCAATCGTTGATGACATTTGCTTTGTGATTATCTTGTTCGTGTTCTTTTTGATATGGGTTCCATCTCACTATTTTATATCAAAAGAACTTGTTGATTTTTTTTTCTTTAAACATTTTGGGCTTGATGACTTCTTTGAGAATTGTGAATCCGGATGGTAGATCCGCAACACTCAATTTGTCTTTATTGATGTCGAAATTATTTTATGTGATTTTTCTGTCCGAGCCGATTTTTACTTAGGTTTCGGAATTTACTTTCGTAAGGATGGGATTAATTATTATGAGGCCATATCCTTTGTCCCGTGTGAACTATTCATCTTTGACCTTTTCAATCTGTTAAGCAGATTTCTATTTTTTTCCCTTATGATTTTGACTCCAACTTGATGGCATCATTTTATTCCTTAAGCCCACTTATAAGGAATGTGTTATTTCTCTCATTCATGTAATTTGAGAAACTTTTCCGGTATTTTTGAGTTTGTCTTAGGACTGTCACCTAAGCAATCTTTTGAGTAGTGATAAGGTCTTTTCAGTTTGACCTTAACACCGGTTTTCATTTGCTATGAGTTGCGGAAGTTAGCATTCCACTTACTGCATTCCGCACTTGTTATGATTCCTATGAATGAATTATTATGTCATTCAGTTTGTCCATCTTGTTTCATCCATATTATAAATCGAGTATTCTACGAATATTTCGATGAGACCATTCTTGTATATATTGATTTTGGATGAAAATAGTAATTAAAAATTTTGCGAATCTTTTTCATAAGATTTATTTATAAGTACAATTTGATTTGCTCTTAAACGAGCAAAGAATATTCTTAAAACTTTTTAAGAGATATTTTTATCATATAAAAGATGATCTTGTGATTGTATTGCCCGTTGAGTGCTTTAAGAATTTTGGTCGATGCGCTTGATCAACGTTATCGATAAGAATCTCCTAAACGCCTTGATGAGACAATCAGACATGAGATATTGACTTGTAAAAATGTAAAATTTTTGTAGAAAGATTATTACATAAAAATAAAAATGTAATTTTGAAAGTTTTAACTTTTCGGGACAGAGGATTATTTAAAAGAAATTCTTTCTTTTCGATACTCTTATTCTTGTGATTCCTGAAGGGGAACCAAGACTTTGCTATTTGTACCGATACTAGTCATATTGGTTTGGTTGTCGTTCTCTTGCAAAGGAGAACGTGCTATCACTTGTGCTTCTAAATCATTATAGCTTATCGAGACTAGATATGCCACTCATGATCTAGTGCTCGCGGCTATTGTTTTTACTTTTGGAATTTGGCATCATCATACTTGGATGAGAAATTTGTTCTCTAGCTCGATCATAAATCTTTGGAATATTTATTTTCTCATAAGGAACTTAATGTTGACTCGAGTTCCTAGCATCTTATGATCTTGATATTTTTTTATTCCCGAAAGGGAAATCGTGTTGCCATTATGTTTTGTCGTAGGCAACAAGGTGTTGATTCTTTGATGATGTCTGAAGGGAATTATCTTTTTATCAAGTTCATGGAACGTTTTGACGTACTTCGTTTTATTGAGTTTCATCTCACCTCTTTTATGGACTAGCGTCCGATGTTCTTTTATGGTGTTCGGTTCATCGGATGTACTGTTATTATACTACATCGATGTTCCGTCTTATCTGGATCAATGGATGTACCATTATTATACTACATCATTGTTCCGGTTTATTGGTTCATTGGACGTACCGTTTTTGTACTACGTCGGTGTTTCGAAATTATTCGAACTTTGGTTCATTGGGCGTACCGTTTTTGTACTACGCTGATGTTCCAAATTATTTGAGTTTCTAGTTTCTCGGGCGTACTGTTATTATACTACGTCGTTGCACCAGCTCAATTTTCTGCTATTCTTGACGTTCTCCACGTCTTTTATATACGGAAATGCCTTAGGGATTACGTTTTTTATTCTTGAGCCCGGTGATATTGTAGAAATTAAAGTTTCACCAGATTTGATTTATGAGCAACATTCCATTCGCATCATTGCTTCGGAGGTTGAGCGCCTTCGGAATAAAGATGTTCTTTTTGTGATAGTTCAATGATTCTCAAATCCTAAGGATTGCTCTTGGGAATCCAGAGAATTCATTGAGTGATCCCGTTCAGGCTTACTCTTTCATGCTCCTTATGATGAACTTCTTATTTCAAATATTCTTTTGTGTTGATATGCTTCTATGGTTGTTACTTCTTATTTTCTTCTTAAGTATTGCGAGGACGCAATTTCTTTAAGGAGGGGAGTCTGTAACAACCCGCACATTTATCGATTTTATATTTAAATATTTTATTTAAATATTTTATCGTTCGTCGGATTTTGGTCCGAAAAGCTACTTTTTGCAAACAGTCGAATTGGGACTCGAGACCACCCCCATTGAGTTCAAAATGACGTTTGCGACCTTTTTGAGTATAAACTTCGATATGTTTGGAGATAGTAGAATTTTGACCTTTTTCACTTAGGGCTTTGGTTTGGGCTGAACCCATTAGCCACTTACTAACTCAGTCCCAACCCTCTCCAACTCTTCATTACTTCATTTCTAATTCCTAACTCTTCAAGCTTTAGCAACAATGGTGGAAGGGAGTGGAAATTAAAACTCCAAACCCTAGTTCCTCTTGCTAGCTCAAGTTCTTGCTCCAAATTCAAAGAGAACCTATTAGTAAGCATCTCCTTCTTCTTCTCCAACTCATTCTCTCTTTGATTTCAGAAATTTCCTAAACCTAATTTAGGAAATGTTTCTCTTTTAAGCTTAGATTGAAGCTTCTTGAGTTGCTATTGAAGAGGAATTGATCTTAGCTTGTCTTAAAGCTTCTACTTCATTGATTTGGGTTCAAAGGTGAGATTTTTATCTCACATATATGCTTATATTTATCTTCGATTGTTAGGTATGAATTCCTAACACTTATTCGTGTGCATTTACTTTTTGTTTGGATTGATTTGGTGAATATTCCAATTTTTAATGTTTTGGGTTCAATTCTTTAAAAATCATAGTTTTGATGTTTTGATCATGTTTTTGGTGATGAACCGAGGAGCTTCTATGGCCGGGTAGTCGATTGGCGTAAACCCTTAGTGCCGTTGCTCGTCCGATAGAAATTTGGAAGAGATTGGCATTCATTAGTTGGGCATGGGGGGTGCTGACTACAGGTTCGGCCGACCGACCTCAAGGTCCGGTCGACCGACCTGTTACCCAGGCACTTCCCAGCCTTTGTTGGAAGTGCAGGTTACAGGTCCGGCCAACCGAACACAGGGTCCGGTCGACCGACCTGCTACCCCGAGCATTTCTATTTTTTTGGTCCGGTCGACCAAGCTCTGTAGCCGGCCGACCTACCTGGAGCATTTTTTGCCTATTTCGCCTAGTTGTTTGAATTTCCAACTTTAATCGATTCGTGTTGTTTCCTATGTGTTGTTATAATTTTTTATGACTTTGATGACTCCCTTTTAGGGATTTTTGAATATCTATTTTGATGGATTCGGTATCGATTTCTTTGGATTTTATTCACATTTTCGAATGTGAATCTTAGTGATTGGTTGTTCCTACAATCTTCTTTGTGATTTGTCACTTTAAAAATATAAAGGTTTTCTATACTAGTAGTAAATATCAAAACTCTTTCTTCAAATGATTTCAACACTATTTTATTACAAAGCTCGTTTTCTTAAACCGTTTTTCAATCTATTAGTATATACAAGCCTTTACCTCACTCGTATGAGAAATCTAATTAAACGACTTAGTAAAACGAGTGGTATGAAACGCTTGCGTTTACTTCGTCGGTTAATTCTTGGACTTGTTCGATTGAATCTCTTGTCACAATTTTATAGTGGAGATCTACAATTTGTTCGTAAATATTTAAGTTAAGCTAGTGGTTATGGGACATGAGGCTAAACTCATATATTTACTAGCTTACTGTAATTGACACTTCTCTTTGATCATGACGATCATTTATGGTTTAGACTAGCAATGTGCGATGTCTCTTTGTCCACATGGAGGACTGTACGTCGTTTTATTGAGCTTCGTCTCACCAGGAGGAGCTTCGGCTCAATGTCCGCAATGGGGGACTGTACCCTGTCAGGAGGAACTTCGGTTCACCAGGAGGAGCTTCGGCTCAATGTCCGCAATGGGGGACTATACCCTGTCAGGAGGAAGTTCGGTTCACCAGGAGGAGCTTCGGCTCAATGTCCGCAATGGGGGACTATACCCTGTCAGGAGGAACTTCGGTTCACCAGGAGGAGCTTCGGCTCAATGTCCGCAATGGGGGACTATACCCTGTCAGGAGGAACTTCGGTTCACCAGGAGGAGCTTCGGCTCAATGTCCGCAATGGGGGACTATACCCTGTCTGGAGGAGCTCCGGCTCATTTTTCTGGGATTGGCCATCCTTTTTCTTGTGATTTCTGGATTTCGTGTGTTGAATTCTGGAATTTATGCTTCACCTATTTTCGTGATTTCTATTGATTTGATTTATCAATTATTGTGGCTTGGTGAATGAAATTAGGAGTATGACATTCCTTTTATCTTGAGTAGATCTTTGCGATATTGATTAATCTCTTATTGATTTTTCAATTAGTTATTTATCACAGCTTGGCATTGTGATTATTATACGTTTAGTCATATTTCTTATTCTATATCATTTCATCTGATATTTATAGCTAGACTGATCCGTTTATTATTTTCTTATTAAATAATAATCGGGTCAGACCGAGATGTTACAGGTGCTTCTGCTTGACTTCTCATCCATGATCATTACTCTGACTTTTGGCTAACTACTTAGATTAGTAGTTTATTTTGTTGTATACACTTGAGATTTAGACTCATAGATGTATTCTTTTGTAAAGCACGTGTTGCTATTCTTTTGTATTATTGTGGATCTTTTTTACCACTACTCTGATATACACTTTCATGTGTTAGTGTAATATTCATATCTATTTCCGCCTTTGTGATATGAATTGTCTGTGACTGATTTGTGTTATGTTTATTTCTATATTTGTTTCCGAAGGATTTATAGCCACTGTGTAGTAGCTTTGAGTTTGTGTCGGTATGTCGGATTTCCTCTTGAGATGAAAACTTATATTTTTATCTGGCATAACGGTGCTCGCACAAAGCAATTATACATATGGTCGCTCCTCAACAGCCTTATTCTTCGTGCTAGTTGACAGCATTACTCCGTAGTGTTCTTGTCTAGCGTGGGTATAGAGGTGGGGCGTCACACTAACTAGTCAACAATAAATGATAATGATCAAATATTATCATTCTCTAACAAAAACTATTTCTTAAATAACTATAACAACTTTCTAAAATTTCTCTTTTATATACAAAATTTAGCTAGGTAAATTTATTTTATTACCTAATCTAAAACAGTACTATATCGATTGGCCTTGTTTTAAGTGCTTTAGTGATTCCTATCAATAATGTTAGCTGCTCGGTTTGACCGTAATCCATAAACAACTAAACAGGTCAATCAACACAATATAAAAATGATTTTATAAAAATAACAAATATGCGTTCTTATATATATACACACACGCACACACATGCTCAAACTGGTTCTAGGGTGTCACTTACCCTATCTCTAATGAGTTTACCCCACCTTAAGCCTAAGTGTTCGCTCAACCGAAGCTCTGGTACCTTGGACGACCCACCTTTCTGAACCAAAGGAACGACACTTAACACATCCACGGTATTCATGTGTTGTTGCCTAAGCATCCAAGAGACAAGTTGTCATGGGGTAAAATAAAAGAACAAAATAAGATAGATTATAAAAATCTCGCAAAAGAAGGATATATATAATGTAAAATAATATAGTACGAAAGGTTACTCTTTAAATGGAGTTACCAAAGTTACAAAAAGTATTGCAACTATCAGACTAGGCTTTTGGTTTTACATTTTTCCTTTATACATGTTGATAAAAATTATACATCTGATAGACATGACAATGGAAATAAATAATTAGATAAATAAAGGAGCATCATGTTCATCCATCGTCTTCAAAGGGCCTAAAGAAAAACCTACTACTCTCGAACTACTCAAATATAATTAAGTACCCGAGATTTTAAGGAAGATAAAAAAACTCGAGTCAAACAATAAGTCTTATATAAGTAAATATCTAAACATAAAAGGGGGAAATAAACTCAATATGCCACACCGTGCCGCCAACTATGGAACGGGTTTCTCCTCACAATAACAACATCTAACATATTAATGGATACAAATAATTAAACATCGTGAAGTGCTCAAAACACTTCCCGATGTAATTAAGAAAGAAGTAAATTTAAAATTTTGAAATCAAAGGACGGGAAGGGAAATTTTACAACAAATGACTAGAAGGATGCTCTCTACTTACCAAAATTATACCTCTAGAATATTTCTAAGAACCATTATGGACCGCGGACAATACACCCGCCAACCTTTACCAAGAATCCGAGTATTTCACATCTTATTTCACATATATCCAAAACCCCACATAGTTCGGCTTCCACTCGCGTTTTAGTTTTAGTCATTTCTAACAAAAGACATTGGTGCTTAAATGAGCAACAAATCATCTTAGATTGACGATACATAATGAAGAATGTTGATCCGATAGTTAATAAATCAACTATCGGAGAAAATTAAAAATAATCGTATATGGAAATTAAATTTCATATTCTTACCACTACTTGTAGATTACAAACAAGTGCTATCCCTTGGTTGAAAATGAAGTGGGAAAGTTGAGGTAGTGTTACCTCTAGGCATTGCCTTGATAACATTTTTAACCATCAAGATAGAAACGAGTCCATGCCTTGTGTTAAAAGTAAGATTAAATCCTTTCCATATAAGCTATATTTTCTATAGACTAATTTTTAATAACCGAATCAAACTTTTACTTTTAAAACCAAACTTGTGCCGTGGTTTCACATTGAAAGTATTAACTTTAAAAAACTTTAACAAAATGAATTTATTTACCTTAAACACAAATTAATTACCTTTTTAAAATTAATAATTTTCTTTAACCTAATTATTTTTGTGAACACATATTAAAAATCATTTTACCATCACTACTTAATATTTTTTAAAAGGGATATCTTTGAGTTATAAAATTTATTTATTAATTATTTTGGGTCATTACAATTTTGATATCAATAGTCATTGGAAGACCAATTTTTGTTTCGAACATAAGTATTGTAAACTAAAATCAAACCTATTTTATATATATGATAATACATAAAATGTTTATGAATATCTATCCTGTTGTACTAAGAAACAATTGTTGTTTCAAGAAATAGCAACTTCATAGTGATTACTTTAAGAAGTTATTCGTAGCAAAATAAATTTGGATACGATTCAAGGATTAAACCAATTATGAGGGATGGAATGAAATTAACCTAACCTAAATAAACACATCAAATTAGTTAATCTAATAAGTATTTTCAAACATTAAAGAGAAACTATGAGTTTCTTATCAATATCAAGAATAGATAATCCTCAATTGTCAATTAAACCTTCAAGAGTATTGACTTTATGATGGAATATAATGCACAGATCCGAAAAGGATTCCTAATACGTTATCAAAATATGATTTTGATAGTTATACTTAAAGGTATATGATCCATCGACTACGAATGAGTCTGTAAGAGTGAACGAACACAGTTAGGATATAACGAACAATGTTAATAAGCCAAAATCATAAAGTTCAATTGTTGAAATTGGCGTAATAGATTTGTTATTCAAGAGGCTCAAGTTGATTTGGATTTACTTACAAAACTATCACTTGGTAAAACTCAGTGTTTTGGTACATATATGTTGAAATGGAAATTCTAAACAATGATATAGAGTAGACTATTTGCATATAACAACCAAAGTATCTCGAAGTCAGTAAGAGCATACTTAGCTTATGGGTTTTGGATATGGTCCAAGAAATGGTACAAAAACATCATCCTATAAGCATTAGAATTGAATGAGCATTTCGAAAACATATCAAATAGTTTGATTTTCAGTTAAAATGCTGAAGAAGTGTTTGTCCATAAGAAAGAATATTAAGAGGTACACAAATATTTATAGACTATAAATAAACAACATACTGATGATTATTAACGAAATCCTTATGTTAAAATTAGTAATAGTGTGGCTGTATAATACTCGTTATTGGATTTGTAAATTATATTTTTTATACTAAGTATGAAAGATGTTGGGAATGTCCTAAAACGATATGTTAAGATGCCTTATTAAAATGTTTAACATGAAATATGTAAGATAGATTCCAATAGAATTATCATACTTATTGAATTGTCGACAATATTGCAATTTTCTTATGCATTTGATGCATTAAGCGAATATCAAAACCAAATTAAGATCACTGAATGGTAGTTTCGAGTGTTTTCAATTATTTATGAAATACTCGAGAATTGTTTATAGAAACAACAAACTCCGTATGAAGGAATACTCACACTTAAACTTCATAAATGATATTTAGTATAATATTAATATTAATTTCATATTCAAACCTTTAGTTAAGGAGCTTTGAGTTGGAAAGGTTTTAAATAAATGATTGTGGCTGATTCAAGGAGAAGGCTAAGTACATCGCCTTGAATGGCGCCATAATAAAAGCAATGTATATATATAAATGCACAAATTTATAACTGAGCTAGGGTGATTTAAGTATTAAGAATACAACATTATTATTATATGATAACAATGTAATGATAAGAGCTAACTTGAAGTCGAGAAACATAATTTGACTAGCTCCATATGATAAAAGTAGTTTATTAGCATTTGAGAGAGTTGATTGATAAAGTAGATAGTTAAACCAATATAGAAGATCCATTCGTGAAGGGTCTAACTCAATCAGCTCTCATTAAACTGATCAAATATGAGAGAGATTCCATAATGACTCCAAGTACAAGTGGAAGATTAATAGAGCTAGGGGCATGCCCTAGGGGCAATTACGCAACTTGTCGCGTATATCAAAATAAAAGGTGTTTTCTTTCTATTATATACTTGATATAAAGTGTTACATTGGTTAATAATTTAATCAATAGTATATCTAACAGAAAGTCCATAAATGGTATGTTTTGTGATAGTAGTCACAAAGTTTTGTAACCATGAGTAATTTTATCATAATGAAATTAGACATACTATTTTAAATATTCCTAATCAAGCTATATCGAGACTTGATATCCATACATCCATTGAGACTAGAGTACGCAACGCTCTCCAAATGTTGAGCAGTGTATTACTTATGACTGCTTAGGGAACTAAAGGGTTATGTACTGATAGTTATCAGATAACTATGGAATGACTTACTCAATTGTTTTCTGTTGGTTAACATAAATAAGGTCAAAGAGAAAATATCGATGTGACAAAATTACATAGTTCTCTTGACTTGAGAATATTATCGATCTTCAATGTGGAAGCTGCACTTCGATTATAGTTAAATCGTAGAGTGACATACATATAATAACTATAATTGGTTCGAGTGCAAGCATTGGAAGTGAAACACTATTCAAGAGAGGATCTATCTCCTTGATTATATGTGGTTGGTACGATGGTCAACTGAAATCAACTCAAAGTCCAAGTCTCTAGCCAAAGCAGGTTGGTTAATAATAATTGTTATTATGAAATAAGGCTTTGCGTTTGGACTATAAGAGTTAAAAATGGATGATACTGGAATTTTGACAATTACCAAATTTTGTAAGTCTAAAGTGATTTAGTTTTGGCGTAGAGAATTGGTGCAAATAATTATCACTACCGTGTACACTTAACAAAGTAAAATTAGACTTTATCAAAACCAAATAAGCGATCAATTTAGCCAAAATGTAAAAGCACCTACTAAGTGATGTGTGCACTTTAATATTTAAATTGTTTGATATTAATCGCTAACTAGATTTGTACCTAAGAGTCACATAATGAAAACGTTGAATAATCATTTTGCCATCTGATTTAATTAATTCATAAGTGTTATAAATTAATCAAATTAGTTAATATTTATGAAATATTAATTATAAAACTTTATTTGATGCGTGTTAAACAATATTAAATGGTTTTTTTAATAGTTATAAATATACTGATCGATATGCGATATCGATATGCGAATAAATTGGATTTAAATGCAACATTTATTGATCAGGCTTGAAATATTTTTAAAGCCTAAAACAAATCTTACATAGTCGGCTATAGGAGGGACATATGGAAGGTGACCATATATTGTTATGTATAAGTGGTTTCTGAATAATGAATAAAGAAGAGAATGGGTAAGAGAAAAAAGAGGACTAGATCAACTTTTTTGCTCCCTTATCATTCCTTTATATAAGCCATCTCTCCCTTACTTAGGTAATGACTTTTTGGATCATTCATTTCAAAAAACTAAGGTTGGCCATACACTCCTCTAGGCCACAAAAATCAAATACAAAATCAAATAAAATTTGCTCGATTAGATCGTCGGTAGTAAGGCAATTCAGAAGCTAGCAACTGCAAAATTGGAATTGGATTTAAGGAGTACCGCTGTTTGTTTTAATATGTACCTACTAGGCTTTGGTGAAAGGTATATTTCTGATTTACTAATGCAAAAATTTATTTATCATATATATATATATATATATATATATGTTAATTTGCAATTGTAGCAATTTCGTATATCGATATGTTATTACATTTGGATGGTTGGACATATATTTGTGTGTGCATAATTTAAAAAACAGTTGTCTTTTATACAATGCATTATATTACTCATGGCCTGGTAATGAAAAAATATATTTTAAAACTATATATATAGTTTCCATTTTAATTAAAATTAGTATACAACATATAATACGACATAATACATGTTCTATATTTAAAATAAAAATTAAAAATATTAATTAGTTAGTTTTTCTTATTAAGACATAAATGCTCTGAAATTAAAAAACATTTTTTATTAAAACCGTAAATATTTTAAATACCTTTTAGTTAACATAAAATTTGTTTGTGCAACTAATACACGCACACACATATATATAATATAAAAGTATAAAATTTTATATAAAATATATCATCGTTTTATTTTCAAATTATAAAAAATTAAATTATTTTTATGTTTTTCATTCGAAATTAAAAATAAATTATTTAATAGTTTAAAACTTCTAAAAATTATCCTTTTAACTTATGGGCCGAGAGCAATATATATAAATATTGATTATTATTACTATATATACATATATTATAATGTTTGTGTGTGTATATATGCGTATTATATTTTTTTAATAATCAACTTTCAAACTATGTACATAATAGTTTTATGTATTTATATAAATTTATATTGTATGTTAATATTGAAATCATTTTGAAATATAATTTTTTTTCGTGTATTCAAGTGCATTACTAAATAGTATTTTATAAGTACTATTTTTTAGCAAGGCTAAACTGGTTTAACTGGGCCTCTTTGCCAGCTTTATTGCAAGCAAAATAAATAAATAAATCATAATAGGCTATATTCCACGAACTGAAAAACAAACGATGAACTAAACAAGGGGAGAAAAGTAAAAGAGGGAAAAGGACATAAAATAACAAAATTGAAAAAAACTTAGCTCCAACAATTACGAATGTTCAAATCATAATTATAAGAGCCTGAAACTAATCCTTGTTTTATAGATTGCATGATTTCACTCTAAATTTGCATGTCAGATTCGTACTTCCCACTAAAAACTCTCATTTCTTTCTTTCAATACGTCCCGAATGAATTTTTTTTAAAATGAGCGGCATTAGATAGCTATTACACTCTCTCTACCTTGTTGCCTTGTAGATTATCCCTACTCAATAGCACAGTTTCTGTTACTATCACTTTCACCTGCTCTAGTCATTAATCTGAACCACAAAGAAAAAGTGATAGAACAATTTAAAAACAGATGTAAGTTACACTCTTCTTCAGATTCATAGATGATACGGGCACCATCAACGTCCATACCTTTCTGTAGCAGCCTAGCTTTGGTGTGTAAGGCAATCCTCATGATCTTCCAAAGAAGGAAATTATCACTTTCCTTGCAGCAAGAGTTCCATATTCTTTTTTTCTAGGCAAAATTTTTGAAGATGAGTATGCCTAATAACACATTTGTAGACAATTGATATGGTATCGTCAGAGCAATGTTGAGACCAGACAACTTTTTTAGATCGATAATAAGGATAGGGAGATGGGTGAATTTCATTCCACGGCTTCTTATAACCCGGTTACTAGTGTATATGAGATTGACAATGCCTTCATGAATGAAATCATTTTCTTTAGCATCGAGGGATATTCATATCTAAATCATCTAGTTATATGTCATTATAGATATAAGTACTACTTTATGGTATATATATATATTTATATGCATGTATACACACACACACACACATATATATATACACATATGTATATGTATATATATATATGTGTATATTATCATACATATATACACTCATCTAGATGACATATTTGTAAACGAAAGGTTCTAATATGTCCATTATGATGTAAATCCCAACATCTATACATGGGTACACCAAACGTTATTGTAACGACCCGATTTTTCGATGCCCAAAAATCGACATCAATACGTCCACTGTATCAAATGCCGAACAATTGAATGCCAGAAAACCGAACCATCAGGGTGAAAGAAGAAAGAGGTAGAAGAAGAAATAGAAACAACATCAGAATCTCACAAACGCAGCGGAACAATATATAATAGATGACAACGGAATTTAAAAAAAAACAATCTGTAACTTTTTATTACATTACATCATTAGATTACAACAAAATTCATAGCACACAACAGGACAGTCATCATAACCTGTCCCCACAAAACTGACTATGCAGTTAATCATACACAACGGAATATTCATCAAATACGTGTGATACGTCTCTCCATCCAGCGCATTCCCTGAGGTCTATAGTAGTCCATCCAAAATCTGTACTCTATAATACTCGGTCTGACCCGAGCATTATAGTCAAACAATATTCGAGTCAATCTGGAAAACCAGAGTGAGAAAATACACTTAATTAGATTATTGAAGTTTTCAAAATCCTTTGAAATCAAAGGTATCTTGTAAGACCACGCCACAAATAAACATGCCCGGTTTTTACCTTACGATAACCAAAACATTTTTATCAAATCCGTCTGATATTATAGTAATTTCCATATAAAGTAAAATAGAATCTAGCTGAAATGCTTGCATCTCACGTTTCAGCATAGTTGGGCACAATCAAAACCATACAGGCGCTTATTGGAGATTGGATTGCATACAATAGCAAGGCTACTGGGGTACCGCCTGTCACAGTACGTGATCTAGATCACCGTACCGAGGATCCACCGTGATCTCCTGCTACACAAGACCAGAGCTACCCTTTAATAGATAGTCCGAATAAGATCACCCCGCGATTGGGATCAGCAGCCGCATACGTAGCTGAAATAAAGGGACATCTAGACAGGGATGATCTTACCCTAATTGGTTGCTAGCCACTTAACCATGCGCGCACCTCCCTTGTTTTAGCCATTCCCGGTTGAAGACTCGAGGCTATGCGTTACCTTTTTAGCACACATTAACTTAGGATGCTCATAGTCCTCCTGACGATGTTCTAATAGCATTCATCCATACAAGTTCATTCCAAGTCCGAACGGAACAGAAGGCACTACTCCTACTACATCCATTTTGGAATCACCCTCAGGATTAGTAACGATTAGCCCTTGCACTCCATTGCTCCATCTTCGACTCCAAGCTTTTTTCTACCTCATGAAAACGTTCAAACCAGATCGAAGTGATTTTGGAAAATTTATCTCGATCCCGGTCTCTTCGAAACGATCAACGCGTTGGCCAATATTGATAGTTGATTATTTAACTATCAAATAACATTCACAAACAACCTCAGGTCTTAATAATTCCTAAATTATTTATTTCAAAGTATCTTCGTAAGATATTTTCTACACATCAACCCTTTGAAAATAGTTTTCAAATCACTTTTCTCTCGCGGAATAAATTTTCAAATATTGTTTATTTCCATTGAAAATCACCTAGTCTAAATTCTTTAGATTTTTAAAATAATTTAAATTACTTTATCCAAATATATATATACACACATACACTTAAAAATACTTAAAATAACAACTACTTTAAACACTTTATTTAAAATACTAGTTATGAAATTTTTATAATAATTTCTCATGTAAAACTTAAGCCAAAACTAAAATAAAAATTATTCCGTAAGGTACAAATATTAAATAATTATCTTTTAAATCATAGTACTAGTTAAACCTTTAAAATACTTTACTTATATAATTAACTTAATAAATATTTTCTTTTAAAAAAATTTAAAACCGCTAAATATTAAATTTTTTCTAAAACATTCTTTTAAAATTACTTTAAAACCTCTAACTTATACTTGAAAATCTTTCTTTGAAAATATACTTAGCTTTTTAGGGAAATATTAATGATCCTCTAGTTACCTTCATTAATTAATTAAATGGTTTGAAATTAAATAAGTAATGATTGTTAAGCAGGATTATTTGATTAATTCTTAAGTAATTAATTTAATCAAGAAACATAAGTAATTTAATCCAAATTACTTCCATTATTAAATCATCTTCAATTAATTACATCCAGTAATTACCATTAAATTCTTCACCAAGTAATTACACTTCATTTATCACATTAAGTAATTACTTATCAAATCATCCAGTGATTACCTTAAATTAATTAAACTTAATTAATTAACTTAGATTAATCATATTAAACTCAATTAACTACATTGAGTAATTAATTTCTTAATTACTTCTATTAAGTAATTACACTTAAACAATTTCACAAATGATTATCTATAAATTAATTAATCTAATTAATTATTAAAATTAATCACATTAATTAATTATTAAATAATCTCAAATTAATGACCTTAATTTACTATTAACAATTCTTTAATTACTTTCTTAAGTAATTAACTTAGATTAATCATTATTAAATTCAGATTAATAAATCTTAAATAACCAATTAATTAACCTTAAATTAATTAATTAAGTGATAACTGTAACTTAATTAGTACTTAATTACTTCATTAATTAATCTTAATCATTAATTAAAAATCTTATCTAATGAATGATTCCTGATTACCAACTAATTATCCCTAATTAATTAACTTTAAACATTAATTAATTTATTAATGAAATTAATGATAGTAATTAAAAGTTTAATTGTTTAATAAATGTGATTAGTTGTGAACTTGTAAGTGATGAACGAGTTACCCTGTGGTTTTTAAGTAAATTTTATGCTTTTGTATTCCTTGTTAGATGGGTTTACTCACGTTGAATTCCAGCCTGACCCGGGTGTTACTTTGATGTAATGCTTGGGTCAGACCGAATATTACAGATTTTCAGGTAAGGACGTTCTAGAGCTCATGAAGCGAGCGGGATGGCAAGAATGTATGGAGTGTTCCGTTGTATTACATTGTTGTATATCTGAGACCTGATGATTGTGTATATTCAGTGTCTGTATATATGTGTAACTCTGATGTATTAAAGTGAAATTTGACAAGAACAGTTTTCCTTTGTACAACTGTTATTATTTGTTATTATATTTTATCCGCTGCGAAGGTGAGATGTTGGTGTTTCTGTTCTTCTTATTCTTCTATCTCTTTCTTCTTTTTCATAACTATTTGGAATTTTCGGGTTCGAAGATTCTGGGTCGTTACAGAAATACACTTTCCTTTCCACACCATTAAAATAAACCGCTATTTTTTTTAAATCACCATTCCCTTATAAATTCTCATCCTGAATTTATACTTCCAAATTATTCTCTCATAAATATTTCACTTTACTTATAAACCCCGTTTATAAATTCCATAATCTCAGTCTCCTTTAATCCAGTTTCAAACACTTAATCAGTTTTCAAATCAATTTTCAAAACTAAATCCGCTTTAAAATAAACCCCTTTACTTACCCAAATTTATTTTAAAACCCATTAATTCCATATTTACTTCTATATTTATGATTTAAAAAAACTTATTTTAAACTGAAATTTCCACTTCATACCTTATTCCAAATTCTACCCTTTAATTTCTTCCCAAACATTTAAACATTAAATTTTGAAAATGAAATCCTTTAAATTTTAGACAATATCACTTAAGTCTCCAAAACTCTTTTAAATTCATTTATTTAAAATATCTATCTTTATTTCCATACTCAGAATTCATTTAATAGAATTTAAAAATCAAAATTTTATATTTTTTCCATATCAAATCTTTAGTTTACCCAAATTCACTATATTATTTTACTTAAAAATTTCCCTTTTTATTTCCTTTTAAAAAAAATCCGAGCTTATATATTTTTCATTCTCTCAAATACCAATATATATACTCAACCAAGCCATAGTATTCAATAATTTCAATTCCTAATATAATCAATATAATCATCACAGATTATCACATAAATCACATCGCTAAATGTAAAATAAATTCAACGTTTTGAGGAATCCAGTTGGATCTCTTCAACCTGTTTCTCTGCATCCACAGATGTTAGCACAATATAAAATATGAATCCCACTTCGAGATGGAATATCGTGGTATATGGGGTCATCCGTTATTATGTGGGGCTCATAGGGTCTCATCCACTATATAATGTGGGAAATCAATCACTCCAATATATATACTACTATATATAATATCATATCTAGTCAATTCTATCAATCAATTCAATAATTTAAATTTAACTATTTAAATTAACGGTAATCCAAATGAATGAGATTAACTCACCTTTGATTTATTTGCAGTCCAATTCAACTTCGACTTGGTATCCGATTTTTTTGACCTTGTATAAACATTTTATGGTTTATTAACACTTAGAAAAATCGGACCAATCAATTACATTTAATAATTTATTTTAATCAAATAATTTAATTTAAACTAATTTTTCATTTACTAAATTATTTTTAATGATAAAAATAATTAGACAAGTTTATTAAAAAAATTAATCTCCATAATACGTTATTTCAAAATAAATTAGTAAATTGAAATGTATATATGCATATTTATTTTTCTTTGAAGCTACATATATATACTTATAAAAATAATTATAGGTTTTTCAAAAATCTTTTTTTATATAAACTTTCAACTATTTTAAAATTATTTTTTTTCAAAATCTTATCTGCATAAATTCTTCCTATATAATCAAATTAAAATAGGCATGTATAAGTATATACTTGTATCATACTTTAAAATTGAATAGCACGTATATATTTTTCAGCAAATAAAAAAATATTTTCTACACTGTAAAATTACCCTGTTACCCGATTGATATATACAAATATATATAACTATTGATTTAAATTAAAACAGGTTGTTATTATACTTGATTCAACAATAGCTTACCTAAACCCAAACGAGAATGCACATAGCCAAACCTCCCACTCGATCGGCATCTACCCACTGACACGCTGCCACAGGAACCCACATCTTCTTCTCCAACATCGATTTACAGCCCAATGCCGCTTCGTCACACCACGCCGTTGAACTCTAGGTTGTTGAGCCCCTACCAAGTCACGATACAGTAATCTCCTCCCCCTTCGAACCCTAAACAACCGCACACAACTTCTTATCGCGATGCCTCGCGCGATCATCCCTCGGACACTAACCCACCTCAGAATGCCTGATTACTCTGCCTAGCCTTTACCGTGGCGTTCCTCGTGCCTTCGCATGCGCTTCCCATCCATCGCGGCCACGAGATTTATCGCACTTTGCTTCTTTTTATTTTATTTTTATTTTGGCAGTCGATTCGATCGGCTAGAAGAGGAAGAGGGAAATCGATTTGTTTCGCCGCTATTGATTTTTGATAACCGATGTCGATTTCGTTTGTTTGAAATGAAGAGGGAAATGAAAATTATTCGGCCATTTTTATTATCTTGTTTTGATTTTGATTTTGTTTGAATGACTTTCAGAAGGCAAAGAAAAGGGGAAGCGTGCTGTCGTTTATTTCTTTTCATTTTTTATTAAGGAGGCACGTGTCTTCAAGAAGAGCAAGTGTCCCAAATTGCCTTGCATGTCTGCATAGGCCTGTTATAGTGTTCCTGAGCGTTTACAAGTCAACAATATATTTTATAATTAAATTTCAAATTTAAATTATCTCTAAACCATACTTAAAAATTTCAATCACCTATCGAGGCATGCCGTTAGAAGTTTATAATGTTATACCCCTATTACGAACGCAATGGAAAAGGTACCGAGGCCTAATTCGATCGTATGGAGGAGATAGCTTTTTGGATCCAGTTTATATTAAATTTTTGATATAAATTTCAGCGCTTTATCTACTGTACGATCACATGAAAACTCCAAATAATACAAAATTGAAATTCAATAATAATACACTGTTACGAATCCAATGGAACTAGTTTCGTCGAAATCCGAGATTGTGCCTCGGAAGGCTATTTTTAAATATCAATTTAAACGATATTTTTTTTAAAGTTGAACAAAACACTTTCAAACTCAAATTTAACACTTCTACTATCTTCAGTATAATCGATATAAATTTTATAAATCATTGAAATATGTTTAACAAGCCTAAAGCTCAAGATTTAATATTTTACCCAATCTCTAATAATTAAATTCAATAATTAAATTGCCAAATAAATAATGATATTTGAAATTCAAGTTAAACTAAGTTCCAAATATTTAAAATCAATTAAATATTCCAATTTCAAATATCTAGAAATTCTGGATTGTCACACATATACACTTTGTTATGTTGCACGTACATACATATGTGTATATGATACACATATATATTATAACATACAAAATTGTACAAAGTAAAATATTATTTCCAAATTTAAATAAGATATTGGTTTTATTTAATAGAAGTTTTAGAAAAGTTTTAAATGAATTAGACTACATAGACCTATTAAAGATCCAATAATGGAAAAAAAAATTGAAAATTATCCCGTTCCTCCATTACGGGTTGGCCTAGTTCCAACAGTTTGTAATTTGAAAATTACCTAACATTAATTATTAAACACTCAAGTATTGTGTAGGTATAGCCATCGCAGTCGATATCCCATACCACAAAGTGATAAAGTTTGTATTGCCATACTACACCATATTATGTAGACGGATTGCTAGCATACAAATGTTTTATACTATTATATACCGATATCCCATCTTACTACATACTAAATATTCTAACACCTAATTGTACACAATCTCGACAGTTAACAACAAAAAATAGAAACACAGGGATTTGATTCAAATTAACTCTCATAAATATGATATGTGTTGAATCTTGAGGGTCATGCAATAGAGAACTAGAGTTGATTTCAAAAAATTCTTGGATCTAGAGGGTCATGCAACAGAGTAAAAGGATTGATTTCAATGGCAGCCTAAATTTTGTATCTTCAAAATCTAACCCACTCTCACGTTAAATAAAATAAAATATGCAGATCCACCTCCTCTACAATGTCAATTACACTTAGAACCTCCTTCAGCTTTCTCGTTGACCCCTTACTGCAAATCCTAGATTTCGAAAACAACCTTACATGTCGCATCCTCCTTACCATTATCTGCGTACTTTTTCCAGTTCATGTATGCTATTTGACCTACTTGTATTGAGTGATGCGTATTGATTTACAGGTATAAACCTGCAACTAAACACATGCAAATTTTGAAGAGAGGTAAAAAAATTCTTCATTTTTACCATACCATTCACCACAATTGTAATTTATAGATTCGGATGTAATTTATTCTTCCCTTTAGATTTCTATAATGAAATAAACTTGGTGGTGGTATGCTTTGTGCCATCTCTTGGTTATGTTGAACATGTTGCCTCTTGATCATTCTTGGTGCTTTGTGAATGCAGACCATTAAACACCAGTTAAGTGTTTTGAACACTTTAAAGCTTTATTCTCTTACCAAATAACTCATTAAATTTCTCAAAGAAAAATTTAAATTTAGGTGAATGAAATGAAAAGAATTAAAAGGAAAAAAATAAATTTGCGATGGGTAATCAGGAACCTAATGCTGGCCATTTGAACGTCTATGGCGCCCAAGTCTATATGAATCTTGGTCGACAAACCCTATCCAAACATAATGGGGATAAGGCAAATTATTATTTCATTATGTACTATCGTTACATCATTTGTGTCGATATACATGTGATGTTTGGATTTGACCATTCTTATGTTTATCATACTGAGTATGCTAGCATAAACTTCTTTCTTTATTCGACTTTCTCATAGTGAATAACCTATTATTACTTTCCCTCTATAGTAACCGAATGCAAAAGGAGAGAGTGAATTTTAATTTATCGCAACATTTTGCACTTTGATTGAATTGATTTTGAATGTTGGATAACTATGTATTGATATATAATTTTTTTGTGTAATTACCTAGCCACAACAATTTCACCCAACAACATTTCCAAACATATGGATATGGTTATTAGGACGTATTCTAATGTGTTTGTGTTAATAACTACCGTCGTATGCATATATACTTGGTATATATTAAGAATGCATATTACAAAGCTAACATATACGTACAATTATATGTGTGAGTGTTACACCCATTTTTCAATCAAATATGTAGCGTATGCTCAAGTGGAAGGAGTCAATGACCAGCCCAACACGGTAAAGAATAAGATGGGCAAAAAGGTATATCAAATAGGACAGCACAAGTTGAAGAATACAACGATTAAAACTCAACAATTTATAACTAAACTGCATAGCCAAAAGACTTCGCACAATGACCAGCATTGCCCTATCTTCATTTTTTTAATTTTCATGGCATTTTTGAATTTTCATTTTTTTCTAAAACTCAAAATTTCTAAAAAAAATCTCAATATTTCTAGATCTCGAAAAATATTTTCTTTTTAGCATTTTGATTTATTTTTGAAGAACCACTATAGGATAAGTATAAGTTTTGGTTATTAAAGTGAAATTTTTGAAAATTTATTCGTCTTAACAAATATATAAATAAAGTTTGATTACAAGTAACGATGGTTTAACTAGTATACAGGAAGGTTCATGGTTGATAAGTATGAAGTATATCCTAATCGAAATCTTTGTTTAATAAGAGGTTGATTTAAAGTAAAGGCGATAACATTTTAAATCTTTTAATTTAAGTAATTCCAACATAATATTGTAAAACTCTCTCCCTTAAAATAAATAAATATTTTTTGTATATATGAATTTATTTTATCAATAACTAGAGTCATGTGTTCACATGCAAGTATGTATATTTGCCATGCTTTATACCCCTCTAACGTAAGCCCAAAAGGCAGTGCACGATCGGTATATCTGGCCTTAGTTTATCTGAGTTAGGTATATGTATATAAAAAAAGTTCTTTCACTAATAACGCCTACATTCGATAGGTGTACACACTTATATGTGCACTCACCATGTTCTGGTGTCCCCTCATGTAAGCTCGAAAGGTAGTGCATGGGTAATGTATTTGGCCTTGGTTTTCTGGGTTAGGCATATGTAAATATTGTTAATATCAGTAAAATTTTGAATTAAAGAGAGAGTAAGCAATTGAAATCCAAACACTATTTTCACTTATGTGATTTGACTTGTTACTCAAAAGAAATGAAAATACCACTTTGAAAAACTTTAATATTGAACCGAGGATCTGTTTCATAGCTGCACTATGTTATCAACTGAAATAACTAGCCAAACTGGAGTCTAATTGTGATGATTACTTAATTTTGGTTTGATGTTTGACGAGTAAAAGGAGTTAAATTTCTCGATAATAACCAGAACATATATTTAACTTATTTATGTCGATTTGAAAGAAATTATTCATTTGTAAATACTTTTAAAACTTGCGTCCATCTCTCTATAAATAAATCTTGCATTCAGAAATTTCTCATGTTGCATTTGGATTTAGCGAGTAGTATCTGCTGAAAACCCAACGAGACAACACTCGTCCTACTAGGGACACCTAAAGGTTTAACGGCTTGTTGCATACGCTCAATGTAATCGTGTTTCCTATGAAAACAAATTTATCTTAGTTTTTATTTATTCGAGGACAAATAAAAAGGTAAGTGTAGGGATATTTGATGTGCATGTAAATGTGCATATTTTTACATCCATATTTAAACTATTCTTATTCAAATCAATGTCACAATTGGATATTTTTACATGTTTAAAACCAAATTTTAACTATGCTTTCAAGTCATCAATCATACATCAATGTGGAGGTAAATAGTAATTTTATGCATGAACTAATTTTGAGAATATTTATTTGCACATTTTCTTTTTAATTATAGGAATTTTTGGATGGAAATGTGAAGGTGCTTTATGAAAAATATGCATGCACAAGAGAAGATAAGAAAATGAAGATGCAAATAATTCATTTTATGACAACATGGAGGACCCTACCTTACCCACTCACCTTTATCTTCAATTAGGAGCTAATGCACATGCTAAATGGCTATTGATGTTACAAGCACATTTAAGAGAAGGATTAATTCATGCTAATGATTACATGGTGGACACATTTCCTAAGAGGGTAGTTTGGATAGTTACCCAAAATATACATTAGGGCTTTAGACTTGTATAACGACCCCATATGTTCATACAATTAAGCTTTTAGATTTTGAGCCTCCTTTTAAGTTAGTTTAATTTTTGTAACATCCTCTATCTGAAGGCCCAAAACTGAGCGCTACAGATGTTGCAGTCGTCTATAGTATTAGGTTCCGGCGACTAAATACGGCTATGTTAATGGTATCTATAATATCAGAAGCATTTGAATATTAAAAAAACACAGATTTTAAAGCAACATTTTCTTCATTAAATTTCAAAAAATATGTTTCGCATTCTCAATGCGTAATCCTAATATGTTCTCAGGTATAGATAAAATATACTTATTACAAAATACTCCAAGAGTGGTATATGAAGATACCCCCTTGGATGATCAGAGTCATATAGTCATAATATACTTAGTATTAACATAGAGGAAATACAACAAAACATAAAAGAACAACTCCTAAATAGCTATTTGTTTGCCTCCTCATGCTTCATGTAGCCTTATTCGTCATCCTACTAAAACTTGAAAAAGTCCTTAACCCTCAGCCTACTCAAATCAATTTTGAGCATCCGAAAGTTTAAGGGGAAAATATAAACTTTGAGTCGGACATAAAGCCTGGTGTGAATAATATTATACATCCCCGTTAAATATGTTAAGTGAGATCACGCTGCTTAGTGGAATAGGTTTTCCGTCACTAACATCCTTTTAAAACATATCTTTGCAAAATCTTTATCCTGCAACCAAACTGATTAAATACTATAAAGCATTATTATGTAAACACACATAAATATCAGGTAATAAATGCATTATTTGTTCAAACACATAAGTTCTGTTTGGCTAACTTTTAACCTTTGGCTGACTCGGCCCTACCAGACAATATAAAAGAAATAAACCTAACATATGTTAGATACTTCTCTTTTGGACGGTCTATCCTTAACTATCTATTAAATACTTCTCTTATGGACGGTCTGTCCCCAACTTAATCATCTCCCAAGTCTTCCTAATCCTAATATTTTTTCAAGCTCACCAATAACCTATCTGTATACATCGTATATTCATTCCTGTGCGTAACTATCATTTTAGTCTTACATGTGGCAAAGCCCTACACATTGGAATTTTGGATTGAAATTAGTTGGGGCTAATAGCTAATGTATAGGGGTGACCCTATACCAGTCCCATCTGATATTCTAATATCTGAGTCATTTTACTCAGGGATTCCCACCTATAATTTTCCTTGAAAACCTTTTTAAAATAATTTAAAACCTTTAAATCAAACTAACACAAGGAAAATATGTAATTCTTATGCTTTATTCAAAATCACATTGCAAAGTAATATATATATATATATATATACACACACACACACACACACACACACTTTACTCAAACCTTTGTTAATGAAAACATTTAAATATTTGAAAGTACCCCTTTCGATTCCATTGAAAGTACCTCTTTCTAAATCTTTGAAAGCATCTCTTTCTAAACCAAGTAAAACCCTTCAATTATCTAAGCCAAGAGGCCAAAACCTTACCTTTCGTAACCTTATTTCAAACCTTACGAAACCATTGAAATCGTTCCTTTTGAAAGCAGTAAAACTTTAGACATCCTTCTTTAAAACACTTTATAACATTGCCATCGAAAAACTTAGGAAAACCATCCATTTCAAACCATTCGAAACCATTCAGAAAACTGGATCTATTGATCTTGTCGAAAGTTACCTTACGACCCCTTCGAAAGCTACCTTTCGACTCCATCAAAAGCTTTGCTTTCGACGCCTTCAAAAGCTTGGCTTTCGACCCCTTTGAAACCATTCGGAAAATAAAACCTTTCAAAAGCATTCAACCCTTAAAACATAAACCTTTCGGAAGCTCTTTGGGTTCAATTTAAAAACATTGTGGAAAATCCTCTTTTAAAACCTTCCGTCTTTTTCAAAAGCAACCTTCGACTTTGTCAAACGCTTAGCTTCCAACCCCTTTGGAAGCTCCCCTTCGAAAGCTTTAGAACGTTTCTTTTTAAATCAATAGGCTCTAGCCTTTTAATACTCTAAACACATCCTTTGAAAGCTTGGGTTATACTTCAGTTAGAATAAAAAGGTTAAACCACCTAAGTCGAAAACTTCCTTTCGAAAGCATGGAAGAAGCGGCTGGTTTTAAAAAAAAGTAAACCTTTCAACCTTGTCGAAAGCATGACTTCAAAAGGTTAAAAGGCGGCAGCTAAGGGATTTTAACCCATTTGAAAGCTTGTTAAACTTTTGACTTTGTCTAAAAGTTTAAACCTTTATTTTAAATAGTTGACCTGATCGAAAGCAACAAAGTCGAAAGCTTTTTTTCGAAAGCAAAGCAGGCATTAGTTTTGATTTATGAAACAAACAAACTCCAGCCTCTTTGACAACCAAGGCTTCAACCAAGTACCCTTCAACCTATTCCAATTTGTTATGTACCAAATTGCTTAATAACATACATATTGGTTTTTGACCTTGTCGGAAGCTATAATACCTTTCGACTTTGTCGAAAGGTCTGGGTCGAAAGGTTTGATGCCGAAAATGGCTGAAACATGCTAAAAGCATGATTTTCCTGTTTTTCACTTAAAAGGGATAAGTTTTCAACAAACCTGCCTTCGTTTATCAAATTATCATTATTTAGTAAATTCTTTTCAGAAACTGCTGCCAATAATTTCAGAAATAAACAATGATTTTATTTTATCAAATGCCCCTTCTCCTTAATTAAATATATAAAACATTTAATTCTCATACCTTCAATAATTTTATATATTCATCAAAACACTTAGGAAAGATCTGGAAAGATCCTAGAAAATATATTTTGATATGTTTTCCAGGATATAAAAATTTCAAACTTAAATAATTATTTATTTTGTAGTCAATAATTTATTTTTCTCACCAAAAAATTAATATAAAATCCAAATTAATTCAGAAAATTATGAAAATTGAAGCCCAGCTCTATAATATCATTTCCGATGTACATTTAAATTTTCAATGGACTTGGATGTCGTTTAATAGGGTTTTCATATCAAATGTATCATAAAACTGATAAGAACATGTATAATTCATCAACAAGCATATATATACCAGTTAATCATTCAAAACATGTCATAAACTTGAAAAAACATTTCGAACTTAACTTAAAACCGAAAAACATAAGAAAATGGGATGTAGTAATCATTCACCTTAGCTTTGAGATTGAAAGATCTAAGATTTGATGTTGAATAAGTTGATTAACTTCTTTCTCTTGAAATCCTAGATTTATCTTCTCCTGAGAATGGAAATGGTGGTTGGCCTTGATGTTTCGGTATGTTAGAATGAAATGAATGTGAGTTTCATTTCCTAAGCGTTTAGGGTATAAGGCACTCCTATTTCCCAGTTTGCCCTTCCTTATTTCCTAACACATATGCTATCTCATTTTAATTTACATATTAACATGGCACGACTACCCTTAGTTAAATCAAATATCAACCTATTAATCTTCACATTATTTTATTTAATTCAACCAATTAAATATCCTAAATAATGTTATAAAAATACGAGGTGTTACAGTTTTAGGCTCACAAATAAACAAAAAAATTCTCTTTTCTTTTCATGGCTACTTTTGTCATTTTCTTTCATATAGTATTCTTTTATGCAATGTTAATTCGTGCTCTTTTCTATTTACATGCTCTCTTTCTTTTCATGTTAGTAGTGTCGGTCTTTTTATTTATGAAAATAGTTAGATTTTATTCTATTATAATTAGCTCTCTTGCTACTTTGCACTTATTTTCTTCTTGTTTTATTTCATGTTGAATGTTATATTTATTGAAATAATAACAGATATTAAAGGTTAAACCCCTTCAATTTAGAGGTAATAAAGCTCTCCTAATCATATAGATTCAACATTTTGATTATTTTTGACCTCTTTTTGTGCTTAATGGAAATGTTTGAATAAGTTAAACTTTGTTGTTTTAGTTTTGAATTTGGCTACCTATGTTGTTGACACCAAATATGCTATGCTTAAACAAACAAAAACATAAATTACCTCTTCATCTACATATGATTATGGTTATGAAGTGAATTTTAAAATCAAAATTTGGTGCTCTATATTTCTAATCAATAGTTAATAGATCATGCTTAGAATAGATTTTTTTTCAAGTTCATTGTCATTTTCATAAGAGTTAAGAAGTGGTTTAATGGGTGTGTTATATTTTGATAGTTTATATTGGGCTAATTAATAGCACAAATATTCCATACTTATGATAAACACATCAGTTAAATTCACTAATGACTAAAAAGAGAGATCATAATTTCATATTGTATTGATTTATGTGATCATGAGAAGATATTTGCCTCTAAATTGCCTTCAAACTCTCATATTTTATCCATTTTCTTTTGCTAGTTTATTTACATTTTTTAGATTAAAAACATCTCAAAATCTTTGTTTAATTTGATCGAATAGAATTTTAAATCTATATAATTTTTTGTGGATCGACCCGCGCTTGTCACTTACTAACATTGTACGCCATGTGCTTGCAGTTAATTTTAAATTTATATTTTTCGACTATTATCTAGTTCGATAGAAAACTAGTCTTTAAACAAGTTTTTGGCGCCATTATCGGGGAATTAGTTTGATTTTATTTTCTATTCTCTGAATTATTTTTGCCTGGTTTGTGTGTGTTTCATTTTGTGTGTTTGCATTTAAAAATAAAAAATAAAAAATGTGTGTTTGTGTGTGATTTTTGTGTTCATTGTTTTTGTTTGCTTGTTTTCTAGTTTCATTTGCATTTAGATTTATATATTTGAAAAAAAGAAAAAAAAATATACACAATTTCAATACAAAAAATATATATTTTATTTCATTTTTATGTACATTTAAAAAATTTGTCTTTGTTCTACAATTTGACATTTACATTTGCAATTTTCTGTTTTTGTTCTACAATTTCTGTTTTTGTTCATACTCCCCTCTGCAATATCAAACACTACTGCCTTGCCCTGCTTGATTACTTTCCATACCGCCCTTTGCCATATCATCTCACCACATATACCTATTGTCCAACCTCCATACAAGACAGTGCAAACTTCCCCAGAAAATTACGCTGCACTGCCCTATGCCTTACCTGCCATCAACCTTTTTTTTTAAACATTTCATCTTGCTTCAGTCATACAAGTCTTTCAACTTGCCTTTCAACTAACTCTCTGTACAACTCCATTCACCATTCTTTGTATAAATAATTCAACCATTGCTAACCTTGTCACCATTCTCTGTACAACTTCCCTGCTTGCCATCAACCACTCATACAAACCACTTATTAATATACATAAACCACTCCTCACCACTGTTTCAACCAATTCATACAACCTTCCATCCACCTCCATCCCAATCAGACCAACATTTCATTGTCATTTCAAGAGCATCATCACCACAAAAACATGTCACTGTCCCATTAAAACACTGCCAACATCCTTACATAAGCTCACATATAATCCACCACCACATACATCTCCACATTGCATACTTCATACAATTTCAGCATATCAACTTCCTTGCTACACATTTCCCCTGTCACCATTTACTATAGCACACTCCATTACCGGCCACATTCTTTATCCATCAACAGCTGACAATCATACAAATCAACAGTTCTTCCTCACATACAATTCATTCATCCATCCCTCAAACTTCACTACATCCTTACTGGTGTACTGCAATTCTACCACCCACATAATTTCCAGCATCTGCTCTTTCATTCAATCATTGAATTACTTCAACATCATTGCCCATACGACAAACAGTTACCTACGCATTTATTCAATTCCCAAGCACTGCCTCAACGTCACTTCATTACCAACATCATTTCACTGTTCATCAAACTATCCCATACACTGCTGCTCCATTCCACTGCATACGATAACTACTTAACACCAATCTATAACTTACACTTGCCTCTGCTGCAACACTGCCCATTGTCATACCCATCAAGCAAGCTCCAATCATCACTGCAAGCCACACTGCAAGCCTCTTCTTCAATTCACCACATCCTTACAATCAGCACGAGCAACCCACCTATGCCTTGAATCAACAACCCAACTCCATTACCTACTACACTTACCTCTGTCTTCCTTCCCCTATGCACCATCACTTGCCTTGCTGACTTATAGCTAAACTGCACAATCCGTTGAACATCAAATACCTACTCACCTGACAGTCCCCTTGCCGATATCCAACTGCCAATCGCCAACCGAAACCCAAACTGACAACCTCTACAGCTCTCCTTCTCACCAACCCAATTGCACCCGCGAGCATCGAACAACCCCACTATAGACCACCTCCTTGCGACTTATCCAACACCACCAAACCATCAACATCGATTACCTCGAACAACGCGCAGCCTAGAATTGCCTAATCGTATTCCACCACAACCCAAATCGCTCCCCTCAACTTAGGTATCGTTTTTTTTCTTCCAAAAAGCGCTTTTTTAGCAGCTGGAAAGAAATGACCGAATCCAATCAGTGTTTTGTGACCGTTTGCTAACATAGTTCGCTCAACAAGAATTGTTCAAAGTGGCTGAACTGTCATAAGCAGATATTTTTTTCTTTTTGAAGTGCTGATTCAAAACAACGCTTAATTTACAAAGCTACCCTACTTCTTTATAAATAACAGCACATATCATCCTTTTATTATTATACTACAGCAGCAAATTTGGGGACTTCAACTCATACTTCGTGGTAAGTTTTAACTATGTTTGCTCATAAATTACATATTCCACTATTAGACTTTATTATCACAGTACCTCCACCACTGTAGTAATTCAGTATCAAATACTAAATTCGGTCACATGCATTGTACTGCTTATACAATATAGGAGTGGCAAATTTCATTTTTTTATTATGATATATGGTTGCTTGTATTATTTCCGACTACTGAAGCCTAACTTCTGTTAGAATTCAAATGCAAATATAGATTCTTCATCTAACTATAGTGTTTTATCCCAAATGCATGCTTAGTAATTAATTACAGTACAGTGCTAATTATTAAAAGCATACATTCTTCTCTTTATCTATCAAATCTATGCGGAATCATTAACATTTTCATCTTTATTAAATTAAGTAATTTGTATTATATTAATTTATATTTCTTTCCTCTTTATGCTGTGTTATAATTGATATTTGCTGTATTTTTAATTGGGTGTTTTTATTTCATCCACTTAATTTAAATTCGTATCTGCAGTTCATGTCAGCAGTACTATCAAAATTGGATTGTTAAGAAAAAATAAAATCAATTTCAAAGTAGAACTTGATTGCCACATTATGTTTCATGTATTATATAAGCTATCAATGTATAAAATTATCATTAAGTGCGCAGAGGGCATCTCCACTTCTACGTGAATCATGGAAATTATGCACTAAGAAATGAAATATTTCCTATTTGAATAGGTGGTGAGATTTAGTTTTCAAAGACAATTTAAAGTTTTCATTTGAATGTACAGTAGGAACATGTTTTGTATTTACTGGACTAGAAAAGTTTCAAGTTTTATTGCTCTTCATTCTACTGCGAATTCATTACTGTTCATTCTTTTTTATTGCTTGTTTTGCTAAGTAATGATATGTGGTTAAGAAGATATATAATAATTTTTCTTAAAATATGAAAAACATGTAGGAATGTCGTCACATGAAAACTATAAATGTAAATATATGGAAAGTGAAATTCTAAATGTAGCTTCCAAGAGTATGGCTGCTTTTTCTAAAAATTCCGAAATGGAAAAACACTTCCTCGAGCTATATGTGAGAAAGGTCAACAATCATGGGCATAAAGGAGCCACGCTTACTTTAGATTCAGGGAAAAGATTAGAAAAAGAATTTAATGCAAAGTGGAGTGTCAGCTACGAACATAAACAATTTAAAAATCATTATGCTTATTTGAGAGACGGCTTTGGACAAAAATGATTGCATTATCTAGACACGGATTTAATGTTGAGATGAATACCATACTTTGGCCCCTTGAAAAATGGGATGAGTCATTCGTGCAAGTCGATTACATATTCTTGAAATAATTAGTAACAATAATTTAATTAATATTATTATATTTGTATATTAATTTATCATATGTACTTTCAATACACAGCAACATCCTAAAGCTCGAAAATTTCGAAATACTTTAGAGAACATTGATGCGTTAAAGGTGATTTTTGAAGCTACACTTGCAAAAGGAGAAAATGCATGGTTATCTGCATCAACAGAGCCACCCCCTAATGTAGATAACACCCAAGTGGATGATGGCGTACCAACATCAACTAATGCAGAAGTAGAAGAAACTCAAATACCCGCTTATGTGGATGATATTTTTTGATGGGATTGTTGTTAATAGAGTGCGTGATAGTCCTTTTAATGGAGAAGTTGGAGATAGTGGTCCTTCCAAGTGTATACCTCATCCCTCAAACAAAAAGAAGCGTAAAAGTTCAGATGGTGAACCGATAGAGAAACAGATTGAAGAACTAGTTGGTGTTCTAAAAGAACAAATTAACAAGGAGGAGACTCGTATGGGACCTTCACTAAATGACGTAATTATTGCTTTAAAAGAATTGAAGAACATGAGCATTTTGTCACAATAAGATTATATCAAAGCGAAAGTGTTATTTTGTGAGAAATCAGAACTGAAGATAGCATTCATGGACGAAGATAGTATAGTTAACAGAATTGAGTTCTTGACTTATGTATTAGGTATGCAATAAGATATGATGTTTGATAATAAATGGAAACAAGATGGTGTTGCTAGTTTAGTTTATTTAATGAATAATTTGACAAACTACAATAGTTATGTGTAATCAAATAACATGTTATATGTATCTCCACTTATTTTGGTAACTGACATGTGCATTCATTATTTTTCTAGTCTTCACTGATGTGTGTACTTAATTCAAGTAGTAATACCTTTTTTAGATAATGCATCATAATTTATGAATATTCTAACTTTTATTTTCTCAAATTATAGGATGATGTCAAAAAAATGGTTACTAATGAAATTGTTGTCACTTTTACTACTGCTTCAGACAAAGAATCGTAGAAATAGTCGAGAAAAAGTTTTAACTTCATCACTTTTTGGAAAAAAGTACATGCAGGAGCTCATGAATGGTTCTTTTGTTGTGATGTATGATAAGTTCAGAATGGACAAATCATCCTTTATAAAGTTATGTTGCTACTTTTGAGAAAAGATTTGGCTTCGAGATAGTAAGCATATAGATATTGAAGAGAAGATGGCAATGTTCTTAACCATCATAAGTCATAATTGTAGAAACCGTATTGTAAGATATCATTTTCAACATTCATGTCAAATAGTTAGCAAATATTTTCATGAAGTTTTGACAACCATGAGAGATTTTGCTCAAGAGATGATAGTCCCACCTGAGTTCGATAAATCAACCGAAAATATACTATCTCATATTGAACTTCGACAAGGACCTTTTAAGGGTGCGATTGGGGCACTAGATGGTACTTTAGTAGATGCAAATATTGCAATCCATGACCAAATTCCATTTCGAGGCAGGGGCCAAGGTAATTGCTATCAAAATGTCATGGCGATGTGCGATTTCGATATGAAATTTATATATGTAATGGTGGGATGGGAGGGAATAGCTCATGATTCCAAACAATTCGTAATCCTGCGAATAATTTTCCAATTCCTTCTCTTTGTAAGTAATTTTAAATATTTCGGTTACATTAATAATGTCAACATATTTACTTAACTTCTTATTTTAATACAGATATGTGCTACCTTTGTGGTGCCGCTTATACAAATACTAGAGGCTTTTTATCTCCTTATCGCAAAACACGCTGTTGGTTGAAAAGCTATAGAAATAACGCCGCTACAACTAAGAAAGAAAGATTCAACCATGCACATGCTAGGTTAAGAAATGTCATGGAATGATGTTTTGGGGAAATAAAAAAAAGATTCTCTATTTTAGTTAAAATGCCTTCGTATAAATTTTGTTGTCAAAGAGATATCGTGATTGCATGCATGGTGATACACAATTTTCTACGTCATGTTTCACTCGATGATAAGCTATTTTTGGAAGCAGAATAAGACGATGATACTGGAACTGTTTCCGATGAAACAAACAATGGAAATGATAATCAAGAACCGCCACAAGCTCCACCAAGTCATAGCGAAGAGTTTTTGACCGAATCACAAGAATTTTTGTTGAGTTTATGTGATCAAATTGCGGATCTTCTTTGACTTGTTGTAACTATTTTAGTTTTGCTAATAAAATGAGTGGAAAATGTATTTTTCAATTACTTTACAAGATAGGTAAATAATTTTTTTTTTTATTTTGTTAATAAATTATTGTATGTATATACACCATAAGTATTCAAATTATAAACAATGAAGGGAAAATTTGTCAAACAAAAATACATTACAATAAAAAAATTTAATCAGCAAACAATCAAACAATATTTCAAATATTCAACATTCAGCATTCAGCTTTTCTATTCAGCATTCAGCGTTCAGCTTTCAGCATTCAACATCCAGCTTCCAGTAGTAAGCATTCAGCCATTTTTAACAAATGAAGCCTTAATCCAAAATCCCATCACTGAACCAAAACAACCACATCAATTCACGACTTCCAAATTGTTGAAATTTTAAGTTCTCTTTGAATTTGTGATTAAGTTTTTTTACAAAAGAAGAACGAATTGGTTAGTGGTTTTAATTGACTATACTTGGTTTTGGTTCGATCTCTTATTTGACTAGCGGGTCGGGTTATAACATTTGTGGGTGTGGGCCTGAGTGATTTTGTTTCTTTTATTTATTTTATTTTGTTTTTTGTTTTGTTTAATTTGTTTTTAGTCCATCCTTGAAAAAAAAAGAGTTTTCTTAATTTATTTTGTTTAATATGTTTTCTTTTATTTTTGCTTTTTTCATCCTTTAAAAAATTAATTTTAAATCTGTTTTGATTTCTTTTAATCTGTTTTTTTTAATTTGTTAGGTTTTAATTTTAAATTTAAAAAAAGCTTGTATATATATTGTTTTTAGTTTTAGGTTGCCAAAGCAGAAAACTGAGAGGAATTCTTACTTTGCTTTGCTTTCTTATAAAAAAATCGCCATTGAAAATAATAATAAATTGCTAATAATTCTACACGCTCTGGTATTATGCTTTCATCTCTAGTTTTATTTTAATTGCATTGTTGGTTGCTTGCACTTGCATTTATATATATAAAAAAATTCAAAACAAAAACAAACTTCATTCTTGTTACGTTGTTAATTCACGTTTAATTTCTGTTTTGCATTCATACCATCTTATTTTCTTTTCTAAGGGCAATACTCCAAATCCATATAAGGTGGGTGATTTCATCACCCCTTCCTTGGTCCACAAATCGCATTTCATAGTAGAATTTGACTATTAATAAAGGTTAGAAATTTGACTTAAGGGAGTCACGAGCTCACTTTGGGCTTAATTATCTTGACAATTGTCTTCTTTGAACAATTTTATTTCTTGATGTATAAGCTACGGTAAAAAAATAACCATTTATAAATATTATGTCAATATGTAAATATTATAGTGGTTGTTTCTCTGAAGGTACTCAAACCTTTGGTTGCATTGCTATGGTAATTTGTGGTGCACCGACAGCTCATGCCCCTTACCTAGCTAAGAAATATTTTTGTTGATTTAAGACAAAGTGTGATCATACAATTTTGGATTAGGAGTTACTAATAAAAGAAAATTTGTAATTAAGCACTTTGCATTCATAGTTGCATTAGTTCATGCATATTTTAAAAAAGAAAAAAAATCAAAAATCCAAAACCAAAAAATTGTAAATTTAACTTAAGTTATTTTTTTAATCCAAGAAAATATCATTTTAAATCCTTTCCTTCGAAATTTTTCAATCAAAATCAAAAATCCAAAAAAAATCTTAAGTTTATTTTTCAAAAAAAAAAAATCCAATAAATATATATATATATATATAGTATTTTCAAAAAAACAAAAACGTATTAAAAAAATTTGAAAATTCAAAAACTAAAACAAAAATCAAATTCCCATTTTGTATTTTCTAAAACAAAAACAATAATTCCTTTCGGTAAATATTTGAAGTTTTGAAAATTCAAAGACAAAAAAATACACAAACATATTAAAAATTTGAAAAGCCCAAAAATCAAATTTCTCTTTTGAAAAATGAATTTATCTTAGTAAATATTTTTTCTTCCTTTTAAAAAAAATAAAAAAAAACAACAAAAAACAAATTTTCACTTCATTTTTCAAATCTTGTTTCATTCTCTAAACTCGATTCGAACTTCTTTCTCTTCTCAAGTTTTATTTGTGCATGAGTACTTGGACTCGTGACACAACAACAAACACTTGGACTCGTAATTCAATAACTAATTGTTTAATTCGAATAGACGGTCCTCCTATAATGGCGAACGAGAACTCCCGTGAACTTATATGGATAAAAAAATTCCTGATAGAGTTTTTATTCCATTTTGTATCACATTACCCGCTCCAATGGGTAACCATTTTGAAATTCACTCAAGCTAGATTGCCACACTTTCAAAATTTTGCAATTTTGAGCATGATGACCCATACATTTTCTTGACGAAATTCGAAGAAGTTCGCGCAACCACTGATGACGAAATCAAACTTCGATTAATTCCATTTGTTCTTATGTATTACGCTAAAAAACGGTTGTACATCTTACCATCTGACTGATTAAAACATGGGAAGAATTCGTGAAAGTTTTCTTAAAAAAGTTCTATCTCTTGGAAAAAACATCTTAAATCTGAAATGAAATCTTAAATTTTCATCAATTCAAGGGAGAATCATTCGAAAAATATTTTGAAAGATTCAAAGAACTTTTGATAAAATGTCCACATCATAACTTTGAAAAATGAACACTTGGCCAAATTTCATATGATGGGCTCGAAAGCAGCTCATGAACCATGCTCGAATCAATGTGCCAAGGCATCTTTCTCACCTAACATCATGATGATGCTTGGTAGTTTCTTGAAAACCTAGTTGAAATGTCGATCCAATGGGAATGTTTAAACGAAAAATCAATTTACTCACGATCGAGCACACACTCGATAGGATCTTCTTTGGCTTTGGAAGCTAAAATCGACATAGTGATTAAAAAATTCGACAATGTTTTCTCATTAAACCAAATGGACCAAGCTTCACAACCATGTGTAATAAATGCAACGATCGTAATCATATTGCTGACAAGTGCCCTAATTATATTGAACAACTCAATGATTTCAATAAAGTTAAAAATGACATGTTTTCTCCAAAGTACAACCTGGTTGGAGAAATCATTGGAATTTTGGTTGGAACCAAAATAATCCCAACACAAATGCGGTTCATCCCAATTTTCAACATTCCCGAATAATGCTTCGAATTCTCCCTTTCAACCCAATCATTTTCAACCAAATTTTGCGGGTCCATCTCATAATCAACCGCAACAATCAAATTTTCAACCAAATTCTGCTACTTCTCCCCAAGATGATAAACGTTAATTCAAACGTTTTCTAAAGAAACCACTCAAAGCATCCAATCAAACAGCAATTTGCAAAATTTATTGACCTTGTATATGCAAAACACAAGCCAATCAATTGCAAAACTAGAAATGCAAATGAATCAACTGGTCATGTCTGTAAGTGAACGCGAACGAGGTACATTCCCAAGCCAGCTTGTTCCAACTCCCAGAAATCAAAATGTTAATTCGTATCAAGCCCATGTTGTTCAAAATAGCAACGTCACCCAATTGAATGCTATCACAACTTTGCGTTCTAGAAAACTAATAGATAATCAAGTCTTTAATCCAAACAATTTACCGAAAACCTCTCTCGACACTTCTAAAACAACAAACGAATCTGAACATAACTGGTGCTAAACGTTGAATCAAATGCCAAGAAAATTCTTCCTCTACTGAAGTAGGCCCACCTATTGAGTATCGTGTTCCATTTCCACATTGTCTTCGAAGAAACAATCAGACCAAATGGAAAAGATGTCGAAATTTTTTAAACAAGTGAAATTTAACATCCCGATTCTTGACATCGTTCAACAAGTCCCATCTTACGCCAAATTTCTCAAGGACTTATGTACCCAAAAGCGACACACTCAAGTGCCCAAAAAAGTCTTCTTAGCGGCCAGTTTAAGTGAAGTCTTGTCTCAACCCATACCCATTAAATACAAAGATTCTGCAAGCCCTACAATCTCATGTGTAATTAGAGACAGGATGATTATCAAATGCTTGACAGACTTAGGCGCAAGTGTCAATTTGATTCCATACTCCGTGTACGAACAATTAGGCTTAGGTGAGCTCAAACTAACAAATGTCACACTTCAATTCGTTGATCGTTCCACTAAGAATCCTGTGGGAGAAATCGAGGACGTGCTCATTAGAGTAGGGAAATTCATATTCCTCGTTTATTTTATTATTCTCGAAACATAACCTATGATCAACCCAGCGAGTCAAATCCTTTTGATATTGGGCCAACCATTCTTAGCCACCTCAAATGTCTTAATCAACTGTCCCAATGGTTTGAAGAAAATGTCTTTTTAGAAACATGACTTTGGATCTTAACAGTTTCAATCTTGAAAACCAATCAAATGAACCTCGTGACCGGACGTTAGAAGTTAGTGCAATTCACGAAAGCTTTGAAAACGAGACAATTGATCTTAATGATGAACGCGAGGCCGAGTACGAAAGATTGTTTCACGAAATCCACAACGAAATTGAATACACACTCCCATTTGAATTGCTTCCAGTTGAGTTCGAATCTCAACCTAATTCTTTTATCGAGCAACTCTTGAAGTTAGACCTCAAAGCACTACCCAATCACCTTAAATACGCATACTTAGGCGATAATGAAACGTTTCCCGTTATAATTTCTACGACTCTCTCTTGATCACGAAAATTCCCTACTTTTAATCCTTTCAAAAATCAAGGAAGCAATTGGATGGTCGATCACCGATATAAAGGGAATTAGTCCCGCTCTTGTTCAACACCACATTTATTTGATCGACAATGCCAAGCTTGTTCATGATGCGCAACGAAGGCTTGACCCAAAAATGAAGGATGCAGTGCGTGATAAAATTCTTAAACCTCTTGACAATGGTATCATATAACCAATCTATGATAGCTCATGGGTTAGCCCAATTCATGTTGTACCAAAAAAGTCTAGACTTATCGTTGCTAAGAACGATTCAAACAAACTAATTCCAACTCGTACTCAAATGAGTTGGCATGTGTGCATTGACTAACGAAAATTAAATGCCGCAACATGTAATGATCACTTCCCTCTTCTTGTTATCGACCAAATGCTCGAACGTTTATCCGACCACAAATTCTATTGCTTTTTTGATTGTTATTCCATCTATAAGCAAATTACAGTCGCTCTCGAAGATCAAGAGAAGACAACTTTCACGTGTACATTTGGCACTTTTGCATATTGACGGATGCCCTTTGAACTTTGCCACGCTCTTGCTATATTTCAAAGATGCATGGTCAGCATTTTTTTTGATATGATCGAACATTTTCTTAAAGTGTTTATGGACGATTTTACAATCTTTGGAAACTCTTTTTTTGAATGCTTAAATAATCTTGAATTGGTTCTTAAATGATGCAAGAACAAACACATAACGCTAAATTAGGAAAAATACCAATTTATGGTCACTCAAGAGATAGTCCTTGGACATGTCATTTCAAATAAAGAAATTGAGGTAGATAATGCAAAAATCGATGTCAGTGCAAATCTACCCATTTCCAATCCATTAAGGACATTCGCTCTTTCCTAGGCCATGCATGTTTCTATAGACGTATTGTAAAAGATTTTAACAAGATTTCTCGACCTCTTACGAAATTCTTGAAAAAGACATTCCTTTTAATTTTTACTCTGATTGTGTCTCTACTTTTGAATGTCTCAACAACAAACTTGTTTATGCTCCTGTAATTTGCTTACCAAATTAGGATCTTCCATTTGAAATAATGTGTGACGCTTCAAACTTTTCATTTCATATTGCCTTAGGACAATGCATCAACAAGATCCTTCACGTTATCTACTACGCTAGTATGACTCTGAACGATGCTCAACTCAATTACACGACTACTGAAAATGATCTTCTATAGTAGTTTTTGCACTTAAAAGTTCAGAAAATATCTGATAGGCCCACACATTACTGTTTACACAGACCATTCCGCTCTTTGATATCTTTTCGCTAAAAAGAATGCTAAGTCTCGCTTAATTCATTGGATCCTTTTATTATAAGAATTTGATCTTACAATCAAGGATAAAAAAGGATCCCACAATGTCATAGTCGATCACTTGTCTCATCTTCCCAATGCACCATCGCCTTTACCAATAAATGAAAATGTTCCCAACGAACAACTTCTTTCTATCTCGGCCGATCCGTGGTATGCCAACATAGTGTACTATTTAGTCACTAAAGAAACTCCCCATTTTGGACAAAACAGGATAAATGTAAATTTCTTTCTTAAGTCAAGTACTTCAATTGAGATGATCCATACTTGTTTAAAAGCTGTTCCGACCAAATCATTCGACGTTGCATCCCGGATTACGAAATCAAAAGCGTTCTTTCATTCTATCACGTCCAAGCATGCGGTGGATGCTTCGGTTCAAAGAATACTGTTGAGGAAGTACTTCAATGTGATTTTTATTGGCCTACACTTTTCAAAGATTCGTTCGAATTTTGCAAAACTTACGATCGTTGCCAAATGCTTGGAAGAATTTCTCAACAAAATATGATGCCTCTAAAACCCATTCTTACAACCAAAATATTTGATGTTTGGGATATCGACTTTATGAGAATTTTTCCTAATTTTTTGGGAAATTTGTATATTCTTATCGCTGTTGATTACGTCTCGATATGGGTCGAAGCTGTTTTGTGTAAAACCAACGACCATAGAACTGTAGTGAAATTCCGAAAAGAAAACATCTTTTCAAGGTTCAGCACACCTCACACAGTAATAAGTGATAACGACACCCATCTTTGCAACCGTTCTTTTGAAACTTTAATGAAGAATATGTGATAATCCATAAGTTATCCACTCCATATCACCCTCAAATTTATGGCCAAGTTGAAGTTTCAAATCATCAAATAAAACAAATCTTGGAGAAAACCGTTAATAAAACTCGAAAAGATTGGTTCCAAAAATTGGCCGACGTGCTTTGAGCTTACCGTACCGCTTTTAAAACTAATCTTGGGATGTCCCTATTTTGTTTACTTTACGGGAAAGCTAGCCATTTAACTATTGAAATCAAACACAAAGTGTTGTGGGCAATAAAGAATTTAAACTTTGATCTTGAGAAAGCCGACGAAAAGTGAAAATTACAACTCAATGAACTAGAAGAACTTAGGAACGATGCGTGTGAAAACGAAAAAACCTACAAAGAAAGAACAAAAGTTTTTCATGACAAATCTATCTTAAGAATAATGTTTTGTCTAACCAAAAAGTTCTTTTATATGACTCTAGACTTCATTTATTCCTTGGGAAACTAAAATGGTAATGGACCGGACCATTTGTGGTACAAACTGTTTTTCCACACGGTGCCATAGAAATACAAAACCCTAATGATGGATCGATTTTCAAAATCAACGGTCATCATTTGAAACCTTTCTTTGAGTTACTGTGCAATCAAGAGGAGGAGCTCATGATCTTTATGAGCCAAGCTACGTCTAGTAAGAAATGTTAACCCTCTTTTTTAAATATGTACATATTTTTCCTCGTTACACTCATTATATCGTCCATTGTCTGTGGGGACACAGTAAAAATTTAGTGTGGGGGGAGCCTTGTGACGACCCGGAATTTTTTGATATTTGAAATTGGAATATTTAATTTATTTTAAATATTTAAAGGTTATTTTCAACTTGAATTTCAAAAATCACTATTTATAAGGCAATTAAAATTATTGAATTTAATTATTGAAAGTTGGGTAAAATATCGAATCTTCAGCCTTATTCTTGTTAAAAATATTTCAAAGGCTTGGAAAATTTATATTTCTAATACTGAAGGTAATAGAATTTTTAAATTTGAATTTGAGAGTGTTTTGTTCAGTTTTGAATTTATATCGTTTAAATCGATATTTAAAAATAGCCTTCCAAGGCATAGTCTTGGAATTCGACGAAACCAGTTCCTTTGGATCCGTAATAGTGTATTATTATCGGATTTCAAATTTCGTAGCTTTTGAAGTTTTAGTGTGATCATATGATGGGTATGCGCTGAATTATATCGAAATTTAATATAATAACTAGGTCCAAAAAGCTACCTTCTCCATACGATAGATTTGAACTCGAAACCTTTCCCGTTATGTTCGAAATAGGGGTTTAACCTTATAAATGCCTGGCGGCACGCCCCGATAGGATGTCAAGTTTTTGAGTTGTAGAATCGAGACGATTTAAATTGAATTTAAATTTAAAATATTATATATATGTTTCTTCCTTCAATTTTCTATAGACCTTATACCAACACTAGTCCTTCATCTTGCAAAACACGCCATTTTTTACATGAGTCTTCTTCCTTTATTTGTCATTAGCCTTATATTTTTTATAAGAATTTATACAAATCAAAATAAAAAAATGAGATGAAGAAAGGATCTCGAACGAAAATCAGTAACACAAAAGAAAATTCGTTCGAATTCAATCAAAGAATTCATTCAGAATAAAATGGCAGACGGATCAAGGAAAATAAAATAAATCGAGTTTACTATCCTACTAAAATTCTAAACCTAGCTCGAAAATTTGTTCGAGTTGATCTCTGCTCCTCTCTCAATTTCGAATTCGAGCAAGGTAGATCGATACAGCAGGAGGCTCACGACTTGATGGACGCTGGCGGTGTCGTATCGATAGAAGGGGCTAGAATCAGATCGCGACGTCGCCACTATTAGGAGAGTGGCCTAGGAGGGTTCGTTAGCGACGGGGGCGAGCGGTGTTGCGACGTCGTTGAGGGCCTCATGCGCGAATCAGGTAGCCTGGTCGATGTCAGGAAAGCTGGGGATCGATGGCGCTCGCGATGACCGTGGTCGAGGCTAGGGTTGGGGAAACTGGAGATAGTAAGGTATAAGCTATTTTTACTTATTTTATATATATAGGAAAACTTTGTATGTATATACTTTTAATTTTGTAGAGGATATGAAATGGATTTTTAGTTTCAATTTAAATTTAGTTGCAGTAAGGCAATTGTAAAATTCAGTTTTCAATATATATATATATATATATATATATATATATATATATATATATATATTCTAAAAACAGTACATTTACATTTGGGATTTTAAAAAAGTTTTATTTTTAAAAAATAATAATAATATATACGTGAGTAAGAAAATAAAATAATTTTTATAAAAGATATATATAAGCACACATATATATACGGGAAAACAAAAAAATTATTTAATAAGGCTTGGGAGTTTTATAATGCGGCAAAGTATATTTACATATATCTGATTTTAAAAAATCTATACAAGTTATTTTTATAAGTATATGGGTTTCCAAAAATAAAATAAATAAGCAAATGCATATTTTTAATCTACTAGTTATTTTAATTTATTATGGAAATTAATTTGTTTAATTTACTTATCTAATAATTTTAGTTACCAAAAACATTTTATTTAAAATAAAGTTAGTTTAAATTTAACTATTAGTTTAAAATCAAATTTATTAGCTTAAATTAAATAAATAAATATTAATTGATGGTTCAATTAGCTCGAATATTAATAAATCATATAATGTTTGTACAAGGTCCAAAATCGGGAAGGAAACAGTCAAATGGAAATGAATTGCAAAACAAAAGCAAGGTGGGATCTTCTCACTCAGTCAAATTACCTTTTTTAGTTTAAATAGTTATATTTAAATTATTGGATGTGCTTGGTTGAATTTGATAATTTATCTATTGGGTGATATTAGTATAGTAGTATATACATATTATATTGGAATGATTGATTTCCCACATTATATAGCGGGTGAGACCCTATGAGCCCCGCATAATAGCAGATGACCCTTTATACCGCGATATCTCGCCATGAAGCAGGATTGGTATATAATTTGTTGTGCTTACATCTGTGGATGCAGGGAAACATGTTTGAGGGATCCAACTGGATTCCTCAAATGTTTAAATTTATTCCATATGTTGTGATATGATTTATTTATAATCTGTGATTGATTATATCGGTAATTGAAATTATTGAAAGCTATTGTTTAGCCGAATATATCTTGGTTTTTAAAATACCAGAAATATAAAAATTGGATTTTTTGGAGGAAACTAAAGTAGAGAATTTTAAGTAAAATAATTTTAGAGAATTGGATAAATTAAAAGAAGGAATTTGGAAAGGACGAAGGTTGATTTTGAAATCCTATTGAATAAATTCCAAGTATGGGAAAAAGATTTTTGATAAATGGAAATAAATGGATTTTGAGAATTTAAGCAGTATTGTTTAAATAATTTGGATTTTAAGTGAGTTTGGAAAATAAAGGGAGAATTTTGAAATCAAGTATGAAATTTGTTTTTTGATTTAAATGGAATTTAAATCATAAATATAGGTGTGAATATTGGATTGATGGGCTTTGAAATAAATTTGAATAAGTAAAGGATTAATTTTCAAATGAAGTAAATTTTGGGAATCGATTTAGAAATTGATTTAGTGTTTGAAACTGTGTTTTGAAAAGAAAGATGAGACTATGGAATTTATAAACTGAAATTATAAAGTGGAATAAGATATCAGTGGATATTTGGAAATATAAACTCACGATGGAATTTATAAAGAGATGGGTAATTTGCTTTAAAAATAAATATTGTTTTATTTTTAAAAAGTGTGGAAAGAAAATTCACGAATTTAGGATGTTAACTGAGATAAATCATGAAGGATTTATTAATTGATTTAAATGGATTATTTTGGAATAGAAAGTGTATTTTCCTTGGAAAGCCGAGTATGTTTTCATAGTAGCTTTTAAATATAAATTAAAAGTTCTAAAGTTGGTTTTAAAAAGAATGTTTTGGAGAAAATATTTTCTTTAATTGTTTTTAAATTTTTGAAGTAAATATTTGCTAAGTTGATTATAGAAGTGATTATTTTAAAGATTTTACTAGTATTTGATTTAGTAGATGGTTACTTAAATAATTGTACTCTATCTAATAATTTTTTTTAAGAATTAGTTTGGACTTAAGTTTTACATGAGATATTAGTATAAAATTTCATAACTAATATTTTAAATAAAATGTTTAGAATAGTTTTTATTTTAAGTGTTTCCAAGTATATATTTGGGTAAATGATTTAAATTATTTTTAAAACCTAAAGTATTCGGACTTGGCAAATTTTCAATGGAAATAAACAATATTTGGAAACTTATACCTCGAGAGAAAAGTAGTTTGAAAATTGTTTTCAAAGGATTGAAGTGTGGAAATATATCTTGCGAAGATATTTATAAATAAATAAATAATTCTGGGAAATTATTTAAATCTGATGGTTGTTTATGGATGTTAATTGATAGTTAAATAACCGACTATCAATATTGGCCTTTAAAACGACATTTGAATTTCAATGAGACCGAGAATTGGATTCCAAATGGTTATCCCAAAACCACATCGAATCTTAAAGGTGGATCTTTTGTTTAAAAGATTAAAAACGGAAATTTGTTATGACTTAAGTTAGACCTGAATGTACACTTGTTGTTAAAATAAGCACTCATTATTCGGATAAGCCGGGGGAGGACATTAAGTCATAAAATCCATTTCGAATAATGATAAGGGGAAATGGGATAGCATTTGAAGATGGTGGTTGAAGACCGGGTATTTTCGAAAACGAAAGATTACATGTTGAATGTCTCTGCACCGAGTTGCTCCGGTATAGGGATTACCCTATGTGATGGGGAGTCCGGACATGATTAGGGGATATTCGGATTTGCAATAACTTCTTTCCTTAATTGGACGAAGTGCCTTCGGTTCCATTCAAACCCAGGATGGACTTGTGTGGATGTATGTCTGACATTGCACTTTGAGATATAAAGCTGGTTTCTATCAAATATATTTCTATTGGTGGCGGAGAATTTATTCTCTTAGCTTAACACCCTTCTCTAAGACGTACGAGCTCAGAGGTTAGGTAGTTGATGGTTACTAGTAATGTATTCCTAATTTGGTGATGTGGCATGCTATGGGTTGATCACTGGTTGATCGAAGCATGGCTTTTGTGAAAAGCGTATCTTTGTGGGACGAGACTTCATCAAACCTCACACCCCGAAAATGGTCGAAACTGGAAGGATGCAGCAAGGTTATGAGGGTCTCTCCCCTAAGGGTATGTGCATTTCCTTCTGAATAAAAAGTGGTATTATGGTATGGAACCCAGATATTTAACTTGTGTGGATAAAAAGTGCTATCTAATATGGGGTCCAGATACTTTTTTTATGTGGTTGTTGGAATTTGAGGTGCGTCGGTAAAGGTCGGTTACAACCGGGGGATGACATACTCGTGATAGTTAGTTACCTAGTTACAGAGGTAACCCGGTCTTGTGTTGGCAGAGATTTGGTTAGGTTCTCGGGACGTCCCTCTAGAGGCGTGCCCTTCGGATAAAGGAAGTTCCTTAGCCTTGACCATTTGTTGGAAATCCAATCACTCAATGCGAGTCCTGTACGGTTTTAGTTGTAGAACTTGCCATCTAGCATGGTAGTTATAGTAGGCATGCTATAATGGTACGTATGCTGGCTAAGACTTATATTATACTTTCGAAATGTTTTCCATACTATGCACTAATAATAATATCAAAAGGATTTTCACGTATCAAGCATGTTTGACTACTATAAGGAGAAACCTTCCCCAAGTGTGCGATTGCGTTGTGTGTGTGCCGGGTGACCTTATAGTAGTTTGATTTTCCAAAAGCATGAATGGATTTCTTTTTATTTCTTTTTGTACAAATAATTGTTTTTAGATCTCACACTAGTCCCATGACTGACTAGGATTTTATTGTTCCTTTTTCTAAACTCTGAGTGTCCCTAATTTTCCACATGGGCAGCTAGAGTCAGGTTATCGTTGTTCTGGAGCGAAGTCAGGAAAGTATGCTATGGAGATCAGGAGACAAGCTGGATGACGAGACGTATCATGTATATGATGTTGTATTCCACTGTTGTGTTGTATATTGGCTCTGATGATGTAATGTATAAACATATATAGTTCTTTAATTTAAAGATAAGTCATTTATCTATTATATGTTGTTCCGCTTCGATTGTGAGATTCTGATATTGTTTCTATCTTTTCTTCTACCTTCTTCTTCTTTAACCCTAACGATTTGGTTTTTCGGCATTCGATTGCTCGGCATTTAATATAGTGGACGTATTGATGACGATTTTCATGAATCGAAAAATCGGGTCGTTACAAGTGGTATCGGAGCTTAGGTTGGCGATATACGTAGGCTTTGGTGGGGGAATTACTTATTAGAGATAGAGTCAGTAGTGCTCTAGAATGAGTTTGAGTGTATTAACAGATATGAGCGTGTATTTGTTAGTGAATATAAAAAATTATTTTTATATTGTGTTCACTTATCGGTTGAGTGTTTATGAATTTTGGTCAATATGTGGGATGCCATTTTATTGATAGGGGTTTCTAAACTCTTAAACAAGATAAACTGACACAGCATTTTTTTTAAATAAGGTAAATGAAATAATTTTAACCGGATTATTTTTTTATATAAGATAAATAATTTTCTGTAAATTATTATGGTTATATATGGTTGCTTGGTTGTTAGGAAGTGATAATATTAAATTATTATCAATGTTGTGTAAAAAATTAAAAATAGGAATTGATTTCCTAACCAAAGGTTAAGGAAATAAATTCATATAGCAAAATGGAATTCTAATGTGAATAATAAATGTGATTTATAACATTGAACAAGATGCCATAGTACTTTTTGATAGGGATTAAAAGGATTTGGAATTGAAATTTTGGAAACCAAATTCCTTTGAGTTCAAAATGATTTTCAAAGGTTTGGAAAAATAATGATGATATTATTTGGAGAAAATATTTTTGAATTGAATATGAAATTTGGAGAGATTTGGAATTTAAAAATATTTGGAAAATGTTTTTGAAGGGATGAAAGAAATAACTTATTTCGATCATTGGAAAATAATTCCGACGATGATCGCGACATCATCGGTGCTCATTTTCGAGTTTCCAAGGAAAGAATTGCTACTCGAATGTTTTGGATTGGGAATATTTGCGAAATTGAGTTTGATTTTGAAATAGTTTGATTTTGGATATAATTTATTTCAAAAATGATTTTGAAATATTAAGTGATTATTTAAACTCTAGAATCTTATTTAAAAATGGTTATGGAATATTTATAATCTTAAAAACATATAAGGGTTTGGAAAAGATTAATTGAATTTGAGTCAAATAAAATGATGATATGGATTAGATATGAATGAAGGATAGTCGATAAAAAATTAGTATTCGGAATTTTAAGATAAATTGGATTCAAATGAAATTGAAATGCAAGTGAATATAAATGGACATAAAACCATAGTGATGAAGTAGAAAATAAACATAAGAACTGTATAAAATACTTATATTGAACTTAAGAAATAAATGGTGAAATCCTTAAGTAAAATCTGGAGTTGGGAAAATATACTAAGTAAGTATTTGAATGAAGTAAATAAAAGTGCGGGAAATGAAATTTTTTGGTAGAAATCAATATAAATGTGAATAAAAGAGAATTGATGTAGCTAATAATCAATGGATAAATACGTGGGATGCATGTATATTACTTTATTCGCATAGCAATTTGATCCAATTTCGAGCATAGAATTTTGAGATAATTTTATCGATCCGAGCTAAGATTTTTCACTACATTTTCGACGGCGAACCCTGGATATGGATTTTTGGTTGTTCTGGAAATTCCCCATCATAATTTGTGGCTATGTAAGAAGAATCACGGTTTTTGATCAAGAAACCAGATATGAGTCCGCACTAGGAAGTTGGGTAGACGATACTAGTTTGGAAGTGAAATTGTGTGATCGAGTGTACGATCGAAATTGGTATTGCGTACGGATGATATAAATACATCGTACGGACTTGAATGGAATAAATATTGAAACTTCTGTAAAAAGAAAAATGTGCAAAATGATTTGGAATGTTGTAATTGGACATTATTGCTAAATAGGATATGTAGGTATGTTAAAAGCAAAAGTGTGACGCCCCACCTCTATACCCACGCTAGCCAACAACATTACGGTGAATGCTGTCAACTAGCACGAAGAATAAGGCTGTTGAGGAGCGACCGTCCGTGTAATTTCTTTGCGTGAGCACCGATATGTCAGATAGTATAACATGCAATGCTTTATCCAGAGGAAATCCGACATACCGACACAAACTCAAAGCTACTACACAGTGGCTATAAATATCTTCGGAAAAACAAATATAGGGATAAACATAACATAAATCAGTCACAGAAAATTCATATCACAAAGGCAGAATAAGATATGAATACTACACATAAAAGTGCACATCAGAGTAGTGGTCGGAAAGATCCACAATATCACAAAAGAATAGTTACACGAACTACACAAAAGAATAAGTATACATTATGGAGTCTATATCTCTAATGTATACAACAAAAAACTACTAATCTAAGTAGTCAACCAAAAGTCAGAGAAATCAATCCCAAGAGAGAAGTCAAGCTGAAGCACCTGTAACATCTCGGTCTGACCCGAGTATTATTTAATAAGTAAATAATAAACAGATCAGTCTAACTATAAATATCAGATGAACGCAAGCGTTTCATACCACTTGTTTTACTAAGTCGTTTAATTGGATTTCTCATACGAGTGAGGTAAAGGTTTATATATACTAATAGATTGGAAAATGGTTTTATAAACGAATTTGGTATTAAAATAGTGTTGAAATCGTTTGAGGAAAGAGTTTTGATATTTACTACTAGTATAGAAAACCTTTATATTTTTAAAGTGACAAATCACAAAGAAGATTGTAGGAATAATCAATCACTAAAATTCACACACGAAGATGTGAATAAATATCCAACGAAACCGATAAAGAATCCATCGAAATGGATATTCAAAAATCCCTAAAAAGGAGTCATCAAAGTCATAATAATTGATAACAATCAATAGGAAACAACACGAATCGATTTAAGTTGGAAATTCAAGCAATAAGGCCAAGTAGGAAAAAATCATCAGGTCGGTCGGCCGACATACAGTGCTCGGTCGACCGAACCTTGTATTGAAAAACTCCTCGGCATCAGGTCGGTCGACCGAACCCCTGTAGTCGGTCGACCGGACCCTAAAACAGAAAGTGCTTATGCACTTGGCATCAGGTCGGTCGACCGGACCAGGGGGTCGGTCGGCCGAACCTGATGCTCTGCCTATTTATGCCCATGTATTGATATGAAACCTCCATCAATTCGCAACCGAACGAGCACGGACGCAAGGGAATTATGCCTAACGGCTACCCGGCCCTATTGGCTCCTCAATGCATCACCAAAAACACATTTGATCCTCAAAGCTATGATTTTTAAGGAATTGAACCCAAAACACCAAAAGTTAGGATTTTCACCAAATCAATCCAAACCAAGAGCTAATACACACGAATAAGTGTTAGGAATTCATACCTAACATCCGAAGATAAGTATAAGCATAGATGTGAGATAAAAATCTCACCTTTTCACAAAATCAAACAAGAAGAAGCTTGAAAGCAAATGGAGAATTACCCTCTCTTCAACACAACCCAATTGAGCTTGAATCGAAGCTCAAAAACAAGAACATTCCCAAAATTAGGTTTAGGAATTTCTGAAATTGGTAAGAGAATAAGTTGGAGAAGAAGAAGAGAAGCTTACCAATGGGTTCTTCTTGAGTTTGGAGCTTGGAATTTGATTTGCAAGAGAAACTAGGGTTTTGGAGTTTTAATTTCCAATCTCTCCCAGCATTAATGCTCTAAAACTGAAAAGAGAAAGAAGTGAGGGAGAATGGGGAGAAGTGGCTCAGATTTGGAGTATAAGTTAACATAGGGCGGAGCCCAAAAAGCAAACCCAAAGTAAAAAGTAGCAAAAATCAACTTTCTCCAAACATATCGAAGCTTATACTCAAAAAGGTCGCAAACGACATTTTAAACTCAATGGGAGTGGTCCCGAGTCCAAATTCGACCGTATGCAAAAAGTAGCTTTTCGGACTAAAATCCGACTAACGATAAAATATTAAAATAAAATATTTAAATATAAAATCGATAAATATGCGGGTTGTTACAGACTCCCCTCCTTAAAGAAATTACGTCCTCGCAATATTTAAGAAGAAGATATATATATATATATATATATATATATATATATATATATATATATATATATATATATATATATATAGTAACAACCATAAAAGCATATTCAACACAAAAGAAGTTTGAAATAAGAAGTTCACCTCAAAGAGCACGAGAAAGTAAGTCCGGATGTGTACGCTCGATGTACTCTCTAGATTACCAAGAACAATCCTTAGGATTTGAAGACCATTGAACTTTAACAAGCGGAACATCTTTATTTCGAAGTCGCTTGACCTCCGAAGCAATAATACGAATAGGATGTTGCTCATAAGTTAAATTAGGCGAAACTTCAATCTCTTCCACAACACCGGGCTCAAGAACAGAATCGGAATCTCGAAGACATTTTCGAAGTTGAGAAACGTGAAACACATCATGCATAGCAGAAAACTGAGCCGGTAATAAAAGGCGATAAGCCATGGAACCAATACGTTCAATGATAGGAAATGGCCCAATATATCGAGGCGCCAATTTTCCCGATCGACTGAAACGTACAACACCTTTCATAGGTGAAACACGAATGAACACAAGATCTCCCTCAGAAAATTCTTACTTCCTTCTCCGGTTATCGGCATAGGATTTTTGTCTACTCTGGGCTTCTTTCATTCTATGTCGAATAAGTTCAATTTTCTATGTGGAATCATGAATAAAATCTGGACCTAACACCAGCTTCTCACCGGCCTCAAGCCAACAAGAAGGAGATCGGCATGGCCTTCCGTAGAGTGCCTCGAAAGGAGCCATACCAATACTAGATTGGAAGCTATTATTATAGGAAAATTCAACAAGTGAAATATGATCTTCCCAACTTCCACCGAAATCAAGCACACAAGCACGAAGAAGATCTTCAAGAGTTTGATTCACACGCTCGGTTTGTCCATCGGACTGGGGGTGATAAGCGGTGCTAAAATTAAGCTTCGTTCCTAAAGCTTTTTGAAGACTCTTCCAAAATCCACTAGTAAACAATGGATCACGATCACTAACTATAGAAGTAGGGACTCCATGCAATTTAACAATCTCTTTGATAAAGAGCTTGGCCAAAAGAGGAACGGTCGGTTAGATCGAACGGGAATAAAATGGGCGGATTTAGTAAGTTTATCAACAATTACCCATAAGCTATCATAACCCGATCGAGAACGGGGAAGGCCATCTATAAAATCCATGGAAATTTGATCCCACTTCCAAACTGGAATTTCTAAAGGGTGCAATAACCCACCGGGCCTTTTATGTTCGGCCTTAACGAGTTGGCAAGTCATGCAACGCTTAACGAAGTTAGCGATGTCAAGTTTCATTCCCTTCCAATAATAAAGTCGCTTCATATCCGCATACATTTTACTACTACCGGGATGAATGGTAAATTTAGAACGATGTGAATCTTCTAAAATATCTTTACGAAGATCACCAATATTTGGCACGACAAGTCTACCAAATTTCCGAATGCCGCCACGAGAATCGATATCAAAGTCTTTTAAACCTTCAATATCAATTTTATCCCTAATATTTTGGCCAAGAAGATCCAAGTCGGGATCTAGCCCTTGAGCTTCAAGAATGCGGTCTAAAAGAGAAGGATGAGCCACAAGGCTACATAAAACTAATGATGAGCATAAATCGAAAATGCGCTCTCGAATCTCACAAGTGGATAAGATCTCGAGATCGTTCCATTCGGATATCATCATAGAAACAACAGCTTGTTGTTTACGGCTAAGAGCATCGGCGACACGATTACCCTTACCGGGAGTATAAAGAATATCAAGATCATATGGTGCAAGAAATTCGAGCCAACGTTGTTGACGCAAATTAAGTTCCTTTTGAGAGAATAAATACTTCAAGGATTTATGATCGGTATAAAGAACAAATTTCTCTCCTAAAAGATAATGACGCCAAATACGAAGGGCGAAAACAATAGCCGCGAGCTCTAAATCATGAGTGGCATATCTAGTCTCGGCTGGCTTCAATTGCCTAGAAGCATAAGCAATAACACGTTCTTTTTGCATAAGAACGGCACCCAAACCAACGCGACTAGCATCGGTATAAACAACGAAATCCTGATTCCCCTCGGGAATAACGAGAATAGGAGCATCAGAAAGTTCTTTTAATCTTTGAAAAGAAGCTTCACATTTGTCCGACCAAATGTATTTAACACCTTTCTTTGTCAAGCTAGTGAGAGGTACGACAATCTTAGAAAAGTCTTTGACAAAACGACGGTAATAGCCCGCCAATCCGAGAAAACTACGAATCTCTGTCACACTCTCCGGTCTCTTCCAATCTTGAATCGCTTCAATCTTTGAAGGATCCACGGAAATTCCGGATTCAGAAATAATGTGACCGAGAAACTTCACACGAGATTGCCAAAAGTGGCACTTAGAAAATTTTGCCTTTAATTGATTACTCCTAAGAGCTTTCAACACAATCCGAAGATGTTTTTCATGCTCCTCCTCGGTTTTAGAATACACAAGAATATCATCGATAAAGATGAGAACAAACCGGTCGAGGAAGTCTTTGAAAACTCTATTCATAAGGTCAACGAAATACGCCGGAGCATTTGTCAAACCAAATGGCATGACAAGCCATTCATAAGATCCATAACGAGTACGGAACGATGTCAAAGGAATACTTTCCTCTGCAATACGAAGCTGATGAAATCCAGTAGCTAAGTCTAATTGCGAAAAGACTCTAGCACCACTAAGTTGATCAAATAGATCATCAATCCGAGGTAGAGGATATTTATTTTTGATAGTAAGATCATTAAGCTTGCGGTAGTCAACGCAAAGCCTAAGTGTACCATCAGATTTCTTCACAAAAATAGCCGAAGCTCCCCAAGGCGAGGAACTAGAGCGAATAAATTGCTTCGTCTTCAATTCAGATAATTGTTTACGCATCTCCTCATTTTCTTTATTGGACATACGATACGGAGGACGAGTGATAGGTTGAGCTCCAGGAATAAGATTAATTCTGAACTCAATTGCTCGCTTAGGTGGTAATCCTAAAACGGGCTCGAATAAGTCGGAAAATTCACGAACGACGTGAATAAGAGAAATAATATCACCCTCATCATCATCATCGTCATCACGAGGATTTAAAGAATACATAGATGCAACCAAGCTGGAATCTGAATCTTTAAGATTAATAGAAATCTGCTTAACATATTGAGGATGTCGAAGATGAATAGTCCGCTCAGGACATAGGATATGGGCTTCATAACGGTTAAGCCAATCCATTCCCAAAATCATTCCAAAGCCTAAATAACGCATGACATGCAAGTCGGCAAGGAAAGAAAAATCACACAAAATAATATCGACATCTTTACACAATAAACTGATTGTTGCGGATCCACCAACCGGATTCGCAATTCTCAAAGAAGTCATTAAACACAAAACATCCAAAGAAAAAGTATCAACAAGTTCTTTTGATATAAAAGAATGGGACGCACCCGTATCAAAAAGAACTCGAATAGGATGATCACGAAATAAAATAATTCCATCCAGAATAGAATGAGAAATACCTTGGCCACGAGATGTGTTGCCAGGGGCTTGAGCAACATTAAGCTTTCCCTCTTTCTTGCCTTGAAGTTTGGGGCACGAAGATATAACATGACCGGGAACTTTGCAGTAGCGACAAGAGAGAGAACTTGGGCACTTGTTCGCATAATGGTCCTTCGAACCACAATTATAGCATTCCCCACGACCAAAGGAAGAAGTCTTTGCCTCGGAGGTTGCTTGCTTCCCTTTCTTATTGGGATAAGGGCCTTTGAATTTTTTTGACCTCTTCTTGTAGTTGAAGTTTGGTTTGGAACCCACCACTTCAACATCATTCTCCCTATCCGCCTCTTCAAGACGAAGAGCGATATCAACGAGTTGGTCGAAAGAAACTTCTAATTTTAGAAGTAATGGCTTCTTGAGATTTTTGTTTAAGCCATAAACGAATCTCTGATTCTTCTTCAGAGGGGTGTTGATGTATTCAACCCATACTTGGAAAGCGACTCGAAGGAGGCGACGAAATCAGCACGAAGGACTCACCTTGAACAAGGTCTATAAATCGTCGAGCCAATGTCACTTTCTCAGCTTCCGATATGAATTTCAACTCGAAGCGTTCTCGGAATTTCTCCCAAGTGAGATCCGCTTCATTAATCTCAGAAATAAGAAGCTCGTACCAGTCCAATGCTCTTTCTCGGAGCATACTAGAGGCCACCTGAACTCGGTGAAGGTCAATAAGATTCGTGCGAGAAAAGATTCGATCGCATGACCTTAGCCAAGCCTGTACCTCAATAACAGTTTCGGAACCTTTGAATGGCTCCCCACCCAAATTAGTGTAATCGCTACACAAGCGTGCAAATCCCGACTTTGGGTGAGTAGGTTTCGGGTCAGCTCCAGCTGCTTGAGCATTAGTTACCAAATCAAGAAGCTGTTGAGCAGTCATAAAAACTCCATCTTGGGGCGGAGTGCTAGATGGCACGGCTCTGGGGTGGCCTGGTCTAGACATTTCTCTTTCTTTTCAAAGAAAGAAGAAGAAGAAAAAGGTTATTCACCAAATTGAATATCAAGCAATCTTGATAGACAAAACAAGGAATCATAAGGAAAATAGGATGAATCGGTACGAAGACTCGAATTAAATCCTAAAGCACGACTCCTAAGAAAGACTTAGGACGATGATCCTTGTTATAATATTCCATATTGTTCCGAAGTTTGGCTCTGATACCAAGCTGTGATGCCCCACCTCTATACCCACGCTAGCCAAGAACATTACGGTGAATGCTGTCAACTAGCACGAAGAATAAGGCTGTTGAGGAGCGACCATCCGTGTAATTTCTTTGCGCGAGCACCGATATGTCAAATAGTATAACATGCAATGCTTTATCCAGAGGAAAACCGACATACCGACACAAACTCAAAGCTACTACACAGTGGCTATAAATATCTTCGGAAAAACAAATATAGGAATAAACATAACATAAATCAGTCACAGAAAATTCATATCACAAAGGCGGAATAAGATATGAATACTACACATAAAAGTGTGCATCAGAGTAGTGGTCAGAAAGATCCACAATATCGCAAAAGAATAGTTACACGAACTACACAAAAGAATAAGTATACATTATGGAGTCTATATCTCTAATGTATACAACAAAAAACTACTAATCTAAGTAGTCAACCAAAAGTCAGAGAAATCAATCCCAAGAGAGAAGTCAAGCTGAAGCACCTGTAACATCTCGGTCTGACCCGAGTATTATTTAATAAGAAAATAATAAACGGATCAGTCTAACTATAAATATCAGATGAAACGATATAGAATCAGAGTTATGACTAAACACATAATAATCACAAGGCCAAGCTATGATATATAAGTAGTTGATAATCAACAAGAGATTAATCAATATCACAAAATCTACACAAGAATCAAAGAAGTGTCATACTCTTTATTTCGTTCATCAAACCACAAATATTGACGATAATATCAATGTCAATCACAAAAGTCAATAACGCACAAATTCCAGAAGACTACACAAGAAATCCAGAAATCACTAAAGTCAATGACACACAAATTCACCAATGCACAAATATCGATAAGGCTTATCAATGGAAATCACGTAAAATTGGTGAAACACAAATTCTAGAAATCTACACAAGAAATCCAGAAATCACAAAGGGGGGGAGGCCTATCACAAACGGGAGCATAAAGCTCACCAACACGTGTATCACAAACGGAACGCTAATTCCATGGTCGCTAACCATCACAAATTGAGCCGAAGCTCCACAAACGGCCCGAAGACCATGGGTTGCTACCCCATCACAAATTGAGTCGAAACTCCACAAAACGGGGTTTAGTCTCCCTCGCAGACAAAGAGACATCGCACATTGCTAGTCTAAATCACAAAGATGATCGTCATGATCAACGAGAAGTGTCAATCACACTAAGCTAGTAAATATATGAGTTTAGCTTCATGTCCCATAACCACTTGCTTAACTTAAATATTTACGAACAAACTGTAGATCTCCACTATAAAATTGTCACAAGAGATTCAATCGAACAAGTCCAAGAATTAACCAACAAAGTGAACGCAAGCGTTTCATACCACTTTTTTTACTAAGTCGTTTAATTGGATTTCTCATACGAGTGAGGTAAAGGTTTATATATACTAATAGATTGGAAAACGGTTTTATAAACGAATTTGGTATTAAAATAGTGTTGAAATCGTTTGAGGAAAGAGTTTTGATATTTACTACTAGTATAGAAAACCTTTATATTTTTAAAGTGACAAATCACAAAGAAGATTGTAGGAATAATCAATCACTAAAATTCACACACGAAGATGTGAATAAATATCCAACGAAACCGATAAAGAATCCATCGAAATGGATATTCAAAAATCCCTAAAAAGGAGTCATCAAAGTCATAATAATTGATAACAATCAATAGGAAACAACACGAATCGATTTAAGTTGGAAATTCAAGCACTAAGGCCAAGTAGGCAAAAATCATCAGGTCGGTCGGGCGACATACAGTGCTCGGTCGACCGAACCTTGTATTGAAAAACTCCTCGGCATCAGGTCGGTCGACCGAACCCCTGTAGTCGGTCGACCGGACCCTAAAACAGAAAGTGCTTATGCACTTGGCATCAGGTCGGTCGACCGGACCAGGGGGTCGGTCGGCCGAACCTGATGCTCTGCCTATTTATGCCCATGTATTGATATGAAACCTCCATCAATTCGCAACCGAACGAGCACGGACGCAAGGGAATTATGCCTAACGGCTACCCGGCCCTATTGTCTCCTCAATGCATCACCAAAAACACATTTGATCCTCAAAGCTATGATTTTTAAGGAATTAAACCCAAAACACCAAAAGTTAGGATTTTCACCAAATCAATCCAAACCAAGAGCTAATACACACGAATAAGTGTTAGGAATTCATACCTAACATCCGAAGATAAGTATAAGCATAGATGTGAGATAAAAATCTCACCTTTTCACAAAATCAAACAAGAAGAAGCTTGAAAGCAAATGGAGAATTACCCTCTCTTCAACACAACCCAATTGAGCTTGAATCTAAGCTCAAAAACAAGAACATTCCCAAAATTAGGTTTAGGAATTTTTGAAATTGGGAAGAGAATAAGTTGGAGAAGAAGAGAAGCTTACCAATGGGTTCTTCTTGAGTTTGGAGCTTGGAATTTGATTTGCAAGAGAAACTAGGGTTTTGGAGTTTTAATTTCCAATCTCTCCATCCATTAATGCTCTAAAACTGAAAAGAGAAAGAAGTGAGGGAGAATGGGGAGAAGTGGCTCAGATTTGGAGTATAAGTTAACATAGGGCTGAGCCCAAAAACCAAACCCAAAGTAAAAAGTAGCAAAAGTCAACTTTCTCCAAACATATCGAAGCTTATACTCAAAAAGGTCGCAAACGACATTTTAAACTCAATGGGAGTGGTCCCGAGTCCTAATTCGACCGTATGCAAAAAGTAGCTTTTCGAACTAAAATCCGACAAACGATAAAATATTTAAATAAAATATTTAAATATAAAATCGATAAATATGCGGGTTGTTACAAAGAGGAAATTAGATTTTTGATTTCAGAAGATGAATTGAATAGCTTAACAAAAAGGTATATATTTAAATTTCTTTATGAAATTTTATGATTTTCTGATCTAGCCACTTGGCCTTTCGTTTTCTTTTTTAAATCTGGGGGCCCGTTGAGGCATTTTTTAGTCGTACCGAGCTAGCCGCGCAAAGGAGACTTTGGTAAAAAAATTCAAAATTTTAGGGAGTTTGAATTTTATTGAGAAATTTGAATAATTTAAAATTTGAATTTAAATTTGAATTGTTGAGAAAATAATATTGCTTGGAACTTATGGTTGATTTTGGGAAGTTAGTAAGAATGATAATGTCTTTAACAAAAAATTGCTTTGCAAAGTTGAAACTGTTTGGTTTTGGGAAAATGATAAACGGGTAATGGATCATTCTTCTTGTTGGAACTTTGTATTTACGATATTTTGCAATTACGATGTTTTTGACTATAACAACTATATATGTCATTATTGTATACTAACTTGTTTTTTCAGAAATCAATCATAGACCGGATTCAAATGAGCTTCGACTCTTAAGTATGTATCGAGTCTGTGTCTAGAATATGTTAAAATCTCTCCTATACGATATACACTACATTAACATTTCATATATTTTCTTTAAAAGAAAATCTCACTTTTTTGTTACATTCAGACGTCTGAATGCTTCAATTCAGACGTCTAGTTCTGGAAGTTTGAATGTTGTAGTCTACATATCCAAACATCTGTAAGTCATTAATGAGACGTCTGAATATGACAATTTTTTGCCTATTTTCTTTCTGTTTTGATTTCGTTGCATTTAAGAAGTTTGAAATTTTAATTTCAGACGTCTGAATATTTACAACGGCTACTTTTTGAAAAGACATTTCCATTCATGAAGAGTTGCGATCTTTAATCCAACAGATAATCATAACTCTTCATGATAACTCTTCATGAACAATTGCAACTATGTATTATCTATATAAACACATTAGAATCAAGTTTTATTCACACCAGTTCTATTGATTATTATTCTATTCTTGAAATTCTTGATTCTAATACTTTTGTGCCTTCAACATCATTCAAATTTATTTCCTACTTTCTTAATCTTTATGCATTTACACATATGTCATAAAGAAGAAAGATTATAGGAACTTTTTACTATCAAGAGACAAATTCGTGTTATTAAAAACACATTATGTCAAATACATTCTGCATAAGTTGAAGTCCTCTTCGGCTGTTGAGGCGAAATCCTGTTCTGCTGCTCAGGTCCCTTGTTCGGCTGTTCAAGGTTGTATAAACCTATTCCTCAGGGTTAAGTAAGGATTGTTGTTAGTGAAGTTCCAGAAAGGAGTCGGGGACTGGACGTAGAACGGGAAGTTCGAACCAGTATAAAAATTCCTGGTGTGCTTGTTTTATTTTTAATTACTTTACATTGCTATTGTTTATTTCCACACTAGTATAATATAATTCCATATAGCACGATCCACGGTAACTTTCATTTGGTATCAGTGCAAGGTTTCTTATAACCGTTACATAGTTATATGATATTTTGGTAAGATAGAAAACAACACCAGCACTATTAACACTGTCACTAATACCAGTTTTAACGAAGGTCAATCTACTGCACGACCTTCACTATTCAATGGCATGAATCACAACTATTGGGAAACTCGTGTGCGTATTTATATGCAAGCAAGTGGTTTTGACTCATGGAATATCACTCAAACAGAGTGTAACATTCCTTCGACAGAATACTCTACATGGTCAAACACACAAAAACTAGATGCTACTGCAAATGCCAAAGCTATGAATATGTTATTTTGTGCTTTAGATAGAAATAAGTTTAACCGGGTTAGCATGTGCACAACTGCTTATGAAATATGAAGAACACTTAAACTTACCCACGAAGGGACTAACAAGGTTAAACAAAGCAATATATCCATGCTCAAAAGTCAATTTCAAAATTTTAGAATGAAGCAAGATGAATCTATAAACGATATGTACTCTATATTTCAAGATATATATCACTCTTTACTAGGACTTGGAGAAAAGTATTCTGACTTCGATATTATTTCAAAAATCCTTAACTCTTTAACGGATGAATGGGAAAGAAAAGTCTTAGCTATTGAAGAAGCTAAAGATCTTTCTACCATGAAAGCAGAAGAGTTGATAGAAAATCTAATGCCCTATGAAGTGAATTTGCAAGCTAAAAGAGTACAAGCACAAGACAAAAAGAATATGGAATTCCATGCTGAAAAAGAAGAATCAGACTCAGATGAAGAAGACTTAGCATTCATTGCTAAAAACTTTAAAAAGTTTTTAAAGTGCAGAAAAGGAAATCGAAACAACGGAAAAAGAAACTTCAACAAAAATAAGCCATCTTCATCAATACTAGAATGCTTTAGTTGCCATAAGAAAGGACACATACAAAAGACTGTCCAGAACAATAGAAGATATATCACAATAAGAATCGAAAGGACAAGCTAAAAGAAAAGCATTTTCAGTAACATGGGTTGACTCGGATTCTTCTTCTTCAGAAAGCAGCAGCGATAGTGAGAAAGAACAAGAAAATGTCTGTTACATGGCTATAGAAAGTGTGGTAAATGATCTTACTTTTGATGATATGATTGAAATTAATTCAGAACTCCTTGATACCTTAAAAGGAATCAAAAATAATATAAAGAAGCTCTAGAAAATCAAAGAAAAGTAGAATTCGAGAGAGATATGCTTAATAATGAAAATAAAATATTAGAAGAAGAACTTGGAAAACTTCAAGATATCTTCTCTAATGATAACTCTCAATTTACTTTATTGGGTCAAGAAATTGAAACTCAAAAAGAAAAGAATGACTCTCTTGTCTCTGAAAATCATGAGCTAAAAACTAAGACCAAAATGATAGAATTAGATAATGCTTGCCTCAAAACCAAGTTAGATAATATTGCTAGAAATATTTCTAACTTTAATAAAGGTACAGAAAATCTATCCCATATCATTGAAAATTCTCAATTCACTTCTAATAAGAAGGGACTAGGATATGAAATCAAAATCTCCACCTAAAAAGGAAAATTGGAGAAATATTTCTAATGCTAATACTTATCCAAAAAGGAAAAATAATTCTAAAACCATAAAAATATGGATTCCTAAAACAAACAATGGTTTGATTAGGAATAAATATATAAATACCTTTTTTGAAACTGTTCATAAAAATAAAAATTATATTTGTAAGGGGATATTGAACCCACTTGGGTTTGGTTTCCTAAGAACTAACTCTTAGGACCCTATCACAAAGTGGGCACCAATATTATTATTATTTTTTGCAGGACCCACTTAAAAAGAGAGAAAAATGGATACTCGACAGCGGTTGCTCAAAACATATGACTGGAGACAAGAATATGCTATCAAACATTACTTACTCAAATGGAGGCTCATTCACTTTTGGAGACAATTCCAAAGGATATATCATTAGAAAAGGCGACGTCAGCAATGTCGGCACATCTAATTTACCTCTTAGTTCTAATGTCTTACTAGTCAAAAATTTAAAACACGATCTTTTAAGTATCAGCCAGTTATGTGACAAAGCTTTCAAAATCTCTTTTTCTGAAGATAAGTGTAGCATTTTTGATAAAAATCAAAATCTTATATTTGAAGGAATAGAGATAGAAATATCTATGATCTGAATATGAAAATCTATCACAATTCAGACATGTGCTTAATAGCTAATGAAAATGATCCTTGGCTATGGAACAAAAGATTCTATCATATCAACTTCAAAACTATAAACAAACTTTCAAAAAATGATTTAGTCAGAGAATTACCAAAAATGAACTTCAAAATTAATCAGATTTGTGATGCATGTCAATTAGGAAAATTGACCAAATCATCTTTTAAATCTATGAAAGTTATCTCTACATTACAACCACTTGAATTACTACACATGGATTTATTTGGGCCAACTCAAGTTCAATCCTTAAACCATAATAAATATGTGTTTGTAATAGTAGGTGATTTTTCTAGATATATTTGGACCATTTTTTATGAAAAACAAAAGTGATACGTTTGAGCATTTTAAAAAATTTCTCAAACGAATTCAAAATTTAAAAGGTTTGAAGATAAGAATATAAGAAGTGATCATAGAGGAGAATTTGAAAACGAAGTATTTGACCATTTTTGTAAAAAGAAAGGAATATTTCATAATTTTTCGTTTCCTAGAACTCCACAACAAAATGGAGTTGTAGAATGTAAAAACAGAACTTTACAAGAATGTCCACGAACTTTGTTAAATGGAAGCACTCTTCCGAAACATTTTTGGGCAGAAGCTATTGCAACTCCTTGTTATGTTTTGAATCGTGTTTCCATTCGACCTCTAACGAAAAACACTTCTTATGAACTTTTTACTGGAAGAAAACCAAAGAATTCTTATTTTAAAGTTTTTGGTTCAAAATGTTTCACATTAAATACAAAAGATTAGCTTGGTAAATTCGATGCAAAATCCGACGAAGGAATCTTTCTAGGATATTCAGATCGTAGCAAAGCTTATCACATATTTAATAAAAGATCAAATACTGTTGAATAAACATTACACATATATTTCGATGAAAATTTTGTACAAAAACCAAGTATAGAAGATGATGAAGATTTTTCGGATAACATTACAAATACGGAATCTACAAATTAAGAAATTGATGAAAACATTATTGATAATAATGATTAATTAAGATCTCTACCAAAAATATTATGGGATCATCCTGTTTAAAATATTATTGGAGAAATTAATTCAAATGTACGAACTAGAAGTCAACTAAATCAAATGGGCCACATAGCATTCTTTTATAATATCGAACCAAAGAATCCCAAAGAAGCTTCCACGGACGACTACTGGATAATTGCAATGCAAGAAGAACTAAACCAGTTTGAACGTAATGAAGTTTGGGAATTAGTTCCTAGACCAAGTGATCAAACTGTTATTGGAACAAAATGGGTCTACAAGAACAAAGAAGATGAACAAGGTAACATCCCTAGAAATAAAGCAAGGTTATTTGCACAAGGATATAATCAAGAAGAAGGAATAGACTACGAAGAAACGTTTGCTCCGGTTGCAAGACTAGATGCAATACGAATCTTAATGGCCTATGCATGTTTTCACAATTTCAAACTTTATCAAATGGACGTTAAAAGTGCTTTTCTGAATGGTTATATAAAAGAAAAAGTGTATGTTGAACAACCTCCCTTATTTATTCATGAGAAATTTCCTAATCATGTTTTTAAACTTAAGAAGCTCTTTACGGTTTAAAACAAGCACCACGTGCTTGGTATGATCGATTAAAGACTTGTCTAATTTCTTCAAGACTTCAAATTGAAACAGTTGATCAAACACTTTTAATTAAACGATCGAAAAAGGATATTTTAATAGTTCAAATTTATGTTGATGATATCATTTTTGGTTCTACTAATGAGCAGTTGTATCAGGACTTCTCCGACATGATGACCAAGGAATTTGAAATGTCTCACATGGGAGAATTAACATATTCTCTTGGTTTACAAATTAAACAACTTCAAAATGGTATATTCATTAGTCAAGAAAAATATTGTAATAATTTAATCAAATGTTTCGGAATGGAAAATACTTCTGCCAAACCAACTCCAATGAGTACAACAACTCATCTTGAAAAAGATGACAATGGAAAAAGTGTTGATCAGAAACTATACTGGAGTATGATTGGATTATTACTATATTTAACTGCAAGTCATCCTGACATAATGATGAGTGTCTGTTTTGTGCTAGATTCCAAGCCAATCCAAAGGAATCGCATTTAAGAGCAGTAAAACGTATATTACGCAAACACAAAAGATTTCGGTCTATTCTATCCTAAAGAATGTCAATTCAAATTAGTTTCATATAGTGATGCTGCTTTCGGTGGCTCTCGAACAAATCGAAAAAGTACAAGTGGTACGTGCCATTTTATTGGAAAATCACTTGTATCTTGGTTTAGTAAGAAACAAAACCGTGTTTCTCTTTCTACATGTGAAGCAGAATATATTTCTACTGCTTTGGCTTGTACTCAAGTATTCTATATGCAACAAACACTTAGAGATTTCAATATAAGCTTAACAAATTCAACTATATATTGTGACAACTCTAGTGCTATTAACTTGTCTAAAAATCCTATCAATCATTCACGAACAAAACATATTAACATTCGTCATCATTTTCTTCGTGACAATGTTGAAAAAGGAACAATCAATTTAGATTTTGTTTCTTCTGAAAATCAGTTGGTTTATATTTTTACAAAACCTCTTTTAGAAAATGTTTTTATCAAACTAAGACGAGAGCTTGGTGTTGTCCTCACAAAAACTATGATTTTTTCATGAGATATTAAGATTTGTAACTTTGCTTCATAATTTCTTGCTAACAGTTAACTATTACTAAATTTCATAAAATTTCATTTGGCTGATATTAATATTTGTTTCTTATTCTTTAGTTCACAATTTTGTTTCTTATCCTTGTCAGAATAAGACCAATGAATACTTTTGAGTTACATAGAACTTAAAAATGTGGGATGATACCAGAAAAGTTTACCAAACTAAATTACATAAACAGAAGCTAATAACATGCAATATGCTATTATACATAGTCGATGACCCCGATTGTTTATTCTAGTGAAGGCACAAAGCTATGCTTCTAACATATTTGTACTTACTTTCTTTCCCACCTCTTATCCTCTTTTCTTTTTAAATGTATGAATATTACTAACCATAGATTTTCAGCCACTCGTTACTTTAAAAAAAAATTCTATATTTAAACTTTTCACTTCTATTTATTCATTCTATCTCTGTCTTCCTCATAACCAAAAAGAATTTTAGCAATGGAATTCAACATGTTTATCCTCCTCTCAATGGCATCCAACAACAAATCCGACTCCGACAATTCTCCCTCAAGTTATTCTACATCTTCTATCGAAATTTTGGCAACTCCAACACCACGTGAATAGGATAGACCTCGTCCTTCATGCGAACATTCTGGTTGTATGCCAGAAAAGAAGAAATCCCAACGGTTTCTTTTCTTCGGTTCTCCATCAACCAAATAAAAAAATATCCGACATTCATCATTACCAAAAAGAACAGTTGGATTTGCAGCGAGAGATGTATTACGAACAGAAATTTAACACCAAACGACTTAGTTTTATTGAACAAGTGGCATTAAAATTCTGCTGTACATCTCCAAAGAAAGATGCAGTTCAACCTTCTACTTCGAATCGATGGGAGCCGAGTCCACAGCATCCTCCGGTTTCTCCAAATTCTTGGGAACGTTAACCATATTGGTCTCCAATACGACCATACACAGAGATAACCAAGATAGAACCGGAAGAGTGCAAGACTCCGAGTGATTCGGATAAATGATTTCTTTCATCCATATTTGTTGTTGTTGAATAATCATATTTATATTTTGTAAATCATTCAAAAATTATTGTATATCACAAATATATGTAACAATGTCTTTATCAAAAATATATGGAACAATGTCTGAAATACATAATTTAGACGTCTGAAATAGATGTTTCAAACGTCTGAATACTGTTGAAGAATTTTTTCTTCACTCAGATTCAGACGTCTGAACACTCTATTTCAGATGTCTGAAAGTACCTCAAATTGCACTGCTTTTCTTCTGTTTAAAATTTTACAATTTCAGACGTCTGAAATTGAAATTCCAAACGTATGAACCCAACTGGCAATTTAAAATTCAAAGAGGTTTCTTTTACGTTTATCCATCCACCAACCACCTTAATTGCTTTCATCTTCTACTTCATCTCCTACTTCATCCCAGCACCTTTCTATCCTCCGAAACTCCATTTTTATCTCTTCATCTTCAAAATTTTTTTAACAAAAATCTCCAATGCCTTCAAGAAAAAAACGTCCAAGGGATCCAAACTCTTTATCTACACCAAATATAGATCCATGGTTATGGAATGATGAAGCAAAGAAAACGTTTGCTCAGATGGATAGATCTGGTTTCTTCCTGGGAGCTTTTTTTAAATTTGACGAATTTGAACCCTACAGAATTCAACAAATTGCTCGCTCAAGTGGGTTAGAATCTCTCTTATGCATTTCTACAAATAATGTTAAGATAAATCATCTTTTAGTTAAATTATTCTATGCCAATATGAACTTAGACCATCATCATCCCCATAATAGAGAGGACTGTATTTGGACTTTGGTTTGTGGTGTTAATATCTATCTTCCCTTAGTTCGTCATGGAGATATTTTGCAATGTCCTTCATCCGGAACAAATTTGGATGAAATTGAATTTTCACTCTCTTTAGATCGTAGAGATGAAGTCTCTCATAGATTTCTTTCCGACGATATCACTAGGCTTACCTCTGTCCAACTCCGGCCACAAGCCTGTATTCTTCATCGAGCTTTAATTCGTTCCGTCTTACCGAGAACCGGAAGTTATGAAGTTATCAACAAACTCAACTTCCAATCTTTGTATGCCATATATTCGGAACAATCTATAAATTGTGGTCATGTTTTTCTTGAGGAGTCTATGGATGTTAATCGTCGTCGTCATTATAAAACCTTTCATTGTGGTGCATATATAATGAAAATTCTTAGAAATGATGGAGTAACTTTTCTGGAATCAGAATTTTCACCTATAAAGGTGTTAGGATCCAAAACCTTAGGTCTGATGAACTTACCTAAGCGTCCACAAAACCTTAACTTTATTTCTTTCCAAGAATGGATCACAAAACGGGATCAAAATATACCTCAACCTCATCACCACATTGCTCCACAAGCTCCCGAGCATGATGATGATAACATAGAAGTGCTTTCCCTTGAATCAACACCTAAACAAGCCTTTGTTGCAATTTCTCAAAATCAGGCTAAGCTCAATACCAAGATTGATAGATTAGAAAAGCAAACCAATAAGAAGTTTAATTCTATTCTTGGCTTCCTAAAAAAAATTTAGGAACGTATTAGTTGCTCATCTTCCACTTCTGCCGAGGTCTTTAATCCCGCACCCTTTCAATGGTTATCTAGCTCCGGTACTAACAATGATGAAGATGATGATGACGATAATGAAGAAGGTGATGATTGTCCTAGTTCATCTTTCTAAATTAGTGGTAGTACGGAACTTTCACTTCAATATCTCATAACAAATCTTTTTGCACTATTTGTTTTTTAAACTCTTGATGTTTATTTTGGTATGTAACTTAAACATATGCTACTTCTTATTTTGGTATGCAACTTAAACATATGCTGCTTCTTCTTTTGGTATGTAACTTAAACATATGCTACTATTTTTTTGGCTTCTTGTATTTTATGATGATTCTGATGCTTCCCTGTTCTCCTATTCCTTGTTTATATTTTAACTTTCCTTTTTTTGTCGATGTCAAAGGGGGAGATATACAGGGGGAGCTTATAGTAAGGGGGAGTAAATATAACTCTAATTCCGGTTATATATGCTTATATTATAGTTGTCATCGTCAAAAAGGGGGAGAATGTTGGAACTTTGTATTTATGATATTTCGTAATTACGATATTTTTGACTATAACAACTATATATGTCGTTATTGCATACTAACTTGTTTTTTATAGGAATCAATCAAAGAACGGATTCAAATGAGCTTCGACTCTTAAGTATGAATCGAGTCTGTGTCTAGAATATGTTAAAATCTCTCCTATATGACATACACTACATTAACATTTCATATATTTGCTTTAAAAGAAAATCTCACTTTTTTGTTACATTCTGACGTCTGAATGCTTCAATTCAGACATCTGGTTTTGGACGTTTGAATGTTGTAACCTACAATATTCAGATGCCTGAAATTCATAAATCAGACGTCAGAATATAGCAATTTTTTTGCCTATTTTCTTTCTGTTTTGATTTCATTGCATTTCAGAAGTCTGAATTTTTAATTTCAGATGTTTGAATATTTACAACGGCTATTTTTTGAAAAGACATTTCCATTCATGAAGAGTTGCGATCTTTAATCTAACATATATCATAACTCTTGATGATAACTCTTCAAGAACAATTGCAACTATTTATTATCTATATAAACACATTAGAATCAAGTTTTAATCGCACCAATTCTATCGTTTATTATTCTATTCTTGAAATTCTTGATTCTAATACTTTTGTTCCTTCAACATCATTCAAATTTATTTCCTACTTCCCTAATCTTCATGCATTTACACATATATCATAAAGGAGAAAGATTATAGGAAATTTGTACTATCAAGATACAAATTCGTGTTATTAAGAACATATTGTATCACATACATTCTGTATAAGTTGAAGTCCTCTTTGGCTGTTGAGCCGAAATCCTGTTCTGCTGCTCAGGTCCCTTGTTCGGCCGTTTAAGGGTTGTATAAACCTATTCCTCCGGGTTAAGTGAGGATTGTTGTTAGTGAAATTCCAGAAAGGAATCTGGGACTGGACGTAGAACGGGAAATTTGAACCAGTATAAAAATTCCTGGTGTGCTTGTTTTATTTTTAATTACTTTACATTGCTATTGTTTATTTCCGCACTAGTATAATAAAATTCCATATAGCACGATCCACGGTAACTTTCACTTCTTAACTAGTAATTTCGAGGACGAAATTCTTTTAAGGCGGGAAGAATGTGACAATCCAGAATTTTCTGATATTTGAATTTGGAATATTTAATTGATTTTAAATATTTAAAGGTTATTTTCAACTTGAATTTCAAATATCACTATTTATTTGGCAATTAACATCATTGAATTTAATTATTGAAAGTTGTTTAAAATATTGAATCTTCAGTTTTATGCTTGTTAACAATATTTCAAAGGCTTGGAAAATTTATATTTATAATAATGGAGATAATAGAAGTTTTAAATTTGAATTTGAGAGTGTTTTGTTAAGTTCTAAATTTTTATCGTTTAAATTGATATTTAAAAATAGCCTTCTGAGGCACAGTCTCGGAATTCGATGAAACCAGTTCCATTGGATCCGTAATAGTATATTATTATTGGATTCAAATTTTTTAGCTTTTGGAGTTGTCGTGTGATCATATGATAGGTAAACATGCTGAAATTTATATCGAAATTTAATATAATAATTGGGTCCGAAAAATATATTCTCCATGAGATCGAATTTGGGCTCGAAACCTTTTCCATTATGTTTGGAGTAGGGGTTTAACCTTATAAATGCCTTGCGGCATGCCTCGATAGGATGTCAAGATTTCGAGTTGCAAAATTAAGATGATTTAAATTGAATTTAAATTTAAAATATAAAATATATATGTTTCTTCCTTCAATTTTCTATAAACCATATACCAACACTTGCCCTTCCTCTTGCAACACACGTCATTTTTTTCACACGCATCTTCTTCCATTATTTATCATTCACCGTATATTTTTTTATAAGAATATATACAAATCAAAATATTAAAAAAAAGAAGAAGAAAGGCTTTCGAATGAAAATCAGTAATCTAAAAAAATATTCGTTTGAATTCATCCAATAATTCATTCAGAATAAAATAGCAGACGAATCAAGGAAAATAAAATAAATCGAGATTACTTACCTTCTAAAATTCAAAACCCAGTTCGAGTCAATCTCTGCTCCTCACTTAATTTCGAACTCGAGCAAGGTAGATCCGTACGGCAGGAAGCTCGCAACTTGATGGACGTTGGCGGTGTCGTATCGATAGAAGGGGGATAGAAATCAGATCGCTACATCGCCACGATTAGGAGAGTGGCCTAGGGGGTTCGTCAGCAAGGTGGGGCGAGCGGTGTTGCGGCGTCGTTAAGGGCCGCAGGCGCGAATCAAGTAGCCTGGTCTATGTCAGGAAAGCCGAGGATCGATGGTGCTCGCGATGACTGTGGTCGAGGCTAGGGTTGGGGAAACTGGAGATAGTAAGGTATAAGCTATTTTTATTTATTTTATATATATAGGAAATTTTTTATATGTATATACTTTAATTTTGTAGAGGATATGAAATGGATTTTTAGTTTCAATTTAAATTTAGTTGCAGTAAGGCAACAGTAAAATTTAGTTTTTGATATATATATATATATATATATATATATATATATATATGTATATGTATATTCTAAAAATAGTACATTTGGGATTTAAAAAAGTTTTGTTTTTTCTTAAAATTATATAATAATATATATGTGAGTAAGAAAAGAAAACAAATTTTTATAAAAGATATATATAAGCGCACACACACACACATATATATATATGGGAAAACAGAAAAATTATTTAATAAGGCTTGGGAGTTTTATAATGTTGTAAGGTATATATACATATATCAGATTTTTAAAAATATATACAAGTTATTTTTATAAGTATATTGGTTTCCAAAAATAAATAAGCAAATGCAAATTTTTAATCTACTAGTTATTCTAATTTATTATGGAAATTAATTTTTTAATTTACTTATCTAATAATTTTATTTCCAAAAACATTTTATTTAAAAGAAAATTAGTTTAAAATTTAACTGTTAGTTAGAAATCAAACTTATTAGCTTAAATTAAATAAATAAATAGTAATTAATTGTTCAATTAGCTCGAATATTAATAAATCATATAATGTTTGTACAAGGTCCAAAATCGGGAAGGAAATAGTCAAATGGAAATGAATTACAAAACAAAAGCAAAGGTGAGATCTTCTCACTCAATCGAATTACCTTGTTTAATTTAAATAGTTAAATTCAAATTATTGGATGTGCTTGGATGAATTTGATAATTTATCTGTTGGGTGATATTATATATAGTAGTATATACATATGTATTAGGGTGACTGATTTCCCGCATTATATAGCAGATGAGACCCTATGTGCCCCGCATAATAGCGGATGACCCTTTATACCGCGATATCCCGCCTTGAAGCGGGATTGGTATATAATTTGTTGTTCTAGCATCTATATATGCAAGAAAACATATTGGAGGGATCCACCTGGATTTCTCAAATATTTGAATTTATTCCATATGCTATGATATGATTTATTTATAATCTATGATTGATTATATCGGTAATTGAAATTATTGAAAGCTATGGTTTAGCCGAATATATCTTGGTATTTTAAAATACCTGAAATATAAAAATTGGATTTTTGTAAGGAATTTAAAGTAGAGAATTTTAAGTAAAATAATTTCAGAGAATTGGACAAATTAAAAGAAGGAATTTGGAAAGGACAAAGGTTGATTTTTGAAATCCTATTGAATAAATTCCAAGTATGGGAAAACGATTTTTAATAAATGGAAATAAATGGATTTTGAGAACTTAAGTATTATTATTTAAAGAATTCAGATTTTAAATGAGTTTGGAAAAAAGGGAGAATTTTGAAATCAAGTATGAAATTGGTTTTTCTGATTTAAATGATTTTAAATCATAAATATAGGTGTGAATATTGGATTAATGTGCTTTGAAATAAATTTGGATAAGTAAAGGAGTAATTTTTAAATGGAGTAAATTTTGGAAATTGATTTGGAAATTGATTTAGTGTTTAAAACTGTGTTTTGAAAAGAAAGATGAGACTATGGAATTTATAAACTGAAATTATAAAGTGGAATAAGATATCAGTGGATATTTGGAAATATAAACTCACGATGGAATTTATACAGGAATGGGTAATTTGCTTTAAAAATATATATTTTTTTATTTTTAAAAAAGCATGGAAAGAAAGTTTACGTATTTGGGATATTAATTGAGATAAGTCGTGAAGGATTTATTAATTGATTTAAATGGATTATTTCGGAATGGAAAGTGTATTTTCCTTGGAAAGCCGAGCATGTTTTCAAAGTAGCTTTTAAATATAAATTAAAAGTTCTAAAGTTGGTTTCAAAAAGAATGTATTGGAAAAAATATTTTCTTAAATTGTTTTTATATTTTTAGAGTAAATATTTACTAAGTTAATTATAGAAGTGATTATTTTAAAGATTTAACTAGTATTTGATTTGGAAGATGGTTATTTAAATAATTGTATTCTATCTAATAATTTTATTTTAGGAATTAGTTTGGGCTTAAGTTTTACATGAGATGTTAGTATAAAATTCATAACTAATATTTTAAATAAAATGTTTAGAATAGTTTTTATTTTAAGTGTTTCCAAGTATATATTTTTGGATAAATGATTTAAATAATTTTAAAAACCTAAAGCATTCGGACTTGGCAAATTTTAAGTGGAAATAAACAATATTTGAAAACTTATTCCGCGAGAGAAAAGTAGTTTGAAAATTGTTTTCAAAGGATTAAAGTGTGGAAATATATCTTGCGAAGATATTCATAAATAAATAAATAATTTTGGGAAATTATTTAAATCTGATGGTTGTTTATGGATGTTAATTGATAGCTAAATAACCGACTATCAATATTGGCCTTTAAAACGACATTTGAATTTTGATGAGACCGAGAATCGGATTCCCAATGGTTATCCCAAACCCACATCAAATCTTAAAGGTGGATCTTTTGTTTAAAAGATCAAAAATGGAAATTCGTTGTGACTTAATTTAGACCTGAATGTATCCACTTGTTTTTAAAATAAGCACTCATTATTCGGATAAGCCGGGGGAGGACATTAAGTCATAAAATCCATTTCGTATAATGATATGGGGAAATGGGATAGCATTTGAAGATGGTGGTTGAAGACCGGGTATTTTCGAAAAAGAAAGGATTAGATGTTGAATGTCTCTACGCCGAGTTGCTCCGGTATAGAGATTACCCTATGTGATGGGGAGTCCGGACATGATTAGGGGATATCCGGATTTGCAATGACTTCTTTCCTTAATTGGACGAAGTGCCTTCGGTTCCATTCAGACCCAGAATGGACTTGTATGGATGTATGCTTGACATTACACTTTGAGATATAAAGCTGGTTTCTATCAAATATATTTCTATTGGTGGGCGGAGAATTTCTTCTCTTAGCTTAACACCCTTCTCTGAGACGTACGAGCTCAGTGGTTATGTAGTTGATGATTACTAGTAATATACTCCCAATAAGGTAATGTAGCATGCTAAGCGTTAATCACTGGTTGATCGAAGCATGGATTTTGTGAAAAGCGTAGCTTTGTGGGACGAAACTTCATCGAACCTTACACCCCGGAATTGGTCGAAATAGGATGGATGCAGCAAGGTTACGGGGGTCGCGCCCCTCAGGGTATGTGCATTTCCTTCTGGATAAAAAGTGGTATTCTGGTATGGATCCCAGATATTTAGCTTGTGCGGATAAAAAGTGGTATTCTGGCATGGAGCTCAGATACTTTACTTATGTGGTTGTTGGAATTTGAGGTGCCTTGGTAAAGGTCAGTTACGACCGGGGGATGGCATACTCATGACACTTAGTTACCTAGTAACAGAGGTAACCCAGCCTTGTGTTAGCAGAGATCCGGTTAGGTTCTCGGGGCATCCCTCCAGAGGCGTACCCTTTGGATAAAGGTAGTTTCTTAGCCTTTACCATTTGTTGGGAATCCAATCACTCAATACGAGCCCTGTACGGTTTTAGTTGTAGAACCCGCCATCTGTTTCCTGGGGGATTGACCAGGCAACTTGGTACTCGGCCTCCAGAGAGTACTCGGCATCCAGAGAGTATTCGACATCCAAAAGCATCGTTCGGCCTAAAGCATCGCTCGACCAAAGTAAGCGTTTGGCCGAAGAAGGATCGCTCGACATCAGGAGTATGGTCGGCTTGTATTGGTCGTTCGGCACCGAGGGGCGTTCTGCATTAAATGTCGTTCAGTGTACACGGTCGTTCGGCATTGAATGCCGCTCGGCCAAGTGGTACCGTTCGGCCTACCATGTACGCTCGACCAAGTGACGTTCGGCATCCCCGAATGTCGGCCAGCAAGATGGCCCGACATCCGCCCCAATACAACCAGTTTCAACTATTACTCGGCCTACCCTTCCCTCACTCAACACCTCATCCTGTCCGGCCCGGCTTCGTTCGGCATGGAGGAAGGGTCGGCATTCTGTGTTCGGCATTTCGATCATTCGGCCTAGTCGACTCGGCACACAGAGCACGTCCTACTTGGACCAAGTTATTCGGCCGCCTGGCCCACCAGGAAAGTCCAACCCACTTTCATCTATAAATATAGAGGCAGGAGCACAGAAAACGGGATCAGATTTTAGAACGCACTGGGGAGACTCTGTCACATTGAATCCTCATTCAAGACTTATTTCTTTCACCTTGCAATTGTATTCTAATACTTAAGAACGGATTGTATCTGTAATCAAGTATCAAGTGGAAAATAAAGATCAGCTTCAAAGTGGACGTAGGCCACTACGCCGAACCACTATAAATTTGGTGTCTTTACTTCCCGCATTTTAATTTATGTCCTCTTCTCTTTTTCAGTTTATTTTCTTCATTACTCTCTCTACACAATCTTTCTAAGGGTGTTAGTGACTAATTTTGGTGCTAACATTTTGGTGCTTTCACCGAGAATTGAATTCTCTGGCTATTAGGATCTACTTTGTAGCTACTGGATTGCGTGAATCCCCCGAAGGAGATCCATAATCATTCATAAGGCATCTGTTGATTCTACTCAGAGTTACAGCCAACAACTCTATCATGGGAAGACCACGAACCAGATCGACCTCTCAAAGTGCAGATGTCCGTGAAACTGCTAGCATACAACAAGATGTTCCTAGCAAGCAACAAGAGATTCGAGGCGTAGGTCCCTCCAACGAAAATCAAGCGGAAGTTGTCTTCCGAGAAGAGTTCAATGACTTAATGAAAGAACTTAGGGAAAGCAGGAGGCAACTTGCTGAGCAAATGCAGACCAATGCTGACCTCATGATTCAGCTTACTAAGCAGCAGCACCGGAATGCTGGAGGTAGCCCTGCCCCTTACTCAGAAGAAGAAAGTTCGACTTCAGCTGACGAACCACCTAGGCGAAGACGCCGCAAGGATGAAGGTGCACAAGCAGGTGCCACCAATCGATCGGCTAGGGATCAAGCTCACGAAGAGGCTGGACACCAGACTCACCAGGATCCCAAAGAACCCAACCTTCCATCTTCCATACCTACCCCTTACTTGATAGCTATGGTTAGGCAGCTGATGAAAGAAAACCAAGGATTGACTAATGAAGATTGGGGAGTTTCCAAGAGTCATACTCCCTTCACACATACCATCCTACAGGCTGAATACCCAAGGAAGTTTAACATGCCCACCATTCCTGCCTATGAAGGGAAAACTGACCCCAGACAACATGTAATCAGGTATGGATGGATGATGGATTCAGCAAGAGCCAACGACGCAACTAAGTGCAGGTGCTTCCCGATAACTTTATCCGGAATCGCCACCATGTGGTTCACTCGACTTCCTCCACGGTCAATCTCCAGCTTCGACGAATTAACAAGAAAATTCGTAGAACAATTCAGGATACACACCACTCGTCCCAAGGATGTGATGTCCTTGTCAAGTGTGACCCAAGCTCTAGGAGAATCACTGAAAGCATACTTGCAAAGATTTCATGTTTCCACTACTGAAGTGAGCAATCCTAACGATCATGCAATTTTGATGGCAGTAATGCGTGGAGTGGATCCAGATTCTGAATTTGGAGATTGGTTGGCAGGAAAGCCCCCAGCCACGCTGGAACGTTTTTATTCGAAAGCCCATCAATTCATAAGGAGGGAAGAAGCTCGGTGGACAAGGAAAGACAAGGCACCTGGGCCCGATCAGGAATCTGTAAAGAGTAACATCGCTGCGAAGACAACCGGAGGAAACCTTGAGAAGGCTCAAGCCAACGTCCAGAACGAGCCCGGGCAGTCTAAAGCAACTGGAGACGGAGATCCCGGAAAGAAGAAGAAGGAAACGGGGAGATGGAAGTCAAGAATCCCAACCTACAACGAATAGACTCCACTGAATACATCTCTTGAGAACATCTACTTGTCGACCTGCAACACTTTTCAATACAGAAAACCACGCCCAAAGGAATCAACAGAGGAGCAGAAGCGGACTGGGAAGTATTGCCGCTTTCACGAGTCCTACGGACACAACACTGACGAGTGCAGGCATCTTCATGACGCTATTGAGAAATTGATTAGGCAAAAGAAGCTACAGGAATTTGTCAGAGACTCGCCAGACAGTAAACAGGAGACATCGGACCCCGGACGCGGGCCAGCTCCACGTCAGCCAGAACAACCTGCTCGGACTGTGGGAAGATTGGTTATTAACACAATTGCTGGTGGACCTCATCCTGCGGATAAAAATTGGCAGGAGATGGAGCGATATGCTAATTCTCCGAGACATACAGAGTATGAGTGCTGTTCAAATGTGGAGGATGGAGCTCCCGCAAAGCAGCAGCGCACGATGAACAACGATATTGTATTCAGGAATAGAGATGCGGATAAGGTGGAAGCCCCTACTATCGATCCGATGGTCATATCCGCGACCATCGGACCGGCATTCGTAAGAAGAATTCTAATCGATTGCGGAAGTTCCGTTAACATCATCTTGAAGAAAGCATATGACCAAATGAAGCTGGAGACTAAGGATTTGAAACCATCTAAAGCCCGAATCCATGGCTTTAACGGCACAACAACAGACGCAGTAGGATATGTTGAGTTACCACTTGAACTGGGACAAGGAGAACGCAGGAGAGTGCGAATTCTGCCATTCATAGTACTGGATGTTGATTCACCATACAACGTATTCCTGGGACGACCATCCCTCGTAGACTTCAGGGCAGCCTTGGCCCCGTGGTGTTTGACGTTAAAGTTTCCCACAGACAAAGGAGTAGGAGTAGTGCATAGTGATCAGGCAACCGGACGTGCATGCTACGTGGCTGAGCTCAGAGAAGCGTAGCGTAGGGAGAAAGGAAAGGTCGCGGACAGCTTTGTCCGCATCCAAAATTCTGATAATTGACAACTAACGCCCGAGCCCTGGCTCGGGAAACATTCTCGGATCCATAGAGACATAGATCCGAGAGATGATGATGGGGAACCCAGGGAAACGAATGCAGCGCCAGCTGAACTAACTATTGACATCTCAGTTAGCCGCAGCGACCCATCATGAGTTCTTAAAATAGGATCACGACTAGACCCCGTGACAGCTGAAAACCTTATTGACTTCCTCCGATCGAACCTTGATGTGTTTGCTTTGACACATTCTGATATGTGCGGGATTTCTCCTGCAATTGCGAGTCATATGTTGAACATAGACCAAAAACATATCCCTGTGAAACAGAAAAGGAGAGGCATGGATCCCGAGAGGTCCGCAGCTCTCAAAGAGGAGGTGAACAAACTCAAAACCAACGGGTTCGTCCGCGACGCCCTCTACACTGAGTGGGTGTCCAACCCAGTGTTGGTAAAGAAAGCCAATGGGAAATGGAGAACTTGTGTTGATTACTCTGATTCAAACAAAGCCTGGCCAAAGGACAGTTTCCCGCTACCAAGGATCGACCAACTGGTCGATTCAACAGCCGGACACGAGTTACTATCATTTATGGATGCGTACTCTGGCTATAATCAAATTCCGATGCACATCCCGGACCAAGAGCACACCAGCTTTGTCACAAACGTCGGGTTGTATTGCTACGTAGTAATGCCCTTCGGATTGAAGAACGCAGGAGCAACTTACCAACGTCTGGTAAATCGAATGTTCAAAGATCAGATTGGAAAAACGATGGAAGTCTACGTGGATGACATGCTTGTGAAGTCACGACAATCAAACGACCACATCCGAGACCTAGCAGAGATGTTCGATATACTGAGGCACTTCGGGATGAAGATCAATCCTTTGAAATGTTCGTTCGGCATGGCATCAGGAAAATTCTTGGGTATCATTGTGAATGCATGAGGAATTGAAGCTAACCCGGAAAAGATCCAGGCCATCCGAGATATACGAGTACCCAGAACCATCAAACAGGTGCAAAGCTTGAACGGAAAAGTGGCTGCGCTGAGTCGATTCATATCCAGAGCTACAGACAAGTGTATTCCGTTCTTTGAAGTTATAAAGAAAGGAAAGAGAAACTTCGAATGGACCACCGACCGCGACGAAGCGTTCCGGGCTCTGGTAAGACACCTGAAGAATCCCCCGGTGCTGTCAAAACCAGTCGACCACGAGATGTTGTACGTATACTTAGCGGTCTCACAACATGCCATCAGCACAGCCCTGGTCCGCGAGGAAGACCGAGTTCAAATGCCAGTTTACTATGTTGGTAAACGCCTGATGGGGGCGGAAAGGAACTATCCAAAGATTGAGAAACTCGTCTATTGCTTGGTGATTGCATCACGCAAGCTTCGTCCATACTTCCAGGCACACTCGATCAGTGTCTACACTGACAACCATTGCGACAAATACTCCAACGACCGGAAACTTCCGAAAGGATGCTAAAATGGAACATTGAGTTGAGTCAGTTCGACATTGCCTACCTGCCACGAAGGGCTATACAAGGACAAGCACTAGCTGACTTCATCGCCGAGTTCACTCTGCCAGATGAACCGAGCGGACACAGGGTCGCACCTCCCGTTCGATGGAAGATGTACACCGATGGGGCATCTAACGACCATCGCTCGAGGGCAGGTATCGTCCTAATAACCCCAGAAGACCGATCAATCTGCTACGCTCTGAAGCTTGAATTTGCAGCAACAAATAACGAAGCCGAATATGGGGCATTGATTGCTGGCTTGAAACTCGTTATCGAGTTGGGAGTGAAGTCAATCGAAATCTTCTGTGACTCACGGCTGGTAGTTTATCTGGTGTGGGGAGACTATCAAGCAAAGGGGCAGAGACTGGCACCTTACCTTGCTCGCACTCGAGAACTACTGGCAAGTCTCGAATATTATGACATCTCCCATGTCCCACGCGAACAGAATAAGAAGCTGACTCGTTAGCAAAGTTCGCAAGCACTGGCGATGCACAGCAGATGAGATTGTTCCCTGTCGAGACCCTACTTGCCCCAAGTATAGACATGATGGAGATAGATTTCGTCTTGGAGACCGAACTCGAAAGGGAATCGTGGTTGACCCCGATCAAACAGTACTTACTACATGGGTATTTTCCTGAGAAGAGGAGTGAAAGATGCCAAGTCCTTCGTAAGGCCTCGCGTTATGTAATACAGAACGGAGTAATGTATCGCAGGGGATTCTCGACCCCCTTACTCCGGTGCATGGCCCATGACGAGATAAAATGTGTACTGGAGGAAGTCCATGAGGGAGAGTGTGGTGATCATACCGGGGGGCAAACTTTGGCAAAGAAAATCCTCCGCTACGGATACTATTGGCCAACCGTGAACCGCGACGCCGCAGACTATGTGAGGAAATGTGACAAATGCCAGATATACGTGAAAATTCCGAGAGTCCCGCTGACGGAACTCACGCAAATGGTTAGTCCCAAGCCATTTGCAATGTGGGGAATTGACCTGATTGGTTCTTTACCCTTAGCCAAAGGAGGCGTGAAATATGCAATAGTGGCAGTTGATTATTTCACCAAATGGGCAGAAGCAGAGCCTATGGCCACGATCACCACCAAGAAAGTCATTAATTTCGTTGTACGAAATATCATATGCCGCTTTGGTCTTCCACGGACCATCATAACAGATAACGGGACTCAATTCGAGAGCAAAGAATTCAAAAGAATTTTGTCAGAAGTATGGCATTGAGAAAAGGTTCGCAGTGGTTGCTCACCCGAAGGCGAATGGGCAGGTAGAAGCTGTAAACAAAATAATCAAGTCCATATTGAAGAAGCGTTTGGAAAAAGCTAGAGGCAAGTGGGTACTCCTGACAGCGCTTTGGGCCTATAGAACTACCCACAAGACCGCGACTGGCCACACACCATTCGCATTGGCGTACGACCCAGAAGCCGTCACACCCGTAGAACTTGAAGTTCCATCACATCGGGTGACTCATTACGACCCCGCGTCGAACCAGGAACTCTTACCGGAATCATTGAACTTTATCGATGAAAAACGCGAAGAAGCTGATCTGAGAGCTGCCTCGTACAGACATCGGGTCGTGAAATATTATAACGAGAAAGTCCGACCAAGACTCTTTGATGTGGGAGATCTCGTTTTAAAACGAGTTTTTCCAGTGCCGTCACATATGAACCCCGCATGGGAAGGTCCATACGTCGTCGAACGGAGGCTTGGAGAAGGAACTTTCAAGCTAGCGACCGTCGATGGCGTGACACTCCCCCGAGCATGGAACAGCGAGCACTTGCGGCGTTACTACACTTAATCTATTTCCTTTATGTGGTAGTTGCACTCATTTCCAGTATGTTTCCATTTCCAATTCTTGGCATGTAATAAGACAATTCATCCTGCTCTCATTAATAAAGGCTAGAAGCCACCTTTTTCATAAATGATTAATGTCTCTGCATATGATATTCCTGTGACGAGCGGCTGAAAATTATGGTATTCTGACTAGCGTACGAACGCTCAGAAACAAGTTAACATCTCCAAGTCCCCAGAGCGCGGACTGGAGTACTCGAAGTCCCCGGAGTGCGGACTCGAGCATAAACGACTCAAAACCTCCAAGTCCCCGGAGCGCGGACTGGAGTACTCGAAGTCCCCGGAGTGCAGACTCGAGCATAAACGAATCAAAATCTCCAAGTCCCCGTAGCGCGGACTGGAGTACTCGAAGTCCCCGGAGTGCGGACTCGAGCATAAACGACTCAAAATCTCCAAGTCCCCGTAGCGCGGACTGGAGTACTCGAAGTCCCCGGAGTGCGGACTCGAGCATAAACGACTCAAAATCTCCAAGTCCCCGAAGCGCGGACTGGAGTACACGAAGTCCCCGGAGTGCGGACTCGAGCATAAACGACTCAAAATCTCCAAGTCCCCGGAGCGCGGACTGGAGTACTCGAAGTCCCCGGAGTGCGGACTCTAGCATAAACGACTCAAAATCTCCAAGTCCCCGGAGCGCGGACTGGAGTACTCGAAGTCCCCGGAGTGCGGACTCTAGCATAAACGACTCAAAATCTCCAATTCCCCGGAGCGCGGACTGGAGTACTCGAAGTCCCCGGAGTGTGGACTCGAGCATAAACGACTCAAAATCTCCAATTCCCCGGAGCGCGGACTGGAGTACTCGAAGTCCCCGGAGTGCGGACTCGAGCATAAACGACTCAAAATCTCCAAGTCCCCGGAGCGCGGACTGGAGTACTCGAAGTCCCCGGAGTGCGGACTCGAGTATAAATGACTCAAAATCTCCAAGTCCCCGGAGCGCAGACTGGAGTACTCGAAGTCCCCGGAATGCGGACTCGAGTATAAACGATCCAAAATCTCCAAGTCACCGGAACGCGAACTGGAATACTCTAAGTCCCTAGAGCGCGGACTCGAATGTAAGTGATTCAGATCTCCAAGCCCCTTGAATGCGAAATATGACACAAATGGCTTGGATATACCTAGTCCCCGACATGCGGGCTAGGAAATATTTTAAATACAAGAAGCACAAAATGGAGATTGAACGACTCCAACGATTTCCCAAGCTATGTAAAGGTGAACCAGGAGGTCTATGTTATTCACAGCAGTTCAGATTTCACTCACGATCACAATTACAAAGAAAACTGAGTGACAAGAATCTTTTGAAAAGATAGAAAATAAAACTGAACTTTATTCCTGAAAAGCTTTTTGCTACGAAAGCGCTCCGAAGTCCGGAGTCGACAGACTATTTACACAGTCTGCAAAAATCATTACATGACCTAAATTAACTCTCGTTGAATGAGGACGATGGTCACTTCTTGTGTTTCTTTGACTTCTTCCCGAATGATTCCTTCCCAGAGCGCTTACCCTTGGAATCCTTCCCTGATGGAGGGGTGACGACCGAAGATGTAGGGGGAACGTCCATAGGCTTAGACCCGCCAGGGAGGATGACCTTCAACGGTTTGTTCAATGGGTCGTCCAGGTCCACATCCCGAGGCTCAGCCTTAACTCTGGCTGTCACTTCCTTCTCTTTATCGAGTTGCTCCTTCATGCTCGGCTCAGATGCATGCTCAGAGGCGCCCATGATTTCTATTTCAAAACTCTCGGAAGAAGATTCGGACTTGCCTTCATCAAGTGCCCCAATTACTTAGGCATCTGGGCCAGGACACTCGCCAACTCGACCAGCCTCACTCATTTCTTTCTCCAGCTCCTTGGCGACATCGCTCCTCGGAGTGGGCTCGGGGTCAGAACAACCTGCACGAAGTCACAAGAGAACAAATGTTAAAGCACGACAACTTCTAGAAAAACACAGAAACCCTATAAAGCAAAGAAGTTGCTTACCGGGTGCTGGAGGAATCTCGGTTGTCAGAGGGGTCTCACCCTCCGGGATGGGAGATAGAACATGAATGCCAAGCCCGGGGGCATCCGGGTCGTAGCCAAGGTGCTGCTCGAAGGGATCGAGTACCGGTCGGCTAGCCGGCTGAGTAGGCGCACGAACTGGGGGCACGATGCCGGATGGACCAATAACCACTCCCTTTCCTTTCCTCGAGGGGGAACCTTTGCTGTATAGGGCCTTAGCCACTGATAGGTCTGAAGGTTCTTTTTCCTTCAAGAACTCCTTAATCAAAGCTTCCTCATCGGCCTCTTCGACGCCGCTCTCAGCCTTCCTGTTTTGAATCAGGGTCTCCCACGCCTAGATCATAGATTCAAGGTAGCCCTCGCCCAAAAAAGTTAGATCTCGATGCATGAGAACTAGGGCGTTGAATTCAGCGATGAGCGGGTCGAATTCAGTCTTGATCTCTTCCCTACCTTCCTCCCTGGCCGCCTCAAGGCGAGAGTCGATGTCAACAGTTGCCATCTTTTACCCTCCTCACGAGCTTCATTCTTTAGTTCCTCGACTTTGGAGAAATCATCCTCGAGTTTCTCCTTTAGGAGCCAGGTGGCGACGATCTCATCGCAATAGTGTTGTGCCTCATTCTGGGCGGCCAATTTTTCTTTCTTCTCCTCATGAAGTTGCTCTTCGAGTTCTTTGACCCGTTGGCTGAGCATGTCACGCTCTTTCTGAATGGAGTCCTTCTCCAAAGCTAGAGCACCACACCGTCGGACTGACTCATCAAGCTCTTTCTTATGAGTTAATTCAAGGCGGGAAACAGCCTCGGCGGTGTCCTTAGCGCGCTGACGGGTGACCTCAAGCTCAGACTTATAAGTGGTCAACTCGTCATCCTGGGCCTTAATGATGTCCCTATCATGAATAGCTTCAAGCTTTAGGCGGTCAGTTTCGTGCTGGCGCTCCACAGAGACTTCAGAAAGCTTCTCATCCAGATGAACGAATGCGTCATGTTGGACATATACGTCGTTGGTACAGGCAATGGCATTTTGCTTAACATCTCCGGGTATAGGGTGAATCGCTGGGAGAAACTTTAGCCCATCAAAACAAATCTTCAGAAATTTGGCCTTGAGTTCGGTCAGTCTCTCCGACACTGTCGGGCCTGTCGCTGGAGGAGATGGCTTTGAAAGTTTGCCCCTCCTATGAGAGTCTTGGGAATGCCGGGTAGAAGTGGAGTCAGAATGTTGGTCCCGAGGAGCATCGGAATGCGACCTCTTATGACCGCGCTTCTCTTTGCTTCGCTCCTGATGAGAAGAGGTCTCCTGGTGGAGTTCGGGCTGACAATGGGTTTTCTTCCGGAATGACGAGTCCCGGGAATGATAATCTCGGTCCCTGTCGCTATCTCTGTCCCGACGCTTCTCGAGACCTGAGTCCCAACCGGATTGGTGTAAAGTCGATGAACCGCGAAGGCGGTCGTATCCGTGCGAACGTCCCATGTCACCTGCAAAGAATTCAAACAATAGCGAATCAGCGAGGGAACAAAATGATGAAAGAAAAGTAGGTGCAAAGTGAAGTGCACGTGTCCGTGTGTGTCTTAGTATTCCCCCCTGATGGACTAGTAGCTTTGCTAACGGGAGTCTTTTCCCCCGGCTAGGACACTCGCATCGCCCCTGGCGGGTGAGCGAAACTTAAACAACTCCGGGTCATTGAAATCATAGTTGAACAAGTCGTCGGGAATGGAGAGGTTCGATAAGCCCTTCAGAGAATTTTCAACGTGTTGTGAAGAAGCCTCTTTCTCTGGCTGGATAGGCATAACTTGGGAAGTCCCGCCAACCTTCTCCTTCCTCAACTTGTGCGCCGGCTTCTTTTTCCCCTTCGAAGGGGAAGAAGACGTTTCAATATCATGAACTTCAACCGCAGGACCCAAATCCTCACCTTGCTTTTGAGGTGGCTCATTTGGAATTTCCCCCTCTTTCGATACTTCAAGAGAAGGGCGAATAGATGATTTAGGCAGTTTTTCTCTCTAGCGGGTACGGGTTTGGAAAGCGAGGCGCCCTTAGGAAGACTAATCCGGCGGCCAGGAGTTAGCAGACCGAACTTTGATAATGACTCATTGGAAATGAGGATTCTAATATCTCGTTCCTCAGCAGGAAGGGCTCTAATGGCTTCGGTAGCATCAGAGTACCCTCGACCCTCGGGACGTGGAACAGAATCTGAAAAGATGAAACGATATGTTAGGAGAAGCTTAGAACCGATTGGGAACGGACATCAATTTAGGAAGATGACTTACTTCCTTCAACCCATCTCCTCACAAAACCCGGTGGGCAGCGCACGTAAAACCATTCCTGTTTGTACTGGGCGAATTTTCTGCTACACGCGCTGGTGAAAATTGGGCACTTCCGATGTGGCTCAGGAAACATGTAAGAGGGACTGTCTCCCCGTTTCGTGGTAATGTATATGTACCTAATATCGCCAGGGGTTGGGGGCCTAGAGAAGACGGCCATAAAGAGCACGTACGTGCCATAAATGAAGGCGTGACCGTTTGGATGTAGCTGTGATGGGGCGACGTCAAGATACCGTAGCACATCTCGAAGAAATAGATTGAACGGTGGTACGCTGCCAACCCAACACATGAACTTGCTGCACGTTGTATATCTCGCAGGGGGCAGATGTGGACGGTCGTGCCCCGACGGAACTAACACGTCGGAAAATGGGATACCATGAATAGAACATACCCGCTGAAGAGAGGCTTCGGTGACCCTCGAAGCCTGTGAGTCAACTGGGCTATCCAATAAGATCGACGACTCCAAGGTATCAGGAGCCCAGTCGTGAGAAGGAGAAACTGACGGGTCAGGCGTATCGGCGGCTGTTGTCGTTGAAAACGGTCCGGGACTGTCGGAGAGTGTAGCGGAACTGGATTTTTTAGACATCTTGAATAAATAGGGGATTCAGTTAAGCACCTGTGTGAACTATACATGAAAAATGACCAATGTTAGAGTTAACAACACGAATAATCCCCCCACGTGGTGTGTGAACTAGTGCGTTCAATCGTGTATAAGCATTTAGAATAAAACTAAGCTTGTAATCGCCGCTTTTGAAAACCGTCATCGCTAACCGTCTCCAAGATCCTTCTGCATGGCGATTACAGTTCCAAGTTAAGAAAACGCTAAAAGAAGTTATTCGGTTACGGCAAGTAAAGTTCGGTTATGAAATTAGACAAGATGTCAGTATGTTCGGCATTTTAGTTTGGTCGGTATGTCAGTGTGTTTGGCATTATTGTTTGTCTGGCATTTATGTTTGGTTCGGCATCCACGTTTGTCCGGCCAAGGTTATGGTCGGCACTAATGTTTGGTCCGACATTGTATGTTCGGCATTTATATTGGTCGGCTTAAGTTATGTTCGGCCAGTATTGTATGTTTGGCTTTTCTATTGGTCGGCTAATATCGCTCGACATGATTGGTTCGGTATTTATGGTTGTCCGGCATTGCCATGGTTCGGTACTGTTCGTTCGGCCAAACTGACGTTCGGCAAAGCAATCGTTCGGCCAAACTCCAGTTCGGCCGAAACAACACCCAGCATCCACGCTGACTCATTTCTCCCCCACAACCTTTCATCCATCGTTCAGCATATGATATACCATGCCGAACCTGGATCGCACCAAGCCTCAACACTCAGCACTGCCTTCAACTTTCACTCTCTCCCGACCATCTCCTGCTCCTCCTACCTTCTCTCCTCCTATAATTTCTTTCGGCACAGAAGACGTATGCCAAACGACAGTGCACCTCCCAACAACCTGCTAGAAAACTCGTTTCTGTTCACTCCTCCTCCCACTCTCATCGTCTAACACTAAAAAACCCTAAGGACTCCAACCTAAGCTCAATTACGCAACTCGAAGTGTCATTCTCTTAAATCGTGGAAAGGAATTCGTACCTAATCAACGGGATGAAGACTTGGATGGAATTGGAAGGTAGCTGGAGTTTTGTCAACTGGAAGGTTCGACAGATACAGGGAAACGGAGATGAAAATGTGAAAAGAGGAGAAGGGGGGAGGCGTTGGGTTTTATAAGGAAGAAGAAGAAGTTGAACAGTCTATGCCCGGTGGAGCCGGTCGAGAAGGCATCGTTCGGCCGGTCAAGGGAGTTACGTTCGGCATGCGCATATTGTTCGGCTTCAACTGCATCGTTCAGCTTTACAACAACTCGTGGTTCAAAGCACAACATGTCCGATCACACATTGTACTTTGGGGGCAAGTGTTTCCTGGGGGATTGACCAGGCAACTTGGTACTCGGCCTCCAAAGAGTACTCGGCATCCAAAAGCATCGTTCGGCCTAAAGCATCGCTCGGCCAAAGTAAGCGTTTGGCCGAAGAAGGAACGCTCGGCATCAGGAGTATGGTCGGCTTGTATTGGTCGTTCGACACCGAGGGGCGTTCGGCATTAAATGTCGTTCGGCGTAGACGGTCGTTCGGCATTGAATGCCGCTCGGCCAAGTGGTACCGTTCGGCCTCCCACGTACGCTCGGCCAAGTGACGTTTGGCATTCCCGAACGTCTACCAGCAAGATGGCCCGGCATCCGCCCCAACACAACCAGTTTCAACTATTACTCGGCCTACCCTTCCCTCACTCAACACCTCGTCCTGTCCGACCCGGCTACATTCGGCATTCTACGTTCGGCATTTCGATCGTTCGGCCTAGTCGGCTCGGCACACAGAGAACGTCCTACTTGGACCAAGTTATTCGGCCACGTGGCCCACCAGGAAAGTCCAACCCACTTTCATCTATAAATAGAGAGGCAGGAGCACAGAAAACGGGATCAGATTTTAGAAAGCACTGGGGAGACTCTGTCACATTGAATCCTCATTCAAGACTTATTTCTTTCACCTTGCAATTGTATTCTAATACTTAAGAACGGATTGTATCTGTAATCAAGTATCAAGTGGAAAATAAAGATCAGCTTCAAAGTGGACGTAGGCCACTGCGCCGAACCACTATAAATTTGGTGTCTTTACTTCCCGCATTTTAATTTATGTCCTCTTCTCTTTTTCAGTTTATTTTCTTCATTATTCTCTCTACACAATCTTTCTAAGGGTGTTAGTGACCAATTTTGGTGCTAACACCATCTAATATGGTAGCTATAGTAGGCATACTATAATGGTACGTATGCTGGCTAAGATTTATATTATGCTTTCGAAAAGTTTTTCCACACTATGCACTAATAATAATATCAAAAGGTTTTGCGTATCAAGCATATTTGATAATTATAAGGAGAAACCTTCCCCAAGTGTGTGATTACATTGTATTGTTCTGGGAGAAATTATGGTATTTTCATTTTCCAAAAACATGAACGGATTTCTTTTAATTTCTTTTTGTACAAATAACTGTTTTTAGATCTCACACCAGTCCCATGACTGACTCGGAGTTTATTGTTCCTTTTTCTAAACTCTAAATGTCCCTAATTTTCCACACGGGCAGCCTACAGTTAGATTATCGTTGTTCTAGAGCGAAGTCAGGAAAGTATGCTATGGAGATCAGGAGACAAGCTGCATGACGAGTCATATAACGTATATGATGTTGTATTCCATTGTTGTGCTGTATATTGGCTCTGATGATGTAATGTATAAACATATATAGTTCTTTTATTTAGAGATAAGTCATTTATCTATTATATGTTGTTTCGCTGCGATTGTGAGATTCTGATATTGTTTCTATCTTTTCTTCCACCTTCTTCTTCTTTTACCCTAACGATTTGGTTTTCCGGCATTCGATTGTTCGACTTTTGATACAGTGGACGTATTGATGTCGATTTTCGAGCGTCGAAAAATCAGGTCGTTACAAATTTCGTCTTCATTTTTGAATTTTCATGGCATTTTTGAATTTTCGTTTTCATTTCGAAACTCGAAATTTCAGAAAAGATTCTCAAAATTTCGAAAATCTCAAAAAATATTTTCTTTTTTAGCATTTTGATTTATTTTTGAAGAAACACTATATGATAAGTATAAGTTTTGGTTATTAACTTGAAAATTTTGAAAATTTATTTGCCTGAAAAAATAAAAATAAAGCTTGATTACAAGTAACGATGGTTTAACTAGTATATATGAAGGTTCATGGGTGATAAGTATGAAGTATATCCTAATCAAAATCTTTTTTTAATAAGTGGTTGATTTAAAGTAGAGGCGATAATATTTTAAGTCTTTTAAGTTAATGGGCGCCAAGATAATATTGTAAAACTCTCTCTTTCAAAAAAATTAAATAAATATTTTTTATATATATGTATATATCTTATTAACACCTCGAGTCATGTGTTCACAAGCAAGTGTGTACACTCGTCATGCTCTGTACTCTTCTCATGTAAGCCCGAAAGGCAGTGCATGATTGGTATATCTGGCCTCAGTTTATCTGAGTTAGGTGTATGTATACAAAAAGAAAATTCTTCCACTAATAATGCTTACAGTCGATATGTGTACACACTTGTGTATGCACTCTCCATGCTCTGTATTCCCCTCATGTAAGCCTAAAAGGCAGTGTATGGGTAATATATCGGGCCTAAGTTTTCCGAGTTAGGTATATGTAAATATTGTTAATATCAATAAAATTTTCAAAAAAAGAGAGGGTAAGCAAATGAAATCCAAGAACTATTTTCACTTATGTGATTTGACTTGTTATTCAAAAGAAATGAAAATACCACTTTGAAAAACTTTGGTATTGAACTAAGGATCTGCTTCATAGTTGCACTATGTTACCAACTAAAACAACTAGCCAAACTGGAGTCTAATTGTGATGATTACTTTATTTTTGTTTGAAGTTTGGCAAGTAAAAGGACTTAAATTTCTTGATAATAACCAGAACTTATATTTAACTTATTTATGTTGATTTGAAAATAAATTATTCACTGTAAATATTTTTAAAAACTTGCATCCATTTTTCTGTAAATAAATCTTGCATTTCGAAATTTCTCATGTTGCATTTGAATTTTATGGGTAGTATCAGCTGAAAACCATCACGAGACAACACTCGTCCAACTAGGGATACCTAAAGGTTTAACGGCTTATTGCATACACTCAATGCAATCATGTTTCCTACGAAAATGGATTTATCTTAGTTTTTCTTTATTCGAGGATGAATAAAAAGATAAGTGTGGGGGTATCAAAACTTGTTTAATGGCCAATTTTCTATCGGATTAGGAAATAGCGGAAATATTTAAATTAAAAATTAGCCGCAAGCACATGACGTACAATGTTAGTACGTGACGAGTACAGGTCGATCCGTATGGAATTGTATATATTAAAATTCTATTCAACCAAATTAAACCAAGATTTTGAGATTTTTTTCAAGCTAAAAAATGTAAATAAACTAGAAAAAGAAAATGGATAAAAATATGAGAATCTGAAGGCAATTTAAATGCAAATACCTTCTCATGATCACATAAATCGACACAACATGAAATTATGATCTCTCTTTTTTGGTCATTAGTGAATTTAATTGATATTTTTATCATACATATGGAATATTTGTGTTATTAATTAGCCCAATATGAACCATCAAACTATAACACACCCATTAAAACACTTCTTAACTCTTATGAAAATGACAATGAACTTGAAAATAAAACCTATTCTACGCATGATTTATTAACTATTGATTAGAAATATAGACCATCAAATTTTGATTTTAAAATTCACTTCACTACCATAATTATATGCAGATGAAGACGTAATTTTTGTTGTTTAATCATTGCGCATTTGGTATCAACAACACATGCTATCAAATTCAAATCTGAAGCAACAAAATTTAACCCATTCAAACATTTCCATTAAGAAAAAATGAGATAAAAAATTATCAAAATGTTGAATCTACATGATTAAGAGAGTTTCATTACTACTAAATTGAAGGGGTATAGCGTCACATATTTGTTATCATTTCAACAATTGTAGCATTCTACATGAATAAAAACAAGAAGAAAATGAAGGCAAAGTAGAAAAAGAGCTAATTAAAATAAAATAAAATAAAAACTAATCTATTTGCACAAATAAAAAGATCTACACTACTGACATGAAAAGAAAGAGAGCATAATTAACATTGCATAAAAGAATATTATATGAAAGAAAATGGCTAACTAGCCATGAAAAAGAAAAGAGAATTTTTTTTGTTTATTTGTGAGCCTAAAACTAAACTAACTAAAGAGGAGGCTCAAAGGCTAAGAGCTTAATTACATGAACATATGAGGTATTTACACAAGTCTAAAACCCTAATGTATATTTTTGGGAATTACCTAAACTACCCTCTTAGGAAGTGTGACCACCAAATAATAATGAGCATGAATTAATCCTCCTCTTAAATGTGCATGTAATTTTAACGACCATTTAGCATATGCATTAGCTCTTAATTGAAGATCAAGGTAAGTGGGTAGGAGGGGTTCTCCATATTGTCATGAAATAAATTATTTCCATCTTCATTTGCTTATCTTCTCTTGTGCATGCATATTTTCCATGAAGCACCTTCACATTTCCATCCAAAAATTCCTATAATTAAAAGGAAAATGTGCAAATAAATATTCTCAAAATTAATTCGTGCACAAAATTACTATTTTACCCCCACACTGATGTATGAATGATGACTTGAAAGCATAGTTGAAATTTGGTTTTAAATATGTAAAAATACCCAATTATGACACTGATTTAAATAAAAATAGATTATATATGGATGTAAATATATGCATATTTACACGCACATCACCCTATTCCTACGATGTGCCATCAGAGACAGATCCTAACAAATCACATTGAGCCTAGATGATATTTACTAAAAGCTACACAAACAGTGCAATGCAGCTGTGTACATTAAAAACAACAAACTCAAACTTCTCATCATACTATGCCATTCCATGATAAGAAGCAAATGGCCCATAGCATCATTTCTAGCTCGTTATTTTAAATTTAGATGTTCCGACCTCATCCAAAAAATTTCTAGCCCCAACCAAAATTTTCCTGACATAAATTAAATTTATGAAGCCTAAATCACTTTATCCTACCTAAATCACTGTCAACAACTGTGCATATCAGACCAACTGTGTAGATGAAGGACACGTGAAAAGATCCAATGACAGAAATTGAATATGATTTATGACGTCAACTGTAACATCCCGATATTTTCAACCATTTGCATCTGAACATGTTAAACTTGAATTTCTTATAATATTATATTGTTATGTTTTATTTAGCAAAACTCAGCATATACAGTAAATAAATAAATCATAGAATCACAGACATAGAGTAATATAAAAATAAGCAGCGGAAACAAATGAATAATAGTTCATGAAGCTACTACTTATATAACAGAGTTAAAATAAGATAAAATAGAATTCTTGAATATATAGAAGTCTCAATACAATAGTCAAATAACCAAATCTGAACACATCACTGGAATCAACTGAATAACTGAAAGCTGTATCAATAGTTGGATCTCCAAGCGAAGCTCCAAACTCCAAAGGTGAGTCTCAAATGCTGTGGCACTCAATTTGACCCAAGCGTAAAGCAAAAAACAAAACACACGAGTCAGAATTAACATTCTTATATCATTAAATCGAACTCAAGTGAAATATCAAGTGAAATACAAGTAACTCAAAGGATGTTTGGGATAACCATCCCCTAAGGATCCGTGAAACTATCTACTATGTAGTAATATAGCTCTTATAATATGTCCGTAGTAAAGTAAACTATTAAAATAGCGTTAAGGCGTTACCCATATCCCCCATAACACATTTTATAATGCCACAGTCTATACAGTACCATGATACTCCATAAACTGGGGCTATCAGAGGATACTCCATAGGTACGACATAAAACAAGCTCATAGTGGTCTCGATATGGTAGGTGACATGGCACAACTAGGCAATGCCAGGGTAGATATACCAATTACACTTCAGGGTTGTTGGTAACGCAAAGCCGCTGCAATCGCCCAACTCGATCCACACTTTCAAAAATCCGAAGGTGCACCCAATCAATCACAAAGTAATAGATGGTAAACGATGGAGTATGTCCGATCAGAGGAGCTACCTCACTTGGCCCGTCAATTGCTCCTGTTTTAGCCACCTTATGCTAACTCATGAGAGTTAGGTTCACGTATAGACCTCATATGGGATCGTCGCTACCATCCTACTTCATTCTGGAATCTCCACTGCATACACGGTTGTTAAAGTGGTTTTTGACATTGGCAGAGAGTATGACAATAACCGATCTCGGTCTCTTTAATAACCAAACGTTTTTATAACACCGCGGTCATTTCAAAATAACTTATACTTCAAACCTAAAATATCATATCCATTTCAAAAACCATATCAATACGATATCATTTTTACCTCAAATATATCTACTTTCAAAATCATAGCATTTTCAAAGTCATAACACTTTCGAAATTATAAAACTTAGAAATTATAGCACTTTTGGAAATCATAACACCTTAAAGCATAACTTTGAAAATCATAGCTTCCCATTTGAACAGTTTAGATATTAATAATAGTATATAAAATAAAATAGTTTATAAAATGAAATAGTTTATATTAAATAATTAGTATATTAAAATAGTTTATATTAAAAATGACTTATATTTAAGATAGTTTATATTAAAAATGATTTGTAAACTAAAATATACAAATAGTTTTAAATATAATTTAAAAATAATTTATATAATAAAATAGCTTCCTCAAATTTCACAAATCAATTCAAATCAACTCGAATTCCAAAATTCAAATTTAATTCAATCTCAATTCATAAATTTCAACTCAATTCAGTTTCTCAATAAACCATTTCAAATTATATTGATTTCAAATATAGATTTAAACCATAAAATAAACCATTTCAATTTCAATATATTTGAAAGCTTTAAATATTCCACATTTTCAAAACTAAATTTGATAATTTCATATATATCTTAATTTAACTTCATTTTTATTTAGTCTTGAAATATTCTCTTAATAAATCTAATATCTTTTAAATAAAACCCTAAATTTCAAATAACTAAATATTTCCTTCAATTTATTTAGACTTGGAATATTCATTTATTCACCTTAAACCAAAATCAAGTTATAAGATCATATCCTTTAAAAATCTCAAATTCAATAAGTTTCAAATCGATTTAATTAAATAAAATTCTTAATTAAATACAGTTTCAAATAAATTCAATTTTATCTTCCCAACCTTAATTTATAAAAATCACTATAAAAATTATTTAAAATATAAATTTAAATAAATACTTAAACATATTATATATTAATTAAATCAAACTCTATTAAGTTAAAGCTTATTGTTAAACTTATTTTATATTAAAACTTATTATATATATATTTCAAAAATAGTAAAATTATAAATAAAATCTTAAAAATTATATCTTCAAAACTAAGTTATAAATTTAAAATTTCCAATCTTATAAATTTAAATCTGAAATTTAAACCTTTATAAAATATAACATTTATATATATAAAATGTCTTAAAATCAATATTTATTAAAACCATATATTTCTTTTCAAAATTTTGGAAATCATTTCAATATATATTTATATATATATATATATATACACACACACACACACACCAGCATGTCTGTATATAGTTTTCTATCCTATGGTCAAGTGATACAGATATTTATCATTTCAATCCGTAATTTAAATATATATAGGTATATATCTTTTTTTTTTTTTGAACCCGCTAATCCCAAATTCAATTCAACGAAAATTGCTTGGGTTTATCATTTCAACCCATAATGATTTTCTTCCATTCTACAAGGTCGTTCGGGTATGTATCATTTCAACCCATAGGAAATTATATACTAACAGGAAACTTACAGAGTGATAGCGTATACGATAATAATATAACAATCAGCGACATGCATATGTCATCAATGATAAAATCACTAACAGATCATAGTGTCAGATGTCATAGGTGAACGGATACAGATAATATCATATATATAGCAGTTAGATAACTAATAGTAGCATATTTCAATTGTCATTTCAATTGAAATCAAATTTAATAAATATAAGAATGTTAATCTTGAGTGATTGCTCACCTTTTAAGGCTAGAGAAATTTGAAAATGAACTGAGCTACAAATCCAAGCACGAATTCCAGTGCAAAGCAAGATTGAACGTAAAGTAGATGGATAAGCTGATAGATAGGAATCGATGAAACAATTAGAATCAGTTGATATAAACTAAACTAAATATATATATATATATATATATATATATATTATTTTTATTTCAAATCAATATTAAATCCTTAACACATAAAATACCCATATATTTTTGAAAAACCAAATACACATATACTTACATATAAACTAATGTACATAAACATACATACACACTGTAACGATCCTATTTTTAAGCCAAATTTAAATTAGTAATTAATATAATTTTTTGATTTATTTGTGAACTAATTTGAATTATTTTTCAAAAATAAATAAGATATGTGTTTGTAAATAAATTGTAAATTGAATTTTGATTTGAAATTCAAAAATAAATATTTTGAAAATAAATTAGATTTAAAAGATCCATATTTTAAAATTAATAAAAATTTGTTTTCTAATGTTATAATGTATATGTATGTATATATATTGATTTGGAAGTTATGTTTTGAATAATGATTTTCAAAAGGCTATATAAAGGTTAAATTCTAATATATATATATATATATTTATATATATATATATATATATTTATATATGTGTGTATATATATATATTTATTATTGTATAATTTAGTTTTAAATCATTTTCTTTAAGATTATATAAATATTTATAAAAGGAAAAGTATTCACTAAAATTGAAAATGGATTATAAATATATATATAACTAAATATAAACTAATATATAAATTATATAAAATTATTATTATCACATGCAAATTACAAGTGTAATCATCTTATCATGAAATTAAACATGTGTAAGCACGATATTACTTGAGAATACAAGTGTAAAAATAATAAAATGCATAATAAGCAAGGTAAGATTATAATATCATGCATAAATAAGTGTCATTCCTTTCTTTATTTTTATTTAAAAAAATATAAATAAAATAAAATCAAGGCTATAAATATATCTCTACAACTTCTATCTTTCATTTTCAAAACTTTTATTCAAAACAAAAACTAAAGCAAATTCCAAGTTCAGTTTTCAAATTCAAAGACAGAAACAAGGCAAATTCAACATCAAACAAGTTCAAAAAAAATTCAGATGCAATTCAAACTTAAAGCAAATCAGATTCAACTTCAGGTTTAATCAAAGATCAGATCAACGCTTTTCAAATTCAAATTGAATCAAAGCTATAGATCAGATCAGAACATCAAGCAAATAAAAATCAAGTTACAGATCAAAGCTCAAGTTCAAAAGCAATATCCAGGTCCTCTGTTTCTTTCAAACCAGGCGAGTAAACAATTTTCTTTTAAAATTTTAAATCTGTTTTAATATCCTGATGCATGCAATAATATTTGAAATAATGCTGTGGTAAGTGTTTGCATGAATGTAAATATGAGTGCATGTATATATGTATGTTGATATTTGTGTGCATGTCTGTGTACTTGTATATATTGCTCTATCCTTGATTTTACATGCGTAAATAAGTTCAAAAATTAATTTCTCTTCCCCTAATCCTCTATAGGTTTTGATTTATAAATAAGATTTGTTAGAAATAACAAGATAACAGTTTCAAAAATATTTTCAAGAATAATCTGAAGGCAGTTTTAAAAAAAGAAAGAAATATAGTGAAACCTCAGAGCATGTCAAAATTTGACCTTAATGTTTTCTTGTTACAATTATATAATCCAATTTGTTTTCGAAATCTATGATTTGTAATGATAGAATCAGGATTTTTAAGCTTGTAAATCGAGAGAATTCATGGGTTGAATATGGTTTGTGTTTTTGGCGATTTTTGATGATTGACGAGGAGGGGGTAGTTGAGATTGCGGTTGAAGATAACTTAGATCAAAGGTCTTAGCAAAAACGGTAAGTGAATTTATTTACCATTGTGGTGGTCGGACGACAGCGATTTAGGGTTTTTGAGGCTTGTTTGGTCGTCGATGTTTTCAAGGCGTTTTCGTCGTCTAGGTTGAATCGGAGGTGGCCAGTAGTGGGGAGATTAATACGTGAGGTTGCAACTACGCCATAAATGGCCTTCTGCAACACAAAAAAAATGTTGGCTCAGGCCTGAAAAATGTTGCCATAGGTCTATGGCAACACTTTTAGGGTGATGCAATTTTTGTCCTTGCCTTAGACCTCGAAGGCATCATTTTGACTATCTAAGGCAACATAAGTAATATTGTTGCAATAGAATCCTATTTGGGTCTATGGCAACACCCATAGGCATCTCTTGCAACATTCCAAAAATGTTGCTATAGATATTAAATTTTTAAAGTTGTGGGGCCCACATCTTGTGGGGCCCACAATGTGGTGCCCACGACCCAACTGGGTCCATCCCTATGGCAACACCTTGAATGACTATTGCAACATTATTTTAAGCAACATTTATAACCCGGTGGCAACATTATTATGAAGCTACTGCCACACTATTCTGGAAAACACTTGCGTAATACACAGTACAATATCACATAAAACACTTGCATAATACACAGCATAATACACGGTACAGATAACAATTCATATAGCAGTACACGTCACAATTCATGTCAGTTACCCCAAAATATCCAGTTACCCCAAAATACTACAAAGCTACCCCAAAATATCCGGTACACATAACAATTCATAAATGAGACTTAAGAGATGGTGCCTCCAGTCAGATTATCAGTCTCACTGGACATGATTGTGGAAGTTAGATCCTCTACATTGATGTTCATCTTCGGGTTGGCATCACCTAATTTCTTAAGCACCCTAGCCAAATTCTCTTGTATCTTCTGATTTACCTTGGATTCTAGCTGTGCTTCCATTTCTTCGACAAGCCTTTGCCTTATGTCATTTACGTAAGCATTTGTTAGAGCCTCGGTTGATTGTTTTACACACTTTGCACGCCTCCCTATAAGCAAAGGACAACCCTGTGATTTTCCATTCGAAATTACTGTTTTAACAGTATTTCCTCCTTCTCCACCGGCCATTGCCTTTTGAACTAAGTCCTACAAAATAAAGCCACATCAAAATTACCCTACAGTAAATGTAGAGAATGCAGCAAATGCTTGCGTATGGATTGTGTACAGCAAATGCAGAGAAAGCCACATTTTGGAAAACAATTTGTTTATGTGCATGTAACTAGAAAACAATTTGTAACATATATACTAGTAAAAACTGGAAAACAATTCCGTCGACAGCCAGCTACGGCTTCGTCATCTGGATTCTGAGGCTTCAAACGGCCATTCATTTTATTTATGCACATATGTGTATTACTGTAGACATATATTTTTATATAAACCAAGTCAGTAATCCCTTTAACCAAATTCACTTCTTCGTTTCCAGTTTTTGTGTCATTTCTAGCCAAACGCAAAAGAAAGTCCTCTTCATTCGGCTAGAAAAGGAAAAAAATGGCTGAGTCAAATACTATTTTTTTTATAAGGATTTTTTTACAAGGAATGAACGAAAATGAAAGAAAAATAAACTTTTTTTGATTTTTTTTTCTAAAGAAGGAAGAATGAAAGTTAAAACAAAGGAAACGAAAGCAAATATTTTTTAATGAAACCAAAACAACTTGTTCTTTTTCTAAATTAAAAATCTAAATTAAAGAAAACTGAAAATTAAAAAAATTCTAGAAAATAAAATAATTTTTTGTACACAAACTTACAAAACAGCCCCAGCCCAGATAAAATCAATCAGCAATATGCAACGAAATTTCGCAACCTATAATTTGGCTACCAAATTAAAAAAAATTGAGTAAACCAAATTCCCAAATTATAACACCATATGAAATCACACCTATCTCGAATTCAATTCCAAGTAGAAATCGAATTGCGGGGGAGGAGTTAGTGATGGAGTAGCAGATGCATATGTGATGGAGGTGGTTTTAGGAGGTGTAGGTTGATTTTGCGATTTGTGCTGGAGCAGAGGCGTTTTGATGTGGTGTTCGATGTTCGTTGGTTGTTTGTGGACGATTGCTTACAGTGGGAATGAAAGCAAAATAAACTTTTGTTGATTTTTTTTGAAAGAAGGAGAAAAAGTACACGGGAACGTTGGAAATACAGGTTGATTAACGTTGGAAATACAGGTTGTTCGTCATAGAATCTAATCTGCATAGTTTGACCCACTCCGAATTAAATTTGTTGTGGAAGAGGATTAGCTTATCTTTGAAGTTGAACTGAATTGTAATATTGTAGTGCCTGGTAAGCAAAAAATTGTAACTTTAGAATCAATGTAGTTAGTAAAACAACGCTTGAAATATGAATGAAAGGGAAATTGAAATGTTATCAGCTAGTAAATAATGCAGTGGTTAGTCCAAAGGAGGATCCATCTTCCTCAATTTGCAGAAAGCAGATAAACAACCAAAAATATATTTTATGCAGGCCTGGAATGAAATAGAACTTATACTGGATATAGTTTAAACAATTATATGTAGAAATCAGTAAGCGAACAAATAGTGGTTACACATGTGGTTTTATAGAAGGTTATCACATATGACCCTAGTATAATTCCTCTGAATACGCATGCTTACTTTAAAAAGCAACATTTGATACAAAATTTTTACATATGCACATAGTTCTATGTTAGTGAACCAATGATATCAATATAAACTTTACTGAATCAAAAAAATTGACACTTTATACTAATTACTTGAAACATCGTGAATCATTTTACAAGCATGGCACATAAATTTGTTAGCATCGCTTCTATGTTCATATATGCACCTTAATATTGTTTCAATCAAATTCCATCTCAGTTTTTCTTATAGCTACATCTATCCCTCTTCCAATATGTCAGCCATCTATCAGTTTCAGGCATTATCAACCTTGGAAAATAACTAATATAATAATAGATTTCGTGCAGAATACCAAAAGTTAATAGTGTTAAAACTCATAACTATGTTCTCTACCAAATACCAATTTAAAAGTTTGTCAATTATAATGTTTTTCATTAAGATCGAATATTGATCATTCTTGTCCGAAGTTAAAAGACCGACTGTGTTAGAAGATTCCAGAAAGCATCGAGAAGCCAAATCTGACCATAAAAGTTTTAATTACATGATACATTTGCTTAAACTCCTATCAATAGGTCAATCGATTAGCATTTATAGGATACTTTGATTCATTTTCACGTATAGCGATATAACAATGCAGAAATTATTTTCAAAGAGAAGCATCATAATTTATTCAACATTATAAAATGCCCCAAAACTAACTCACCAACGAAAAGCCCAACACATGCAAACCAATTGGCCTGCATATTTCTTACTTACAGGTTGTAGCCTCCTTTGATCTATCCACACTCTAAGATATTAAGCATGTATTTGTTATTATATATGTTTTATTCAAGAACGTCAAATTATGCACTTGTTATTATACGTGTTATTTTTAAAAGCGAATGTTCTTGATTATGGATATTTTAAATGGTTTACTCCATCAGTAATGTATACTACAATTATTATCAATGGTCCATTACACTAGTGCACTACTTTTAACCATTTATATGCAATAAGATTACATTCAGTCTGCAAATAAAAAGATAATCTACAGTGAGCAAAATTTTAAAGCATGAAACTATACACACACGTTATAATGTGGATCTTTTGAAAAAATAATTTACCATTTAAATATAGATACACTGTAATTAACTTTACAATTATGAATCATATTTCAGGAATGTTGTTAAGAAGTGCATATAATTTTTTATTACAACAAAAGTTCATGACTTTGTAGCCAAAGCAAGATGCTAGATTTTTATTTGTTGAAATTGGTGTGTTGTTTTCAGTTTTTCCGAAATTTGAATAAACTCTGAAAGTATTAAAACTTGATATTGAAAAAACAAAATCAGTTTTGTGATATTTTTCCTATAAAATCATTCAATTAAAAAATAAGTTGGAGTAGTAATATTATGCTTTGATGTTTTATTTGTCTGGGTTGATACCAAACTTGAAGGTGGAAAAAACATTCAGGATAGCCCAAATCTTTACAAGTATCTACTTATACAACAATCAACAAGAACATTAGCAAAGAAATAAACCTAGTTCTCCTATAAATGCTCCTAAAGCTTTGAAAGCAGTAAAACCCAACTTAATTTTTTCCTTCGGTTGCTTTTTGACATGGATCAAGAAAGTACTGTGCTAATATGAAAGCACTCTTTCAAACAATTTCTTATTTTCATCTTCGTATGGACCTATACCATTAAATTCCAAAAAATTCACCCAAATTAGTTTCCATGTGCAGTGGAGTCCTCCGGCCTAATCAGTCCATGCGCCGTTGATGTCGACGGTTGAAGAATAACGCGTTGTTGATGTCGAGCGTTATTGAAGTTGAGTGTCGTCGAAGGCATGTAGAAGAATGGCACACCACGAGAAGGAATAGATGAGCTGTCGTTGATGTTGAACATCGTTGAAGTTGCTTGAATCGCCGTCGATGTCGAGCGTAGTTGATTTCGCTGAGCCGCCTGCGAGAAACCCTAGTGAAATTGAAGCCCCAAAGTGATGTGAACAATGCTTGAACCCCCAAATCGAAGCAAAATCGCTGAACAAAGCTTGAACCCCCAAATCGAAGCCCTAATCGAACCGAAATCGTTGAATCCCAAATTAAGAATGTTCGCTTGAACCTTTGTAAGAAGACAGAGAAGAGTGAAAATAAAAAGTTATTCATGGGGACTTTTTTCTTCGAGGATCTAAAAGATCAAGGAGTGGTGTTCGGATTGATGAGGTGTCATGTTCTCCAACGTAGGATTTGCCTTGGTAGATTGGCACGGATCGATGCAAAAGATATGTAAAGGTCTGCTATAGCAACACTATAAAAAAATGTTGCATCAATTACACTTATTTAGCTAGAGCAACAAATTTTTATGGCTAAGGCAACACCAAAAATTCAACGTTGCAGTAGGACCAAAATTGTATAGCTATCGCAACATTTTACCTGGCAACACCTTGCAAAAATGTTGCAGAAGGCCAACTATGGCGTTGTGTTGCGACGGAGCTCTGGACGAAGTTGCGAAGCTTCTGGCAACGTCACGCAGTGACGCAAGACTTTTTTTTGTCGATCGTGTTGGTTCCAATGGTGCTCTATAGGTCGATTTCGTGTTCCAGTCGAATTAGATGAACTGGGTGGTCGTAGAGTTCGTGAGTCGTTGTCGACGTGTTGAGGGCGGCGGGGATGGTCGAAGGTGGTTGGTTCATCGGTGCATGTTCACGTGTGCACGTTTGAATCTAGGAGTGGTTTGTGGTATTATGGAAGATGGGTTTACCTCGGGGTTTGCTCGAAGTCGTGTGTGTTTTGTCTCGAAGTTGAGATGATGCGAGGAATACATGGAGCTGGGCTCGGTAATTCTATGACTTGGCTTAGGTTTGTTTGTTAGTCATCAAGTTTTAAAGGTTTTTAAAAATTATAGTAAAGAAATGGACATGTTCTCATGAAATTTGATACCAGGTTTTAAAATTTGGAAGTAAATTATGTGCAGGTTTAAAATTTTAAAATTAAACTTTGTATAGGTTTTAAAAGCAAAGAAAATCTTAGGTTTAAAAGTAAAAGAAAATTTTAAAAAGTTTTCAAAACAAAATATTTAAACAAATTTTCAAAGGAAGTGTTTATCAAGTTTTTCAAAAACAAGTTTTCAACATAAATTATAAAGTCATATGGTTTGAGATTTAAATTGTTTTTGATTTGAAAATTTTATATTAGGTTAATTAATTGAATTAAACTCAAATTATTTTCAAAATAAAATGATTTAATAAGTGATTGGACAATTACTTTATGTAATTAATTAAGGGATTATTAATTGGTGATAAAAGAATGGTTAATTGCTGAATGAAAGTAATTAAAAAAATTCTTAATGGAAGTAATAAAAAGGATTAATTACTTCATTACTTAAAGAATAATAAATTAATTGATTAATTAATGTGAGAAATTAAAGGTAAATTTGTTAATGTAATTAACTTAAAGATAATTAATGAATGTAATTAATTAAAAATAATTTCTTAATGGAAGTAATTAAAAGGTTAATTACTCAATGGAATTAATTAAGGGATTAATTAATTAAAGGATTAATTAATCATCTTAATGTAAGTAATTAAAGGTTAATTATTTAATGTCATTAATTAAGGTGATTAATTAATGTAATTAATTAAGAGAATAATTACTTAATATAAGTAATTAAAGGGTTAATTTGTCGATAAGATTAATTAATTAATTACTAAAGGTGAATTAATTAATGATTAAAGATTAATTAATTTATGATTGAAAGATAATTACTTAACGCAATTAATTAAGGGTTAATTAATTATGTAATTAACTTAAGGTTAATTTATTTATGTGACTAATTAAGGAATAATTAATTAGTTAAGGATACATAATTAAGATGGATAATTAAGGTTGATTAATTTATTTCATTAATTAATATCAATTTGTTTGTAATTAATTAATGTTAATTAAGCAGGATTAGGTAATAAATTCATAAGTAATAAATTTAATTTATTTGGAAATTAAATTGAATTATTTAGGGATTGAACAGCTAATTAATCTTGCTTATGGATGATTGGATTATATTGAATTCCTTGAATTATTTAATATCTCTGATCTATAGTTTTCTATGATATGAATTGCTTTGAATTGAGCTGTGAACTATGATTTATTTATCTGTGATGAATTTACTTGTTTATCTGTAAAGAAAGATAAGCGTTATGGGATTATACCACTTAATGATATTATTGTGCTTGGATTTATGATAGTTGTGATATTCTATTATTGCCTGTAAAACCCCTGGACAACACACACACACACACAAACATGGATTTCATAGGAAATTGGTTAAGTAATGGGTATTTTGAATTTAATATTATTTCATTCAAAATTGTGAAATGATTTTAAAGTTGAATTTGAATCCAAAATGGTTTAGAATGAATCGGGTTAGATATGAAAAAAAATTGAAAAGGAGTTTTGAAGTTAAAATTATTTTGAATGGCTTGTTAAAGTTTTGAAATTAAAAATAGTTTAATTTGAATTTGAATTCAAGATTTTGAAGTTGAATTTTAAATGTTTATAATTTGAAATTTTGGAAACTATGGTTTGAAAAGGGTTATAAAGGATATATAATGTATATGTATGGATTTTTAACCAATTTTAAAGTATTTTAAATGAATTATTTTGGAAATTTAAATTTAACCCAAATAGAACTTGCTGAAAGTACGGCAGTTCGCTGATTTTCCAATTCATACTATAAAAGGCTATAACCTGAGCAAATTTAATCAGATTTTTCCGAAAAGAAAAACCTTTGTTTTCAAATGATAAAGAGTTCATATAAAGAAAGAATTTTCAGTTTTTGTTGAAAGGATTTCGAGTTGTGGGTAAATCAAATTTGAAATTGAAATTGTTTTGAAAGCTATGAATGAATCTTTGTTCAAGATTGGTGAATCTTGTTTAAAATTGAAGAGGATCTTAAAGGATGAATCTATTGTTTAAAAGATTAAAAATGAAAATTTGTTTAAACCATTCAAAAGGAAAGGTTTTGGGGGGCCAAAAAATTGTGACTTAACTAAGATCCCAATATATCCATATGTTTTTTAAAATAAGTGCTCATTATTCGGATTAGCCGGAAGAGGACTTTATGTCATAAAACCCATTCTGAATAAATGATACGATGAAATAGATAGCAACTGAAGACGGTGGTTGAAGACCGGGTATTTTCGAGAACGAAAGGATTACCTGTCGAATGTCTCTGCACTGAGTTGCTCTGGTATAGAGATCTCCATATGTGATAGGGGGTCTGGTCGGGATTGTGAATATCCGAATTTGCAAGAGCTTCTTTCCTTAATTGGAGGAAGTGCCTTCGGTTCCATTCAGACCCAGGATGGACTTGTATGGACGTATATCTGACATTACACTTTGAGGGGTAAAGCTAGTTTCTATGAAATACATTTTTGTTTGGCGGCAGAGAATTTATTCTCTTAGCTTAACACCCTTTTCTGAGACATACGAGCTCAGAGGTTATATTGTTGATGGTTACTAGTGATATATTCCTAATTTGGTAATGTGGCATGCTAAGTGAAAAGCGTAGCTTTGTGGGACGAGACTTCATCGAACCTCACACCTAGAAAATGGTCGAAACAGGAAGGATGCAGCAAGGTTACGGGGGTCGCGCCCCTTAGGGTATGTGCATTTCCTTATGGATAAAAAGTGGTATCGTGATATGGAGCCTAGATATTAACTTATGTGGTTGTTGAAATTTTTTGGTGAATCCTAGGATAAAGGTCGGTGACGACCGGGGGATGGCATACTGTGACATCTAGTTACCTAGTTACAGAGGTAACCCGGCCTTGTGTTGGCAGAGATCCTGTTAGGTTCTCGGGGCATCCCTCCAGAGGCGTAACCATTCGGAAAGGAAGTTCCTTAGCCTTGACCATTTGTTTGAAATCCAATCACCCAATACGAGCCCTGTACGGTCTTAGTTATAGAACATGCCATCTAACATGGTAGCTATAGTAGGCATACTGTAATGGTATGCATGCTGGCTAAGATTAATATTGTACTTTCGAAATGTTTTCTGCACTGTGCACTAATAATAATATCAAAAGGATTTTCGTATATCAAGCATGTTTGACTATCATAAGGAGAAATCTCCTCCAATTGTGTGTGGCGAAAGGCCTTATGGTAGTTTCATTTTCCAAAAAGCATGGGGGATTTATTTTTATTTCTTTCTTGTTCAAATAAATTGTTTTTGTTTGCTCATACCAGTACCATGACTGACCTGGAGTTTATTGTTCCCTTCCTAAACTCTGGATGCCCACAATTTTCCACATTGGCAGTCTAGTGTCAGGTTTTTAAATAATCAGATAGTAGATGTAGATTCGATAGCCTTCATTCTTCGGACCGAATTTGCTGTAAGTTCAGCATGGTGATGGTTCGAGCTTCTTGGATGGAATCTTTGGAGCTTCGGCAATGATGTTGATGTCAGTGGGAATATCGATCTCTCTCGATCTTGATGACTTAGGTTGATGTTATCTTTCCGCTGTTGTTGCTATGTTTTTCCACTGTTGTATATATCTCTGATAGTGTTGATCACTTCATATTATTCATTGTTGTAATAAATTGTGGTGTATCAATAAAATTATTCTTTCTATTTCCGCTGTGTTGTAATCACTTAATGTAGTTATAAGCTCTGACGAATCGAATTTCAACGTTTAAATCTACGGCATTCGAATACGGATGAAGTATGGATGTCGATTTTCGAGCGCTGTATTCCGAATCATCTCATCTGGTATCAGAGCTAACGGTTGAGTAAGAACTTTAGCTTTGGAGTATAACACATTAGGTGACTCATTAGAGATAGGGATAGAAATGCCCTAGAGTGAGTATCCCTAAGATATCTTGTCTGTATGTCTCAGTTAATTCTCTTACTATTCACTGATAGTGAGAATGAGTGCAGGAAGTGGTCGAGATAGGGGACAGGGGAATACCACTACAAATGGTCGATACCCTGCTACAACACTAATGGTTGGGAATAACTTTTCCTATTAACTTCCTTTGTTCATCATCCAATTTCAATTCTTTGATAGCTTCCTGGCGACTACAAGGAGAAGCTTTGGTATGGTAGAGGCCCTGCAAATATTTATCTACGTTGTAAAAAGGTTCCTATTTCATATTCTATCAGCCTTTTGTTTTATAACTTTAATGAATTTGAAATTTTATTTGAAATAATTGATTAACGAAATATGAAGCTAAATTAAATTGTACGATTTCGGTTAAAACTAAACTTGGAAATTGTGCGTAGATTTTTATGATCTTAATAAGTTAACTTTTAAAGATAAATTTCTTTTGTCCTGAATCGAGCACCATGCAATCGATTATTTTCCATGACGGATCTAGCCCAAAGATTCCATCTGCTAAGAATTGCGGAAAATTGTATCCACTTGTCTATTCTTTAGGGTCTCGATATATTATACGAATGGTTAGTTATCCTTCGGACTAACCAATGCCCCTGCATATTTCGTAGACCTGATGACCCGAGTGTTTTATGAAGTGTTGAATAAGTTTGATCTCATATTTATTGATGATATTCTAATTTGGTAAGCCAAATATAGAATAAATATTTCAGCATGATCTGGAATGCTATTTCTCTGTCTTTCTATGTGTTCAAACGTTCTTTGTTTGTCTACCTGTCTAGCGAATTTCAGGGACGAAATTTTCTTAAGGGGGGAATCTGTAACGATCCCATTTTTAAGCCAAATTTAAATTAGTAATTAATATAATTTTTGGATTTATTTGTGAACTAATTTGAATTATTTTTCAAAAATAAATAAGATATGTGTTTGTTTTGTGTATGTAAATAAATTGTAAACTGAATTTTGATTTGAAGTTCAAAAATAAATATTTTGAAAATAATTTGGATTTAAAAACTCCATATTTTAAAATTAACAAAAAAATTGTTTTCTAATATTAAAATGTATATGTATGTGTATATATGTTGATTTGGAAGTTATGTTTTGAATTTCAATAGGCTATTTAAAGGTTAAATTCTATAATATATATATATATATATATATATATTAGTGTATAATTTAGTTTTAAATCATTTTCTTTAAGATTATATAAATATTTATAAAAGGAAAAGTATTCATTAAAATTGAAAATGGAATATAAATATATATAACTAAATATAAACTAATATATAAATTATATAAAATTATTATTATCACATGCAAATTACAAGTGTAATCATCTTGTCATGAAATTAAACATGTGTAAGCATAGTATTACTTGGGAATACAAGTATAAAAATTATAAAATGCATAATAAACAAGTGTAAGATTATAATATCATGCATAAACAAGTGTCATTCCTTTCTTTATTTTTTTTAAATAAATAAAATAAAATCAAAGTTATAAATACATCTCTACATCTCCTATCTTTCATTTTCAAAACTTATATTCAAAACAAAAACTAAAGCAAATTCCAAGTTTAGTTTTCAAATTCAAGAACTGAAACAAGGCAAATTCAACATTAAACAAATTCAAACAAAGTTCGGATACAACCCAAAATTAAAGCAAATCAGATTCAACTTCTGGTTTAATCAATGATTAGATCAACTCTTTTCAAATTCAAACTGAATCAAAGCTATAGATCAGATCAGAACATCAAGCAAATAAAAATCAAGTTACAAATCAAAGCTCAAGTTCAAAAGCAATATCCAGGTCATCTGTTTCTTTCAAACCAGGTGAGTAAACAATTTTCTTTTAAAAATTTAAATTTGTTTTTAAAATCCTAATGCATGCAATAATATTTGAAATAATGTTGTGGTAAGTTTTTGCGTGAATGTAATATGAACGCATATACATATATATGCTGATATTTGTGTGCATGTTTGTGTACCTGTATATATTGCTCTGTCCTTGATTTTACAGGCTTAAATAAGTTCAAAAATTAATTTATCTTCCTCTAATCCTCTATAGGTTGTGATTTATAAACAAGATTTGTTAGAAATAACAAGATAACAGTTTCAAAAATATTTCCAAGAAGAATCGGGAGGTAGTTTTAAAAAAAGAAAGAAATATAGTGAAATCTCATAGCATGTCAAAATTCGACTTTAATGTTTTCTTGTTCCAATTATATAATCCGATTTCTTTTCGAAATCTATGATTCTTAATGATAGAATCAGGATTTTTAAGCTTGTAAATCGAGAGTATGCGTGAGTTGAACGTGGTTTGGGTTTTTGGCAAATTCTGATGATTGACGAGAAGAGGGTGTTCGAGATTTTGGCTGAAGGTAGCTTGGAGATCGAAGGTCACGGCAAAAATGGTAAGTGAATTTATTTACCACCATTATGGTCGGACGACAGCGATTTAGGGTTTTTGAGGCTTGTTTGGTCGTCGATGTTTTCGTGGCGTTTTCGTCGTCTAGGTTGAATCAGAGGTGACCAGTGGTGGGGGGTTGATACGTGAGGTTGTGGCGGAGCTTTGGATGGAGTTGCGAAGCTTCTGGCAATGTCACGTGGCGGCACAAGACTTTTTTTGGTCGATCTTGTTAGTTCCAGTGGTGCTCGATAGGTCGATTTCATGTTCCAGTCGAATTCGATGAACTGGGTGGTCGTAGAGTTAATGAGAGTCGTCGTCGACGTGTTGAGGGCAGCGAGGTTGGTCGGAGGTGGTTGGTTCATTGGTGCATGTGCACACGTGTACGTTTGAATCTAGGAATGGTTGTGGTATTTGGGAAGCTGAGTTTACCTCGGAGTTTGCTCGAAGTCGTGTGTGTTTTATCTCGAAGTTGAGATGATGCAAGGAATACACAGGGCTGAGCTCGGGAATTCTATGATTTGGCTCATGTTTGTTTAATAGTCATCAAGTTTTAAAGGTTTTTAAAAAGTATAGACAAATGGACATATGCTCACGAAATTTGATACCAGGTTTTAAAACTTGGAAGTAAATTATGGACAGGTTTAAAAATTTAAAAGTAAACTTTTTACAGGTTTTAAAAGCAAAGAAAATCCGAGTTTTAAAAGTAAAAGAAAATTTTAACAAGTTTTCAAAACAAAATATTTCAACAATTTTTCAAAGGAATTGTTTATCAAGTTTTTCAAAAACAAGTTTTCAACATAAATTATAAAGTCATATGGTTTGAAATTTAAATTTTTTTTGATCTGAAAATTTTATATTAGGTTAATTAATTGAAATAATCTCAAATTTGTTTTCAAAATAAAATGATTTAATTAAGTGATTGGACAATTACTTTATGTAATTAATCAAGGGATTATTAATTGGTGATTAAAGAATAGTTAATTACTGAGTGGAAGTAATTAAAAAAGTTTCTTAATGGAAGTAATAAAAGGGATTAATTACTTCATTACTTAAAGAATAATTAATTAATTAATTAATTAATTAATGTAAGAAATTAAAGGTAAAATTGTTATGTGATTGGCTTAAAGATAATTAATGAATGTAATTAATTAAAGAATAATTTCCTAATGGAGGTAATTAAAAGGTTAATTACTCAATGGAATTAATTAAGGGATTAATTAATTAAAGGATTAATTAATCAACTTAATGTAAGTAATTAAAGGTTAATTACTTAATTTCATTAATTAAGGTGATTAATTAATGGAATTAATTAAGAGAATAACTACTTAATATAAGTAATTAAAGGGTTAATTTGTTGATAAGATTAATTTAAGGTGAATTAATTAATGATTAAAGATTAATTAATTTGTGATTCAAAGATAATTACTTAACGTAATTAATTAAGGGTTAATTAATTATGTAATTAACTTAAGGTTAATTTATTTATGCGATTAACTAATGGGTAATTAATTAATTAAGGATATTTAATTAAGATGGATAATTAAGGTTGATTAATTAATTTCATTAATTAATATCAAATGGTTTTTAATTAATTAATGTTAATTAAGCAGGATTAGGTAAACAATTCATAAGTAATTAATTTAATTTATTTGGAAATTAAATTGAATTAATTAGGGATTGAACAACTAATTAATCTTTCTTATGGATGATTGGATTATATTGAATGCCTTGAATTATTTGACATCTCTGATCTTTAATGTTCTGTGATATGAATTACTTTGAATTGAGCCGTGAACTGTGATTTATTTATCTGTGATGAATTTACTTATTTATCTGTGAATGAAAGATAAGCGTTATGGGATTACACCGCTCATGTATATTATTATGCTTGGATTTATAATGCTTGTGATATTCTATTGTTGCCTGTAAAACCCCTAGACAATACACACACAAAATATGGATTTCACAGGAAATTGGTTAAGTCATGGGTATTTTGAATTTAATATTATTTTATTCAAAATGATGAAATGGTTTTAAAGTTGAATTTTGAATCCAAAATGGTTTAGAAATGAATTGGAATAAGTATGAAAAGTTTTTGAAAAGGAGTTTTGAAGTTAATTTTTTTTTGAATGACTTGTTAAAGTTTTGAAATTAGAAATAGTTTAATTTGAATTTGAATTCAAGATTTTGAAGTTGAATTTTATAAGTTTATAATTTGAAATTTTGGAAACTATGGTTTAAAAAGGGTTATAAAGATTATATAATGTATATGTAGGGATTTTTAACCATTTTTAAAGTATTTTAAACGAATTATTTTGGGAATTTAAATTTAACCCAAATAGAACTGGCCGAGAGTACGGTAGTTAACTGATTTTCCATTTTATACTTTAAAAGGCTATAACTTAAGCAAATTTAATCAGATTTTTCTAAATGAAAAACCTTTGTTTTCAAATGATAATTACTTTCGTATAAAGAAATAATTTTTGGTTTTTGTTGAAAGGATTTCGAGTTATGGATAAATAAAATTTGAAATGGAAATTGTTTCGAAAGCTATGAACGGATCTTTTTTAAAGATTGGTGAACCTTGTTTTCAAATTGAAGAGGATCTTAAAGGGTGAATCTTTTGCTTAAAAGATTAAAAATGGAAATTTGCTTAAACCATTCCAAAGGAAATGTTTTGGAGGGATAAAAATTGTGACTTAACTAATATCCCAATATATTCATACGCTTTTTAATATAAGCGCTAATTACTCGGATTAGCCGGGAGAGGACTTTATGTCATAAAACCCATTGCGAATAAATGACATGATGAAATGGATAGCAATTGAAGACGATGGTTGAAGACTGGGTATTTTCAAGAACGAAAGGATTACCTATTGAATGTCTCTGCACTAAGAGATCTCCATATGTGATGGGAGTTCGGTTGGGATTGTGAATATCCGGATTTGCAAGGGCTTCTTTCCTTAATTGGAGGAAGTGCCTTTGGTTTCATTCAGACCCATAATGGACTTGTATAGATGTATGTATGATGTTACGCTTTGAGATGTAAAGCTAGTTTCTATCAAATACATTTCTGTTTGGTGGCGGAGAATTTATTCTCTTAGCTTAACACCCTTCTTTGAGACGTACAAGCTCAGAGGTTATATAGTTGATGGTTACTATTGATATATTCCTAATTTGGTAACATGGCATGCTAAGTGCTGATCATTGGTTGATCAAAGCATGGCTTTTGTGAAAAGTGTAGCTTTGTGGGACGAGACTTCATTGAGCCTCACACCCCGAAAATGGTCAAAATAGGAAGGATGCAGCAAGGTTACGGGGGTCGCGCCCCTTAGGGTATGTGCATTTCCTTCTGGATAAAAAGTGGTATCATGGTATGGAGCCCATATATTTAACTTATGTGGTTGTTGGAATTTGTTGGTGAATCCCGGGATAAAGGTCGGTGACGACCGAGGGATGGCACACTTGTGACAGATCATTACCTAGTTACAGAGGTAACCTGGCCTTGTGTTGGCAGAGATCCGATTAGGTTCTTGGGGCATCCATCCTGAGGCGTAGCCATTCGAAAATGAAGTTCCTTAGCCTTGACCATTTGTTGAAAATCCAATCACCCTATACGAGCCCTATATGGTTTTAGTTGTAGAACCTACCATCTAACATGGTAGCTATAGTAGGCATACTATAATGGTACGTATGCTGGCTAAGATTAATATTATACTTTCGAAAAAAATTCACATTATGCACTAATAATAATATCAATTCGTGTATCAAGCATGTTTGACTATCATAAGGAGAAATCTCCTCCGATTGTGTGATTGCATTGTGTGTGTGGTGGGAGGCCTTATGGTAGTTTCATTTTTCAAAAAGCGTAGCGGATATCTTGTCATTTCTTTCTTGTCCAAATAAATTGTTTTTTCTTGCTCATACCAGTTCCATAACCGACATTGAGTTTATTGTTCCATTTCTAAACTCTGGGTGCCTAAAATTTTCCACACGGGCAGCCCAAAGTCAAGTTTTCAGATAATCAGATAGTAGTTGTAGATTCGATAGCCTTCAGTCTTTGATTTGGGACCGAGTTTGCTATAAGTTCAGCATGATGGTGGTTCGAGCTTCTTGGATTGGAATCTTTGGAGCTTCGGCAATGATGTTGCAGTCAGTTGGAGTATCTATCTCTCTCTTTATCTTGAAGACTTCTATTAATGTTATCTTTCCGCTACTGTTGCTGTGTTTTTCCGCTGTTGTATATATCTCTCATAGTGTTGATCACTTCATATTGTATCATTGTTGTAATCAATTGTGGTGTATCAATAAAATTATATTTTCTATTTCCATTGTGTTGTTATCACCTAATGTTGTTATAAGCTCCAGCGAATCGGATTTCAACGATTGAATCCGCGGCATTCGAATACGGGTGAAGTATGGACATCGATTTTCGAGCGCTGGATTCCGGGTCATCACACACACACTAACATCCAAGTTTTATAATTTAAAACAATATATATATATATATATATAATAAAAGTCAATATCAACTTAATTAAATATATAGGTGTATATATATAATTCAAGTCAATCTTATATATAGGCTCAAACAATCATATATATATATATATATACATACATACATATATTAAACCCATACTATACTGTCTATATTGTCTATATGCAAATGTGCCTAGCTAAACAATATACGTATATATATAATGAAGTGTAATACACTTGCTATTTCGAACACTGAAAAACGTAAAACCAAGATCCACATATATACAAGCTTCGATGTATGTATATTGGTTTGTACAAAAGCTCACAGCAACATATAGGTAGTTATATATATGAGAATTTCTAGAAATAAATACTTCATCGATGTGTATATATATATATCCATCTAATATGTATTCAATACTTTAAACTCACAAAATAAAACCCATATATTATCAAAACCTAATACATATTCCGACTTATACATATACTAGAACCCTTTACAAACAGATCAGACGTATAAACTATTATATCTTGCACAGTAAACAGCCTTTATATATATTTACATATATACACAATTTAAAAGTCAATAATTGATAACAAATAGATATTTCCTTTCAACGCAATCTTATATATACTAATAACCAAATACACGCAAATCAGGCTTGGACAAAATCGAAACAAAGCAAGGCAGACAAAGATTTCTGGAAAACAAAGTATATATATTATATAACGAAACAAGTGTGCATATATATATATATATATATATATATATATATATATATATAACAGCTGCCAAAATGAAACACTGAGAAATAAATATGTGTATAATATATATACACACATATATAATACTAACATATATGTGCATAACATAAAATACAGAAAATATATAAAAGCATATATATATATATATAACTCAAACATGCTTACTTTATTTCAGTATATAAAAAAATCCAACAAGTCATAGGAAAACTCGTATATATACTTTATAATAAATATAAATAGCTTGATATGTACATACCAACATAGACTTTATAATATATATATATATATATATATATATATATATATATATATATTACCTATATATAATAGGGAAGATTCACTTAGGCACAGGTAAAAGAAAGGAGGGGAAAGCACGGGTTCAAGAAAGTTGGAGATGGGAAGAGGATTGGAACTGCTGACGTGAAGGCTAGAGGCGAGATCGAGTGGCGGAGTTTCAGTTCAAGGAGGTGGAGACAGAGGGTCGGACCGCACGTGCAGGCATGGAGGAGGTGGCTGCTATGGGCGGCATGTTGTGCATGGGTCACGGCAGAAGAAAAGTTGAAGTACGTTGGTCGGCTTCGCTGGTCTCGGTGTGGTAAGCGAGGTCGAGATGCTTTGGCCATGGGTTTGGCAAGAAGGAGAAAGGAGGGGAGAAGGTGGAGAGAAGAAGCCGAGATCATAGGTTTCCAGGCTATTTTTCTTTTATATATTTTTTTAAAGAAGAACGGAGTAGACGAGAAATTAGCAACTGAAGGAAAAAATGTGAAATAGGAAATAAAAAAATGAAACGGTGGAATCACAAAAGCCAAAAGCTAATATCTGGGAATATTGAAAGAAAGCAGCTGCTATTCAAATGGTGGATATTGAAAGGCACGGGAAGCCAAATGGATTAGAAGCGGAACCGATACGACCAATCGGTTCACCAATGTCATCGTGTCTGAACTCCAAAATATCCGTATGAATATACCATAGAGATCAGCATGACGAAATGATCAAAACGATATACAATTATCAGTGGTATGATCATCCTATCAAAAGTCGATATTCAGTACCGGAAATGCTGCTAGAATGCCGAAAATAAGATAAACGGAGCAATAGTAGTCCAAATTTGGCGAAACGAAATATGACGTCTCACTCAAAAGATGATTTGCAAATTTATTACGTAAACATACTTAGGTTTGGAAAACATTTTATTATCATCAAAATATTAACTGATTTAAGTTAAAATAGAATTACACAATAAAAATAAACTTCCATATCATATGATGAAAATTTACCATTTGCCATGTTAAAGTAGACGTATTCCAAATATCAAATTTTTATTTCCAAATTTAGTTATTCAAAATTTGACAAAATTTCAGTTAAATATGTTAATAAAATTATTAAAATTTACGGGTCGTTACAGCAACAATCCATGTGCTACTTTTCTAATATTAAAGGCAAGGACTGTAATAGAAAAAAAGGATCTTAATTTTTCAGAGAATTAGATCCTGTGAAGGTTGCACTAAAATCTCTCTTGATTTGTTAGCTTGTAATAAGAAAGAACCAAATAAAGTGATTAATTTGACACGTGGATGTTGTATTCCTTAATATGATTACATTGCTTTTACTAAAAAAGAAACAAACCTACCCATGGATGTAGTATTCCTTAGGCAAATGGCGGTTATGGCAGCCAACAAGACCATCAAGAAATAGCTCAATAAGAGATTAACAAATGCCAAGTGAAGCGGGCAGATAAGTTACCCTTTGTCATATAGGCCTATAAAACTTCAACCAGACCACCCACTAAGCATATCCTATTCACTTTGTCATATTTCTACGAGGCAATTCTTTAATTCGAGGTAGAAGTACCATCGAACCGGCGCTTGTCATATGTAGCAGAGTAAAACCGACAGTTGAAAGAAACCGCTCTAGATTTCATAAACAAAAGAAGGGACTGGGCAGCCATGAGAGAAGCTATGTACCAATATAGAATGAAAAAGCTACAATTATCATCTAAAAGAGATAAAATTTGATAAAGAGACTTGATGTTGAGGAAGGTAATGGCTAAAACGAAAGACACAGCCGATGATGCATTAGGACCAAACTGGGAAGGACCTTTAGTCAATGCAAAAACGCTTTCTAAATGGTGCATGTCGCTTGTCTAGGCTAGATGTATATCTTGTTCTAAGGACATGGGATTCAAAGCATCCCAGTCTTTACTTTGTATTTGTAGCATCCTTCATCCCGAGACTCTAAAATAGATGCTGATGATTCTGTAGTCATCGACGAAATTATTTTTCAACGATAAAGTGAGTTCAGTATTATTTTGCGTAACATAAGTAAACAGAGCAGCTAAATAAATTTTTTCATTATATTAATTTAGATTACATAGTTCAACACATTATTTTAACCCAAATTGTTCCCCACGCGGGGGTAAATATATATAAAACATAGATAGAGTAGTGTTGTGTCCGACATATGAAGGTGCTAATACAACACGTAGCCAGTTATAAATCTAGGTTTTACACGGTGGAATTTAAAAATACGTGTCTAATCCACAAACTCAGTCTACTTGAATGAGTACCAACTAATATAGACACGGATCAGACATAATGCCTGTTATGAGTAAACCCTTCACCCTAGTCATTCATACAGATACTACACTGCTAACATGGAACATGTTTTCACCTCACTTCATCATTTATCAAGATATATTGTATATGTAAGCAACGTTACATAAAAAGCAACCATGTGCATATACAATCAAGAAGTGTACCCTAAACTTACCATCCAGTTATGAACCATGTCATATAATAATTCTAATCAAGTATACCATATACTTATCAATCCGTTATGAACCATGTCATACAATCATTCATCCAATCAAACAACACATAATATTTTGTTTTAGCCTTTCCTCGTTAAATTATTATTAAATTATTTGTTGATTGCCTCCCTAGGCCAATTTATCACTAATTACCTTTTCTCGAACAACATCACCTGACGAAATGACCCCTCATTCCACCAATGGGAGCCACCCTAACTAGAGCCACCCTGACTTTCCTAAGATGTTGAATGTAAGTACCATGAGTACATTCTAGTAAGCATCCTTACTAAGCATCAATTACCCCTCTTAGTCCCTTAACTACTATCATTCACGTTGTCGATTAATTCATTTTAGTTAAAACACCACCCTGATATTTTGGCACCCTTCCTTAACCCTCTTTCGAATTTATAAATCTTTTAGGATTGAGCCCTATCATCGCACCCTGCGATATACCATTGGATTTTACACTAATAACCAAGGCACCCTGCTATCTAGTAACTCCATGAGCTGGTGTATCTTTATGATCAAAGTTCGACCCTTTTCATTTATTCATCTATAGAGTACCCTACACTTTCTTTAGATAAAACATTTTTATCTTTCATTTTATTGATACCCTATCATTTATTAGCTTCTTTAAGCTTTCTTCTATTACAAAATAAGTTAATACAATTTTTAACTTGCAAAATCTTTCCTTTATTTCATCCCTATGAAATAGTTCAATAACATTTGGAAACTATTTTCCAAAGTTCCCTAAGAATTTTCTCATTTTACTTAGAAAATATAGCATCTCATGCTTTTTTGAGTTATAATTAGTCATCATGGATTAGCTGTCCCATAGCTTTTGAACATTTTAGCCTAACCATCATAGAATGATTATCCCATAGCCATCATGGGTTAATTATCCAAGTTCATCACATTACGATACTATTTAGTCGTGTCAGCTTCTCAAAGGCCTTCTCGAGTAGATAGCTTCCCAAATTATCCTGTATTGAACTTCAAATAGCGAGCAGGTAAACTTCCCTATAACCAATGCATCTACTCTATCCAAAGCCATCGCGTTTAATCCATCCATTGCCTTTACGTGTTATTTCCTGAAGCCGCCATATGACATCTCATCCTAAGTCATTGTGAGCCATTCCTCCTATAGCCTTCATGAGTTATCCTTTCTATAGCCTTTGTAAGCTAAGTTCCATACTTAGCTTCCGTACACTAAGCTCAATACAACTTTCATTTGATAGCGCTTCTAAAGCTATTGTGGTATATATGTATTCGAGCCTTCGTACTTATAATATATATGTATGTATAGGCCTCCATAAGTAGATTGCTTCAAGGCTATCGCGTACTTGTTAATAGCAACTATGTATTATTTCCACTAGTGTCATCGCATGTGATATTATATATACTTTCATGAGTAAAAATAGCGTTCTTGTAATTATGTTCAAAACCGGTTCATTGGATTTTTTAGTATTAACTTGACACCCTCGTTTGGTGTTGAATTCTCATTGTCTAATATTTTTCTTTACATGCTACTTTTCATAAATGGCTAATACAACTTCCACTAGTTAATTAATTATCATTAATTAATTAGTTCCTTCTCTTAGCCAATTAATTCATATAAAATCAAAAATTGATGGGAAAATCTTAAAAATTAATCAAAAATCAATTTTATCATATTTTACCCTTCTCGAAAATTTCAGGTCAAAATAATCATTTTTATTATTTTTAATAATTAAAAGCCCAAAATTATAAAATTTCCCAAAATTAACTCTTTTTCCAAGTTTAGAAAATTCATATTGATTCCAATAATTATGAAATTAAAAGCCCATCTCTATTTCATCGTTACAAACATTATATTTCAATTTCAAGTCATTTAGCTTAGATTAATTCATATTTTACCCTAAAACATGAAAAAAATTACTTCATTTAAATTTATAAGCACAATCAAATTATGTTTAATCATTCAATCATGGTTTAACATCATCAACACATTCATATAAGAATCAAACTTATACATAATAGATTATGATAGATTTTAGAGGGTGATTTTTCTCATCTTGATTCAAGAAACCTCGTCTTAACCTTCCTTTTCCTTAAATTTGAAAGCTTGAATCTTTAGATTTTTATTTTCCTCTTCTCCTTAGCATAGTGGTGGTCGACCTTATCATCGGTTAGGGAAATTGTTTAGTAAAAATGAAAATAAAGTGAGGTAGAATGAAATAAGGGGTTAGGGCAAAATAAAGTGGGCTAATTATTTTGGCTTGGGCTAATATCTCATTCTAGCTTAGTCACACTATTACATTTAACATATACCTACCCATCCAAAATTCAAAATTATTTTCATTAGCAAGGCCAACCTTAATTGTTCTTATTATATTTGATCCATTCAATAAACTTTATAAAATGTCCCACTTTTAGTCAAATCTCCCTTAGCCAATTATTGCAATTATATTATCTTATTTATTTCATTAATAATATCTTTTTATTATTGATTTAATTTAATCTCCCATATCATGGACCCTCCAAAATATGGGATGTTACAGTCTATCTTCCTTATAAAAATTTTGCCATCGAAATTTCGATAAGAAAAACAAAATTTGCACAAATTCCCTAAGAGTACAAAGTCATGATCATAAAATTACACAAAAGTATAAAAGAATAAACCAGTACCCTACTAATGCAAATCATCAACAAAATAGTGGAACTACCAATACATCGTCCTATCATATATGAATATACTAGTACCCTACTATTCCATTCAATAGATGTAATGATCCGTAATTTTATCGCTTTGAACTGTGAATATTTAAATTATTTTAAATATTGAATTTAGGGTTTTAATAATTAAATAACCCTCTTTTAATTTATAATTAATGATAGAAAATTCGTTTTTGAATTTTTTTTACATAAACAAGTAGCACGACAGAAAATTGAAAATTTGACCGACACTGCTTTTCGAATTTTCAGCTTTTTATCGAACAATAGTTGTAATGCCTTTGCACACCTTAAAAGAACATTTAAATGATTTTTGTAAGTTTGGAAAATAAGGTCTTTTTCAAATGAAAACTTAAATGGGTAAAATAATAATATTAAGAATTTATAAATGTAAAATATATTTAAATTTAAAAATACAAAATGATGGGTTTGAAATCCAAAGATCTTTAAGTGCATAAATGAATTAAGCAGCATTTTGATCTTTAGCCTTTTTTATTTTTATTTGTCCTTATAAATATACATTTCTCATTTTATATATCATTTCCATCTTCATATTTCTTAACTTTGCATTCAAAGTCTCTTTCTCCTTCTCAAATTCATTTCTTACCTCTCTGTATATTTAAAGAACAAAGAAACAACTCCCACTTTCTACCTTTTATAATCAGTATTTCAAATTTTACTAGAAATTAGCCAAAGTATTCAATGTGGAAGTTGTTTACTTCCACCTCTAGTATTTTTTAAAAACAATAGCTCGACGATTCTTTGAGAATCTTGGCAACAAATGCCCAAAATAAGTGGTGGTTGAGAGATAGAGAAAATCCTACAAGGACGAAATGGATATTTGAGGATAGGATTTGTGTTCGTATTGCCGAATAGTGATTTTTAGGGTTGATTGCTTGATTTTTAGTAAAGGGAATCGATGTGGAGAGGAGATGATCGTTTTTCAGTCATAAATAAATTATCGATGAACCGATGATCGAGAGGACTGGTGGAGGGTGCTAGGAGGAAACTTGGATCTAAGCGGAGATATGATGGTGGTCGTAGCTTGTCTAGTGGTCTGAGGTGGCGTTCGAGCTTGTTTTAGGGTTTTGGGTGGTGATTTATAGGTGTTCAATAATGGAATTATGGATGGCATACAAAAGCATCGAGTTAGCCTAAGCTGGAGGTGGTGGTGCATCAAGCGTTGTTGGAGCTGATGGAGGTGGTGGTGAGGTCTAGCGAAGGTCGATGTAGTGAAGGGAGGTGCCTTTTCGTGTGCATTTATTTTATGGACGACTTCGAGTATTCGAGATTTGATGGATGGAAATTGACTGAAGGGGTCGGAGGTATGGCAGTTGGGTGCGTTGGGTCGAGCA